>OW584242.1:16693744-17893744 GCA_939192795.1 Bombylius discolor
TAGGGAAGGTTTCTTTACTTGTATTTTCCTTCTTCTAGTGAAGGGTACAATGGTAGTTTTGTGAGGATTTATGGATAGATTTTCCTTACAACACCATTTGTTAATAAGGTTTAGAGCCTTTTGGATTTGCATAGATATTGTATCATCATCTATGCCTCTAACTGTTATTACTAGGTCATCTGCGTAACCTTGTGCTTCAAATCCTAGAGAATCAAGCCTGTATAGTAGATCATCAATTACTATAGACCATAGCAAAGGTGATAGAACCCCTCCTTGAGGGCAACCTTTGACGGCTTTAATCGTAATTGATTTTTCTCCTAACGTAGCTTCGATTTCTCTTTGACTAAGCATTGCTTTAATCCAGTTAATTGTTGGGAGTTCACATCCCTTATTTAGGGCAGCCCTCGCAATTGATTCAAATGAGGTGTTGTCAAATGCTCCCTCAATGTCAATAAATGCGCTTAGCGCAATTTGTTTTGTGTCCATAGCTCTGTTTAACTTGTAAACTAAGCTGTGGAGAGCAGTTATAGTAGATTTGCCTGCTTGGTAAGCATGTTGATTAGCATTTAGAGGCTTTTTCACAAGAACACTGTCTCTAATATGCTGATCAATTATTTTCTCCATTGTCTTTAGGAGAAAAGAGGACAGGCTAATAGGTCTATATGACTTTGGCTGGGCAACAAGACTTTTGCCCGCTTTGGGTATGAAGATTACTTTCGTTTTTCTCCACAGTTTGGGAATATAACCTAGTCTAAAGCTTGCTTTAAACAAGTTAGTTAGGTTCGAAGAGATCCGTTCAGCACCCTTTTGCAAGAGTGCTGGGTAGATACCGTCTCCCCCTGGTGCTTTGTATGGTTTGAAGCTATTTATCGCCCATAAGATTTTTTCTTTTGTAAAAATTTTATTGGCTAGACTATGAGTTCTATTTGAAACCCTTGTATGAGTTTCTTGTAGAACAATCTCGCTCTTTAAGTTTGTTGAGCCTGGGAAGTGTGTACTTAGTAATAGTTCTAAGGTTTCTTCCTGGTTCAGAGTGTATTCCCCATTAGGTTTTTCTAGTAAACCTATTCCGTTGGAGTGTACTTTTGAGAGAACTTTGTGAAGTCTTGCTGTTTGAGGTAACTCTGTAACACTCTCACAGAAGCTTCTCCAAGTTTTTCTTTTGGATTTTCTTAGTTCTTTATTGTACGCCGTTAAAGCTTTTTTGTACTCGGACCACTCTCCAGTACGTTTAGCTTTATTGAATAGTCTTCTGACTGAAGACCTTAATCTGCTTAGCTCCCGGTTCCACCAGGGAACATCTCTAGCGATCTGCTTTGGCTTTACCGGGCAGCTGTCATTAAAAGAACTTTGCAGGGAGTGTTGTAGTCTAGCCGCTGCTAGATCTAGTTCATCTCTGGTATCTATTATATGTTCCTGATCTATACGATATCTCAGGAGTTCATCATATAAAGTCCAGTTAGTACATTTAGGGTTTTGATTGAATTGGATGTGTGAAACGTTTGCTTTTATGTCAAATCTAATGTGCATATGATCTGACATAGAAGTTTCATCCGACACATGCCAATCAATAATTTTTTCACAAATACTTGGTGTAGACAGGGTTAGGTCAAGGACTTCCTGCCTAATGACATTTCTAAAGGTGGGTTTATTGCCTACGTTATTAACTATAATATTATTACAATTAATATATTCTAAAAGGCACTCACCTCTTTTGTTAGTGTCTGAGCTTCCCCATAAAACATGATGAGCATTAGCATCACAGCTCAGAATCAGCTGGGTGTTGTTCTCCTTGCAGTACTGTACTAGTTTGTGAGTTGAGCTAGGTGGAGGTTCTGCTTCCGTGCTGTCGAAGTAAGCGGAGGCTATTATAGCCTTTTGCTTACCCGACTCTGTAGGCACCTCCAACAGTACTGCCACCAGGTCTTGTGAGATAAATCCTGGAATTGGAGAAAAGTTTATATTGTTTTTTATCAACAAGGCTGTTCTGGGCCTGTTGGATTTATTATCGTAAATTAGCTTACAATTTGGTGTGTTGAGTCCTTTTATTTGTCCTCTCAATGTCCATGGTTCTTGTATTAGTCCCATGTCCATGTTGTCCTTGATAAACCTTCGGCAAAGCACATCTGATGCAGCTTTGGAATGGTGAAGGTTTATCTGTAGGCATTTGATGTTGGTAGACATCTAAGGTTTGCCTCGATTGGAGTTGGGACTTTCGTCCTTTGCCCCTTTCTTGGGTTTACCTTGATGTTTACCATATTTTTTGGCTGCTATTTTGGCCTTTTCTGTAGAGGTTTTGGAGGTTGAGGCTGCTGGTTCTGTGTGGACTTTCTTGCCCTCACTTTCTTCCAGCTTTCTCTTTCCTCCTTCACCTCTACGACGAAGTCTGACTTCTCCGAATTTGAAACTAACTTTGAAGTCATTCTTCTTCAAGGCTTCCATAGACTTATGATCCACGGACAGAGTGACCAAGGCGGACGTTTTTTCATTGGCCCTTCTAATGATACGCCAATCGTCCACGTTGTACTCATTCTGGCCTTTAATGAGTCCTAATATGTCCTCACTTTTATCTTTTGCACTATTAGGGAAGTGACCAACCAGTATCTGAGTGCGAGGAATATCTTTTTCCTCGACCATCACCAGGTTTGCCCCTTCCCATGGCTTCAAGTCTCCGATTAGCTCTTGAAGCCATTTCTTAGTGCTTTCGTTAGCGCACCTTAAAACCAGCCATCCCGGTTTATAGGTGGCACCAAGGAATTTTGGTTTTGTTTGGTTGTTCTTTTGTTCGATTATCTTTTTCAGAATCTGCTCTTGAATGGCACTCATTTGCTCAGTTGTCAAGAGAGCTTCTGGAAAAGATTTCGACAAAATACCAACTTGTATACTTTCCACAGCTTGCTTAAAGCTTGCTGTGGAAGGCATATCTTTTTCTTTAGGTTGAGAAATAATCTCGACCTTCTGAGGTTGTTTGACTTTTTTAGAGCCAGAAGCCTCAGAAGTTGAGTCGTCAGAGCGGCCTCTCTTGAGATTATCTCCCATTTTTTTTGGAAGAGGTTGAAGAGCCCGCAAACGTGCCTCGTCAACGCCTAGGCCTTGTTGCAGTAGTTTCTTCATTCTCTTCCTACCAGCTCCACTGAGTTTCATCCTCTTATCAGAGTCTTTCAGTTTCAACTTCTGTAATGAAGTTTCAACTTCATCCTCTTGATTTTGGATGGTTTCAGCTTCGCTGTCTAGCAAGGATGACACATTTGTAATTGTGTCATCGTCGCTGTCATAAGATTCGCTTAAGCTATCTAAGCTTTTAGCTCCTCTTATGACTTTGTCAACCATAGGAACTGTTTCCTGGGTTGATGTTTGTGATGTTGATGCTTTCAGAGGTGCATCACCCTCATTATTTTTGTTATTTGGATCATCCATATGTGTTCCCACGAGTAATAGGGAAATAAACAGTCACCCAAGGCAGAGCCCTTGTACCTTGAGAAGGCTTTAATTGAAACTGGAGGTCGCCTGGTATCCAGAGTTCGCATATTAGCGACTAGGCTCTCCCCTAGCCACGCATCCCTGGGCATATGCTGTTCCACCCTTGGATTGGATGCCCAGGCTACTGTTGGCCAGATCTTCAGCAGAGACATGACCGTACTGAAGATCTGTTACCAGTGGCACCACGAGGAGGTCGTAGCCGGACTTCCGACAATTCAATAGTTACGGCATGCTCCATCGGTCTTGTACGATTTCGCATGTTTATCCCCCTATTGAAAGGTCAGCAGCCACCACGGTAGGCCGATAAGAGCAGGTTGTATGAGAACGTTAATTTGAGAAAAAAAAAATTTCAGTAAAAACTGAAATTATGGTGTCATCATGTTTGTATTCGGTAGGCCGATTAGAGTAGCTTGTATGAGAACGTTAATTTGAGAAAAAAAAAATTTTCAGTAAAAACTGAAATTATGGTGTCATCATGTTTGTATACGGTAGGCCGATAAGTGTAGCTTGTATGAGAACGTTACTTTAAAAAAAAAAAAAATTCCAGTAAAAACTGAAATTATGGTGTCATCATGTTTGTATACGGTAGGCCGATAAGAGCAGGTTGTATGAGAACGTTAATTTGAGAAAAAAAAATTTTCAGTAAAAACAGAAATTATGGTGTCATCATGTTTGTATACGGTAGGCCGATAAGAGTAGCTTGTATGAGAACGTTAATTTGACAAAAAAAAAGTTTTCAGTAAAAACTGAAATTATGGTGTCATCATGTTTGTATACGGTAGGCCGATAAGTGTAGCTTGTATGAGAACGTTACTTTAAAAAAAAAAAAAATTCCAGTAAAAACTGAAATTATGGTGTCATCATGTTTGTATACGGTAGCCCGATAAGAGTAGCCTGTATGAGAACGTTAATTTGAGAAAAAAAAAATTTCAGTAAAAACTGAAATTATGGTGTCATCATGTTTGTATACGGTAGGCCGATAAGAGCAGGTTGTATGAGAACGTTAATTGAGAAAAATAAAATTTTCAGTAAAAACTGAAATTATGGTGTCATCATGTTTGTATACGGTAGGCCGATAAGTGTAGCTCGTATGAGAACGTTACTTTTAAAATAAAAAAAAATTCCAGTAAAAACTGAAATTATGGTGTCATCATGTTTGTATACGGTAGGCCGATAAGAGCAGGTTGTATGAGAACGTTAATTTGAGAAAAAAAAAATTTCAGTAAAAACTGAAATTATGGTGTCATCATGTTTGTATTCGGTAGGCCGATTAGAGTAGCTTGTATGAGAACGTTAATTTGAGAAAAAAAAAATTTTCAGTAAAAACTGAAATTATGGTGTCATCATGTTTGTATACGGTAGGCCGATAAGTGTAGCTTGTATGAGAACGTTACTTTAAAAAAAAAAAAAATTCCAGTAAAAACTGAAATTATGGTGTCATCATGTTTGTATACGGTAGGCCGATAAGAGCAGGTTGTATGAGAACGTTAATTTGAGAAAAAAAAATTTTCAGTAAAAACAGAAATTATGGTGTCATCATGTTTGTATACGGTAGGCCGATAAGAGTAGCTTGTATGAGAACGTTAATTTGACAAAAAAAAAGTTTTCAGTAAAAACTGAAATTATGGTGTCATCATGTTTGTATACGGTAGGCCGATAAGTGTAGCTTGTATGAGAACGTTACTTTAAAAAAAAAAAAAATTCCAGTAAAAACTGAAATTATGGTGTCATCATGTTTGTATACGGTAGCCCGATAAGAGTAGCCTGTATGAGAACGTTAATTTGAGAAAAAAAAAATTTCAGTAAAAACTGAAATTATGGTGTCATCATGTTTGTATACGGTAGGCCGATAAGAGTAGGTTGTATGAGAACGTTAATTTGAGAAAAAAAAAATTTTTAGTAAAAACTGAAAATATGGTGTCATCATCTTTGTATACGGTAGGCCGATAAGTGTAGCTCGTATGAGAACGTTACTTTTAAAAAAAAAAAATTATCGTTAAAAACTGAAATTATGGTGTCATCATGTTTGTATACGGTAGGCCGATAAGTGTAGCTTGTATGAGAACGTTACTTTAAAAAAAAAAAAAATTCCAGTAAAAACTGAAATTATGGTGTCATCATGTTTGTATACGGTAGGCCGATAAGAGCAGGTTGTATGAGAACGTTAATTTGAGAAAAAAAAATTTTCAGTAAAAACAGAAATTATGGTGTCATCATGTTTGTATACGGTAGGCCGATAAGAGTAGCTTGTATGAGAACGTTAATTTGACAAAAAAAAAGTTTTCAGTAAAAACTGAAATTATGGTGTCATCATGTTTGTATACGGTAGGCCGATAAGTGTAGCTTGTATGAGAACGTTACTTTAAAAAAAAAAAAAATTCCAGTAAAAACTGAAATTATGGTGTCATCATGTTTGTATACGGTAGCCCGATAAGAGTAGCCTGTATGAGAACGTTAATTTGAGAAAAAAAAAATTTCAGTAAAAACTGAAATTATGGTGTCATCATGTTTGTATACGGTAGGCCGATAAGAGCAGGTTGTATGAGAACGTTAATTGAGAAAAATAAAATTTTCAGTAAAAACTGAAATTATGGTGTCATCATGTTTGTATACGGTAGGCCGATAAGTGTAGCTCGTATGAGAACGTTACTTTTAAAATAAAAAAAAATTCCAGTAAAAACTGAAATTATGGTGTCATCATGTTTGTATACGGTAGGCCGATAAGAGCAGGTTGTATGAGAACGTTAATTTGAGAAAAAAAAAATTTCAGTAAAAACTGAAATTATGGTGTCATCATGTTTGTATTCGGTAGGCCGATTAGAGTAGCTTGTATGAGAACGTTAATTTGAGAAAAAAAAAATTTTCAGTAAAAACTGAAATTATGGTGTCATCATGTTTGTATACGGTAGGCCGATAAGTGTAGCTTGTATGAGAACGTTACTTTAAAAAAAAAAAAAATTCCAGTAAAAACTGAAATTATGGTGTCATCATGTTTGTATACGGTAGGCCGATAAGAGCAGGTTGTATGAGAACGTTAATTTGAGAAAAAAAAATTTTCAGTAAAAACAGAAATTATGGTGTCATCATGTTTGTATACGGTAGGCCGATAAGAGTAGCTTGTATGAGAACGTTAATTTGACAAAAAAAAAGTTTTCAGTAAAAACTGAAATTATGGTGTCATCATGTTTGTATACGGTAGGCCGATAAGTGTAGCTTGTATGAGAACGTTACTTTAAAAAAAAAAAAAATTCCAGTAAAAACTGAAATTATGGTGTCATCATGTTTGTATACGGTAGCCCGATAAGAGTAGCCTGTATGAGAACGTTAATTTGAGAAAAAAAAAATTTCAGTAAAAACTGAAATTATGGTGTCATCATGTTTGTATACGGTAGGCCGATAAGAGTAGGTTGTATGAGAACGTTAATTTGAGAAAAAAAAAATTTTTAGTAAAAACTGAAAATATGGTGTCATCATCTTTGTATACGGTAGGCCGATAAGTGTAGCTCGTATGAGAACGTTACTTTTAAAAAAAAAAAATTATCGTTAAAAACTGAAATTATGGTGTCATCATGTTTGTATACGGTAGGCCGATAAGAGTAGCTTGTAAAAGAACGTTAATTTGAGAAAAAAAAAATTTTCAGTAAAAACTGAAATTATGGTGTCATCATGTTTGTATTCGGTAGGCCGATTAGAGTAGCTTGTATGAGAACGTTAATTTGAGAAAAAAAAAATTTTCAGTAAAAATTGAAATTATTGTGTCATCATGTTTGTATACGGTAGGCCGATAAGTGTAGCTTGTATGAGAACGTTACTTTAAAAAAAAAAAAAATTCCAGTAAAAACTGAAATTATGGTGTCATCATGTTTGTATACGGTAGGCCGATAAGAGCAGGTTGTATGAGAACGTTAATTGAGAAAAATAAAATTTTCAGTAAAAACTGAAATTATGGTGTCATTATGTTTGTATACGGTAGGCCGATAAGTGTAGCTTGTATGAGAACGTTACTTTTTAAAAAAAAAAAAATTTCAGTAAAAACTGAAATTATGGTGTCATCATGTTTGTATACGGTAGGCCGATAAGAGTAGCTTGTATAATAACGTTAATTTGAGAAAAAAAGATTTTCAGTAAAAACTGAAATTATGGTGTCATCATGTTTGTATACGGTAGGCCGATAAGAGTAGGTTGTATGAGAACGTTAATTTGAGAAAAAAAAAATTTTCAGTAAAAACTGAAATTATGGTGTCATCATGTTTGTATACGGTAGGCCGATAAGTGTAGCTTGTATGAGAACGTTAATTTGAGAAAAAAAAAATTTTCAGTAAAAACTGAAATTATGGTGTCATCATGTTTGTATACGGTAGGCCGATAAGAGTAGTCTGTATGAGAACGTTAATTTGAGAAAAAAAGATTTTCAGTAAAAACAGAAATTATGGTGTCATCATGTTTGTATACGGTAGGCCGATAAGAGTAGCCTGTATGAGAACGTTAATTTGAGAAAAAAAGATTTTCAGTAAAAACAGAAATTATGGTGTCATCATGTTTGTATACGGTAGGCCGATAAGAGTAGCCTGTATGAGAACGTTAATTTGAGAAAAAAAAGTATTCAGTAAAAACTGAAATTATGGTGTCATCATGTTTGTATACGGTAGGCCGATAAGTGTAGCTTGTATAAGAACGTTAATTTGAGAAAAAAAAAATTTTCAGTAAAAACAGAAATTATCTTGTCATCATGTTTGTATACGGTAGGCCGATAAGAGCAGGTTGTATGAGAACGTTAATTGAGAAAAATAAAATTTTCAGTAAAAACTGAAATTATGGTGTCATCATGTTTGTATACGGTAGGCCGATAAGTGTAGCTCGTATGAGAACGTTACTTTTAAAAAAAAAAAATTATCAGTAAAAATTGAAATTATTGTGTCATCATGTTTGTATACGGTAGGCCGATAAGTGTAGCTTGTATGAGAACGTTACTTTAAAAAAAAAAAAAATTCCAGTAAAAACTGAAATTATGGTGTCATCATGTTTGTATACGGTAGGCCGATAAGAGCAGGTTGTATGAGAACGTTAATTGAGAAAAATAAAATTTTCAGTAAAAACTGAAATTATGGTGTCATATTGTTTGTATACGGTAGGCCGATAAGTGTAGCTTGTATGAGAACGTTACTTTTTAAAAAAAAAAAAATTTCAGTAAAAACTGAAATTATGGTGTCATCATGTTTGTATACGGTAGGCCGATAAGTGTAGCTTGTATGAGAACGTTACTTTAAAAAAAAAAAAAATTCCAGTAAAAA
Source organism: Bombylius discolor (assembly GCA_939192795.1). NCBI lineage: Eukaryota > Metazoa > Arthropoda > Insecta > Diptera > Bombyliidae > Bombylius > Bombylius discolor. Next base: position 16,702,516 of record OW584242.1, read on the forward strand.
CTGAAATTATGGTGTCATCCTGTTTGTATACGGTAGCCCGATAAGAGTAGCCTGTATGAGAACGTTAATTTGAGAAAAAAAAAATTTCAGTAAAAACTGAAATTATGGTGTCATCATGTTTGTATACGGTAGGCCGATAAGAGTAGGTTGTATGAGAACGTTAATTTGAGAAAAAAAAAATTTTTAGTAAAAACTGAAAATAATGTGTCATCATCTTTGTATACGGTAGGCCGATAAGTGTAGCTCGTATGAGAACGTTACTTTTAAAAAAAAAAAATTATCAGTAAAAACTGAAATTATGGTGTCATCATGTTTGTATACGGTAGGCCGATAAGAGTAGCTTGTAAAAGAACGTTAATTTGAGAAAAAAAAAATTTTCAGTAAAAACTGAAATTATGGTGTCATCATGTTTGTATACGGTAGGCCGATAAGAGTAGCTTGTATGAGAACGTTAATTTGACAAAAAAAAAGTTTTCAGTAAAAACTGAAATTATGGTGTCATCATGTTTGTATACGGTAGGCCGATAAGTGTAGCTTGTATGAGAACGTTACTTTAAAAAAAAAAAAAATTCCAGTAAAAACTGAAATTATGGTGTCATCATGTTTGTATACGGTAGCCCGATAAGAGTAGCCTGTATGAGAACGTTAATTTGAGAAAAAAAAAATTTCAGTAAAAACTGAAATTATGGTGTCATCATGTTTGTATACGGTAGGCCGATAAGAGTAGGTTGTATGAGAACGTTAATTTGAGAAAAAAAAAATTTTTAGTAAAAACTGAAAATATGGTGTCATCATCTTTGTATACGGTAGGCCGATAAGTGTAGCTCGTATGAGAACGTTACTTTTAAAAAAAAAAAATTATCGTTAAAAACTGAAATTATGGTGTCATCATGTTTGTATACGGTAGGCCGATAAGAGTAGCTTGTAAAAGAACGTTAATTTGAGAAAAAAAAAATTTTCAGTAAAAACTGAAATTATGGTGTCATCATGTTTGTATTCGGTAGGCCGATTAGAGTAGCTTGTATGAGAACGTTAATTTGAGAAAAAAAAAATTTTCAGTAAAAATTGAAATTATTGTGTCATCATGTTTGTATACGGTAGGCCGATAAGTGTAGCTTGTATGAGAACGTTACTTTAAAAAAAAAAAAAATTCCAGTAAAAACTGAAATTATGGTGTCATCATGTTTGTATACGGTAGGCCGATAAGAGTAGGTTGTATGAGAACGTTAATTTGAGAAAAAAAAAATTTTTAGTAAAAACTGAAAATAATGTGTCATCATCTTTGTATACGGTAGGCCGATAAGTGTAGCTCGTATGAGAACGTTACTTTTAAAAAAAAAAAATTATCAGTAAAAACTGAAATTATGGTGTCATCATGTTTGTATACGGTAGGCCGATAAGAGTAGCTTGTAAAAGAACGTTAATTTGAGAAAAAAAAAATTTTCAGTAAAAACTGAAATTATGGTGTCATCATGTTTGTATTCGGTAGGCCGATTAGAGTAGCTTGTATGAGAACGTTAATTTGAGAAAAAAAAAATTTTCAGTAAAAATTGAAATTATTGTGTCATCATGTTTGTATACGGTAGGCCGATAAGTGTAGCTTGTATGAGAACGTTACTTTAAAAAAAAAAAAAATTCCAGTAAAAACTGAAATTATGGTGTCATCATGTTTGTATACGGTAGGCCGATAAGAGCAGGTTGTATGAAAACGTTAATTGAGAAAAATAAAATTTTCAGTAAAAACTGAAATTATGGTGTCATCATGTTTGTATACGGTAGGCCGATAAGTGTAGCTCGTATGAGAACGTTACTTTTAAAAAAAAAAAAATTATCAGTAAAAACTGAAATTATGGTGTCATCATGTTTGTATACGGTAGGCCGATAAGTGTAGCTCGTATGAGAACGTTACTTTTAAAATAAAAAAAAATTTCAGTAAAAACTGAAATTATGGTGTCATCATGTTTGTATTCGGTAGGCCGATTAGAGTAGCTTGTATGAGAACGTTAATTTGAGAAAAAAAAAATTTTCAGTAAAAACTGAAATTATGCTGTCATCATGTTTGTATACGGTAGGCCGATAAGTGTAGCTTGTATGAGAACGTTACTTTAAAAAAAAAAAAAATTCCAGTAAAAACTGAAATTATGGTGTCATCATGTTTGTATACGGTAGGCCGATAAGAGCAGGTTGTATGAGAACGTTAATTTGAGAAAAAAAAATTTTCAGTAAAAACAGAAATTATGGTGTTATCATGTTTGTATACGGTAGGCCGATAAGAGTAGCTTGTATGAGAACGTTAATTTGACAAAAAAAAAGTTTTCAGTAAAAACTGAAATTATGGTGTCATCATGTTTGTATACGGTAGGCCGATAAGTGTAGCTTGTATGAGAACGTTACTTTAAAAAAAAAAAAAATTCCAGTAATAACTGAAATTATGGTGTCATCATGTTTGTATACGGTAGCCCGATAAGAGTAGCCTGTATGAGAACGTTAATTTGAGAAAAAAAAAATTTTTAGTAAAAACTGAAAATATGGTGTCATCATCTTTGTATACGGTAGGCCGATAAGTGTAGCTCGTATGAGAACGTTACTTTTAAAAAAAAAAATTATCAGTAAAAACTGAAATTATGGTGTCATCATGTTTGTATACGGTAGGCCGATAAGAGTAGCTTGTAAAAGAACGTTAATTTGAGAAAAAAAAAATTTTCAGTAAAAACTGAAATTATGGTGTCATCATGTTTGTATTCGGTAGGCCGATTAGAGTAGCTTGTATGAGAACGTTAATTTGAGAAAAAAAAAATTTTCAGTAAAAATTGAAATTATTGTGTCATCATGTTTGTATACGGTAGGCCGATAAGTGTAGCTTGTATGAGAACGTTACTTTAAAAAAAAAAAAAATTCCAGTAAAAACTGAAATTATGGTGTCATCATGTTTGTATACGGTAGGCCGATAAGAGCAGGTTGTATGAGAACGTTAATTGAGAAAAATAAAATTTTCAGTAAAAACTGAAATTATGGTGTCATCATGTTTGTATACGGTAGGCCGATAAGTGTAGCTTGTATGAGAACGTTACTTTTTAAAAAAAAAAAAATTTCAGTAAAAACTGAAATTATGGTGTCATCATGTTTGTATACGGTAGGCCGATAAGAGTAGCTTGTATAATAACGTTAATTTGAGAAAAAAAGATTTTCAGTAAAAACTGAAATTATGGTGTCATCATGTTTGTATACGGTAGGCCGATAAGAGTAGGTTGTATGAGAACGTTAATTTGAGAAAAAAAAAATTTTCAGTAAAAACTGAAATTATGGTGTCATCATGTTTGTATACGGTAGGCCGATAAGTGTAGCTTGTATGAGAACGTTAATTTGAGAAAAAAAAAATTTTCAGTAAAAACTGAAATTATGGTGTCATCATGTTTGTATACGGTAGGCCGATAAGAGTAGTCTGTATGAGAACGTTAATTTGAGAAAAAAAGATTTTCAGTAAAAACAGAAATTATGGTGTCATCATGTTTGTATACGGTAGGCCGATAAGAGTAGCCTGTATGAGAACGTTAATTTGAGAAAAAAAGATTTTCAGTAAAAACAGAAATTATGGTGTCATCATGTTTGTATACGGTAGGCCGATAAGAGTAGCCTGTATGAGAACGTTAATTTGAGAAAAAAAAGTATTCAGTAAAAACTGAAATTATGGTGTCATCATGTTTGTATACGGTAGGTCGATAAGTGTAGCTTGTATAAGAACGTTAATTTGAGAAAAAAAAAATTTTCAGTAAAAACAGAAATTATCTTGTCACCATGTTTGTATACGGTAGGCCGATAAGAGTAGCTTGTATGAAAACGTTAATTTGAGAAAAAATAAATTGTCAGTAAAAACAGAAATTATGGTGTCATCATGTTTGTATACGGTAGGCCGATAAGAGTAGCCTGTATGAGAACGTTACTTTAAAAAAAAAAAATTTAAGTAAAAACTGAAATTATGGTGTCATCATGTTTGTATACGGTAGGCCGATAAGAGTAGCCTGTATGTGAACGTTAATTTGAGAAAATATTAATTTTCAGTAAAAACTGAAATTATGGTGTCACCATGTTTGTATACGGTAGGCCGATAAGAGTAGCTTGTATAAGAACGTTAATTTGAGAAAAAAAAAATTTTCAGTAAAAACAGAAATTATGGTGTCATAATGTTCGTATACGGTAGGCCTATAAGAGTAGCCTGTATGAGAACGTTAATTTGAGAAAAAAAAAGTCAGTAAAAACTGAAATTATTGTGTCATCATGTTTGTATACGGTAGGCCGATAAGTGTAGCTTGTATGAGAACGTTACTTTAAAAAAAAAAAATTTCAGTAAAAACTGAAGTTTTGGTGTCATCATGTTTGTATACGGTAGGCCGATAAGAGTAGCCTGTATGAGAACGTTAATTGGAGAAAAAATTAATTTTCAGTAAAAACTGAAATTATGGTGTCATCATGTTTGTATACGGTAGGCCGATAAGAGTAGCTTCTATGAGAACGTTAATTTGAGAAAAAAAAATATTCAGTAAAAACCGAAATTATGGTGTCATCATGTTTGTATACGGTAGGCCGATAAGTGTAGCTTGTATGAGAACGTTACTTTAAAAAAAAAAAAAATTTCAGTAAAAACAGAAATTATGGTGTCATCATGTTTGTATACGGTAGGCCGATAAGAGTAGCCTGTATGAGAACGTTAATTTGAAAAAAAATAATATTCAGTAAAAACTTAAATTATGGTGTCATCATGTTTGTATACGGTAGGCCGATAAGAGTAGCCTGTATGAGAACGTTAATTTGAGAAAAAATAAATTTTCAGTAAAAACAGAAATTATGGTGTCTTCATGTTTGTATACGGTAGGCCGATAAGTGTAGCTTGTATGAGAACGTTACTTTAAAAAAAAAAATTTCAGTAAAAACTGAAATTATGGTGTCATTATGTTTGTATACGGTAGGCCGATAAGTGTAGCTTGTATGAGAACGTTACTTTAAAAAAAAAAAAAATTCCAGTAAAAACCGAAATTATGGTGTCATCATGTTTGTATACGGTAGGCCGATAAGTGTAGCTTGTATGAGAACGTTACTTTAAAAAAAAAAAAAATTTCAGTAAAAACAGAAATTATGGTGTCATCATGTTTGTATACGGTAGGCCGATAAGAGTAGCCTGTATGAGAACGTTAATTTGAAAAAAAATAATATTCAGTAAAAACTGAAATTATGGTGTCATCATGTTTGTATACGGTAGGCCGATAAGAGTAGCCTGTATGAGAACGTTAATTTGAGAAAAAAAAATATTCAGTAAAAACCGAAATTATGGTGTCATCATGTTTGTATACGGTAGGCCGATAAGAGTAGCCTGTATGAGAACGTTAATTTGAAAAAAAATAATATTCAGTAAAAACTGAAATTATGGTGTCATCATGTTTGTATACGGTAGGCCGATAAGAGTAGCCTGTATGAGAACGTTAATTTGAGAAAAAATAAATTTTCAGTAAAAACAGAAATTATGGTGTCTTCATGTTTGTATACGGTAGGCCGATAAGTGTAGCTTGTATGAGAACGTTACTTTAAAAAAAAAAATTTCAGTAAAAACTGAAATTATGGTGTCATTATGTTTGTATACGGTAGGCCGATAAGAGTAGTCTGTATGAGAACGTTAATTTGAGAAAAAAAGATTTTCAGTAAAAACAGAAATTATGGTGTCATCATGTTTGTATACGGTAGGCCGATAAGAGTAGCCTGTATGAGAACGTTAATTTGAGAAAAAAAGATTTTCAGTAAAAACAGAAATTATGGTGTCATCATGTTTGTATACGGTAGGCCGATAAGAGTAGCCTGTATGAGAACGTTAATTTGAGAAAAAAAAGTATTCAGTAAAAACTGAAATTATGGTGTCATCATGTTTGTATACGGTAGGCCGATAAGTGTAGCTTGTATAAGAACGTTAATTTGAGAAAAAAAAAATTTTCAGTAAAAACAGAAATTATCTTGTCACCATGTTTGTATACGGTAGGCCGATAAGAGTAGCTTGTATGAAAACGTTAATTTGAGAAAAAATAAATTGTCAGTAAAAACAGAAATTATGGTGTCATCATGTTTGTATACGGTAGGCCGATAAGAGTAGCCTGTATGAGAACGTTACTTTAAAAAAAAAAAATTTCAGTAAAAACAGAAATTATGGTGTCATCATGTTTGTATACGGTAGGCCGATAAGAGTAGCCTGTATGTGAACGTTAATTTGAGAAAATATTAATTTTCAGTAAAAACTGAAATTATGGTGTCACCATGTTTGTATACGGTAGGCCGATAAGAGTAGCTTGTATAAGAACGTTATTTTAGAAAAAAAAAAATTTTCAGTAAAAACAGAAATTATGGTGTCATAATGTTCGTATACGGTAGGCCTATAAGAGTAGCCTGTATGAGAACGTTAATTTGAGAAAAAAAAAGTCAGTAAAAACTGAAATTATTGTGTCATCATGTTTGTATACGGTAGGCCGATAAGTGTAGCTTGTATGAGAACGTTACTTTAAAAAAAAAAAATTTCAGTAAAAACTGAAGTTTTGGTGTCATCATGTTTGTATACGGTAGGCCGATAAGAGTAGCCTGTATGAGAACGTTAATTGGAGAAAAAATTAATTTTCAGTAAAAACTGAAATTATGGTGTCATCATGTTTGTATACGGTAGGCCGATAAGAGTAGCTTGTATGAGAACGTTAATTTGAGAAAAAAAAATATTCAGTAAAAACCGAAATTATGGTGTCATCATGTTTGTATACGGTAGGCCGATAAGTGTAGCTTGTATGAGAACGTTACTTTAAAAAAAAAAAAAATTTCAGTAAAAACAGAAATTATGGTGTCATCATGTTTGTATACGGTAGGCCGATAAGAGTAGCCTGTATGAGAACGTTAATTTGAAAAAAAATAATATTCAGTAAAAACTGAAATTATGGTGTCATCATGTTTGTATACGGTAGGCCGATAAGAGTAGCCTGTATGAGAACGTTAATTTGAGAAAAAATAAATTTTCAGTAAAAACAGAAATTATGGTGTCTTCATGTTTGTATACGGTAGGCCGATAAGTGTAGCTTGTATGAGAACGTTACTTTAAAAAAAAAAATTTCAGTAAAAACTGAAATTATGGTGTCATTATGTTTGTATACGGTAGGCCGATAAGAGTAGCTTGTATAAGAACGTATATTTGAGAAAATAAAAATTTTCAGCAAAAACAGAAATTATGGTGTCATCATGTTTGTATACGGTAGGCCGATAAGAGTAGCCTGTATGAGAACGTTAATTTGAGAAAAAAAGATTTTCAGTAAAAACAGAAATTATGGTGTCATCATGTTTGTATACGGTAGGCCGATAAGAGTAGCCTGTATGAGAACGTTAATTTGAGAAAAAATAAATTGTCAGTAAAAACAGAAATTATGGTGTCATCATGTTTGTATACGGTAGGCCGATAAGAGTAGCCTGTATGAGAACGTTACTTTAAAAAAAAAAAATTTCAGTAAAAACTGAAATTATGGTGTCATCATGTTTGTATACGGTAGGCCGATAAGAGTAGCCTGTATGTGAACGTTAATTTGAGAAAAAATAAATTGTCAGTAAAAACAGAAATTATTGTGTCATCATGTTTGTATACGGTAGGCCGATAAGAGTAGCCTGTATGAGAACGTTACTTTAAAAAAAAAAAATTTCAGTAAAAACTGAAATTATGGTGTCATCATGTTTGTATACGGTAGGCCGATAAGAGTAGCCTGTATGTGAACGTTAATTTGAGAAAAAATTAATTTTCAGTAAAAACTGAAATTATGGTGTCACCATGTTTGTATACGGTAGGCCGATAAGAGTAGCTTGTATAAGAACGTTAATTTGAGAAAAAAAAAAATTTTCAGTAAAAACAGAAATTATGGTGTCATAATGTTCGTATACGGTAGGCCTATAAGAGTAGCCTGTATGAGAACGTTAATTTGAGAAAAAAAAAGTCAGTAAAAACTGAAATTATTGTGTCATCATGTTTGTATACGGTAGGCCGATAAGTGTAGCTTGTATGAGAACGTTACTTTAAAAAAAAAAAATTTCAGTAAAAACTGAAGTTTTGGTGTCATCATGTTTGTATACGGTAGGCCGATAAGAGTAGCCTGTATGAGAACGTTAATTGGAGAAAAAATTAATTTTCAGTAAAAACTGAAATTATGGTGTCACCATGTTTGTATACGGTAGGCCGATAAGAGTAGCTTGTATAAGAACGTTAATTTGAGAAAAAAAAAAATTTTTCAGTAAAAACAGAAATTATGGTGTCATAATGTTCGTATACGGTAGGCCTATAAGAGTAGCCTGTATGAGAACGTTAATTTGAGAAAAAAAAAGTCAGTAAAAACTGAAATTATTGTGTCATCATGTTTGTATACGGTAGGCCGATAAGAGTAGCTTGTATGAGAACGTTAATTTGAGGAAAAAAAATATTCAGTAAAAACCGAAATTATGGTGTCATCATGTTTGTATACGGTAGGCCGATAAGTGTAGCTTGTATGAGAACGTTACTTTAAAAAAAAAAAAATTTCAGTAAAAACAGAAATTATGGTGTCATCATGTTTGTATACGGTAGGCCGATAAGAGTAGCCTGTATGAGAACGTTAATTTGAAAAAAAATAATATTCAGTAAAAACTGAAATTATGGTGTCATCATGTTTGTATACGGTAGGCCGATAAGAGTAGCCTGTATGAGAACGTTAATTTGAGAAAAAATAAATTTTCAGTAAAAACAGAAATTATGGTGTCTTCATGTTTGTATACGGTAGGCCGATAAGTGTAGCTTGTATGAGAACGTTACTTTAAAAAAAAAAATTTCAGTAAAAACTGAAATTATGGTGTCATTATGTTTGTATACGGTAGGCCGATAAGAGTAGCCTGTATGTGAACGTTAATTTGAGAAAATATTAATTTTCAGTAAAAACTGAAATTATGGTGTCACCATGTTTGTATACGGTAGGCCGATAAGAGTAGCTTGTATAAGAACGTTAATTTGAGAAAAAAAAAAATTTTCAGTAAAAACAGAAATTATGGTGTCATAATGTTCGTATACGGTAGGCCTATAAGAGTAGCCTGTATGAGAACGTTAATTTGAGAAAAAAAAAGTCAGTAAAAACTGAAATTATTGTGTCATCATGTTTGTATACGGTAGGCCGATAAGTGTAGATTGTATGAGAACGTTACTTTAAAAAAAAAAAATTTCAGTAAAAACTGAAGTTTTGGTGTCATCATGTTTGTATACGGTAGGCCGATAAGAGTAGCCTGTATGAGAACGTTAATTGGAGAAAAAATTAATTTTCAGTAAAAACTGAAATTATGGTGTCATCATGTTTGTATACGGTAGGCCGATAAGAGTAGTTTGTATGAGAACGTTAATTTGAAAAAAAATAATATTTAGTAAAAACTGAAATTATGGTGTCATCATGTTTGCATACGGTAGGCCGATTAGAGTAGCTTGTATGAGAACGTTAATTTGAGAAAAAAAAAATTTTCAGTAAAAACTGAAATTATGGTGTCATCATGTTTGTATACGGTAGGCCGATAAGTGTAGCTTGTATGAGAACGTTACTTTAAAAAAAAAAAAAATTCCAGTAAAAACTGAAATTATGGTGTCATCATGTTTGTATACGGTAGGCCGATAAGAGCAGGTTGTATGAGAACGTTAATTTGAGAAAAAAAAATTTTCAGTAAAAACAGAAATTATGGTGTCATCATGTTTGTATACGGTAGGCCGATAAGAGTAGCTTGTATGAGAACGTTAATTTGACAAAAAAAAAGTTTTCAGTAAAAACTGAAATTATGGTGTCATCATGTTTGTATACGGTAGGCCGATAAGTGTAGCTTGTATGAGAACGTTACTTTAAAAAAAAAAAAAAATTCCAGTAAAAACTGAAATTATGGTGTCATCATGTTTGTATACGGTAGCCCGATAAGAGTAGCCTGTATGAGAACGTTAATTTGAGAAAAAAAAAATTTCAGTAAAAACTGAAATTATGGTGTCATCATGTTTGTATACGGTAGGCCGATAAGAGTAGGTTGTATGAGAACGTTAATTTGAGGAAAAAAAAATTTTTAGTAAAAACTGAAAATATGGTGTCATCATGTTTGTATACGGTAGGCCGATAAGTGTAGCTCGTATGAGAACGTTACTTTTAAAAAAAAAAAATTATCAGTAAAAACTGAAATTATGGTGTCATCATGTTTGTATACGGTAGGCCGATAAGAGTAGCTTGTAAAAGAACGTTAATTTGAGAAAAAAAAATTTTCAGTAAAAACTGAAATTATGGTGTCATCATGTTTGTATTCGGTAGGCCGATTAGAGTAGCTTGTATGAGAACGTTAATTTGAGAAAAAAAAAATTTTCAGTAAAAATTGAAATTATTGTGTCATCATGTTTGTATACGGTAGGCCGATAAGTGTAGCTTGTATGAGAACGTTACTTTAAAAAAAAAAAAAATTCCAGTAAAAACTGAAATTATGGTGTCATCATGTTTGTATACGGTAGGCCGATAAGAGCAGGTTGTATGAGAACGTTAATTGAGAAAAATAAAATTTTCAGTAAAAACTGAAATTATGGTGTCATCATGTTTGTATACGGTAGGCCGATAAGAGTAGCCTGTATGAGAACGTTAATTTGAGAAAAAAAAGTATTCAGTAAAAACTGAAATTATGGTGTCATCATGTTTGTATACGGTAGGCCGATAAGTGTAGCTTGTATAAGAACGTTAATTTGAGAAAAAAAAAATTTTCAGTAAAAACAGAAATTATCTTGTCACCATGTTTGTATACGGTAGGCCGATAAGAGTAGCTTGTATGAAAACGTTAATTTGAGAAAAAATAAATTGTCAGTAAAAACAGAAATTATGGTGTCATCATGTTTGTATACGGTAGGCCGATAAGAGTAGCCTGTATGAGAACGTTACTTTAAAAAAAAAAAATTTCAGTAAAAACTGAAATTATGGTGTCATCATGTTTGTATACGGTAGGCCGATAAGAGTAGCCTGTATGTGAACGTTAATTTGAGAAAATATTAATTTTCAGTAAAAACTGAAATTATGGTGTCACCATGTTTGTATACGGTAGGCCGATAAGAGTAGCTTGTATAAGAACGTTAATTTGAGAAAAAAAAAAAATTTTCAGTAAAAACAGAAATTATGGTGTCATAATGTTCGTATACGGTAGGCCTATAAGAGTAGCCTGTATGAGAACGTTAATTTGAGAAAAAAAAAGTCAGTAAAAACTGAAATTATTGTGTCATCATGTTTGTATACGGTAGGCCGATAAGTGTAGCTTGTATGAGAACGTTACTTTAAAAAAAAAAAATTTCAGTAAAAACAGAAATTATGGTGTCATCATGTTTGTATACGGTAGGCCGATAAGAGTAGCCTGTATGAGAACGTTAATTTGAAAAAAAATAATATTCAGTAAAAACTGAAATTATGGTGTCATCATGTTTGTATACGGTAGGCCGATAAGAGTAGCCTGTATGAGAACGTTAATTTGAGAAAAAATAAATTTTCAGTAAAAACAGAAATTATGGTGTCTTCATGTTTGTATACGGTAGGCCGATAAGTGTAGCTTGTATGAGAACGTTACTTTAAAAAAAAAAATTTCAGTAAAAACTGAAATTATGGTGTCATTATGTTTGTATACGGTAGGCCGATAAGAGTAGCTTGTATAAGAACGTATATTTGAGAAAATAAAAATTTTCAGCAAAAACAGAAATTATGGTGTCATCATGTTTGTATACGGTAGGCCGATAAGAGTAGCCTGTATGAGAACGTTAATTTGAGAAAAAAAAAATTTTCAGTAAAAACAGAAATTATGGTGTCATCATGTTTGTATACGGTAGGCCGATAAGTGTAGCTTGTATGAGAACGTTAATTTGAGAAAAAAAAAAATTTTCAGTAAAAACAGAAATTATGGTGTCATCATGTTTGTATACGGTAGGCCGATAAGAGTAGCCTGTATGAGAACGTTAATTTGAGAAAAAAAGATTTTCAGTAAAAATAGAAATTATGGTGTCATCATATTTGTATACGGTAGGCCGATAAGAGTAGCCTGTATGAGAACGTTAATTTGAGAAAAAAAGATTTTCAGTAAAAACAGAAATTATGGTGTCATCATGTTTGTATACGGTAGGCCGATAAGAGTAGCCTGTATGAGAACGTTAATTTTAGAAAAAAAAGTATTCAGTAAAAACTGAAATTATGGTGTCATCATGTTTGTATACGGTAGGCCGATAAGTGTAGCTTGTATAAGAACGTTAATTTGAGAAAAAAAAAATTTTCAGTAAAAACAGAAATTATCTTGTCACCATGTTTGTATACGGTAGGCCGATAAGAGTAGCTTGTATGAGAACGTTAATTTGAGAAAAAATAAATTGTCAGTAAAAACAGAAATTATGGTGTCATCATGTTTGTATACGGTAGGCCGATAAGAGTATCCTGTATGAGAACGTTACTTTAAAAAAAAAAAAATTTCGGTAAAAACTGAAATTATGGTGTCATCATGTTTGTATACGGTAGGCCGGTAAGAGTAGCCTGTATGAGAACGTTAATTTGAGAAAATATTAATTTTCAGTAAAAACTGAAATTATGGTGTCACCATGTTTGTATACGGTAGGCCGATAAGAGTAGCTTGTATAAGAACGTTAATTTGAGAAAAAAAAAATTTTCAGTAAAAACAGAAATTATGGTGTCATAATGTTTGTATACGGTAGGCCGATAAGAGTAGCCTGTATGAGAACGTTAATTTGAGAAAAAAAGATTTTCAGTAAAAACAGAAATTATGGTGTCATCATGTTTGTATACGGTAGGCCGATAAGAGTAGCCTGTATAAGAACGTTAATTTGAGAAAAAAAAATTTTTCAGTAAAAACAGAAATTATGGTGTCACCATGTTTGTATACGGTAGGCCGATAAGAGTAGCTTGTATAAGAACGTTAATTTGAGAAAAAAAAAATTTTCAGTAAAAACAGAAATTATGGTGTCATAATGTTCGTATACGGTAGGCCTATAAGAGTAGCCTGTATGAGAACGTTAATTTGAGAAAAAAAAAATTCAGTAAAAACTGAAATTATTGTGTCATCATGTTTGTATACGGTAGGCCGATAAGTGTAGCTTGTATGAGAACGTTACTTTAAAAAAAAAAAATTTCAGTAAAAACAGAAATTATGGTGTTATCATGTTTGTATACGGTTGGCCGATAAGAGTAGCTTGTATGAGAACGTTAATTTGAGAAAAAAAAATATTCAGTAAAAACTGAAATTATGGTGTCATCATGTTTGTATACGGTAGGCCGATAAGTGTAGCTTGTATGAGAACGTTACTTTAAAAAAAAAAAAAAATTCCAGTAGAAACTGAAATTATGGTGTCATCATGTTTGTATACGGTAGGCCGATAAGAGTAGGTTGTATGAGAACGTTAATTTGAGAAAAATAAAATTTTCAGTAAAAACTGAAATTATGGTGTCATCATGTTTGTATACGGTAGGCCGATAAGTGTAGCTTGTATGAGAACGTTACTTTTAAAAAAAAAAAAATATTTCAGTAAAAACTGAAATTATGGTGTCATCATGTTTGTATACGGTAGGCCGATAAGAGTAGCTTGTATAAGAACGTTAATTTGAGAAAAAAAGATTTTCAGTAAAAACAAAAATTATGGTGTCATCATGTTTGTATACGGTAGGCCGATAAGAGTAGCCTGTATGAGAACGTTAATTTGAGAAAAAAAAAAATTTCAGTAAAAACTGAAATTATGGTGTCATCATGTTTGTATACGGTAGGCCGATAAGAGTACGTTGTATGAGAACGTTAATTTGAGAAAAAAAAAATTTTTAGTAAAAACAGAAATTATGGTGTCATCATGTTTGTATACGGTAGGCCGATAAGTGTAGCTTGTATGAGAACGTTACTTTAAAAAAAAAAAAATTATCAGTAAAAACTGAAATTATGGTGTCATCATGTTTGTATACGGTAGGCCGATAAGAGTAGCTTGTAAAAGAACGTTAATTTGAGAAAAAAAAAATTTTCAGTAAAAACTGAAATTATGGTGTCATCATGTTTGTATTCGGTAGGCCGATTAGAGTAGCTTGTATGAGAACGTTAATTTGAGAAAAAAAAAATTTTCAGTAAAAATTGAAATTATGGTGTCATAATGTTCGTATACGGTAGGCCTATAAGAGTAGCCTGTATGAGAACGTTAATTTGAGAAAAAAAAGTATTCAGTAAAAACTGAAATTATGGTGTCATCATGTTTGTATACGGTAGGCCGATAAGTGTAGCTTGTATAAGAACGTTAATTTGAGAAAAAAAAAATTTTCAGTAAAAACAGAAATTATCTTGTCACCATGTTTGTATACGGTAGGCCGATAAGAGTAGCCTGTATGTGAACGTTAATTTGAGAAAATATTAATTTTCAGTAAAAACTGAAATTATGGTGTCACCATGTTTGTATACGGTAGGCCGATAAGTGTAGCTTGTATAAGAACGTATATTTGAGAAAATAAAAATTTTCAGCAAAAACAGAAATTATGGTGTCATCATGTTTGTATTAGGTAGACCGATAAGAGTAGTCTCTATGAGAACGTTAATTTGAGGAAAAAAAAATTTTCAGTAAAAACAGAAATTATGGTGTCATCATGTTTGTATACGGTAGGCCGATAAGTGTAGCTTGTATAAGAACGTTAATTTGAGAAAAAAAAAATTTTCAGTAAAAACAGAAATTATCTTGTCACCATGTTTGTATACGGTAGGCCGATAAAAGTAGCCTGTATGTGAACGTTAATTTGAGAAAATATTAATTTTCAGTAAAAACTGAAATTATGGTGTCACCATGTTTGTATACGGTAGGCCGATAAGAGTAGCTTGTATAAGAACGTTAATTTGAGAAAAAAAAAATTTTCAGTAAAAACAGAAATTATGGTGTCATAATGTTCGTATACGGTAGGCCTATAAGAGTAGCCTGTATGAGAACGTTAATTTCAGAAAAAAAAAGTCAGTAAAAACTGAAATTATTGTGTCATCATGTTTGTATACGGTAGGCCGATAAGTGTAGCTTGTATGAGAACGTTACTTTAAAAAAAAAAATTTCAGTAAAAACTGAAGTTTTGGTGTCATCATGTTTGTATACGGTAGGCCGATAAGAGTAGCCTGTATGAGAACGTTAATTGGAGAAAAAATTAATTTTCAGTAAAAACTGAAATTATGGTGTCATCATGTTTGTATACGGTAGGCCGATAAGAGTAGCTTGTATGAGAACGTTAATTTGAGAAAAAAAAATATTCAGTAAAAACCGAAATTATGGTGTCATCATGTTTGTATACGGTAGGCCGATAAGTGTAGCTTGTATGAGAACGTTACTTTAAAAAAAAAAAAAATTTCAGTAAAAACAGAAATTATGGTGTCATCATGTTTGTATACGGTAGGCCGATAAGAGTAGCCTGTATGAGAACGTTAATTTGAAAAAAAATAATATTCAGTAAAAACTGAAATTATGGTGTCATCATGTTTGTATACGGTAGGCCGATAAGAGTAGCCTGTATGAGAACGTTAATTTGAGAAAAAATAAATTTTCAGTAAAAACAGAAATTATGGTGTCTTCATGTTTGTATACGGTAGGCCGATAAGTGTAGCTTGTATGAGAACGTTACTTTAAAAAAAAAAATTTCAGTAAAAACTGAAATTATGGTGTCATTATGTTTGTATACGGTAGGCCGATAAGTGTAGCTTGTATAAGAACGTATATTTGAGAAAATAAAAATTTTCAGCAAAAACAGAAATTATGGTGTCATCATGTTTGTATACGGTAGGCCGATAAGAGTAGCCTGTATGAGAACGTTAATTTGAGAAAAAATAAATTTTCAGTAAAAACAGAAATTATGGTGTCATCATGTTTGTATACGGTAGGCCGATAAGTGTAGCTTGTATGAGAACGTTAATTTGAGGAAAAAAAAATTTTCAGTAAAAACAGAAATTATGGTGTCATCATGTTTGTATACGGTAGGCCGATAAGAGTAGCCTGTATGAGAACGTTAATTTGAGAAAAAAAGATTTTCAGTAAAAACAGAAATTATGGTGTCATCATGTTTGTATACGGTAGGCCGATAAGAGTAGCCTGTATGAGAACGTTAATTTGAGAAAAAAAGATTTTCAGTAAAAACAGAAATTATGGTATCATCATGTTTGTATACGGTAGGCCGATAAGAGTAGCCTGTATGAGAACGTTAATTTGAGAAAAAAAAGTATTCAGTAAAAACTGAAATTATGGTGTCATCATGTTTGTATACGGTAGGCCGATAAGTGTAGCTTGTATAAGAACGTTAATTTGAGAAAAAAAAAATTTTCAGTAAAAACAGAAATTATCTTGTCACCATGTTTGTATACGGTAGGCCGATAAGAGTAGCTTGTATGAGAACGTTAATTTGAGAAAAAATAAATTGTCAGTAAAAACAGAAATTATGGTGTCATCATGTTTGTATACGGTAGGCCGATAAGAGTAGCCTGTATGAGAACGTTACTTTAAAAAAAAAAAAATTTCGGTAAAAACTGAAATTATGGTGTCATCATGTTTGTATACGGTAGGCCGATAAGAGTAGCCTGTATGAGAACGTTAATTTGAGAAAATATTAATTTTCAGTAAAAACTGAAATTATGGTGTCACCATGTATGTATACGGTAGGCCGATAAGAGTAGCTTGTATAAGAACGTTAATTTGAGAAAAAAAAATTTTCAGTAAAAACAGAAATTATGGTGTCATCATGTTTGTATACGGTAGGCCGATAAGTGTAGCTTGTATGAGAACGTTACTTTAAAAAAAAAAATTTCAGTAAAAACTGAAATTATGGTGTCATTATGTTTGTATACGGTAGGCCGATAAGTGTAGCTTGTATAAGAACGTATATTTGAGAAAATAAAAATTTTCAGCAAAAACAGAAATTATGGTGTCATCATGTTTGTATACGGTAGGCCGATAAGAGTATCCTGTATGAGAACGTTAATTTGAGAAAAAATAAATTTTCAGTAAAAACAGAAATTATGGTGTCATCATGTTTGTATACGGTAGGCCGATAAGTGTAGCTTGTATGAGAACGTTAATTTGAGGAAAAAAAAATTTTCAGTAAAAACAGAAATTATGGTGTCATCATGTTTGTATACGGTAGGCCGATAAGAGTAGCCTGTATGAGAACGTTAATTTGAGAAAAAAAGATTTTCAGTAAAAACAGAAATTATGGTGTCATCATGTTTGTATACGGTAGGCCGATAAGAGTAGCCTGTATGAGAACGTTAATTTGAGAAAAAAAGATTTTCAGTAAAAACAGAAATTATGGTATCATCATGTTTGTATACGGTAGGCCGATAAGAGTAGCCTGTATGAGAACGTTAATTTGAGAAAAAAAAGTATTCAGTAAAAACTGAAATTATGGTGTCATCATGTTTGTATACGGTAGGCCGATAAGTGTAGCTTGTATAAGAACGTTAATTTGAGAAAAAAAAAATTTTCAGTAAAAACAGAAATTATCTTGTCACCATGTTTGTATACGGTAGGCCGATAAGAGTAGCTTGTATGAGAACGTTAATTTGAGAAAAAATAAATTGTCAGTAAAAACAGAAATTATGGTGTCATCATGTTTGTATACGGTAGGCCGATAAGAGTAGCCTGTATGAGAACGTTACTTTAAAAAAAAAAAAATTTCGGTAAAAACTGAAATTATGGTGTCATCATGTTTGTATACGGTAGGCCGATAAGAGTAGCCTGTATGAGAACGTTAATTTGAGAAAATATTAATTTTCAGTAAAAACTGAAATTATGGTGTCACCATGTATGTATACGGTAGGCCGATAAGAGTAGCTTGTATAAGAACGTTAATTTGAGAAAAAAAAATTTTCAGTAAAAACAGAAATTATGGTGTCATCATGTTTGTATACGGTAGGCCGATAAGTGTAGCTTGTATGAGAACGTTACTTTAAAAAAAAAAAAAAATTCCAGTAGAAACTGAAATTATGGTGTCATCATGTTTGTATACGGTAGGCCGATAAGAGTAGGTTGTATGAGAACGTTAATTTGAGAAAAATAAAATTTTCAGTAAAAACTGAAATTATGGTGTCATCATGTTTGTATACGGTAGGCCGATAAGAGTAGCCTGTATGAGAACGTTAATTTGAGAAAAATAAAATTTTCAGTAAAAACTGAAATTATGGTGTCATCATGTTTGTACACGGTAGGCCGATAAGAGTAGCCTGTATGAGAACGTTAATTTGAGAAAAAAAGATTTTCAGTAAAAACTGAAATTATGGTGTCATCATGTTTGTATACGGTAGGCCGATAAGTGTAGCTTGTATGAGAACGTTACTTTAAAAAAAAAAAAAAAATTCCAGTAGAAACTGAAATTATGGTGTCATCATGTTTGTATACGGTAGGCCGATAAGAGTAGGTTGTATGAGAACGTTAATTTGAGAAAAATAAAATTTTCAGTAAAAACTGAAATTATGGTGTCATCATGTTTGTATACGGTAGGCCGATAAGTGTACGTTGTATGAGAACGTTACTTTTAAAAAAAAAAAATTTTTAGTAAAAACAGAAATTATGGTGTCATCATGTTTGTATACGGTAGGCCGATAAGAGTAGCTTGTATAAGAACGTTAATTTGAGAAAAAAAGATTTTCAGTAAAAACAGAAATTATGGTGTCATCATGTTTGTATACGGTAGGCCGATAAGAGTAGCCTGTATGAGAACGTTAATTTGAGAAAAAAAAAAATTTCAGTAAAAACTGAAATTATGGTGTCATCATGTTTGTATACGGTAGGCCGATAAGAGTACGTTGTATGAGAACGTTAATTTGAGAAAAAAAAAATTTTTAGTAAAAACAGAAATTATGGTGTCATCATGTTTGTATACGGTAGGCCGATAAGTGTAGCTTGTATGAGAACGTTACTTTAAAAAAAAAAAAATTAACAGTAAAAACTGAAATTATGGTGTCATCATGTTTGTATACGGTAGGCCGATAAGAGTAGCTTGTAAAAGAACGTTAATTTGAGAAAAAAAAAATTTTCAGTAAAAACTGAAATTATGGTGTCATCATGTTTGTATTCGGTAGGCCGATTAGAGTAACTTGTATGAGAACGTTAATTTGAGAAAAAAAAAATTTTCAGTAAAAATTAAAATTATGGTGTCAACATGTTTGTATACGGTAGGCCGATAAGAGTAGCTCGTATGAGAACGTTGCTTTAAAAAAAAACAAAATTCCAGTAAAAACTGAAATTATGGTGTCATCATGTTTGTATACGGTAGGCCGATAAGAGCAGGTTGTATGAGAACGTTAATTGAGAAAAATAAAATTTTCAGTAAAAACTGAAATTATGGTGTCATCATGTTTGTATACGGTAGGCCGATAAGTGTAGCTTGTATGAGAACGTTACATTTAAAAAAAACAAAATTCCAGTAAAAACAGAAATTATGGTGTCATCATGTTTGTATACGGTAGGCCGATAAGAGCAGGTTGTATGAGAACGTTAATTGAGAAAAATAAAATTTTCAGTAAAAACTGAAATTATGGTGTCATCATGTTTGTATACGGTAGGCCGATAAGTGTAGCTTGTATGAGAACGTTACATTTAAAAAAAACAAAATTCCAGTAAAAACAGAAATTATGGTGTCATCATGTTTGTATACGGTAGGCCGATAAGAGTAGGTTGTATGAAAACGTTAATTTGAGAGAAAAAAAATTTTCAGTAAAAACTGAAATTATGGTGTCATCATGTTTGTATACGGTAGGCCGATAAGTGTAGCTTGTAAGAGAACGTTACTTTTAAAAAAAAAATTTTCAGTAAAAACAGAAATTATGTTGTCATCATGTTTGTATACGGTAGGCCGATAAGAGTAGCCTGTATGAGAACGTTAATTTGAGAAAAAAAGATTTTCAGTAAAAACAGAAATGATGGTGTCATCATGTTTGTATACGGTAGGCCGATAAGAGTAGCCTGTATAAGAACGTTAATTTGAGAAAAAAAAATTTTTCAGTAAAAACAGAAATTATGGTGTCACCATGTTTGTATACGGTAGGCCGATAAGAGTAGCTTGTATAAGAACGTTAATTTGAGAAAAAAAAAAATTTCAGTAAAAACAGAAATTATGGTGTCATCATGTTTGTGTACGGTAGGCCGATAAGTGTAGCTTGCATGAGAACGTTACTTTTAAAAAAAAAAAAAAATTTCAGTAAAAACTGAAATTATGGTGTCATCATGTTTGTATACGGTAGGCCGATAAGAGTAGCTTGTATAATAACGTTAATTTGAGAAAAAAAGATTTTCAGTAAAAACTGAAATTATGGTGTCATCATGTTTGTATACGGTAGGCCGATAAGTGTAGGTTGTATGAGAACGTTACATTTAAAAAAAACAAAATTCCAGTAAAAACAGAAATTATGGTGTCATCATGTTTGTATACGGTAGGCCGATAAGAGTAGGTTGTATGAGAACGTTAATTTGAGAGAAAAAAAATTTTCAGTAAAAACTGAAATTATGGTGTCATCATGTTTGTATACGGTAGGCCGATAAGAGTAGCTTGTATAAGAACGTTAATTTGAGAAAAAAAAAATTCAGTAAAAACTGAAATTATTGTGTCATCATGTTTGTATACGGTAGGCCGATAAGTGTAGCTTGTATGAGAACGTTACTTTAAAAAATAAAAATTTCAGTAAAAACAGAAATTATGGTGTTATCATGTTTGTATACGGTAGGCCGATAAGAGTAGCCTGTATGAGAACGTTAATTTGAGAAAAAAAAAATATTCAGTAAAAACTGAAATTATGGTGTCATCATGTTTGTATACGGTAGGCCGATAAGTGTAGCTTGTATGAGAACGTTACATTTAAAAAAAACAAAATTCCAGTAAAAACAGAAATTATGGTGTCACCATGTTTGTATACGGTAGGCCGATAAGAGTAGCTTGTATAAGAACGTTAATTTGAGAAAAAAAAAATTTTCAGTAAAAACAGAAATTATGGTGTCATAATGTTCGTATACGGTAGGCCTATAAAAGTAGCCTGTATGAGAACGTTAATTTGAGAAAAATAAAATTCAGTAAAAACTGAAATTATTGTGTCATCATGTTTGTATACGGTAGGCCGATAAGTGTAGCTTGTATGAGAACGTTACTTTAAAAAAAAAAAATTTCAGTAAAAACAGAAATTATGGTGTTATCATGTTTGTATACGATAGGCCGATAAGAGTAGCCTGTATGAGAACGTTAATTTGAGAAAAAAAAAATATTCAGTAAAAACTGAAATTATGGTGTCATCATGTTTGTATACGGTAGGCCGATAAGTGTAGCTTGTATGAGAACGCTACTTTAAAAAAAAAAAATATTTCAGTAAAAACTGAAATTATGGTGTCATCATGTTTGTATACGGTAGGCCGATAAGAGTAGCTTGTATAAGAACGTTCATTTGAGAAAAAAAGATTTTCAGTAAAAACAGAAATTATGGTGTCATCATGTTTGTATACGGTAGGCCGATAAGAGTAGGTTGTATGAGAACGTTAATTTGAGAAAAAATAAATTGTCAGTAAAAACAGAAATTATGGTGTCATCATGTTTGTATACGGTAGGCCGATAAGTGTAGGTTGTATGAGAACGTTACATTTAAAAAAAACAAAATTCCAGTAAAAACAGAAATTATGGTGTCATCATGTTTGTATACGGTAGGCCGATAAGAGTAGGTTGTATGAGAACGTTAATTTGAGAGAAAAAAAATTTTCAGTAAAAACTGAAATTATGGTGTCATCATGTTTGTATACGGTAGGCCGATAAGAGTAGCTTGTATAAGAACGTTAATTTGAGAAAAAAAAAATTCAGTAAAAACTGAAATTATTGTGTCATCATGTTTGTATACGGTAGGCCGATAAGTGTAGCTTGTATGAGAACGTTACTTTAAAAAATAAAAATTTCAGTAAAAACAGAAATTATGGTGTTATCATGTTTGTATACGGTAGGCCGATAAGAGTAGCCTGTATGAGAACGTTAATTTGAGAAAAAAAAAAATATTCAGTAAAAACTGAAATTATGGTGTCATCATGTTTGTATACGGTAGGCCGATAAGTGTAGCTTGTATGAGAACGTTACATTTAAAAAAAACAAAATTCCAGTAAAAACAGAAATTATGGTGTCACCATGTTTGTATACGGTAGGCCGATAAGAGTAGCTTGTATAAGAACGTTAATTTGAGAAAAAAAAATTTTTCAGTAAAAACAGAAATTATGGTGTCATAATGTTCGTATACGGTAGGCCTATAAGAGTAGCCTGTATGAGAACGTTAATTTGAGAAAAATAAAATTCAGTAAAAACTGAAATTATTGTGTCATCATGTTTGTATACGGTAGGCCGATAAGTGTAGCTTGTATGAGAACGTTACTTTAAAAAAAAAAAATTTCAGTAAAAACAGAAATTATGGTGTTATCATGTTTGTATACGATAGGCCGATAAGAGTAGCCTGTATGAGAACGTTAATTTGAGAAAAAAAAAATATTCAGTAAAAACTGAAATTATGGTGTCATCATGTTTGTATACGGTAGGCCGATAAGTGTAGCTTGTATGAGAACGCTACTTTAAAAAAAAAAAATATTTCAGTAAAAACTGAAATTATGGTGTCATCATGTTTGTATACGGTAGGCCGATAAGAGTAGCTTGTATAAGAACGTTCATTTGAGAAAAAAAGATTTTCAGTAAAAACAGAAATTATGGTGTCATCATGTTTGTATACGGTAGGCCGATAAGAGTAGGTTGTATGAGAACGTTAATTTGAGAAAAAATAAATTGTCAGTAAAAACAGAAATTATGGTGTCATCATGTTTGTATACGGTAGGCCGATAAGTGTAGCTTGTATGAGAACGTTACATTTAAAAAAAACAAAATTCCAGTAAAAACAGAAATTATGGTGTCAT
Source organism: Bombylius discolor (assembly GCA_939192795.1). NCBI lineage: Eukaryota > Metazoa > Arthropoda > Insecta > Diptera > Bombyliidae > Bombylius > Bombylius discolor. The sequence goes on from OW584242.1 coordinate 16,725,494, forward strand.
CATGTTTGTATACGGTAGGCCGATAAGAGTAGGTTGTATGAGAACGTTAATTTGAGAGAAAAAAAATTTTCAGTAAAAACTGAAATTATGGTGTCATCATGTTTGTATACGGTAGGCCGATAAGAGTAGCTTGTATAAGAACGTTAATTTGAGAAAAAAAAAATTCAGTAAAAACTGAAATTATTGTGTCATCATGTTTGTATACGGTAGGCCGATAAGTGTAGCTTGTATGAGAACGTTACTTTAAAAAAAAAAAATTTCAGTAAAAACAGAAATTATGGTGTTATCATGTTTGTATACGGTAGGCCGATAAGAGTAGCCTGTATGAGAACGTTAATTTGAGAAAAAAAAAAAATATTCAGTAAAAACTGAAATTATGGTGTCATCACGTTTGTATACGGTAGGCCGATAAGTGTAGCTTGTATGAGAACGTTACATTTAAAAAAAACAAAATTCCAGTAAAAACAGAAATTATGGTGTCACCATGTTAGTATACGGTAGGCCGATAAGAGTAGCTTGTATAAGAACGTTAATTTGAGAAAAAAAAAATTTTCAGTTAAAACAGAAATTATGGTGTCATAATGTTCGTATACGGTAGGCCTATAAGAGTAGCCTGTATGAGAACGTTAATTTGAGAAAAAAAAAATTCAGTAAAAACTGAAATTATTGTGTCATCATGTTTGTATACGGTAGGCCGATAAGTGTAGCTTGTATGAGAACGTTACTTTAAAAAAAAAAAATTTCAGTAAAAACAGAAATTATGGTGTTATCATGTTTGTATACGATAGGCCGATAAGAGTAGCCTGTATGAGAACGTTAATTTGAGAAAAAAAAAATATTCAGTAAAAACTGAAATTATGGTGTCATCATGTTTGTATACGGTAGGCCGATAAGTGTAGCTTGTATGAGAACGTTACTTTTAAAAAAAAAAAATATTTCAGTAAAAACTGAAATTATGGTGTCATCATGTTTGTATACGGTAGGCCGATAAGAGTAGCTTGTATAAGAACGTTCATTTGAGAAAAAAAGATTTTCAGTAAAAACAGAAATTATGGTGTCATCATGTTTGTATACGGTAGGCCGATAAGAGTAGGTTGTATGAGAACGTTAATTTGAGGAAAAAAAAATCTTTAGTAAAAACAGAAATTATGGTGTCATCATGTTTGTATACGGTAGGCCGATAAGAGCAGGTTGTATGAGAACTTTAATTGAGAAAAATAAAATTTTCAGTAAAAACTGAAATTATGGTGTCATCATGTTTGTATACGGTAGGCCGATAAGTGTAGCTTGTATGAGAACGTTACTTTTAAAAAAAAAAAACAATTTCAGTAAAAACTGAAATTATGGTGTCATCATGTTTGTATACGGTAGGCCGATAAGAGTAGCTTGTATAATAACGTTAATTTGAGAAAAAAAGATTTTCAGTAAAAACTGAAATTATGGTGTCATCATGTTTGTATACGGTAGGCCGATAAGTGTAGCTTGTATGAGAACGTTACATTTAAAAAAAACAAAATTCCAGTAAAAACAGAAATTATGGTGTTATCATGTTTGTATACGGTAGGCCGATAAGAGTAGCCTGTATGAGAACGTTAATTTGAGAAAAAAAAAATATTCAGTAAAAACTGAAATTATGGTGTCATCATGTTTGTATACGGTAGGCCGATAAGTGTAGCTTGTATGAGAACGTTACTTTTAAAAAAAAAAAATATTTCAGTGAAAACTGAAATTATGGTGTCATCATGTTTGTATACGGTAGGCCGATAAGAGTAGCTTGTATAAGAACGTTAATTTGAGAAAAAAAGATTTTCAGTAAAAACAGAAATTATGGTGTCATCATGTTTGTATACGGTAGCCCGATAAGAGTAGCTTGTAAAAGAACGTTAATTTGAGAAAAAAAAAATTTTCAGTAAAAACTGAAATTATGGTGTCATCATGTTTGTATTCGGTAGGCCGATTAGAGTAGCTTGTATGAAAACGTTAATTTGAGAAAAAAAAAATTTTCAGTAAAAATTGAAATTATGGTGTCATCATGTTTGTATACGGTAAGCCGATAAGTGTAGCTTGTATGAGAACGTTACTTTAAAAAAAAAAAAAATTCCAGTAAAAACTGAAATTATGGTGTCATCATGTTTGTATACGGTAGGCCGATAAGAGCAGGTTGTATGAGAACGTTAATTGAGAAAAATAAAATTTTCAGTAAAAACTGAAATTATGGTGTCATCATGTTTGTATACGGTAGGCCGATAAGTGTAGCTTGTATGAGAACGTTACTTTTAAAAAAAAAAAAAAATTTCAGTAAAAACTGAAATTATGGTGTCATCATGTTTGTATACGGTAGGCCGATAAGAGTGGCTTGTATAATAACGTTAATTTGAGAAAAAAAGATTTTCAGTAAAAACTGAAATTATGGTGTCATCATGTTTGTATACGGTAGGCCGATAAGTGTAGCTTGTATGAGAACGTTACATTTAAAAAAAACAAAATTCCAGTAAAAACAGAAATTATGGTGTCATCATGTTTGTATACGGTAGGCCGATTAGAGTAGCTTGTATCAGAACGTTAATTAGAGAAAAAAAAAATTTTCAGTAAAAACTGAAATTATGGTGTCATCATGTTTGTATACGGTAGGCCGATAAGTGTAGCTTGTATGAGAACGTTAATTTGAGAAAAAAAAATTTTTCAGTAAAAACAGAAATTATGGTGTCATCATGTTTGTATACGGTAGGCCGATAAGAGTAGCCTGTATGAGAACGTTAATTTGAGAAAAAAAAGTATTCAGTAAAAACTGAAATTATGGTGTCATCATGTTTGTATACGGTAGGCCGATAAGTGTAGCTTGTATAAGAACGTTAATTTGAGAAAAAAAAAATTTTCAGTAAAAACAGAAATTATCTTGTCATCATGTTTGTATACGGTAGGCCGATAAGAGTAGCCTGTATGAGAACGTTACTTAAAAAAAAAAAAATTTCAGTAAAAACTGAAATTATGGTGTCATCATGTTTGTATACGGTAGGCCGATAAAAGTAGCCTGTATGTGAACGTTAATTTGAGAAAATATTAATTTTCAATAAAAACTGAAATTATGGTGTCACCATGTTTGTATACGGTAGGCCGATAAGAGTAGCTTGTATAAGAACGTTAATTTGAGAAAAAAAAAATTTTCATTAAAAACAGAAATTATGGTGTCATAATGTTCGTATACGGTAGGCCTATAAGAGTAGCCTGTATGAGAACGTTAATTTGAGAAAAAAAAAATTCAGTAAAAACAGAAATTATTGTGTCATCATGTTTGTATACGGTAGGCCGATAAGTGTAGCTTGTATGAGAACGCTACTTTAAAAAAAAAAAATTTCAGTAAAAACTGAAGTTATGGTGTCATCATGTTTGTATACGGTAGGCCGATAAGAGTAGTCTGTATGAGAACGCTAATTGGAGAAAAAATTAATTTTCAGTAAAAACTGAAATTATGGTGTCATCATGTTTGTATACGGTAGGCCGATAAGAGTAGCTTGTATGAGAACGTTAATTTGAGAAAAAAAAAATATTCAGTAAAAACCGAAATTATGGTGTCATCATGTTTGTATACGGTAGGCCGATAAGTGTAGCTTGTATGAGAACGTTACTTTAAAAAAAAAAAAAATTTCAGTAAAAACAGAAATTATGGTGTCATCATGTTTGTATACGGTAGGCCGATAAGAGTAGCCTGTATGAGAACGTTAATTTGAAAAAAAATAATATTCAGTAAAAACTGAAATTATGGTGTCATCATGTTTGTATACGGTAGGCCGATAAGAGTAGCCTGTATGAGAACGTTAATTTGAGAAAAAATAAATTTTCAGTAAAAACAGAAATTATGGTGTCTTCATGTTTGTATACGGTGGGCCGATAAGTGTAGCTTGTATGAGAACGTTACTTTAAAAAAAAAAATTTCAGTAAAAACTGAAATTATGGTGTCATTATGTTTGTATACGGTAGGCCGATCAGAGTAGCCTGTATAAGAACGTATATTTGAGAAAATAAAAATTTTCAGCAAAAACAGAAATTATGGTGTCATCATGTTTGTGTACGGTAGGCCGATAAGTGTAGCTTGTATGAGAACGTTACTTTTAAAAAAAAAAAAAAATTCCAGTAAAAACTGAAATTATGGTGTCATCATGTTTGTATACGGTAGGCCGATAAGAGTAGCTTGTATAATAACGTTAATTTGAGAAAAAAAGATTTTCAGTAAAAACTGAAATTATGGTGTCATCATGTTTGTATACGGTAGGCCGATAAGTGTAGCTTGTATGAGAACGTTACATTTAAAAAAAACAAAATTCCAGTAAAAACAGAAATTATGGTGTCATCATGTTTGTATACGGTAGGCCGATAAGAGTAGGTTGTATGAGAACGTTAATTTGAGAGAAAAAAAATTTTCAGTAAAAACTGAAATTATGGTGTCATCATGTTTGTATACGGTAGGCCGATAAGAGAAGCTTGTATAAGAACGTTAATTTTAGAAAAAAAAATTCAGTAAAAACTGAAATTATTGTGTCATCATGTTTGTATACGGTAGGCCGATAAGTGTAGCTTGTATGAGAACGTTACTTTAAAAAAAAAAAATTTCAGTAAAAACAGAAATTATGGTGTTATCATGTTTGTATACGGTAGGCCGATAAGAGTAGCCTGTATGAGAACGTTAATTTGAGAAAAAAAAAATATTCAGTAAAAACTGAAATTATGGTGTCATCATGTTTGTATACGGTAGGCCGATAAGTGTAGCTTGTATAAGAACGTTAATTTGAGAAAAAAAAAATTTTCAGTAAAAACAGAAATTATGGTGTCATAATGTTCGTATACGGTAGGCCTATAAGAGTAGCCTGTATGAGAACGTTACATTTAAAAAAAACAAAATTCCAGTAAAAACAGAAATTATGGTGTCACCATGTTTGTATACGGTTGGCCGATAAGAGTAGCTTGTATAAGAACGTTAATTTGAGAAAAAAAAAATTTTCAGTAAAAACAGAAATTATGGTGTCATAATGTTCGTATACGGTAGGCCTATAAGAGTAGCCTGTATGAGAACGTTAATTTGAGAAAAAAAAAATTCAGTAAAAACTGAAATTATTGTGTCATCATGTTTGTATACGGTAGGCCGATAAGTGTAGCTTGTATGAGAACGTTACTTTAAAAAAAAAAAATATTTCAGTAAAAACTGAAATTATGGTGTCATCATGTTTGTATACGGTAGGCCGATAAGTGTAGCTTGTATGAGAACGTTACATTTAAAAAAAACAAAATTCCAGTAAAAACAGAAATTATGGTGTCATCATGTTTGTATACGGTAGGCCGATAAGAGTAGGTTGTATGAGAACGTTAATTTGAGAGAAAAAAAATTTTCAGTAAAAACTGAAATTATGGTGTCATCATGTTTGTATACGGTAGGCCGATAAGAGTAGCTTGTATAAGAACGTTAATTTGAGAAAAAAAAAATTCAGTAAAAACTGAAATTATGGTGTCATCATGTTTGTATACGGTAGGCCGATAAGTGTAGCTTGTATGAGAACGTTACATTTAAAAAAAACAAAATTCCAGTAAAAACAGAAATTATGGTGTCACCATGTTTGTATACGGTAGGCCGATAAGAGTAGCTTGTATAAGAACGTTAATTTGAGAAAAAAAAAATTTTCAGTAAAAACAGAAATTATGGTGTCATAATGTTCGTATACGGTAGGCCTATAAGAGTAGCCTGTATGAGAACGTTAATTTGAGAAAAAAAAAATTCAGTAAAAACTGAAATTATTGTGTCATCATGTTTGTATACGGTAGGCCGATAAGTGTAGCTTGTATGAGAACGTTACTTTAAAAAAAAAAAATTTCAGTAAAAACAGAAATTATGGTGTTATCATGTTTGTATACGATAGGCCGATAAGAGTAGCCTGTATGAGAACGTTAATTTGATAAAAAAAAATATTCAGTAAAAACAGAAATTATGGTGTCATCATGTTTGTATACGGTAGGCCGATAAGTGTAGCTTGTATGAGAACGTTACTTTTAAAAAAAAAAATATTTCAGTAAAAACTGAAATTATGGTGTCATCATGTTTGTATACGGTAGGCCGATAAGAGTAGCTTGTATAAGAACGTTCATTTGAGAAAAAAAGATTTTCAGTAAAAACAGAAATTATGGTGTCATCATGTTTGTATACGGTAGGCCGATAAGAGTAGGTTGTATGAGAACGTTAATTTGAGGAAAAAAAAATCTTTAGTAAAAACAGAAATTATGGTGTCATCATGTTTGTATACGGTAGGCCGATAAGAGCAGGTTGTATGAGAACTTTAATTGAGAAAAATAAAATTTTCAGTAAAAACTGAAATTATGGTGTCATCATGTTTGTATACGGTAGGCCGATAAGTGTAGCTTGTATGAGAACGTTACTTTAAAAAAAAAAAAACAATTTCAGTAAAAACTGAAATTATGGTGTCATCATGTTTGTATACGGTAGGCCGATAAGAGTAGCTTGTATAATAACGTTAATTTGAGAAAAAAAGATTTTCAGTAAAAACTGAAATTATGGTGTCATCATGTTTGTATACGGTAGGCCGATAAGTGTAGCTTGTATGAGAACGTTACATTTAAAAAAAACAAAATTCCAGTAAAAACAGAAATTATGGTGTCATCATGTTTGTATACGGTAGGCCGATAAGAGTAGCCTGTATGAGAACGTTAATTTGAGAAAAAAAAAATATTCAGTAAAAACTGAAATTATGGTGTCATCATGTTTGTGTACGGTAGGCCGATAAGTGTAGCTTGTATGAGAACGTTACTTTTAAAAAAAAAAAATATTTCAGTAAAAACTGAAATTATGGTGTCATCATGTTTGTATACGGTAGGCCGATAAGAGTAGCTTGTATAAGAACGTTAATTTGAGAAAAAAAGATTTTCAGTAAAAACAGAAATTATGGTGTCATCATGTTTGTATACGGTAGGCCGATAAGAGTAGCTTGTAAAAGAACGTTAATTTGAGAAAAAAAGAATTTTCAGTAAAAACTGAAATTATGGTGTCATCATGTTTGTATTCGGTAGGCCGATTAGAGTAGCTTGTATGAAAACGTTAATTTGAGAAAAAAAAAATTTTCAGTAAAAATTGAAATTATGGTGTCATCATGTTTGTATACGGTAGGCCGATAAGTGTAGCTTGTATGAGAACGTTACTTTAAAAAAAAAAAAAATTCCAGTAAAAACTGAAATTATGGTGTCATCATGTTTGTATACGGTAGGCCGATAAGAGTAGCCTGTATGAGAACGTTAATTTGAGAAAAAAAAGTATTCAGTAAAAACTGAAATTATGGTGTCATCATGTTTGTATACGGTAGGCCGATAAGTGTAGCTTGTATAAGAACGTTAATTTGAGAAAAAAAAAATTTTCAGTAAAAACAGAAATTATCTTGTCATCATGTTTGTATACGGTAGGCCGATAAGAGTAGCCTGTATGAGAACGTTACTTAAAAAAAAAACAAAATTCCAGTAAAAACAGAAATTATGGTGTCACCATGTTTGTATACGGTAGGCCGATAAGTGTAGCTTGTATGAGAACGTTACTTTTAAAAAAAAAAAAAAATTTCAGTAAAAACTGAAATTATGGTGTCATCATGTTTGTATACGGTAGGCCGATAAGAGTAGCTTGTATAATAACGTTAATTTGAGAAAAAAAAATCTTTAGTAAAAACAGAAATTATGGTGTCATCATGTTTGTATACGGTAGGCCGATAAGAGCAGGTTGTATGAGAACTTTAATTGAGAAAAATAAAATTTTCAGTAAAAACTGAAATTATGGTGTCATCATGTTTGTATACGGTAGGCCGATAAGTGTAGCTTGTATGAGAACGTTACTTTTAAAAAAAAAAAATATTTCAGTAAAAACTGAAATTATGGTGTCATCATGTTTGTATACGGTAGGCCGATAAGAGTAGCCTGTATGAGAACGTTAATTTGAGAAAAAAAAGTATTCAGTAAAAACTGAAATTATGGTGTCATCATGTTTGTATACGGTAGGCCGATAAGTGTAGCTTGTATGAGAACGTTACTTTAAAAAAAAAAAAACAATTTCAGTAAAAACTGAAATTATGGTGTCATCATGTTTGTATACGGTAGGCCGATAAGAGTAGCTTGTATAATAACGTTAATTTGAGAAAAAAAGATTTTCAGTAAAAACTGAAATTATGGTGTCATCATGTTTGTATACGGTAGGCCGATAAGTGTAGCTTGTATGAGAACGTTACATTTAAAAAAAACAAAATTCCAGTAAAAACAGAAATTATGGTGTTATCATGTTTGTATACGGTAGGCCGATAAGAGTAGCCTGTATGAGAACGTTAATTTGAGAAAAAAAAAATATTCAGTAAAAACTGAAATTATGGTGTCATCATGTTTGTATACGGTAGGCCGATAAGTGTAGCTTGTATGAGAACGTTACTTTTAAAAAAAAAAAATATTTCAGTAAAAACTGAAATTATGGTGTCATCATGTTTGTATACGGTAGGCCGATAAGAGTAGCTTGTATAAGAACGTTAATTTGAGAAAAAAAGATTTTCAGTAAAAACAGAAATTATGGTGTCATCATGTTTGTATACGGTAGGCCGATAAAAGTAGCCTGTATGTGAACGTTAATTTGAGAAAATATTAATTTTCAATAAAAACTGAAATTATGGTGTCACCATGTTTGTATACGGTAGGCCGATAAGAGTAGCTTGTATAAGAACGTTAATTTGAGAAAAAAAAATTTTTCAGTAAAAACAGAAATTATGGTGTCATAATGTTCGTATACGGTAGGCCTATAAGAGTAGCCTGTATGAGAACGTTAATTTGAGAAAAAAAAAATTCAGTAAAAACAGAAATTATTGTGTCATCATGTTTGTATACGGTAGGCCGATAAGTGTAGCTTGTATGAGAACGCTACTTTAAAAAAAAAAAATTTCAGTAAAAACTGAAGTTATGGTGTCATCATGTTTGTATACGGTAGGCCGATAAGAGTAGTCTGTATGAGAACGTTAATTGGAGAAAAAATTAATTTTCAGTAAAAACTGAAATTATGGTGTCATCATGTTTGTATACGGTAGGCCGATAAGAGTAGCTTGTATGAGAACGTTACATTTAAAAAAAACAAAATTCCAGTAAAAACAGAAATTATGGTGTTATCATGTTTGTATACGGTAGGCCGATAAGAGTAGCCTGTATGAGAACGTTAATTTGAGAAAAAATAAATTTTCAGTAAAAACAGAAATTATGGTGTCTTCATGTTTGTATACGGTGGGCCGATAAGTGTAGCTTGTATGAGAACGTTACTTTAAAAAAAAAAATTTCAGTAAAAACTGAAATTATGGTGTCATTATGTTTGTATACGGTAGGCCGATAAGAGTAACTTGTATAAGAACGTATATTTGAGAAAAAATAAATTTTCAGTAAAAACAGAAATTATGGTGTCTTCATGTTTGTATACGGTGGGCCGATAAGTGTAGCTTGTATGAGAACGTTACTTTAAAAAAAAAAATTTCAGTAAAAACTGAAATTATGGTGTCATTATGTTTGTATACGGTAGGCCGATAAGAGTAGCTTGTATAAGAACGTATATTTGAGAAAATAAAAATTTTCAGCAAAAACAGAAATTATGGTGTCATCATGTTTGTATACGGTAGGCCGATAAGAGTAGCCTGTATGAGAACGTTAATTTGAGAAAAAATAAATTTTCAGTAAAAACAGAAATTATGGTGTCATCATGTTTGTATACGGTAGGCCGATAAGAGTAGCCTGTATGAAAACGTCAATTTTGAGAAACAAAAAAAATATTCAGTAAAAACTGAAATTATGGGACCATCATGTTTGTATACGGTAGGCCGATAAGTGTAGCTTGTATGAGAACGTTACTTTAAAAAAAAAAAAAAATTTCAGTAAAAACTGAAATTATGGTGTCATCATGTTTGTATACGGTAGGCCGATAAGTGTAGCTTGTATAAGAACGTTAATTTGAGAAAAAAAAAATTTTCAGTAAAAACAGAAATTATCTTGTCATCATGTTTGTATACGGTAGGCCGATAAAAGTAGCCTGTATGTGAACGTTAATTTGAGAAAATATTAATTTTCAATAAAAACTGAAATTATGGTGTCACCATGTTTGTATACGGTAGGCCGATAAGAGTAGCTTGTATAAGAACGTTAATTTGAGAAAAAAAAATTTTTCAGTAAAAACAGAAATTATGGTGTCATAATGTTCGTATACGGTAGGCCTATAAGAGTAGCCTGTATGAGAACGTTAATTTGAGAAAAAAAAAATATTCAGTAAAAACTGAAATTATGGTGTCATCATGTTTGTATACGGTAGGCCGATAAGTGTAGCTTGTATGAGAACGTTACTTTTAAAAAAAAAAAATATTTCAGTAAAAACTGAAATTATGGTGTCATCATGTTTGTATACGGTAGGCCGATAAGAGTAGCTTGTATAAGAACGTTAATTTGAGAAAAAAAGATTTTCAGTAAAAACAGAAATTATGGTGTCATCATGTTTGTATACGGTAGGCCGATAAGAGTAGCTTGTAAAAGAACGTTAATTTGAGAAAAAAAAAATTTTCAGTAAAAACTGAAATTATGGTGTCATCATGTTTGTATTCGGTAGGCCGATTAGAGTAGCTTGTATGAAAACGTTAATTTGAGAAAAAAAAAATTTCCAGTAAAAATTGAAATTATGGTGTCATCATGTTTGTATACGGTAGGCCGATAAGTGTAGCTTGTATGAGAACGTTACTTTAAAAAAAAAAAAATTCCAGTAAAAACTGAAATTATGGTGTCATCATGTTTGTATACGGTAGGCCGATAAGAGTAGCCTGTATGAGAACGTTAATTTGAGAAAAAAAAGTATTCAGTAAAAACTGAAATTATGGTGTCATCATGTTTGTATACGGTAGGCCGATAAGTGTAGCTTGTATAAGAACGTTAATTTGAGAAAAAAAAAATTTTCAGTAAAAACAGAAATTATCTTGTCATCATGTTTGTATACGGTAGGCCGATAAGAGTAGCCTGTATGAGAACGTTACTTAAAAAAAAAAAAATTTCAGTAAAAACTGAAATTATGGTGTCATCATGTTTGTATACGGTAGGCCGATAAAAGTAGCCTGTATGTGAACGTTAATTTGAAAAAATATTAATTTTCAATAAAAACTGAAATTATGGTGTCACCATGTTTGTATACGGTAGGCCGATAAGAGTAGCTTGTATAAGAACGTTAATTTGAGAAAAAAAAATTTTTCAGTAAAAACAGAAATTATGGTGTCATAATGTTCGTATACGGTAGGCCTATAAGAGTAGCCTGTATGAGAACGTTAATTTGAGAAAAAAAAAATTCAGTAAAAACAGAAATTATTGTGTCATCATGTTTGTATACGGTAGGCCGATAAGTGTAGCTTGTATGAGAACGCTACTTTAAAAAAAAAAATTTCAGTAAAAACTGAAGTTATGGTGTCATCATGTTTGTATACGGTAGGCCGATAAGAGTAGTCTGTATGAGAACGTTAATTGGAGAAAAAATTAATTTTCAGTAAAAACTGAAATTATGGTGTCATCATGTTTGTATACGGTAGGCCGATAAGAGTAGCTTGTATGAGAACGTTACATTTAAAAAAAACAAAATTCCAGTAAAAACAGAAATTATGGTGTTATCATGTTTGTATACGGTAGGCCGATAAGAGTAGCCTGTATGAGAACGTTAATTTGAGAAAAAATAAATTTTCAGTAAAAACAGAAATTATGGTGTCTTCATGTTTGTATACGGTGGGCCGATAAGTGTAGCTTGTATGAGAACGTTACTTTAAAAAAAAAAATTTCAGTAAAAACTGAAATTATGGTGTCATTATGTTTGTATACGGTAGGCCGATAAGAGTAGCTTGTATAAGAACGTATATTTGAGAAAAAATAAATTTTCAGTAAAAACAGAAATTATGGTGTCTTCATGTTTGTATACGGTGGGCCGATAAGTGTAGCTTGTATGAGAACGTTACTTTAAAAAAAAAAATTTCAGTAAAAACTGAAATTATGGTGTCATTATGTTTGTATACGGTAGGCCGATAAGAGTAGCTTGTATAAGAACGTATATTTGAGAAAATAAAAATTTTCAGCAAAAACAGAAATTATGGTGTCATCATGTTTGTATACGGTAGGCCGATAAGAGTAGCCTGTATGAGAACGTTAATTTGAGAAAAAATAAATTTTCAGTAAAAACAGAAATTATGGTGTCATCATGTTTGTATACGGTAGGCCGATAAGAGTAGCCTGTATGAGAACGTCAATTTTGAGAAACAAAAAAAATATTCAGTAAAAACTGAAATTATGGGACCATCATGTTTGTATACGGTAGGCCGATAAGTGTAGCTTGTATGAGAACGTTACTTTAAAAAAAAAAAAAAATTTCAGTAAAAACTGAAATTATGGTGTCATCATGTTTGTATACGGTAGGCCGATAAGTGTAGCTTGTATTAGAACGTTAATTTGAGAAAAGAAAAATTTTCAGTAAAAACAGAAATTATGGTGTCATCATGTTTGTATACGGTGGGCCGATAAGAGTAGCCTGTATGAGAACGTTAATCTGAGAAAATATAAATTTTCAGTAAAAACAAAAATTATGGTGTCATCATGTTTGTATACGGTAGGCCGATAAGAGTAGCCTGTATGAGAACTTTAATTTGAGAAAAAAAATAATATTCAGTAAAAACTGAAATTATGGTGTCATCATGTTTGTATACGGTAGGCCGATAAGAGTAGCCTCTATGAGAACGTTAATTTGAGAAAAAAAAAATATTCAGTAAAAACCATAATTATGGTGTCATCATGTTTGTATACGGTAGGCCGCTAAGTGTAGCTTGTATGAGAACGTTACTTTAAAAAAAAAAAAAAAATTCCAGTAAAAACTGAAATTATGGTGTCATCATGTTTGTATACGGTAGGCGGATAAGAGTAGTCTGTATGAGAACGTTTATTTGCCAAAAAAAAAGTTTTCAGTAAAAACTGAAATTATGGTGTCATCATGTTTGTATACGGTAGGCCGATAAGAGTAGCTTGTATAAGAACGTTAATTTGAGAAAAAAAATTTTCAGTAAAAACAGAAATTATGGTGTCATCATGTTTGTATACGGTAGGCCGATAAGTGTAGCTTGTATGAGAACGTTGCTTTTAAAAAAAAAAAAAAAATTTCAGTAAAAACTGAAATTTTGGTGTCATCATGTTTGTATACGGTAGACCGATAAGAGTAGCCTGTATGAGAACGTTAATTTGAGAAAAAATAAATTTTCAGTAAAAACAGAAATTATGGTGTCATCATGTTTGTATATGGTAGGCCGATAAGAGTAGCTTGTATGAGAACGTTAATTTGAGCAAAAAAAAATTTTTCAGTAAAAACTGAAATTATGGTGTCATCATGTTTGTATACGGTAGGCCGATAAGTGTAGCTTGTATGAGAACGTTGCTTTTAAAAAAAAAAAAATTTCAGTAAAAACTGAAATTTTGGTGTCATCATGTTTGTATACGGTAGAACGATAAGAGTAGTCTGTATGAGAACGTTAATTTGACAAAAAAAAAGTTTTCAGTAAAAACTGAAATTATGGTGTCATCATGTTTGTATACGGTAGGCCGATAAGAGTAGGTTGTATGAGAACGTTAATTTGAGAAAAATAAAATTTTCAGTAAAAACTGAAATTATGGTGTCATCATGTTTGTATACGGTAGGCCGATAAGAGTAGCCTGTATGAGAACGGTAATTTGAGAAAAAAAGATTTTCAGTAAAAACAGAAATTATGGTGTCATCATGTTTGTATACGGTAGGCCGATAAGAGTAGGCTGTATGAGAACGTTAATTTGAGGAAAAAAGATTTCCAGTAAAAACAGAAATTATGGTGTCATCATGTTTGTATACGGTAGGCCGATAAGAGTAGCCTGTATGAGAACGTTAATTTGAGAAAAAAAAGTATTTTCAGTAAAAACTGAAATTATGGTGTCATCATGTTTGTATACGGTAGGCCGATAAGTGTAGCTTGTATAAGAACGTTAATTTGAGAAAAAAAAAATTTTCAGTAAAAACAGAAATTATCTTGTCACCATGTTTGTATATGGTAGGCCGATAAGAGTAGCTTGTATGAGAACGTTAATTTGAGAAAAAATAAATTGTCAGTAAAAACAGAAATTATGGTGTCATCATGTTTGTATACGGTAGGCCGATGAGAGTAGCCTGTATGAGAACGTTACTTTAAAAAAAAAAAATTTCAGTAAAAACTGAAATTATGGTGTCATCATGTTTGTATACGGTAGGCCGATAAGAGTAGCCTGTATGTGAACGTTAATTTGAGAAAATATTAATTTTCAGTAAAAACTGAAATTATGGGTCACCATGTTTGTATACGGTAGGCCGATAAGAGTAGCTTGTATAAGAACGTTAATTTGAGAAAAAAAAATTTTTCAGTAAAAACAGAAATTATGGTGTCACCATGTTTGTATACGGTAGGCCGATAAGAGTAGCTTGTATAAGAACGTTAATTTGAGAAAAAAAAAATTTTCAGTAAAAACAGAAATTATGGTGTCATAATGTTCGTATACGGTAGGCCTATAAGAGTAGCCTGTATGAGAACGTTAATTTGAGAAAAAAAAAATTCAGTGAAAACTGAAATTATTGTGTCATCATGTTTGTATACGGTAGGCCGATAAGTGTAGCTTGTATGAGAACGTTACTTTAAAAAAAAAAAATTTCAGTAAAAACTGAAGTTATGGTGTCATCATGTTTGTATACGGTAGGCCGATAAGAGTAGCCTGTATGAGAACGTTAATTGGAGAAAAAATTAATTTTCAGTAAAAACTGAAATTATGGTGTCATCATGTTTGTATACGGTAGGCCGATAAGAGTAGCTTGTATGAGAACGTTAATTTGAGAGAAAAAAAAATATTCAGTAAAAACTGAAATTATGGTGTCATCATGTTTGTATACGGTAGGCCGATAAGTGTAGCTTGTATGAGAACGTTACTTTAAAAAAAAAAAAAATTTCAGTAAAAACAGAAATTATGGTGTCATCATGTTTGTATACGGTAGGCCGATAAGAGTAGCCTGTATGAGAACGTTAATTTGAAAAAAAATAATATTCAGTAAAAACTGAAATTATGGTGTCATCATGTTTGTATACGGTAGGCCGATAAGAGTAGCCTGTATGAGAACGTTAATTTGAGAAAAAATAAATTTTCAGTAAAAACAGAAATTATGGTGTCTTCATGTTTGTATACGGTAGGCCGATAAGTGTAGCTTGTATGAGAACGTTACTTTAAAAAAAAAAATTTCAGTAAAAACTGAAATTATGGTGTCATTATGTTTGTATACGGTAGGCCGATAAGAGTAGCTTGTATAAGAACGTATATTTGAGAAAATAAAAATTTTCAGCAAAAACAGAAATTATGGTGTCATCATGTTTGTATACGGTAGGCCGATAAGAGTAGCCTGTATGAGAACGTTAATTTGAGAAAAAATAAATTTTCAGTAAAAACAGAAATTATGGTGTCATCATGTTTGTATACGGTAGGCCGATAAGAGTAGCCTGTATGAGAACGTCAATTTTGAGAAAAAAAAAATATTCAGTAAAAACTGAAATTATGGGACCATCATGTTTGTATACGGTAGGCCGATAAGTGTAGCTTGTATGAGAACGTTACTTTAAAAAAAAAAAAAAATTTCAGTAAAAACTGAAATTATGGTGTCATCATGTTTGTATACGGTAGGCCGATGAGAGTAGCTTGTATTAGAACGTTAATTTGGGAGAAAAAAAATTATCAGTAAAAACTGAAATTATGGTGTCATCATGTTTGTATACGGTAGGCCGATAAAAGTAGCTTGTAAAAGAACGTTAATTTGAGAAAAAAAAAATTTTCAGTAAAAACAGAAATTATGGTGTCATCATGTTTGTATACGGTGGGCCGATAAGAGTAGCCTGTATGAGAACGTTAATTTGAGAAAATATAAATTTTCAGTAAAAACAGAAATTATGGTGTCATCATGTTTGTATACGGTAGGCCGATAAGAGTAGCCTGTATGAGAACGTTAATTTGAGAAAAAAAATAATATTCAGTAAAAACTGAAATTATGGTGTCATCATGTTTGTATACGGTAGGCCGATAAGAGTAGCCTGTATGAGAACGGTTATTTGAGAAAAAAAAAATATTCA
This sequence comes from Bombylius discolor, assembly GCA_939192795.1. Taxonomy (NCBI): domain Eukaryota; kingdom Metazoa; phylum Arthropoda; class Insecta; order Diptera; family Bombyliidae; genus Bombylius; species Bombylius discolor. The sequence continues at coordinate 16,741,714 of OW584242.1, forward strand.
GTAAAAACCGAAATTATGGTGTCATCATGTTTGTATACAGTAGGCCGCTAAGTGTAGCTTGTATGAGAACGTTACTTTAAAAAAAAAAAAAAAATTCCAGTAAAAACTGAAATTATAGTGTCATCATGTTTGTATACGGTAGGCGGATAAGAGTAGTCTGTATGAGAACGTTTATTTGACAAAAAAAAAGTTTTCAGTAAAAACTGAAATTATGGTGTCATCATGTTTGTATACGGTAGGCCGATAAGAGTAGCTTGTATAAGAACGTTAATTTGAGAAAAAAAAATTTTCAGTGAAAACAGAAATTATGGTGTCATCATGTTTGTATACGGTATGCCGATAAGTGTAGCTGGTATGAGAACGTTGCTTTTAAAAAAAAAAAAATTTCAGTAAAAACTGAAATTATGGTGTCATCATGTTTGTATACGGCAGGCCGATAAGTGTAGCTTGTATGAGAACGTTGCTTTTAAAAAAAAAAAAAATTTTCAGTAAAAACAGAAATTATGGTGTCATCATGTTTGTATATGGTAGGCCGATAAGAGTAGCTTGTATGAGAACGTTAATTTGAGCAAAAAAAAAATTTTCAGTAAAAACTGAAATTATGGTGTCATCATGTTTGTATACGGTGAGCCGATAAGTGTAGCCTGTATGAGAACGTTAATTTGAGAAAAAAAATAATATTCAGTAAAAACTGAAATTATGGGACCATCATGTTTGTATACGGTAGGCCGATAAGTGTAGCTTGTATGAGAACGTTACTTTAAAAAAAAAAAAAAATTTCAGTAAAAACTGAAATTATGGTGTCATCATGTTTGTATACGGTAGGCCGATGAGAGTAGCTTGTATTAGAACGTTAATTTGAGAGAAAAAAAATTATCAGTAAAAACTAAAATTATGGTGTCATCATGTTTGTATACGGTAGGCCGATAAAAGTAGCTTGTAAAAGGACGTTAATTTGAGAAAAAAAAAATTTTCAGTAAAAACTGAAATTATGGTGTCATCATGTTTGTATACGGTAGGCCGATAAAAGTAGCTTGTATGAGAACGTTAATTTGAGAAAAAAAATAATATTCAGTAAAAACTGAAATTATGGTGTCATCATGTTTGTATACGGTAGCCCGAAAAGAGTAGCCTGTATGAGAACGTTTATTTGACAAAAAAAAGTTTTCAGTAAAAACTGAAATTATGGTATCATCATGTTTGTATACGGTAGGCCGATAAGAGTAGCCTGTATGAGAACGTTAATTTGAGAAAAAAAATAATATTCAGTAAAAACTGAAATTATGGTGTCATCATGTTTGTATACGGTAGCCCGAAAAGAGTAGCCTGTATGAGAACGTTTATTTGACAAAAAAAAAATTTTCAGTAAAAACAGAAATTATGGTATCATCATGTTTGTATACGGTAGGGCGATAAGAGTAGCCTGTATGAGAACGTTAATTTGAGAAAAAAAATAATATTCAGTAAAAACTGAAATTATGGTGTCATCATGTTTGTATACGGTAGCCCGAAAAGAGTAGCCTGTATGAGAACGTTTATTTGACAAAAAAAAAGTTTTCAGTAAAAACTGAAATTATGGTGTCATCATGTTTGTATACGGTAGGCCGATAAGAGTAGCTTGTATAAGAACGTTAATTTGAGAAAAAAAAATTTTCAGTAAAAACAGAAATTATGGTGTCATCATGTTTGTATACGGTAGGCCGATAAGTGTAGCTTGTATGAGAACGTTGCTTTTAAAAAAAAAAAAATTTCAGTAAAAACTGAAATTTTGGTGTCATCATGTTTATATACGGTAGACCGATAAGAGTAGTCTGTATGAGAACGTTAATTTGACAAAAAAAAAGTTTTCAGTAAAAACTGAAATTATGGTGTCATCATGTTTGTATACGGTAGGCCGATAAGAGTAGGTTGTATGAGAACGTTAATTTGAGAAAAATAAAATTTTCAGTAAAAACTGAAATTATGGTGTCATCATGTTTGTATACGGTAGGCCGACAAGAGTAGCCTGTATGAGAACGGTAATTTGAGAAAAAAAAAATTTTCAGTAAAAACTGAAATTATGGTGTCATCATGTCTGTATACGGTAGGCCGATAAGTGTGGCCTGTATGAGAAAGTTAATTTGAGAAAAAAAAAAATTTTCAGTAAAAACTGAAATTCTGGTGTCATCATGTTTGTATACGGTAGGCCGATAAGTGTAGCTTGTATGAGAACGTTACCTTTAAAAAAAAAAAAATTTTCAGTAAAAACTGAAATTATGGTGTCATCATGTTTGTATACGGTAGGCCGATAAGAGTAGCCTGTATGAGAACGTTAATTTGAGAAAAAAAATAATATTCAGTAAAAACTGGAATTATGGTGTCATCATGTTTGTATACGGTAGGCCGATAAGAGTAGCCTGTATGAGAACGTTAATTTGAGAAAAAAAAAATATTCAGTAAAAACCGAAATTATGGTGTCATCATGTTTGTATACGGTAGGCCGCTAAGTGTAGCTTGTATGAGAACGTTACTTTAAAAAAAAAAAAAAAAATTCCAGTAAAAACTGAAGTTACGGTGTCATCATGTTTGTATACGGTAGGCGGATAATAGTAGTCTGTATGAGAACGTTTATTTGACAAAAAAACATATTCAGTAAAAACTGAAATTATAGTGTCATCATGTTTGTATACGGTAGGCCGATAAGAGTAGCTTGTATAAGAACGTTAATTTGAGAAAAAAAAATTTTCAGTAAAAACAGAAATTATGGTGTCATCATGTTTGTATACGGTAGGCGGATAAGAGTAGTCTGTATGAGAACGTTTATTTGACAAAAAAAAAGTTTTCAGTAAAAACTGAAATTCTGGTGTCATCATGTTTGTATACGGTAGGCCGATAAGTGTAGCTTGTATGAGAACGTTACCTTTAAAAAAAAAAAAATTTTCAGTAAAAACTGAAATTATGGTGTCATCATGTTTGTATACGGTAGGCCGATAAGAGTAGCCTGTATGAGAACGTTAATTTGAGAAAAAAAATAATATTCAGTAAAAACTGAAATTATGGTGTCATCATGTTTGTATACGGTAGGCCGATAAGAGTAGCCTGTATGAGAACGTTAATTTGAGAAAAAAAAAATATTCAGTAAAAACCGAAATTATGGTGTCATCATGTTTGTATACGGTAGGCCGATAAGAGTAGCTTGTATGAGAACGTTAATTTGACAAAAAAAAAAAAATTCCAGTAAAAACTGAAGTTACGGTGTCATCATGTTTGTATACGGTAGGCGGATAAGAGTAGTCTGTATGAGAACGTTTATTTGACAAAAAAAAAGTTTTCAGTAAAAACTGAAATTATGGTGTCATCATGTTTGTATACGGTAGGCCGATAAGAGTAGCCTGTATGAGAACGTTAATTTGAGAAAAAAAAAATATTCAGTAAAAACCGAAATTATGGTGTCATCATGTTTGTATACGGTAGGCCGCTAAGTGTAGCTTGTATGAGAACGTTACTTTTAAAAAAAAAAAAAAATTCCAGTAAAAACTGAAGTTACGGTGTCATCATGTTTGTATACGGTAGGCGGATAAGAGTAGTCTGTATGAGAACGTTTATTTGACAAAAAAAAAGTTTTCAGTAAAAACTGAAATTATGGTGTCATCATGTTTGTATACGGTAGGCCGATAAGAGTAGCTTGTATAAGAACGTTAATTTGAGAAAAAAAAATTTTCAGTAAAAACAGAAATTATGGTGTCATCATGTTTGTATACGGTAGGCCGATAAGTGTAGCTTGTATGAGAACGATGCTTTTAAAAAAAAAAAAATTTCAGTAAAAACTGAAATTTTGGTGTCATCATGTTTATATACGGTAGACCGATAAGAGTAGTCTGTATGAGAACGTTAATTTGACAAAAAAAAAGTTTTCAGCAAAAACTGAAATTATGGTGTCATCATGTTTGTATACGGTAGGCCGATAAGAGTAGGTTGTATGAGAACGTTAATTTGAGAAAAATAAAATTTTCAGTAAAAACTGAAATTATGGTGTCATCATGTTTGTATACGGTAGGCCGATAAGAGTAGCCTGTATGAGAACGGTAATTTGAGAAAAAAAAAATTTTCAGTAAAAACTGAAATTATGGTGTCATCATGTCTGTATACGGTAGGCCGATAAGTATAGCCTGTATGAGAAAGTTAGTTTGAGAAAAAAAAAATTTTCAGTAAAAACTGAAATTCTGGTGTCATCATGTTTGTATACGGTAGGCCGATAAGTGTAGCTTGTATGAGAACGTTACCTTTAAAAAAAAAAAAATTTTCAGTAAAAACTGAAATTATGGTGTCATCATGTTTGTATACGGTAGGCCGATAAGAGTAGGTTGTATGAGAACGTTAATTTGAGAAAAAAAATAATATTCAGTAAAAACTGAAATTATGGTGTCATCATGTTTGTATACGGTAGGCCGATAGGAGTAGCCTGTATGAGAACGTTAATTTGAGAAAAAAAAAATATTCAGTAAAAACCGAAATTATGGTGTCATCAAGTTTGTATACGGTAGGCCGCTAAGTGTAGCTTGTATGAAAACGTTACTTTAAAAAAAAAAAAAAAATTCCAGTGAAAACTGAAGTTACGGTGTCATCATGTTTGTATACGGTAGGCGGATAAGAGTAGTCTGTATGAGAACGTTTATTTGACAAAAAAAAAGTTTTCAGTAAAAACTGAAATTATGGTGTCATCATGTTTGTATACGGTAGGCCGATAAGAGTAGCTTGTATAAGAACGTTAATTTGAGAAAAAAAAATTTTCAGTAAAAACAGAAATTATGGTGTCATCATGTTTGTATACGGTAGGCCGATAAGTGTAGCTTGTATGAGAACGTTGCTTTTAAAAAAAAAAAAAATTTCAGTAAAAACTGAAATTTTGGTGTCATCATGTTTGTATACGGTAGACCGATAAGAGTAGTCTGTATGAGAACGTTAATTTGACAAAAAAAAAGTTTTCAGTAAAAACTGAAATTATGGTGTCATCATGTTTGTATACGGTAGGCCGATAAGAGTAGGTTGTATGAGAACGTTAATTTGAGAAAAATAAAATTTTCAGTAAAAACTGAAATTATGGTGTCATCATGTTTGTATACGGTAGGCCGATAAGAGTAGCCTGTATGAGAACGGTAATTTGAGAAAAAAAAAATTTTCAGTAAAAACTGAAATTATGGTGTCATCATGTCTGTATACGGTAGGCCGATAAGTGTAGCCTGTATGAGAAAGTTAATTTGAGAAAAAAAAAATTTTCAGTAAAAACTGAAATTCTGGTGTCATCATGTTTGTATACGGTAGGCCGATAAGTGTAGCTTGTATGAGAACGTTACCTTTAAAAAAAAAAAAATTTTCAGTAAAAACTGAAATTATGGTGTAATCATGTTTGTATACGGTAGGCCGATAAGAGTAGCCTGTATGAGAACGGTAATTTGAAAAAAAAAAAATTTTCAGTAAAAACTGAAATTATGGTGTCATCATGTTTGTATACGGTAGGCCGATAAGAGTAGCCTGTATGAGAACGGTAATTTGAGAAAAAAAAAATTTTCAGTAAAAACTGAAATTCTGGTGCCATCATGTTTGTATACGGTAGGCCGATAAGAGTAGCTTGTATAAGAACGTTAATTTGAGAAAAAAAAAATTTTCAGTAAAAACTGAAATTATGGTGTCATAATGTTTGTATACACTAGGCCGATAAGTGTAGCTTGTATGAGAACGTTAATTTGAGAAAAAAAAATGTTCAGTAAAAACAGAAATTATGGTGTCATCATGTTTGTATACGGTAGGCCGATAAGAGTAGCTTGTATGAGAACGTTAATTTGACAAAAAAAAAGTTTTCAGTAAAAACTGAAATTATGGTGTCATCATGTTTGTATACGGTAGGCCGATAAGAGTAGGTTGTATGAGAACGTTAATTTGAAAAAAATAAAATTTCCAGTAAAAACAGAAATTATGGTGTTATCATGTTTGTATACGGTAGGCCGATAAGAGTAGCCTGTATGAGAACTTTAATTTGAGAAAAAATAAATTTCCAGTAAAAACAGAAATTATGGTGTCATCATGTTTGTATACGGTAGGCCGATAAGTGTAGCTTGTATGAGAACGTTACTTTAAAAAAAAAAAAAATTCAAGTAAATACTGAAATTTTTGTGTTATCATGTTTGTATACGGTAGGCCGATAAGAGTAGCTTCTATAAGAACGTTAATTTGAGAAAAAAAAAGTTTTCATTAAAAACTGAAATTATGGTGTCATCATGTTTGTATACGGTAGGCCGATAAGAGTAGGTTGTATGAGAACGTTAATTTGAGAAAAATAAAATTTCCAGTAAAAACAGAAATTATGGTGTTATCATGTTTGTATACGGTAGGCCGATAAGAGTAGCCTGTATGAGAACGTTAATTTGAGAAAAAATAAATTTCCAGTAAAAACAGAAATTATGGTGTCATCATGTTTGTATACGGTAGGCCGATAAGTGTAGCTTGTATGAGAACGTTACTTTAAAAAAAGAAAAAAATTCAAGTAAAAACTGAAATTATGGTGTCATCATGTTTGTATACGGTAGGCCGATAAGAGTAGCTTGTATGAGAACGTTAATTGGACAAAAAAAAAGTTTTCAGTAAAAACTGAAATTATGGTGTCATCATGTTTGTATACGGTAGGCCGATAAGAGTAGCTTGTATGAGAACGTTAATTTGAGAAAAATAAAATTTCCAGTAAAAACAGAAATTATGGTGTTATCATGTTTGTATACGGTAGGCCGATAAGAGTAGCCTGTATGAGAACGTTAATTTGAGAAAAAATAAATTTCCAGTAAAAACAGAAATTATGGTGTCATCATGTTCGTATACGGTAGGCCGATAAGTGTAGCTTGTATGAGAACGTTACTTTAAAAAAAAAAAAATTCAAGTAAAAACTGAAATTTTGGTGTCATCATGTTTGTATACGGTACGCCGATAAGAGTAGCCTGTATGAGAACGTTAATTTGAGAAAAAAAAATTTTCAGTAAAAACTGAAATTATGGTGTCATCATGTTTGTATACGGTAGACCGATAAGTGTAGCTTGTATGAGAACGTTACTTTTAAAAAAAAAACAAAATTTCAGTAAAAACTGAAATTATGGTGTCATCATGTTTGTATACGGTAGGCCGATAAGAGTAGCTCCTATAAGAACGTTAATTTGAGAAAAAAAAATGTTCAGTAAAAACAAAAATTATGGTGTCATCATGTTTGTATACGGTAGGCCGATAAGAGTAGCTTGTATGAGAACGTTAATTTGACAAAAAAAAAGTTTTCAGTAAAAACTGAAATTATGGTGTCATCATGTTTGTATACGGTAGGCCGATAAGAGTAGGTTGTATGAGAACGTTAATTTGAGAAAAATAAAATTTCCAGTAAAAACAGAAATTATGGTGTTATCATGTTTGTATACGGTAGGCCGATAAGAGTAGCCTGTATGAGAACGTTAATTTGAGAAAAAATAAATTTCCAGTAAAAACAGAAATTTTTGTGTTATCATGTTTGTATACGGTAGGCCGTTAAAAGTAGCTTCTATAAGAACGTTTATTTGAGAAAAAAAAATTTTCAGTAAAAACAGAAATTATGGTGTCATCATGTTTGTATACGGTAGGCCGATAAGAGTAGCTTGTATGAGAACGTTAATAAGACAAAAAAAAAGTTTTCAGTAAAAACTGAAATTATGGTGTCATCATGTTTGTATACGGTAGGCCGATAAGAGTAGCTTCTATAAGAACGTTAATTTGAGAAAAAAAAATTTTCAGTGAAAACAGAAATTATGGTGTCATCATGTTTGTATACGGTAGGCCGATAAGTGTAGCTTGTATGAGAACGTTACTTTAAAAAAAAAAAAAATTCAAGTAAAAACTGAAATTATGGTGTCATCATGTTTGTATACGGTAGGCCGATAAGAGTAGGTTGTATGAGAACGTTAATTTGAGAAAAATAAAATTTCCAGTAAAAACAGAAATTATGGTGTTATCATGTTTGTATACGGTAGGCCGATAAGAGTAGCCTGTATGAGAACTTTAATTTGAGAAAAAATAAATTTCCAGTAAAAACAGAAATTATGGTGTCATCATGTTTGTATACGGTAGGCCGATAAGTGTAGCTTGTATGAGAACGTTACTTTAAAAAAAAAAAAAATTCAAGTAAATACTGAAATTTTTGTGTTATCATGTTTGTATACGGTAGGCCGATAAGAGTAGCTTGTATGAGAACGTTAATTTGACAAAAAAAAAGTTTTCAGTAAAAACTGAAATTATGGTGTCATCATGTTTGTATACGGTAGGCCGATAAGAGTAGCTTGTATGAGAACGTTAATTTGACAAAAAAAAAGTTTTCAGTAAAAACTGAAATTATGGTGTCATCATGTTTGTATACGGTAGGCCGATAAGAGTAGGTTGTATGAGAACGTTAATTTGAGAAAAATAAAATTTCCAGTAAAAACAGAAATTATGGTGTTATCATGTCTGTATACGGTAGGCCGATAAGAGTAGCCTGTATGAGAACGTTAATTTGAGAAAAAATAAATTTCCAGTAAAAACAGAAATTATGGTGTTATCATGTTTGTATACGGTAGGCCGATAAGAGTAGCTTCTATAAGAACGTTAATTTGAGAAAAAAAAATTTTCAGTAAAAACAGAAATTATGGTGTCATCATGTTTGTATACGGTAGGCCGATAAGAGTAGCTTGTATGAGAACGTTAATTTGAGAAAAATAAAATTTCCAGTAAAAACAGAAATTATGGTGTTATCATGTTTGTATACGGTAGGCCGATAAGAGTAGCCTGTATGAGAACGTTAATTTGAGAAAAAATAAATTTCCAGTAAAAACAGAAATTATGGTGTCATCATGTTTGTATACGGTAGGCCGATAAGTGTAGCTTGTATGAGAACGTTACTTTAAAAAAAGAAAAAAATTCAAGTAAAAACTGAAATTATGGTGTCATCATGTTTGTATACGGTAGGCCGATAAGAGTAGCTTGTATGAGAACGTTAATTGGACAAAAAAAAAGTTTTCAGTAAAAACTGAAATTATGGTGTCATCATGTTTGTATACGGTAGGCCGATAAGAGTAGGTTGTATGAGAACGTTAATTTGAGAAAAATAAAATTTCCAGTAAAAACAGAAATTATGGTGTTATCATGTTTGTATACGGTAGGCCGATAAGAGTAGCCTGTATGAGAACGTTAATTTGAGAAAAAATAAATTTCCAGTAAAAACAGAAATTATGGTGTCATCATGTTTGTATACGGTAGGCCGATAAGAGTAGCTTGTATGAGAACGTTAATTTGACAAAAAAAAAGTTTTCAGTAAAAACTGAAATTATGGTGTCATCATGTTTGTATACGGTAGGCCGATAAGAGTAGGTTGTATGAGAACGTTAATTTGAGAAAAATAAAATTTCCAGTAAAAACAGAAATTATGGTGTTATCATGTTTGTATACGGTAGGCCGATAAGAGTAGGTTGTATGAGAACGTTAATTTGAGAAAAATAAAATTTCCAGTAAAAACAGAAATTATGGTGTTATCATGTTTGTATACGGTAGGCCGATAAGAGTAGCCTGTATGAGAACGTTAATTTGAGAAAAAATAAATTTCCAGTAAAAACAGAAATTTTTGTGTTATCATGTTTGTATACGGTAGGCCGTTAAAAGTAGCTTCTATAAGAACGTTTATTTGAGAAAAAAAAATTTTCAGTAAAAACAGAAATTATGGTGTCATCATGTTTGTATACGGTAGGCCGATAAGAGTAGCTTGTATGAGAACGTTAATAAGACAAAAAAAAAGTTTTCAGTAAAAACTGAAATTATGGTGTCATCATGTTTGTATACGGTAGGCCGATAAGAGTAGCTTCTATAAGAACGTTAATTTGAGAAAAAAAAATTTTCAGTGAAAACAGAAATTATGGTGTCATCATGTTTGTATACGGTAGGCCGATAAGTGTAGCTTGTATGAGAACGTTACTTTAAAAAAAAAAAAAATTCAAGTAAAAACTGAAATTATGGTGTCATCATGTTTGTATACGGTAGGCCGATAAGAGTAGGTTGTATGAGAACGTTAATTTGAGAAAAATAAAATTTCCAGTAAAAACAGAAATTATGGTGTTATCATGTTTGTATACGGTAGGCCGATAAGAGTAGCCTGTATGAGAACGTTAATTTGAGAAAAAATAAATTTCCAGTAAAAACAGAAATTTTTGTGTTATCATGTTTGTATACGGTAGGCCGATAAGAGTAGCTTCTATAAGAACGTTAATTTGAGAAAAAAAAATTTTCAGTAAAAACTGAAATTATGGTGTCATCATGTTTGTATACGGTAGGCCGATAAGAGTAGCTTGTATGAGAACGTTAATTTGACAAAAAAAAAGTTTTCAGTAAAAACTGAAATTATGGTGTCATCATGTTTGTATACGGTAGGCCGATAAGAGAAGCTTGTATGAGAACGTTAATTTGAGAAAAATAAAATTTCCAGTAAAAACAGAAATTATGGTGTTATCATGTTTGTATATGGTAGGCCGATAAGAGTAGCCTGTATGAGAACGTTAATTTGAGAAAAAATAAATTTCCAGTAAAAACAGAAATTATGGTGTCATCATGTTCGTATACGGTACGCCGATAAGTGTAGCTTGTATAAGAAAGTTACTTTAAAAAAAAAAAAAATTCAAGTAAAAACTGAAATTTTGGTGTCATCATGTTTGTATACGGTACGCCGATAAGAGTAGCCTGTATGAGAACGTTAATTTGAGAAAAAAAAATTTTCAGTAAAAACTGAAATTATGGTGTCATCATGTTTGCATACGGTAGGCCGATAAGAGTGGGTTGTATGAGAACGTTAATTTGAGAAAAATAAAGTTTTCAGTAAAAACTGAAATTATGGTGTCATCATGTTTGTATACGGTAGGCCGATAAGTGTAGCTTGTATGAGAACGTTACTTTAAAAAAAAAAAAATTCAAGTAAAAACAGAAATTATGGTGTCATCATGTTCGTATACGGTAGGCCGATAAGAGTAGCTTGTATGAGAACGTTAATTTGACAAAAAAAAAGTTTTCAGTAAAAACTGAAATTATGGTGTCATCATGTTTGTATACGGTAGGCCGATAAGAGTAGGTTGTATGAGAACGTTAATTTGAGAAAAATAAAATTTCCAGTAAAAACAGAAATTATGGTGTTATCATGTCTGTATACGGTAGGCCGATAAGAGTAGCCTGTATGAGAACGTTAATTTGAGAAAAAATAAATTTCCAGTAAAAACAGAAATTATGGTGTTATCATGTTTGTATACGGTAGGCCGATAAGAGTAGCTTCTATAAGAACGTTAATTTGAGAAAAAAAAATTTTCAGTAAAAACAGAAATTATGGTGTCATCATGTTTGTATACGGTAGGCCGATAAGAGTAGCTTGTATGAGAACGTTAATAAGACAAAAAAAAAGTTTTCAGTAAAAACTGAAATTATGGTGTCATTATGTTTGTATACGGTAGGCCGATAAGAGTAGCTTCTATAAGAACGTTAATTTGAGAAAAAAAAATTTTCAGTGAAAACAGAAATTATGGTGTCATCATGTTTGTATACGGTAGGCCGATAAGTGTAGCTTGTATGAGAACGTTACTTTAAAAAAAAAAAAATTCAAGTAAAAACTGAAATTATGGTGTCATCATGTTTGTATACGGTAGGCCGATAAGAGTAGGTTGTATGAGAACGTTAATTTGAGAAAAATAAAATTTCCAGTAAAAACAGAAATTATGGTGTTATCATGTTTGTATACGGTAGGCCGATAAGAGTAGCCTGTATGAGAACGTTAATTTGAGAAAAAATAAATTTCCAGTAAAAACAGAAATTTTTGTGTTATCATGTTTGTATACGGTAGGCCGATAAGTGTAGCTTGTATGAGAACGTTACTTTAAAAAAAAAAAAAATTCAAGTAAAAACAGAAATTATGGTGTCATCATGTTTGTATACGGTAGGCCGATAAGAGTAGGTTGTATGAGAACGTTAATTTGAGAAAAATAAAGTTTTCAGTAAAAACTGAAATTATGGTGTCATCATGTTTGTATACGGTAGGCCGATAAGAGTAGGTTGTATGAGAACGTTAATTTGAGAAAAATAAAATTTCCAGTAAAAACAGAAATTTTTGTGTTATCATGTTTGTATACGGTAGGCCGATAAGAGTAGCTTCTATAAGAACGTTAATTTGAGAAAAAAAAATTTTCAGTAAAAACAGAAATTATGGTGTCATCATGTTTGTATACGATAGGCCGATAAGAGTAGCTTGTATGAGAACGTTAATAAGACAAAAAAAAAGTTTTCAGTAAAAACTGAAATTATGGTGTCATCATGTTTGTATACGGTAGGCCGATAAGAGTAGCTTCTATAAGAACGTTAATTTGAGAAAAAAAAATTTTCAGTGAAAACAGAAATTATGGTGTCATCATGTTTGTATACGGTAGGCCGATAAGTGTAGCTTGTATGAGAACGTTACTTTAAAAAAAAAAAAATTCAAGTAAAAACTGAAATTATGGTGTCATCATGTTTGTATACGGTAGGCCGATAAGAGTAGGTTGTATGAGAACGTTAATTTGAGAAAAATAAAATTTCCAGTAAAAACAGAAATTATGGTGTTATCATGTTTGTATACGGTAGGCCGATAAGAGTAGCCTGTATGAGAACGTTAATTTGAGAAAAAATAAATTTCCAGTAAAAACAGAAATTTTTGTGTTATCATGTTTGTATACGGTAGGCCGATAAGAGTAGCTTCTATAAGAACGTTAATTTGAGAAAAAAAAATTTTCAGTAAAAACAGAAATTATGGTTTTATCATGTTTGTATACGGTAGGCCGATAAGAGTAGCTTGTATGAGAACGTTAATAAGACAAAAAAAAAGTTTTCAGTAAAAACTGAAATTATGGTGTCATCATGTTTGTATACGGTAGGCCGATAAGAGTAGCTTCTATAAGAACGTTAATTTGAGAAAAAAAAATTTTCAGTGAAAACAGAAATTATGGTGTCATCATGTTTGTATACGGTAGGCCGATAAGTGTAGCTTGTATGAGAACGTTACTTTAAAAAAAAAAAAATTCAAGTAAAAACTGAAATTATGGTGTCATCATGTTTGTATACGGTAGGCCGATAAGAGTAGGTTGTATGAGAACGTTAATTTGAGAAAAATAAAATTTCCAGTAAAAACAGAAATTATGGTGTTATCATGTTTCTATACGGTAGGCCGATGAGAGTAGTCTGTATGAGAACGTTGATTTGACAAAAAAAAAATTTCAGTAAAAACTGAAATTATGGTGTCATCATGTTTGTATACGGTAGGCCGATAAGAGTAGGTTGTATGAGAACGTTAATTTGAGAGAAAAAAATTTTCAGTAAAAACTGAAATTATGGTGTCATCATGTTTGTATACGGTAGGCCGATAAGAGTAGCTTGTATGAGAACGTTAATAAGACAAAAAAAAAGTTTTCAGTAAAAACTGAAATTATGGTGTCATCATGTTTGTATACGGTAGGCCGATAAGAGTAGCTTCTATAAGAACGTTAATTTGAGAAAAAAAAAATTCAAGTAAAAACTGAAATTATGGTGTCATCATGTTTGTATACGGTAGGCCGATAAGAGTAGGTTGTATGAGAACGTTAATTTGAGAAAAATAAAATTTCCAGTAAAAACAGAAATTATGGTGTTATCATGTTTCTATACGGTAGGCCGATAAGAGTAGCTTCTATAAGAACGTTAATTTGAGAAAAAAAAATTTTCAGTGAAAACAGAAATTATGGTGTCATCATGTTTGTATACGGTAGGCCGATAAGTGTAGCTTGTATGAGAACGTTACTTTAAAAAAAAAAAAATTCAAGTAAAAACTGAAATTATGGTGTCATCATGTTTGTATACGGTAGGCCGATAAGAGTAGGTTGTATGAGAACGTTAATTTGAGAAAAATAAAATTTCCAGTAAAAACAGAAATTATGGTGTTATCATGTTTCTATACGGTAGGCCGATGAGAGTAGTCTGTATGAGAACGTTGATTTGACAAAAAAAAAATTTCAGTAAAAACTGAAATTATGGTGTCATCATGTTTGTATACGGTAGGCCGATAAGAGTAGGTTGTATGAGAACGTTAATTTGAGAGAAAAAAATTTTCAGTAAAAACTGAAATTATGGTGTCATCATGTTTGTATACGGTAGGCCGATAAGAGTAGCTTCTATAAGAACGTTAATTTGAGAAAAAAAAATTTTCAGTAAAAACTGAAATTATGGTGTCATCATGTTTGTATACGGTAGGCCGATAAGAGTAGCTTGTATGAGAACGTTAATTTGACAAAAAAAAAGTTTTCAGTAAAAACTGAAATTATGGTGTCATCATGTTTGTATACGGTAGGCCGATAAGAGTAGCTTGTATGAGAACGTTAATTTGAGAAAAATAAAATTTCCAGTAAAAACAGAAATTATGGTGTTATCATGTTTGTATATGGTAGGCCGATAAGAGTAGCCTGTATGAGAACGTTAATTTGAGAAAAAATAAATTTCCAGTAAAAACAGAAATTATGGTGTCATCATGTTCGTATACGGTACGCCGATAAGTGTAGCTTGTATAAGAAAGTTACTTTAAAAAAAAAAAAAATTCAAGTAAAAACTGAAATTTTGGTGTCATCATGTTTGTATACGGTACGCCGATAAGAGTAGCCTGTATGAGAACGTTAATTTGAGAAAAAAAAATTTTCAGTAAAAACTGAAATTATGGTGTCATCATGTTTGTATACGGTAGGCCGATAAGAGTAGCTTGTATGAGAACGTTAATTTGACAAAAAAAAAGTTTTCAGTAAAAACTGAAATTATGGTGTCATCATGTTTGTATACGGTAGGCCGATAAGAGTAGCTTGTATGAGAACGTTACTTTAAAAAAAAAAAAAATTCAAGTAAATACTGAAATTTTTGTGTTATCATGTTTGTATACGGTAGGCCGATAAGAGTAGCTTGTATGAGAACGTTAATTTGACAAAAAAAAAGTTTTCAGTAAAAACTGAAATTATGGTGTCATCATGTTTGTATACGGTAGGCCGATAAGAGTAGCTTCTATAAGAACGTTAATTTGAGAAAAAAAAATTTTCAGTGAAAACAGAAATTATGGTGTCATCATGTTTGTATACGGTAGGCCGATAAGTGTAGCTTGTATGAGAACGTTACTTTAAAAAAAAAAAAAATTCAAGTAAAAACTGAAATTATGGTGTCATCATGTTTGTATACGGTAGGCCGATAAGAGTAGGTTGTATGAGAACGTTAATTTGAGAAAAATAAAATTTCCAGTAAAAACAGAAATTATGGTGTTATCATGTTTGTATACGGTAGGCCGATAAGAGTAGCCTGTATGAGAACTTTAATTTGAGAAAAAATAAATTTCCAGTAAAAACAGAAATTATGGTGTCATCATGTTTGTATACGGTAGGCCGATAAGTGTAGCTTGTATGAGAACGTTACTTTAAAAAAAAAAAAAATTCAAGTAAATACTGAAATTTTTGTGTTATCATGTTTGTATACGGTAGGCCGATAAGAGTAGCTTGTATGAGAACGTTAATTTGACAAAAAAAAAGTTTTCAGTAAAAACTGAAATTATGGTGTCATCATGTTTGTATACGGTAGGCCGATAAGAGTAGCTTGTATGAGAACGTTAATTTGACAAAAAAAAAGTTTTCAGTAAAAACTGAAATTATGGTGTCATCATGTTTGTATACGGTAGGCCGATAAGAGTAGGTTGTATGAGAACGTTAATTTGAGAAAAATAAAATTTCCAGTAAAAACAGAAATTATGGTGTTATCATGTCTGTATACGGTAGGCCGATAAGAGTAGCCTGTATGAGAACGTTAATTTGAGAAAAAATAAATTTCCAGTAAAAACAGAAATTATGGTGTTATCATGTTTGTATACGGTAGGCCGATAAGAGTAGCTTCTATAAGAACGTTAATTTGAGAAAAAAAAATTTTCAGTAAAAACAGAAATTATGGTGTCATCATGTTTGTATACGGTAGGCCGATAAGAGTAGCTTGTATGAGAACGTTAATTTGAGAAAAATAAAATTTCCAGTAAAAACAGAAATTATGGTGTTATCATGTTTGTATACGGTAGGCCGATAAGAGTAGCCTGTATGAGAACGTTAATTTGAGAAAAAATAAATTTCCAGTAAAAACAGAAATTATGGTGTCATCATGTTTGTATACGGTAGGCCGATAAGTGTAGCTTGTATGAGAACGTTACTTTAAAAAAAGAAAAAAATTCAAGTAAAAACTGAAATTATGGTGTCATCATGTTTGTATACGGTAGGCCGATAAGAGTAGCTTGTATGAGAACGTTAATTGGACAAAAAAAAAGTTTTCAGTAAAAACTGAAATTATGGTGTCATCATGTTTGTATACGGTAGGCCGATAAGAGTAGGTTGTATGAGAACGTTAATTTGAGAAAAATAAAATTTCCAGTAAAAACAGAAATTATGGTGTTATCATGTTTGTATACGGTAGGCCGATAAGAGTAGCCTGTATGAGAACGTTAATTTGAGAAAAAATAAATTTCCAGTAAAAACAGAAATTATGGTGTCATCATGTTTGTATACGGTAGGCCGATAAGAGTAGCTTGTATGAGAACGTTAATTTGACAAAAAAAAAGTTTTCAGTAAAAACTGAAATTATGGTGTCATCATGTTTGTATACGGTAGGCCGATAAGAGTAGGTTGTATGAGAACGTTAATTTGAGAAAAATAAAATTTCCAGTAAAAACAGAAATTATGGTGTTATCATGTTTGTATACGGTAGGCCGATAAGAGTAGGTTGTATGAGAACGTTAATTTGAGAAAAATAAAATTTCCAGTAAAAACAGAAATTATGGTGTTATCATGTCTGTATACGGTAGGCCGATAAGAGTAGCCTGTATGAGAACGTTAATTTGAGAAAAAATAAATTTCCAGTAAAAACAGAAATTATGGTGTTATCATGTTTGTATACGGTAGGCCGATAAGAGTAGCTTCTATAAGAACGTTAATTTGAGAAAAAAAAATTTTCAGTAAAAACAGAAATTATGGTGTCATCATGTTTGTATACGGTAGGCCGATAAGAGTAGCTTGTATGAGAACGTTAATTTGAGAAAAATAAAATTTCCAGTAAAAACAGAAATTATGGTGTTATCATGTTTGTATACGGTAGGCCGATAAGAGTAGCCTGTATGAGAACGTTAATTTGAGAAAAAATAAATTTCCAGTAAAAACAGAAATTATGGTGTCATCATGTTTGTATACGGTAGGCCGATAAGTGTAGCTTGTATGAGAACGTTACTTTAAAAAAAGAAAAAAATTCAAGTAAAAACTGAAATTATGGTGTCATCATGTTTGTATACGGTAGGCCGATAAGAGTAGCTTGTATGAGAACGTTAATTGGACAAAAAAAAAGTTTTCAGTAAAAACTGAAATTATGGTGTCATCATGTTTGTATACGGTAGGCCGATAAGAGTAGGTTGTATGAGAACGTTAATTTGAGAAAAATAAAATTTCCAGTAAAAACAGAAATTATGGTGTTATCATGTTTGTATACGGTAGGCCGATAAGAGTAGCCTGTATGAGAACGTTAATTTGAGAAAAAATAAATTTCCAGTAAAAACAGAAATTATGGTGTCATCATGTTTGTATACGGTAGGCCGATAAGAGTAGCTTGTATGAGAACGTTAATTTGACAAAAAAAAAGTTTTCAGTAAAAACTGAAATTATGGTGTCATCATGTTTGTATACGGTAGGCCGATAAGAGTAGGTTGTATGAGAACGTTAATTTGAGAAAAATAAAATTTCCAGTAAAAACAGAAATTATGGTGTTATCATGTTTGTATACGGTAGGCCGATAAGAGTAGCCTGTATGAGAACGTTAATTTGAGAAAAAATAAATTTCCAGTAAAAACAGAAATTTTTGTGTTATCATGTTTGTATACGGTAGGCCGTTAAAAGTAGCTTCTATAAGAACGTTTATTTGAGAAAAAAAAATTTTCAGTAAAAACAGAAATTATGGTGTCATCATGTTTGTATACGGTAGGCCGATAAGAGTAGCTTGTATGAGAACGTTAATAAGACAAAAAAAAAGTTTTCAGTAAAAACTGAAATTATGGTGTCATCATGTTTGTATACGGTAGGCCGATAAGAGTAGCTTCTATAAGAACGTTAATTTGAGAAAAAAAAATTTTCAGTGAAAACAGAAATTATGGTGTCATCATGTTTGTATACGGTAGGCCGATAAGTGTAGCTTGTATGAGAAAGTTACTTTAAAAAAAAAAAAAATTCAAGTAAAAACTGAAATTATGGTGTCATCATGTTTGTATACGGTAGGCCGATAAGAGTAGGTTGTATGAGAACGTTAATTTGAGAAAAATAAAATTTCCAGTAAAAACAGAAATTATGGTGTTATCATGTTTGTATACGGTAGGCCGATAAGAGTAGCCTGTATGAGAACGTTAATTTGAGAAAAAATAAATTTCCAGTAAAAACAGAAATTTTTGTGTTATCATGTTTGTATACGGTAGGCCGATAAGAGTAGCTTCTATAAGAACGTTAATTTGAGAAAAAAAAATTTTCAGTAAAAACTGAAATTATGGTGTCATCATGTTTGTATACGGTAGGCCGATAAGAGTAGCTTGTATGAGAACGTTAATTTGACAAAAAAAAAGTTTTCAGTAAAAACTGAAATTATGGTGTCATCATGTTTGTATACGGTAGGCCGATAAGAGTAGCTTGTATGAGAACGTTAATTTGAGAAAAATAAAATTTCCAGTAAAAACAGAAATTATGGTGTTATCATGTTTGTATATGGTAGGCCGATAAGAGTAGCCTGTATGAGAACGTTAATTTGAGAAAAAATAAATTTCCAGTAAAAACAGAAATTATGGTGTCATCATGTTCGTATACGGTACGCCGATAAGTGTAGCTTGTATAAGAAAGTTACTTTAAAAAAAAAAAAAATTCAAGTAAAAACTGAAATTTTGGTGTCATCATGTTTGTATACGGTACGCCGATAAGAGTAGCCTGTATGAGAACGTTAATTTGAGAAAAAAAAATTTTCAGTAAAAACTGAAATTATGGTGTCATCATGTTTGCATACGGTAGGCCGATAAGAGTGGGTTGTATGAGAACGTTAATTTGAGAAAAATAAAGTTTTCAGTAAAAACTGAAATTATGGTGTCATCATGTTTGTATACGGTAGGCCGATAAGTGTAGCTTGTATGAGAACGTTAATTTGAGAAAAAAAAATTTTCAGTAAAAACAGAAATTATGGTGTCATCATGTTTGTATACGGTAGGCCGATAAGAGTAGCTTGTATGAGAACGTTAATAAGACAAAAAAAAAGTTTTCAGTAAAAACTGAAATTATGGTGTCATTATGTTTGTATACGGTAGGCCGATAAGAGTAGCTTCTATAAGAACGTTAATTTGAGAAAAAAAAATTTTCAGTGAAAACAGAAATTATGGTGTCATCATGTTTGTATACGGTAGGCCGATAAGTGTAGCTTGTATGAGAACGTTACTTTAAAAAAAAAAAAAATTCAAGTAAAAACTGAAATTATGGTGTCATCATGTTTGTATACGGTAGGCCGATAAGAGTAGGTTGTATGAGAACGTTAATTTGAGAAAAATAAAATTTCCAGTAAAAACAGAAATTATGGTGTTATCATGTTTGTATACGGTAGGCCGATAAGAGTAGCCTGTATGAGAACGTTAATTTGAGAAAAAATAAATTTCCAGTAAAAACAGAAATTTTTGTGTTATCATGTTTGTATACGGTAGGCCGATAAGTGTAGCTTGTATGAGAACGTTACTTTAAAAAAAAAAAAAATTCAAGTAAAAACAGAAATTATGGTGTCATCATGTTTGTATACGGTAGGCCGATAAGAGTAGCTTGTATGAGAACGTTAATTTGACAAAAAAAAAGTTTTCAGTAAAAACTGAAATTATGGTGTCATCATGTTTGTATACGGTAGGCCGATAAGAGTAGGTTGTATGAGAACGTTAATTTGAGAAAAATAAAATTTCCAGTAAAAACAGAAATTATGGTGTTATCATGTTTGTATACGGTAGGCCGATAAGAGTAGCCTGTATGAGAACGTTAATTTGAGAAAAAATAAATTTCCAGTAAAAACAGAAATTTTTGTGTTATCATGTTTGTATACGGTAGGCCGATAAGAGTAGCTTCTATAAGAACGTTAATTTGAGAAAAAAAAATTTTCAGTAAAAACAGAAATTATGGTGTCATCATGTTTGTATACGATAGGCCGATAAGAGTAGCTTGTATGAGAACGTTAATAAGACAAAAAAAAAGTTTTCAGTAAAAACTGAAATTATGGTGTCATCATGTTTGTATACGGTAGGCCGATAAGAGTAGCTTCTATAAGAACGTTAATTTGAGAAAAAAAAATTTTCAGTGAAAACAGAAATTATGGTGTCATCATGTTTGTATACGGTAGGCCGATAAGTGTAGCTTGTATGAGAACGTTACTTTAAAAAAAAAAAAATTCAAGTAAAAACTGAAATTATGGTGTCATCATGTTTGTATACGGTAGGCCGATAAGAGTAGGTTGTATGAGAACGTTAATTTGAGAAAAATAAAATTTCCAGTAAAAACAGAAATTATGGTGTTATCATGTTTGTATACGGTAGGCCGATAAGAGTAGCCTGTATGAGAACGTTAATTTGAGAAAAAATAAATTTCCAGTAAAAACAGAAATTTTTGTGTTATCATGTTTGTATACGGTAGGCCGATAAGAGTAGCTTCTATAAGAACGTTAATTTGAGAAAAAAAAATTTTCAGTAAAAACAGAAATTATGGTTTTATCATGTTTGTATACGGTAGGCCGATAAGAGTAGCTTGTATGAGAACGTTAATAAGACAAAAAAAAAGTTTTCAGTAAAAACTGAAATTATGGTGTCATCATGTTTGTATACGGTAGGCCGATAAGAGTAGCTTCTATAAGAACGTTAATTTGAGAAAAAAAAATTTTCAGTGAAAACAGAAATTATGGTGTCATCATGTTTGTATACGGTAGGCCGATAAGTGTAGCTTGTATGAGAACGTTACTTTAAAAAAAAAAAAATTCAAGTAAAAACTGAAATTATGGTGTCATCATGTTTGTATACGGTAGGCCGATAAGAGTAGGTTGTATGAGAACGTTAATTTGAGAAAAATAAAATTTCCAGTAAAAACAGAAATTATGGTGTTATCATGTTTCTATACGGTAGGCCGATGAGAGTAGTCTGTATGAGAACGTTGATTTGACAAAAAAAAAATTTCAGTAAAAACTGAAATTATGGTGTCATCATGTTTGTATACGGTAGGCCGATAAGAGTAGGTTGTATGAGAACGTTAATTTGAGAGAAAAAAATTTTCAGTAAAAACAGAAATTATGGTGTTATCATGTTTGTATACGGTAGGCCGATAAGAGTAGCCTGTATGAGAACGTTACTTTAAAAAAAAAAAAAAATTCCAGTAAAAACAGAAATTATGGTGTCATCATGTTTGTATACGATAGGCCGATAAGAGTAGCTTGTATGAGAACGTTAATAAGACAAAAAAAAAGTTTTCAGTAAAAACTGAAATTATGGTGTCATCATGTTTGTATACGGTAGGCCGATAAGAGTAGCTTCTATAAGAACGTTAATTTGAGAAAAAAAAATTTTCAGTGAAAACAGAAATTATGGTGTCATCATGTTTGTATACGGTAGGCCGATAAGTGTAGCTTGTATGAGAACGTTACTTTAAAAAAAAAAAAATTCAAGTAAAAACTGAAATTATGGTGTCTTCATGTTTGTATACGGTAGGACGATAAGAGTAGGTTGTATGAGAACGTTAATTTGAGAAAAATAAAATTTCCAGTAAAAACAGAAATTATGGTGTTATCATGTTTGTATACGGTAGGCCGATAAGAGTAGCCTGTATGAGAACGTTAATTTGAGAAAAAAAAAATTTCCAGTAAAAACAGAAATTTTTGTGTTATCATGTTTGTATACGGTAGGCCGATAAGAGTAGCTTCTATAAGAACGTTAATTTGAGAAAAAAAAATTTTCAGTAAAAACAGAAATTATGGTTTTATCATGTTTGTATACGGTAGGCCGATAAGAGTAGCTTGTATGAGAACGTTAATAAGACAAAAAAAAAGTTTTCAGTAAAAACTGAAATTATGGTGTCATCATGTTTGTATACGGTAGGCCGATAAGAGTAGCTTCTATAAGAACGTTAATTTGAGAAAAAAAAATTTTCAGTGAAAACAGAAATTATGGTGTCATCATGTTTGTATACGGTAGGCCGATAAGTGTAGCTTGTATGAGAACGTTAATTTGAGAAAAATAAAATTTCCAGTAAAAACAGAAATTATGGTGTTATCATGTTTCTATACGGTAGGCCGATAAGAGTAGCCTGTATGAGAACGTTAATTTGAGAAAAAATAAATTTCCAGTAAAAACAGATATTATGGTGTTATCATGTTTGTATACGGTAGGCCGATAAGAGTAGCCTGTATGAGAACGTTAATTTGAGAAAAAAAAAATATTCAGTAAAAACAGAAATTATGGTGTTATCATGTTTGTATACGGTAGGCCGATAAGAGTAGCCTGTATGAGAACGTTACTTTAAAAAAAAAAAAAAATTCCAGTAAAAACTGAAATTATGGTGTCATCATGTTTGTATACGGTAGGCCGATAAGAGTAGGTTGTATGAGAACGTTAATTTGAGAAAAATAAAATTTTCAGTAAAAACTGAAATTATGGTGTCATCATGTTTGTATACGGTAGGCCGATGAGAGTAGGTTGTATGAGAACGTTAATTTGAGAAAAAAAAAATTTTCAGTAAAAACTGAAATTATGGTGTCATCATGTTTGTATACGGTAGGCCGATAAGTGTAGCTTGTATGAGAACGTTACTTTAAAAAAAGAAAAAAATTTCAGTAAAAACTGAAATTTTGGTGTCATCATGTTTGTATACGGTAGGCCGATAAGAGTAGTCTGTATGAGAACGTTAATTTGAAAAAAAAAAAGTTTTCATTAAACACTGAAATTATGGTGTCATCATGTTTGTATACGGTAGGCCGATAAGAGTAGCCTGTATGAGAACGTTAATTTGAGAGAAAAAAATTTTTAGTGAAAACTGAAATTATGGTGCCATCATGCTTGTATACGGTAGGCTGATAAGAGTAGCCTGTATGACAACGGTAATTTGAGAAAAAAAAAATTTTTCAGTAAAAAAAAAATTATGGTGTCATCATGTTTGTATACGGTAGGCCGATAAGAGTAGCCTGTATGAGAACGTTACTTTTAAGAAAAAATAAATTTTCAGTAAAAACAGAAATTATGGTGTCATCATGTTTGCATACGGTAGGCCGATAAGAGTAGCCTGTATGAGAACGTTAATTTGAGAAAAATAAAATTTTCAGTAAAAACTGAAATTATGGTGTCATCATGTTTGTATACGGTAGGCCGATAAGTGTAGCTTGTATGAGAACGTTACTTTTAAAAAAAAAAAAAATTCCAATAAAAACTGAAATTATAGTCTCATCATGTTTGTATACGGTAGACCGATAAGTGTAGTTTGTATGAGAACGTTACTTTAAAAAAAAAAAATTTCAGTAAAAACTGAAATTATGGTGTCATCATGTTTGTATACGGTAGGCCGATGAGAGTAGTCTGTATGAGAACGTTGATTTGACAAAAAAAAAGTTTTCAGTAAAAACTTAAATTATGGTGTCATCATGTTTGTATACGGTAGGCCGATAAGAGTAGGTTGAATGAGAACGTTAATTTGAGAAAAAAAAATTTTTCAGTAAAAACTGAAATTATGGTGTCATCATGTTTGTATACGGTAGGCCGATAAGAGTAGCCTGTATGAGAACGTTAATTTAAAAAAAAAAATTTTCAGTAAAAACTGAAATTCTGGTGCCATCATGCTTGTATACGGTAGGCCGATAAGAGTAGGTTGTATGAGAACGTTAATTTGAGAAAAATAAAATTTTCAGTAAAAACTGAAATTATGGTGTCATCATGTTTGTATACGGTAGGCCGATAAGTGTAGCTTGTATGAGAACGTTACTTTAAAAAAAAAAAAAAATTTCAGTAAAAACTGAAATTTTGGTGTCATCATGTTTGTATACGGTAGGCCGATAAGAGTAGGTTGTATAAAAACGTTAATTTGAGAAAAATAAAATTTTCAGTAAAAACAGAAATTATGTTGTCATCATGTTTGCATACGGTAGGCCGATAAGTGTAGCTTGTATGAGAACGTTACTTTAAAAAAAAAAAAAATTTCAGTAAAAACTGAAATTTTGGTGTCATCATGTTTGTATACGGTAGGCCGATAAGAGTAGGTTGTATAAAAACGTTAATTTGAGAAAAATAAAATTTTCAGTAAAAACAGAAATTATGTTGTCATCATGTTTGTATACGGTAGGCCGATAAGAGTAGGTTGTATGAGAACGTTAATTCGAGAAAAAACAATTTTCAGTAAAAACTGAAATTATGGTGTCATCATGTTTGTATACGGTAGGCCGATAAGAGTAGGTTGTATGAGAACGTTAATTTGAGAAAAATAAAATTTTCAGTAAAAACTGAAATTATGGTGTCATCATGTTTGTATACAGTAGGCCGATAAGAGTAGGTTGTATGAGAACGTTAATTTGAGAAAAAATAAATTTTCAGTAAAAACAGAAATTATGGTGTCATCATGTTTGCATACGGTAGGCCGATAAGAGTAGCCTGTATGAGAACGTTAATTTAAAAAAAAAAATTTTCAGTAAAAACTGAAATTCTGGTGCCTTCATGCTTGTATACGGTAGGCCGATAAGAGTAGGTTGTATGAGAACGTTAATTTGAGAAAAAACAATTTTCAGTAAAAACTGAAATTATGGTGTCATCATGTTTGTATACGGTAGGCCGATAAGAGTAGGTTGTATGAGAACGTTAATTTGAGAAAAATAAAATTTTCAGTAAAAACTGAAATTATGGTGTCATCATGTTTGTATACGGTAGGCCGATAAGAGTAGCCTGTATGAGAACGTTACTTTAAAAAAAAAAAAAAATTCCAGTAAAAACTGAAATTATGGTGTCATCATGTTTGTATACGGTAGGCCGATAAGAGTAGGTTGTATGAGAACGTTAATTTGAGAAAAAATAAATTTTCAGTAAAAACAGAAATTATGGTGTCATCATGTTTGCATACGGTAGGCCGATAAGAGTAGCCTGTATGAGAACGTTAATTTGAGAAAAAAAAATATTTAGTAAAAACTGAAATTATGGTGTCATCATGTTTGTATACGGTAGGCCGATAAGTGTAGCTTGTATGAGAACGTTACTTTTAAAAAAAAAAAAAAATTCCAGTAAAAACTGAAATTATAGTGTCATCATGTTCGTATACGGTAGACCGATAAGTGTAGTTTGTATGAGAACGTTACTTTAAAAAAAAAAAAATTTCAGTAAAAACTGAAATTATGGTGTCATCATGTTTGTATACGGTAGGCCGATGAGAGTAGTCTGTATGAGAACGTTGATTTGACAAAAAAAAAGTTTTCAGTAAAAACTTAAATTATGGTGTCATCATGTTTGTATACGGTAGGCCGATAAGAGTAGGTTGTATGAGAACGTTAATTTGAGAAAAATAAAATTTTCAGTAAAAACTGAAATTATGGTGTCATCATGTTTGCATACGGTAGGCCGATAAGAGTAGCCTGTATGAGAACGTTAATTTAAAAAAAAAAATTTTCAGTAAAAACTGAAATTCTGGTGCCTTCATGCTTGTATACGGTAGGCCGATAAGAGTAGGTTGTATGAGAACGTTAATTTGAGAAAAAACAATTTTCAGTAAAAACTGAAATTATGGTGTCATCATGTTTGTATACGGTAGGCCGATAAGAGTAGGTTGTATGAGAACGTTAATTTGAGAAAAATAAAATTTTCAGTAAAAACTGAAATTATGGTGTCATCATGTTTGTATACGGTAGGCCGATAAGAGTAGCCTGTATGAGAACGTTACTTTAAAAAAAAAAAAAAATTCCAGTAAAAACTGAAATTATGGTGTCATCATGTTTGTATACGGTAGGCCGATAAGAGTAGGTTGTATGAGAACGTTAATTTGAGAAAAAATAAATTTTCAGTAAAAACAGAAATTATGGTGTCATCATGTTTGCATACGGTAGGCCGATAAGAGTAGCCTGTATGAGAACGTTAATTTGAGAAAAAAAAATATTTAGTAAAAACTGAAACTATGGTGTCATCATGTTTGTATACGGTAGGCCGATAAGTGTAGCTTGTATGAGAACGTTACTTTTAAAAAAAAAAAAAAATTCCAGTAAAAACTGAAATTATAGTGTCATCATGTTCGTATACGGTAGACCGATAAGTGTAGTTTGTATGAGAACGTTACTTTAAAAAAAAAAAAATTTCAGTAAAAACTGAAATTATGGTGTCATCATGTTTGTATACGGTAGGCCGATGAGAGTAGTCTGTATGAGAACGTTGATTTGACAAAAAAAAAGTTTTCAGTAAAAACTTAAATTATGGTGTCATCATGTTTGTATACGGTAGGCCGATAAGAGTAGGTTGAATGAGAACGTTAATTTGAGAAAAAAAAATTTTCAGTAAAAACTGAAATTATGGTGTCATCATGTTTGTATACGGTAGGCCGATAAGTGTAGCTTGTATGAGAACGTTACTTTAAAAAAAGAAAAAAATTTCAGTAAAAACTGAAATTTTGGTGTCATCATGTTTGTATACGGTAGGCCGATAAGAGTAGTCTGTATGAGAACGTTAATTTGACAAAAAAAAAGTTTTCATTAAAAACTGAAATTATGGTGTCATCATGTTTGTATACGGTAGGCCGATAAGAGTAGCCTGTATGAGAACGTTAATTTGAGAGAAAAAAATTTTTCAGTAAAAACAGAAATTATGGTGTCATCATGTTTGTATACGGTAGGCCGATAAGAGTAGCCTGTATGAGAACGTTACTTTTAAGAAAAAATAAATTTTCAGTAAAAACAGAAATTATGGTGTCATCATGTTTGCATACGGTAGGCCGATAAGAGTAGCCTGTATGAGAACGTTAATTTGAGAAAAAAAAATATTCAGTAAAAACTGAAATTATGGTGTCATCATGTTTGTATACGGTAGGCCGATAAGTGTAGCTTGTATGAGAACGTTACATTTAAAAAAAAAAAAAATTCCAGTAAAAACTGAAATTATAGTGTCATCATGTTTGTATACGGTAGACCGATAAGTGTAGTTTGTATGAGAACGTTACTTTAAAAAAAAAAAAATTTCAGTAAAAACTGAAATTATGGTGTCATCATGTTTGTATACGGTAGGCCGATGAGAGTAGTCTGTATGAGAACGTTGATTTGACAAAAAAAAAGTTTTCAGTAAAAACTTAAATTATGGTGTCATCATGTTTGTATACGGTAGGCCGATAAGAGTAGGTTGAATGAGAACGTTAATTTGAGAAAAAAAAATTTTTCAGTAAAAACTAAAATTATGGTGTCATCATGTTTGTATACGGTAGGCCGATAAGAGTAGCCTGTATGAGAACGTTAATTTAAAAAAAAAAATTTTCAGTAAAAACTGAAATTCTGGTGCCATCATGCTTGTATACGGTAGGCCGATAAGAGTAGGTTGTATGAGAACGTTAATTTGAGAAAAATAAAATTTTCAGTAAAAACTGAAATTATGGTGTCATCATGTTTGTATACGGTAGGCCGATAAGTGTAGCTTGTATGAGAACGTTACTTTAAAAAAAAAAAAAAATTTCAGTAAAAACTGAAATTTTGGTGTCATCATGTTTGTATACAGTAGGCCGATAAGAGTAGGTTGTATAAAAACGTTAATTTGAGAAAAATAAAATTTTCAGTAAAAACTGAAATTATGGTGTCATCATGTTTGTATACGGTAGGCCGGTGAGAGTAGTCTGTATGAGAACGTTGATTTGACAAAAAAAAAATTTTCAGTAAAAACTGAAATTATGGTGTCATCATGTTTGCATACGGTAGGCCGATAAGAGTAGCCTGTATGAGAACGTTAATTTGAGAAAATAAAATATTCAGTAAAAACTGAAATTATGGTGTCATCATGTTTGTATACGGTAGGCCGATAAGTGTAGCTTGTATGAGAACGTTACATTTAAAAAAAAAAAAAATTCCAGTAAAAACTGAAATAATAGTGTCATCATGTTTGTATACGGTAGGCCGATGAGAGTAGTCTGTATGAGAACGTTGATTTGACAAAAAAAAAGTTTTCAGTAAAAACTTAAATTATGGTGTCATCATGTTTGTATACGGTAGGCCGATAAGTGTAGCTTGTATGAGAACGTTACTTTAAAAAAAGAAAAAAATTTCAGTAAAAACTGAAATTTTGGTGTCATCATGTTTGTATACGGTAGGCCGATAAGAGTAGTCTGTATGAGAACGTTACTTAAAAAAAAAAAAAATTTCAGTAAAAACTGAAATTATGGTGTCATCATGTTTGTATACGGTAGGCCGATGAGAGTAGTCTGTATGAGAACGTTGATTTGACAAAAAAAAAGTTTTGAGTAAAAACTTAAATTATGGTGTCATCATGTTTGTATACGGTAGGCCGATAAGAGTAGCCTGTATGAGAACGTTAATTTAAAAAAAAAAATTTTCAGTAAAAACTGAAATTCTGGTGCCATCATGCTTGTATACGGTAGGCCGATAAGAGTAGGTTGTATGAGAACGTTAATTTGAGAAAAATAAAATTTTCAGTAAAAACTGAAATTATGGTGTCATCATGTTTGTATACGGTAGGCCGATAAGTGTAGCTTGTATGAGAACGTTACTTTAAAAAAAAAAAAAAATTTCAGTAAAAACTGAAATTTTGGTGTCATCATGTTTGTATACAGTAGGCCGATAAGAGTAGGTTGTATAAAAACGTTAATTTGAGAAAAATAAAATTTTCAGTAAAAACTGAAATTATGGTGTCATCATGTTTGTATACGGTAGGCCGGTGAGAGTAGTCTGTATGAGAACGTTGATTTGACAAAAAAAAAATTTTCAGTAAAAACTGAAATTATGGTGTCATCATGTTTGCATACGGTAGGCCGATAAGAGTAGCCTGTATGAGAACGTTAATTTGAGAAAATAAAATATTCAGTAAAAACTGAAATTATGGTGTCATCATGTTTGTATACGGTAGGCCGATAAGTGTAGCTTGTATGAGAACGTTACTTTTAAAAAAAAAAAAAAATTCCAGTAAAAACTGAAATTATAGTGTCATCATGTTTGTATACGGTAGGCCGATGAGAGTAGTCTGTATGAGAACGTTGATTT
This sequence comes from Bombylius discolor, assembly GCA_939192795.1. Lineage (NCBI taxonomy): Eukaryota > Metazoa > Arthropoda > Insecta > Diptera > Bombyliidae > Bombylius > Bombylius discolor. The sequence goes on from OW584242.1 coordinate 16,771,057, forward strand.
GACAAAAAAAAAGTTTTCAGTAAAAACTTAAATTATGGTGTCATCATGTTTGTATACGGTAGGCCGATAAGTGTAGCTTGTATGAGAACGTTACTTTAAAAAAAGAAAAAAATTTCAGTAAAAACTGAAATTTTGGTGTCATCATGTTTGTATACGGTAGGCCGATAAGAGTAGTCTGTATGAGAACGTTACTTAAAAAAAAAAAAAATTTCAGTAAAAACTGAAATTATGGTGTCATCATGTTTGTATACGGTAGGCCGATGAGAGTAGTCTGTATGAGAACGTTGATTTGACAAAAAAAAAGTTTTGAGTAAAAACTTAAATTATGGTGTCATCATGTTTGTATACGGTAGGCCGATAAGAGTAGGTTGAATGAGAACGTTAATTTGAGAAAAAAAATTTTTCAGTAAAAACTGAAATTATGGTGTCATCATGTTTGTATACGGTAGGCCGATAAGAGTAGCCTGTATGAGAACGTTAATTTAAAAAAAAAAATTTTCAGTAAAAACTGAAATTCTGGTGCCATCATGCTTTTATACGGTAGGCCGATAAGAGTAGGTTGTATGAGAACGTTAATTTGAGAAAAATAAAATTTTCAGTAAAAACTGAAATTATGGTGTCATCATGTTTGTATACGGTAGGCCGATAAGTGTAGCTTGTATGAGAACGTTACTTTAAAAAAAAAAAAAATTTCAGTAAAAACTGAAATTTTGGTGTCATCATGTTTGTATACGGTAGGCCGATAAGAGTAGGTTGTATAAAAACGTTAATTTGAGAAAAATAAAATTTTCAGTAAAAACTGAAATTATGGTGTCATCATGTTTGTATACGGTAGGCCGGTGAGAGTAGTCTGTATGAGAACGTTGATTTGACAAAAAAAAAGTTTTCAGTAAAAACTGAAATTATGGTGTCATCATGTTTGTATACGGTAGGCCGATAAGAGTAGGTTGTATGAGAACGTTAATTTGAGAAAAAACAATTTTCAGTAAAAACTGAAATTATGGTGTCATCATGTTTGTATACGGTAGGCCGATGAGAGTAGTCTGTATGAGAACGTTGATTTGACAAAAAAAAAGTTTTCAGTAAAAACTTAAATTATGGTGTCATCATGTTTGTATACAGTAGGCCGATAAGAGTAGGTTGTATGAGAACGTTAATTTGAGAAAAAAAAAAGTTTTCATTAAAAACTGAAATTATGGTGTCATCATGTTTGTATACGGTAGGCCGATAAGTGTAGCTTGTATGAGAACGTTACTTTAAAAAAAAAAAAAAAATTTCAGTAAAAACTGAAATTTTGGTGTCATCATGTTTGTATACGGTAGGCCGATAAGAGTAGTCTGTATGAGATCGTTAATTTGACAAAAAAAAAAAAATTTCATTAAAAACTGAAATTATGGTGTCATCATGTTTGTATACGGTAGGCCGATAAGAGTAGCCTGTATGAGAACGTTAATTTGAGAGATAAAAATTTTCAGTGAAAACTGAAATTATGGTGCCATAATGCTTGTATACGGTAGGCCGATAAGAGTAGCCTGTATGAGAACGTTAATTTGAGAAAAAAAAATATTCAGTAAAAACTGAAATTATGGTGTCATCATGTTTGTATACGGTAGGCCGATAAGTGTAGCTTGTATGAGAACGTGACTTTTAAAAAAAAAAAAAATTCCAGTAAAAACTGAAATTATGGTGTCATCATGTTTGTATACGGTAGGCCGATAAGAGTAGGTTGTATGAAAACGTTAATTTGAGAAAAATAAAATTTTCAGTAAAAACTGAAATTATAGTGTCATCATGTTTGTATACGGTAGACCGATAAGTGTAGCTTGTATGAGAACGTTACTTTAAAAAAAAAAAAATTTCAGTAAAAACTGAAATTATGGTGTCATCATGTTTGTATACGGTAGGCCGATGAGAGTAGTCTGTATGAGAACGTTGATTTGACAAAAAAAAAGTTTTCAGTAAAAACTTAAATTATGGTGTCATCATGTTTGTGTACGGTAGGCCGATAAGAGTAGGTTGTATGAGAACGTTAATTTGAGAGAAAAAAATTTTTCAGTAAAAACTGAAATTATGGTGTCATCATGTTTGTGTACGGTAGGCCGATAAGAGTAGCCTGTATGAGAACGTTAATTTAAAAAAAAAAATTTTCAGTAAAAACTGAAATTCTGGTGCCATCATGCTTGTATACGGTAGGCCGATAAGAGTAGGTTGTATGAGAACGTTAATTTGAGAAAAATAAAATTTTCAGTAAAAACTGAAATTATGGTGTCATCATGTTTGTATACGGTAGGCCGATGAGAGTAGTCTGTATGAGAACGTTGATTTGACAAAAAAAAAATTTCAGTAAAAACTGAAATTATGGTGTCATCATGTTTGTATACGGTAGGCCGATAAGAGTAGGTTGTATGAGAACGTTAATTTGAGAGAAAAAAATTTTTCAGTAAAAACTGAAATTATGGTGTCATCATGTTTGTATACGGTAGGCCAATAAGAGTAGCCTGTATGAGAACGTTAATTTAAAAAAAAAAATTTTCAGTAAAAACTGAAATTCTGGTGCCATCATGTTTGTATACGGTAGGCCGATAAGAGTAGGTTGTATAAAAACGTTAATTTGAGAAAAATAAAATTTTCAGTAAAAACTGAAATTATAGTGTCATCATGTTTGTATACGGTAGGCCGAACAGAGTAGGTTGTATGAGAACGTTAATTTGAGAAAAAAAAGTATTCAGTAAAAACTGAAATTATGGTGTCATCATGTTTGTATACGGTAGGCCGATAAGTGTAGCTTGTATGAGAACGTTGATTTGACAAAAAAAAGTTTTCAGTAAAAACTGTAATTATGGTGTCACCATGTTTGTATACGGTAGGCCGATAAGAGTAGCCTGTATGAGAACGTTAATTTAAAAAAAAAAATTTTCAGTAAAAACTGAAATTATGGTGTCATCATGTTTGTATACGGTAGGCCGATGAGAGTAGTCTGTATGAGAACGTTGATTTGACAAAAAAAAAATTTCAGTAAAAACTGAAATTATGGTGTCATCATGTTTGTATACGGTAGGCCGATGAGAGTAGTCTGTATGAGAACGTTGATTTGACAAAAAAAAAGTTTTCAGTAAAAACTTAAATTATGGTGTCATCATGTTTGTGTACGGTAGGCCGATAAGAGTAGGTTGTATGAGAACGTTAATTTGAGAGAAAAAAATTTTTCAGTAAAAACTGAAATTATGGTGCCATCATGCTTGTATACGGTAGGCCGATAAGAGTAGGTTGTATGAGAACGTTAATTTGAGAAAAATAAAATTTTCAGTAAAAACTGAAATTATGGTGTCATCATGTTTGTATACGGTAGGCCGATGAGAGTAGTCTGTATGAGAACGTTGATTTGACAAAAAAAAAATTTCAGTAAAAACTGAAATTATGGTGTCATCATGTTTGTATACGGTAGGCCGATAAGAGTAGCCTGTATGAGAACGTTAATTTAAAAAAAAAAATTTTCAGTAAAAACTGAAATTCTGGTGCCATCATGTTTGTATACGGTAGGCCGATAAGAGTAGGTTGTATAAAAACGTTAATTTGAGAAAAATAAAATTTCCAGTAAAAACTGAAATTATAGTGTCATCATGTTTGTATACGGTAGGCCGAACAGAGTAGGTTGTATGAGAACGTTAATTTGAGAAAAATAAAATTTTCAGTAAAAACTGAAATTATGGTGTCATCATGTTTGTATACGGTAGGCCAATAAGTGTAGCTTGCATGAGAACGTTACTTAAAAAAAAAAAAAAATTTCAGTAAAAACTAAAATTTTGGTGTCATCATGTTTGTATACGGTAGGCCGATAAGAGTAGGTTGTATAAAAACGTTATTTTGAGAAAAATAAAATTTTCAGTAAAAACTGAAATTATGGTGTCATCATGTTTGTATACGGTAGGCCGAACAGAGTAGCCTGTATGAGAACGTTAATTTGAGAAAAAAAGATTTATTATGGTGTCATCATGTTTGTATACGGTAGGCCGATAAGAGTAGCCTGTATGAGAACGTTAATTTGAGAAAAAAAAGTATTCAGTAAAAACTGAAATTATGGTGTCATCATGTTTGTATACGGTAGGCCGATAAGTGTAGCTTGTATAAGAACGTAAATTTGAGAAAAAAAAAATTTTCAGTAAAAACTGAAATTATGGTGTCATCATGTTTGTATACGGTAGGCCGATAAGTGTAGCTTGTATGAGAACGTTACTTAAAAAAAAAAAAAATTTCAGTAAAAACTGAAATTTTGGTGTCATCATGTTTGTATACGGTAGGCCGATAAGAGTAGGTTGTATGAGAACGTTAATTTGAGAAAAATAAAATTTTCAGTAAAAACTGAAATTATGGTGTCATCATGTTTGTATACGGTAGGCCGATGAGAGTAGTCTGTATGAGAACGTTGATTTGACAAAAAAAAAATTTCAGTAAAAACTGAAATTATGGTGTCATCATGTTTGTATACGGTAGGCCGATAAGAGTAGGTTGTATGAGAACGTTAATTTGAGAGAAAAAAATTTTTCAGTAAAAACTGAAATTATGGTGTCATCATGTTTGTATACGGTAGGCCAATAAGAGTAGCCTGTATGAGAACGTTAATTTAAAAAAAAAAATTTTCAGTAAAAACTGAAATTCTGGTGCCATCATGTTTGTATACGGTAGGCCGATAAGAGTAGGTTGTATAAAAACGTTAATTTGAGAAAAATAAAATTTTCAGTAAAAACTGAAATTATAGTGTCATCATGTTTGTATACGGTAGGCCGAACAGAGTAGGTTGTATGAGAACGTTAATTTGAGAAAAAAAAGTATTCAGTAAAAACTGAAATTATGGTGTCATCATGTTTGTATACGGTAGGCCGATAAGTGTAGCTTGTATGAGAACGTTGATTTGACAAAAAAAAGTTTTCAGTAAAAACTGTAATTATGGTGTCACCATGTTTGTATACGGTAGGCCGATAAGAGTAGCCTGTATGAGAACGTTAATTTAAAAAAAAAAATTTTCAGTAAAAACTGAAATTATGGTGTCATCATGTTTGTATACGGTAGGCCGATGAGAGTAGTCTGTATGAGAACGTTGATTTGACAAAAAAAAAATTTCAGTAAAAACTGAAATTATGGTGTCATCATGTTTGTATACGGTAGGCCGATGAGAGTAGTCTGTATGAGAACGTTGATTTGACAAAAAAAAAGTTTTCAGTAAAAACTTAAATTATGGTGTCATCATGTTTGTGTACGGTAGGCCGATAAGAGTAGGTTGTATGAGAACGTTAATTTGAGAGAAAAAAATTTTTCAGTAAAAACTGAAATTATGGTGCCATCATGCTTGTATACGGTAGGCCGATAAGAGTAGGTTGTATGAGAACGTTAATTTGAGAAAAATAAAATTTTCAGTAAAAACTGAAATTATGGTGTCATCATGTTTGTATACGGTAGGCCGATGAGAGTAGTCTGTATGAGAACGTTGATTTGACAAAAAAAAAATTTCAGTAAAAACTGAAATTATGGTGTCATCATGTTTGTATACGGTAGGCCGATAAGAGTAGCCTGTATGAGAACGTTAATTTAAAAAAAAAAATTTTCAGTAAAAACTGAAATTCTGGTGCCATCATGTTTGTATACGGTAGGCCGATAAGAGTAGGTTGTATAAAAACGTTAATTTGAGAAAAATAAAATTTCCAGTAAAAACTGAAATTATAGTGTCATCATGTTTGTATACGGTAGGCCGAACAGAGTAGGTTGTATGAGAACGTTAATTTGAGAAAAATAAAATTTTCAGTAAAAACTGAAATTATGGTGTCATCATGTTTGTATACGGTAGGCCAATAAGTGTAGCTTGCATGAGAACGTTACTTAAAAAAAAAAAAAAATTTCAGTAAAAACTAAAATTTTGGTGTCATCATGTTTGTATACGGTAGGCCGATAAGAGTAGGTTGTATAAAAACGTTATTTTGAGAAAAATAAAATTTTCAGTAAAAACTGAAATTATGGTGTCATCATGTTTGTATACGGTAGGCCGAACAGAGTAGCCTGTATGAGAACGTTAATTTGAGAAAAAAAGATTTATTATGGTGTCATCATGTTTGTATACGGTAGGCCGATAAGAGTAGCCTGTATGAGAACGTTAATTTGAGAAAAAAAAGTATTCAGTAAAAACTGAAATTATGGTGTCATCATGTTTGTATACGGTAGGCCGATAAGTGTAGCTTGTATAAGAACGTAAATTTGAGAAAAAAAAAATTTTCAGTAAAAACTGAAATTATGGTGTCATCATGTTTGTATACGGTAGGCCGATAAGTGTAGCTTGTATGAGAACGTTACTTAAAAAAAAAAAAAATTTCAGTAAAAACTGAAATTTTGGTGTCATCATGTTTGTATACGGTAGGCCGATAAGAGTAGGTTGTATAAAAACGTTAATTTGAGAAAAATAAAATTTTCAGTAAAAACTGAAATTATGGTGTCATCATGTTTGTATACGGTAGGCCGGTGAGAGTAATCTGTATGAGAACGTTGATTTGACAAAAAAAAAAATTTCAGTAAAAACAGAAATTATAGTGTCATCATGTTTGTATACGGTAGGCCGATAAGAGTAGCTTGTATGAGAACGTTAATTTGAGAAAAATAAAATTTTCAGTGAAAACTGAAATTATGGTGTCATCATGTTTGTATACGGTAGGCCGATAAGTGTAGCTTGTATGAGAACGTTGCTTTTAAAAAAAAAAAATTTCAGTAAAAACAGAAATTATGGTGTCATCATGTTTGTATACGGTAGACCGATAAGAGTAGGTTGTATGAGAACGTTAATTTGAGAAAATATTAATTTTCAGTGAAAACTGAAATTATGGTGCCATAATGCTTGTATACGGTAGGCCGATAAGAGTAGCTTGTATGAGAACGTTACTTTAAAAAAAAAAAATTTCAGTAAAAACTGAAATTTTGGTGTCATTATGTTTGTATACGGTAGGCCGATGAGAGTAGTCTGTATGAGAACGTTGATTTGACAAAAAAAAAGTATTCAGTAAAAACTGAAATTATGGTGTCATCATGTTTGTATACGGTAGGCCGATAAGTGTAGCTTGTATAAGAACGTAAATTTGAGAAAAAAAAAATTTTCAGTAAAAACTGAAATTATGGTGTCATCATGTTTGTATACGGTAGGCCGATAAGTGTAGCTTGTATAAGAACGTAAATTTGAGAAAAAAAAAATTTTCAGTAAAAACTGAAATTATGGTGTCATCATGTTTGTATACGGTAGGCCGATAAGTGTAGCTTGTATGAGAACGTTACTTAAAAAAAAAAAAAATTTCAGTAAAAACTGAAATTTTGGTGTCATCATGTTTGTATACGGTAGGCCGATAAGAGTAGGTTGTATAAAAACGTTAATTTGAGAAAAATAAAATTTTCAGTAAAAACTGAAATTATGGTGTCATCATGTTTGTATACGGTAGGCCGGTGAGAGTAATCTGTATGAGAACGTTGATTTGACAAAAAAAAAAATTTCAGTAAAAACAGAAATTATGGTGTCATCATGTTTGTATACGGTAGGCCGATAAGAGTAGCTTGTATGAGAATGTTAATTTGAGAAAAAAAAATATTCAGTAAAAACTGAAATTATGGTGTCATCATGTTTGTATACGGTAGGCCGATGAGTGTAGCTTGTATGAGAACGTTACTTTTAAAAAAAAAAAATTCCAGTAAAAACTGAAATTATGGTGTCATCATGTTTGTATACGGTAGGCCGATAAGTGTAGCTTGTATGAGAACGTTACTTTAAAAAAAAAAAAATTTCAGTAAAAACTGAAATTTTGGTGTCATTATGTTTGTATACGGTAGGCCGATGAGAGTAGTCTGTATGAGAACGTTGATTTGACAAAAAAAAAGTTTTCAGTAAAAACTGAAATTATGGTGTCATCATGTTTGTATACGGTAGGCCGATGAGAGTAGTCTGTATGAGAACGTTGATTTGACAAAAAAAAGTTTTCAGTAAAAACTTAAATTATGGTGTCATCATGTTTGTATACGGTAGGCCGATAAGAGTAGGTTGTATGAGAACGTTAATTTGAGATAAAAAAATTTTTCAGTAAAAACTGAAATTATGGTGTCATCATGTTTGTATACGGTAGGCCGATAAGAGTAGCCTGTATGAGAACGTTAATTTAAAAAAAAAAAATTTTCAGTAAAAACTGAAATTCTGGTGCCATCATGCTTGTATACGGTAGGCCGATAAGAGTAGGTTGTATGAGAACGTTAATTTGAGAAAAATAAAATTTTCAGTAAAAACTGAAATTATGGTGTCATCATGTTTGTATACGGTAGGCCGATAAGTGTAGCTTGTATGAGAACGTTACTTTAAAAAAAAAAAAAAATTTCAGTAAAAACTGAAATTTTGGTGTCATCATGTTTGTATACGGTAGGCCGATAAGAGTAGGTTGTATAAAAACGTTAATTTGAGAAAAATAAAATTTTCAGTAAAAACTGAAATTATAGTGTCATCATGTTTGTATACGGTAGGCCGATAAGAGTAGCCTGTATGAGAACGTTAATTTAAAAAAAAAAAATTTCAGTAAAAACTAAAATTTTGGTGTCATCATGTTTGTATACGGTAGGCCGATAAGAGTAGGTTGTATAAAAACGTTATTTTGAGAAAAATAAAATTTTCAGTAAAAACTGAAATTATGGTGTCATCATGTTTGTATACGGTAGGCCGAACAGAGTAGCCTGTATGAGAACGTTAATTTGAGAAAAAAAGATTTATTATGGTGTCATCATGTTTGTATACGGTAGGCCGATAAGAGTAGCCTGTATGAGAACGTTAATTTGAGAAAAAAAAGTATTCAGTAAAAACTGAAATTATGGTGTCATCATGTTTGTATACGGTAGGCCGATAAGTGTAGCTTGTATTAGAACGTAAATTTGAGAAAAAAAAAATTTTCAGTAAAAACTGAAATTATGGTGTCATCATGTTTGTATACGGTAGGCCGATAAGTGTAGCTTGTATGAGAACGTTACTTAAAAAAAAAAAAAATTTCAGTAAAAACTGAAATTTTGGTGTCATCATGTTTGTATACGGTAGGCCGATAAGAGTAGGTTGTATAAAAACGTTAATTTGAGAAAAATAAAATTTTCAGTAAAAACTGAAATTATGGTGTCATCATGTTTGTATACGGTAGGCCGGTGAGAGTAATCTGTATGAGAACGTTGATTTGACAAAAAAAAAAATTTCAGTAAAAACAGAAATTATGGTGTCATCATGTTTGTATACGGTAGGCCGATAAGAGTAGCTTGTATGAGAACGTTAATTTGAGAAAAATAAAATTTTCAGTGAAAACTGAAATTATGGTGTCATCATGTTTGTATACGGTAGGCCGATAAGTGTAGCTTGTATGAGAACGTTGCTTTTAAAAAAAAAAAATTTCAGTAAAAACAGAAATTATGGTGTCATCATGTTTGTATACGGTAGACCGATAAGAGTAGGTTGTATGAGAACGTTAATTTGAGAAAATATTAATTTTCAGTGAAAACTGAAATTATGGTGCCATAATGCTTGTATACGGTAGGCCGATAAGAGTAGCTTGTATGAGAACGTTACTTTAAAAAAAAAAAAATTTCAGTAAAAACTGAAATTTTGGTGTCATTATGTTTGTATACGGTAGGCCGATGAGAGTAGTCTGTATGAGAACGTTGATTTGACAAAAAAAAAGTATTCAGTAAAAACTGAAATTATGGTGTCATCATGTTTGTATACGGTAGGCCGATAAGTGTAGCTTGTATAAGAACGTAAATTTGAGAAAAAAAAAATTTTCAGTAAAAACTGAAATTATGGTGTCATCATGTTTGTATACGGTAGGCCGATAAGTGTAGCTTGTATAAGAACGTAAATTTGAGAAAAAAAAAATTTTCAGTAAAAACTGAAATTATGGTGTCATCATGTTTGTATACGGTAGGCCGATAAGTGTAGCTTGTATGAGAACGTTACTTAAAAAAAAAAAAAATTTCAGTAAAAACTGAAATTTTGGTGTCATCATGTTTGTATACGGTAGGCCGATAAGAGTAGGTTGTATAAAAACGTTAATTTGAGAAAAATAAAATTTTCAGTAAAAACTGAAATTATGGTGTCATCATGTTTGTATACGGTAGGCCGGTGAGAGTAATCTGTATGAGAACGTTGATTTGACAAAAAAAAAAATTTCAGTAAAAACAGAAATTATGGTGTCATCATGTTTGTATACGGTAGGCCGATAAGAGTAGCTTGTATGAGAACGTTAATTTGAGAAAAAAAAATATTCAGTAAAAACTGAAATTATGGTGTCATCATGTTTGTATACGGTAGGCCGATGAGTGTAGCTTGTATGAGAACGTTACTTTTAAAAAAAAAAAATTCCAGTAAAAACTGAAATTATGGTGTCATCATGTTTGTATACGGTAGGCCGATAAGTGTAGCTTGTATGAGAACGTTACTTTAAAAAAAAAAAAATTTCAGTAAAAACTGAAATTTTGGTGTCATTATGTTTGTATACGGTAGGCCGATGAGAGTAGTCTGTATGAGAACGTTGATTTGACAAAAAAAAAGTTTTCAGTAAAAACTGAAATTATGGTGTCATCATGTTTGTATACGGTAGGCCGATGAGAGTAGTCTGTATGAGAACGTTGATTTGACAAAAAAAAGTTTTCAGTAAAAACTTAAATTATGGTGTCATCATGTTTGTATACGGTAGGCCGATAAGAGTAGGTTGTATGAGAACGTTAATTTGAGATAAAAAAATTTTTCAGTAAAAACTGAAATTATGGTGTCATCATGTTTGTATACGGTAGGCCGATAAGAGTAGCCTGTATGAGAACGTTAATTTAAAAAAAAAAAATTTTCAGTAAAAACTGAAATTCTGGTGCCATCATGCTTGTATACGGTAGGCCGATAAGAGTAGGTTGTATGAGAACGTTAATTTGAGAAAAATAAAATTTTCAGTAAAAACTGAAATTATGGTGTCATCATGTTTGTATACGGTAGGCCGATAAGTGTAGCTTGTATGAGAACGTTACTTTAAAAAAAAAAAAAAATTTCAGTAAAAACTGAAATTTTGGTGTCATCATGTTTGTATACGGTAGGCCGATAAGAGTAGGTTGTATAAAAACGTTAATTTGAGAAAAATAAAATTTTCAGTAAAAACTGAAATTATAGTGTCATCATGTTTGTATACGGTAGGCCGAACAGAGTAGCCTGTATGAGAACGTTAATTTAAAAAAAAAAAATTTTCAGTAAAAACTGAAATTCTGGTGCCATCATGCTTGTATACGGTAGGCCGATAAGAGTAGGTTGTATGAGAACGTTAATTTGAGAAAAATAAAATTTTCAGTAAAAATTGAAATTATGGTGTCATCATGTTTGTATACGGTGGGCCGATGAGAGCAGTCTGTATGAGAACGTTGATTTGACAAAAAAAAAGTTTTCAGTAAAAACTTAAATTATGGTGTCATCATGTTTGTATACGGTAGGCCGATAAGAGTAGGTTGTATGAGAACGTTAATTTGAGAAAAAAAAATTTTCAGTAAAAACTGAAATTATTGTGTCATCATGTTTGTATACGGTAGGCCGTTAAGTGTAGCTTGTATGAGAACGTTACTTTGAAAAAAAAAAAAATTTCAGTAAAAACTGAAATTTTGGTGTCATCATGTTTATATACGGTAGGCCGATAAGAGTAGTCTGTATGAGATCGTTAATTTAAAAAAAAAAAATTTTCAGTAAAAACTGAAATTATGGTGTCATCATGTTTGTATACGGTAGGCCGATAAGAGTAGGTTGTATGAGAACGTTAATATGAGAAAAAAAACAATTTTCAGTAAAAACTGAAATTTTGGTGTCATCATGTTTGTATACGGTAGGCCGATAAGAGTAGCCTGTATGAGAACGTTACTTTAAAAAAAAAAAATTTTCAGTAAAAACTGAAATTCTGGTGCCATCATGCTTGTATACGGTAGGCCGATAAGAGTAGGTTGTATGAGAACGTTAATTTGAGAAAAATAAAATTTTCAGTAAAAACTGAAATTATGGTGTCATCATGTTTGTATACGGTAGGCCGATAAGTGTAGCTTGTATGAGAACGTTACTTAAAAAAAAAAAAAAAAATTCAGTAAAAACTGAAATTTTGGTGTCATCATGTTTGTATACGGTAGGCCGATAAGAGTAGGTTGTATAAAAACGTTAATTTGAGAAAAATAAAATTCATCATGTTTGTATACGGTAGGCCGATGAGAGTAGTCTGTATGAGAACGTTGATTTGACAAAAAAAAAGTTTTCAGTAAAAACTTAAATTATGGTGTCATCATGTTTGTGTACGGTAGGCCGATAAGAGTAGGTTGTATGAGAACGTTAATTTGAGAGAAAAAAATTTTTCAGTAAAAACTGAAATTATGGTGTCATCATGTTTGTATACGGTAGGCCGATAAGAGTAGCCTGTATGAGAACGTTAATTTAAAAAAAAAAATTTTCAGTAAAAACTGAAATTCTGGTGCCATCATGCTTGTATACGGTAGGCCGATAAGAGTAGGTTGTATGAGAACGTTAATTTGAGAAAAATAAAATTTTCAGTAAAAACTGAAATTATGGTGTCATCATGTTTGTATACGGTAGGCCGATAAGAGTAGGTTGTATAAAAACGTTAATTTGAGAAAAATAAAATTTTCAGTAAAAACTGAAATTATAGTGTCATCATGTTTGTATACGGTAGGCCGAACAGAGTAGGTTGTATGAGAACGTTAATTTGAGAAAAAAAAGTATTCAGTAAAAACTGAAATTATGGTGTCATCATGTTTGTATACGGTAGGCCGATAAGTGTAGCTTGTATGAGAACGTTGATTTGACAAAAAAAAGTTTTCAGTAAAAACTGTAATTATGGTGTCACCATGTTTGTATACGGTAGGCCGATAAGAGTAGCCTGTATGAGAACGTTAATTTAAAAAAAAAAATTTTCAGTAAAAACTGAAATTATGGTGTCATCATGTTTGTATACGGTAGGCCGATGAGAGTAGTCTGTATGAGAACGTTGATTTGACAAAAAAAAAATTTCAGTAAAAACTGAAATTATGGTGTCATCATGTTTGTATACGGTAGGCCGATGAGAGTAGTCTGTATGAGAACGTTGATTTGACAAAAAAAAAGTTTTCAGTAAAAACTTAAATTATGGTGTCATCATGTTTGTGTACGGTAGGCCGATAAGAGTAGGTTGTATGAGAACGTTAATTTGAGAGAAAAAAATTTTTCAGTAAAAACTGAAATTATGGTGCCATCATGCTTGTATACGGTAGGCCGATAAGAGTAGGTTGTATGAGAACGTTAATTTGAGAAAAATAAAATTTTCAGTAAAAACTGAAATTATGGTGTCATCATGTTTGTATACGGTAGGCCGATGAGAGTAGTCTGTATGAGAACGTTGATTTGACAAAAAAAAAATTTCAGTAAAAACTGAAATTATGGTGTCATCATGTTTGTATACGGTAGGCCGATAAGAGTAGGTTGTATGAGAACGTTAATTTGAGAGAAAAAAATTTTTCAGTAAAAACTGAAATTATGGTGTCATCATGTTTGTATACGGTAGGCCGATAAGAGTAGCCTGTATGAGAACGTTAATTTAAAAAAAAAAAATTTTCAGTAAAAACTGAAATTCTGGTGCCATCATGCTTGTATACGGTAGGCCGATAAGAGTAGGTTGTATGAGAACGTTAATTTGAGAAAAATAAAATTTTCAGTAAAAACTGAAATTATGGTGTCATCATGTTTGTATACGGTAGGCCGATAAGTGTAGCTTGTATGAGAACGTTACTTTAAAAAAAAAAAAAAATTTCAGTAAAAACTGAAATTTTGGTGTCATCATGTTTGTATACGGTAGGCCGATAAGAGTAGGTTGTATAAAAACGTTAATTTGAGAAAAATAAAATTTTCAGTAAAAACTGAAATTATAGTGTCATCATGTTTGTATACGGTAGGCCGAACAGAGTAGCCTGTATGAGAACGTTAATTTAAAAAAAAAAAATTTTCAGTAAAAACTGAAATTCTGGTGCCATCATGCTTGTATACGGTAGGCCGATAAGAGTAGGTTGTATGAGAACGTTAATTTGAGAAAAAAAAGTATTCAGTAAAAACTGAAATTATGGTGTCATCATGTTTGTATACGGTAGGCCGATAAGTGTAGCTTGTATGAGAACGTTGATTTGACAAAAAAAAGTTTTCAGTAAAAACTGTAATTATGGTGTCACCATGTTTGTATACGGTAGGCCGATAAGAGTAGCCTGTATGAGAACGTTAATTTAAAAAAAAAAATTTTCAGTAAAAACTGAAATTATGGTGTCATCATGTTTGTATACGGTAGGCCGATGAGAGTAGTCTGTATGAGAACGTTGATTTGACAAAAAAAAAATTTCAGTAAAAACTGAAATTATGGTGTCATCATGTTTGTATACGGTAGGCCGATGAGAGTAGTCTGTATGAGAACGTTGATTTGACAAAAAAAAAGTTTTCAGTAAAAACTTAAATTATGGTGTCATCATGTTTGTGTACGGTAGGCCGATAAGAGTAGGTTGTATGAGAACGTTAATTTGAGAGAAAAAAATTTTTCAGTAAAAACTGAAATTATGGTGCCATCATGCTTGTATACGGTAGGCCGATAAGAGTAGGTTGTATGAGAACGTTAATTTGAGAAAAATAAAATTTTCAGTAAAAACTGAAATTATGGTGTCATCATGTTTGTATACGGTAGGCCGATAAGAGTAGGTTGTATGAGAACGTTAATTTGAGATAAAAAAATTTTTCAGTAAAAACTGAAATTATGGTGTCATCATGTTTGTATACGGTAGGCCGATAAGAGTAGCCTGTATGAGAACGTTAATTTAAAAAAAAAAAATTTTCAGTAAAAACTGAAATTCTGGTGCCATCATGCTTGTATACGGTAGGCCGATAAGAGTAGGTTGTATGAGAACGTTAATTTGAGAAAAATAAAATTTTCAGTAAAAACTGAAATTATGGTGTCATCATGTTTGTATACGGTAGGCCGATAAGTGTAGCTTGTATGAGAACGTTACTTTAAAAAAAAAAAAAATTTCAGTAAAAACTGAAATTTTGGTGTCATCATGTTTGTATACGGTAGGCCGATAAGAGTAGGTTGTATAAAAACGTTAATTTGAGAAAAATAAAATTTTCAGTAAAAACTGAAATTATAGTGTCATCATGTTTGTATACGGTAGGCCGAACAGAGTAGCCTGTATGAGAACGTTAATTTAAAAAAAAAAAATTTTCAGTAAAAACTGAAATTCTGGTGCCATCATGCTTGTATACGGTAGGCCGATAAGAGTAGGTTGTATGAGAACGTTAATTTGAGAAAAATAAAATTTTCAGTAAAAATTGAAATTATGGTGTCATCATGTTTGTATACGGTGGGCCGATGAGAGCAGTCTGTATGAGAACGTTGATTTGACAAAAAAAAAGTTTTCAGTAAAAACTTAAATTATGGTGTCATCATGTTTGTATACGGTAGGCCGATAAGAGTAGGTTGTATGAGAACGTTAATTTGAGAAAAAAAAATTTTCAGTAAAAACTGAAATTATTGTGTCATCATGTTTGTATACGGTAGGCCGTTAAGTGTAGCTTGTATGAGAACGTTACTTTGAAAAAAAAAAAAATTTCAGTAAAAACTGAAATTTTGGTGTCATCATGTTTATATACGGTAGGCCGATAAGAGTAGTCTGTATGAGATCGTTAATTTAAAAAAAAAAAATTTTCAGTAAAAACTGAAATTATGGTGTCATCATGTTTGTATACGGTAGGCCGATAAGAGTAGGTTGTATGAGAACGTTAATATGAGAAAAAAAACAATTTTCAGTAAAAACTGAAATTTTGGTGTCATCATGTTTGTATACGGTAGGCCGATAAGAGTAGCCTGTATGAGAACGTTACTTTAAAAAAAAAAAATTTTCAGTAAAAACTGAAATTCTGGTGCCATCATGCTTGTATACGGTAGGCCGATAAGAGTAGGTTGTATGAGAACGTTAATTTGAGAAAAATAAAATTTTCAGTAAAAACTGAAATTATGGTGTCATCATGTTTGTATACGGTAGGCCGATAAGTGTAGCTTGTATGAGAACGTTACTTTAAAAAAAAAAAAAAAATTCAGTAAAAACTGAAATTTTGGTGTCATCATGTTTGTATACGGTAGGCCGATAAGAGTAGGTTGTATAAAAACGTTAATTTGAGAAAAATAAAATTCATCATGTTTGTATACGGTAGGCCGATGAGAGTAGTCTGTATGAGAACGTTGATTTGACAAAAAAAAAGTTTTCAGTAAAAACTTAAATTATGGTGTCATCATGTTTGTGTACGGTAGGCCGATAAGAGTAGGTTGTATGAGAACGTTAATTTGAGAGAAAAAAATTTTTCAGTAAAAACTGAAATTATGGTGTCATCATGTTTGTATACGGTAGGCCGATAAGAGTAGCCTGTATGAGAACGTTAATTTAAAAAAAAAAATTTTCAGTAAAAACTGAAATTCTGGTGCCATCATGCTTGTATACGGTAGGCCGATAAGAGTAGGTTGTATGAGAACGTTAATTTGAGAAAAATAAAATTTTCAGTAAAAACTGAAATTATGGTGTCATCATGTTTGTATACGGTAGGCCGATAAGAGTAGGTTGTATAAAAACGTTAATTTGAGAAAAATAAAATTTTCAGTAAAAACTGAAATTATAGTGTCATCATGTTTGTATACGGTAGGCCGAACAGAGTAGGTTGTATGAGAACGTTAATTTGAGAAAAAAAAGTATTCAGTAAAAACTGAAATTATGGTGTCATCATGTTTGTATACGGTAGGCCGATAAGTGTAGCTTGTATGAGAACGTTGATTTGACAAAAAAAAGTTTTCAGTAAAAACTGTAATTATGGTGTCACCATGTTTGTATACGGTAGGCCGATAAGAGTAGCCTGTATGAGAACGTTAATTTAAAAAAAAAAATTTTCAGTAAAAACTGAAATTATGGTGTCATCATGTTTGTATACGGTAGGCCGATGAGAGTAGTCTGTATGAGAACGTTGATTTGACAAAAAAAAAATTTCAGTAAAAACTGAAATTATGGTGTCATCATGTTTGTATACGGTAGGCCGATGAGAGTAGTCTGTATAAGAACGTTGATTTGACAAAAAAAAAGTTTTCAGTAAAAACTTAAATTATGGTGTCATCATGTTTGTGTACGGTAGGCCGATAAGAGTAGGTTGTATGAGAACGTTAATTTGAGAGAAAAAAATTTTTCAGTAAAAACTGAAATTATGGTGCCATCATGCTTGTATACGGTAGGCCGATAAGAGTAGGTTGTATGAGAACGTTAATTTGAGAAAAATAAAATTTTCAGTAAAAACTGAAATTATGGTGTCATCATGTTTGTATACGGTAGGCCGATGAGAGTAGTCTGTATGAGAACGTTGATTTGACAAAAAAAAAATTTCAGTAAAAACTGAAATTATGGTGTCATCATGTTTGTATACGGTAGGCCGATAAGAGTAGGTTGTATGAGAACGTTAATTTGAGAGAAAAAAATTTTTCAGTAAAAACTGAAATTATGGTGTCATCATGTTTGTATACGGTAGGCCGATAAGAGTAGCCTGTATGAGAACGTTAATTTAAAAAAAAAAATTTTCAGTAAAAACTGAAATTCTGGTGCCATCATGTTTGTATACGGTAGGCCGATAAGAGTAGGTTGTATAAAAACGTTAATTTGAGAAAAATAAAATTTCCAGTAAAAACTGAAATTATAGTGTCATCATGTTTGTATACGGTAGGCCGAACAGAGTAGGTTGTATGAGAACGTTAATTTGAGAAAAATAAAATTTTCAGTAAAAACTGAAATTATGGTGTCATCATGTTTGTATACGGTAGGCCAATAAGTGTATCTTGCATGAGAACGTTACTTAAAAAAAAAAAAAAATTTCAGTAAAAACTAAAATTTTGGTGTCATCATGTTTGTATACGGTAGGCCGATAAGAGTAGGTTGTATAAAAACGTTATTTTGAGAAAAATAAAATTTTCAGTAAAAACTGAAATTATGGTGTCATCATGTTTGTATACGGTAGGCCGAACAGAGTAGCCTGTATGAGAACGTTAATTTGAGAAAAAAAGATTTATTATGGTGTCATCATGTTTGTATACGGTAGGCCGATAAGAGTAGGTTGTATAAAAACGTTAATTTGAGAAAAATAAAATTTTCAGTAAAAACTGAAATTATGGTGTCATCATGTTTGTATACGGTAGGCCGGTGAGAGTAATCTGTATGAGAACGTTGATTTGACAAAAAAAAAAATTTCAGTAAAAACAGAAATTATGGTGTCATCATGTTTGTATACGGTAGGCCGATAAGAGTAGCTTGTATGAGAACGTTAATTTGAGAAAAATAAAATTTTCAGTGAAAACTGAAATTATGGTGTCATCATGTTTGTATACGGTAGGCCGATAAGTGTAGCTTGTATGAGAACGTTGCTTTTAAAAAAAAAAAATTTCAGTAAAAACAGAAATTATGGTGTCATCATGTTTGTATACGGTAGACCGATAAGAGTAGGTTGTATGAGAACGTTAATTTGAGAAAATATTAATTTTCAGTGAAAACTGAAATTATGGTGCCATAATGCTTGTATACGGTAGGCCGATAAGAGTAGCCTGTATGAGAACGTTAATTTGAGAAAAAAAAATATTCAGTAAAAACTGAAATTATGGTGTCATCATGTTTGTATACGGTAGGCCGATGAGTGTAGCTTGTATGAGAACGTTACTTTTAAAAAAAAAAAATTCCAGTAAAAACTGAAATTATGGTGTCATCATGTTTGTATACGGTAGGCCGATAAGTGTAGCTTGTATGAGAACGTTACTTTAAAAAAAAAAAAATTTCAGTAAAAACTGAAATTTTGGTGTCATTATGTTTGTATACGGTAGGCCGATGAGAGTAGTCTGTATGAGAACGTTGATTTGACAAAAAAAAAGTTTTCAGTAAAAACTGAAATTATGGTGTCATCATGTTTGTATACGGTAGGCCGATGAGAGTAGTCTGTATGAGAACGTTGATTTGACAAAAAAAAGTTTTCAGTAAAAACTTAAATTATGGTGTCATCATGTTTGTATACGGTAGGCCGATAAGAGTAGGTTGTATGAGAACGTTAATTTGAGATAAAAAAATTTTTCAGTAAAAACTGAAATTATGGTGTCATCATGTTTGTATACGGTAGGCCGATAAGAGTAGCCTGTATGAGAACGTTAATTTAAAAAAAAAAAATTTTCAGTAAAAACTGAAATTCTGGTGCCATCATGCTTGTATACGGTAGGCCGATAAGAGTAGGTTGTATGAGAACGTTAATTTGAGAAAAATAAAATTTTCAGTAAAAACTGAAATTATGGTGTCATCATGTTTGTATACGGTAGGCCGATAAGTGTAGCTTGTATGAGAACGTTACTTTAAAAAAAAAAAAAAATTTCAGTAAAAACTGAAATTTTGGTGTCATCATGTTTGTATACGGTAGGCCGATAAGAGTAGGTTGTATAAAAACGTTAATTTGAGAAAAATAAAATTTTCAGTAAAAACTGAAATTATAGTGTCATCATGTTTGTATACGGTAGGCCGAACAGAGTAGCCTGTATGAGAACGTTAATTTAAAAAAAAAAAATTTTCAGTAAAAACTGAAATTCTTGTGCCATCATGCTTGTATACGGTAGGCCGATAAGAGTAGGTTGTATGAGAACGTTAATTTGAGAAAAATAAAATTTTCAGTAAAAATTGAAATTATGGTGTCATCATGTTTGTATACGGTGGGCCGATGAGAGCAGTCTGTATGAGAACGTTGATTTGACAAAAAAAAAGTTTTCAGTAAAAACTTAAATTATGGTGTCATCATGTTTGTATACGGTAGGCCGATAAGAGTAGGTTGTATGAGAACGTTAATTTGAGAAAAAAAAATTTTCAGTAAAAACTGAAATTATTGTGTCATCATGTTTGTATACGGTAGGCCGTTAAGTGTAGCTTGTATGAGAACGTTACTTTGAAAAAAAAAAAAATTTCAGTAAAAACTGAAATTTTGGTGTCATCATGTTTATATACGGTAGGCCGATAAGAGTAGTCTGTATGAGATCGTTAATTTAAAAAAAAAAAATTTTCAGTAAAAACTGAAATTATGGTGTCATCATGTTTGTATACGGTAGGCCGATAAGAGTAGGTTGTATGAGAACGTTAATATGAGAAAAAAAACAATTTTCAGTAAAAACTGAAATTTTGGTGTCATCATGTTTGTATACGGTAGGCCGATAAGAGTAGCCTGTATGAGAACGTTACTTTAAAAAAAAAAAATTTTCAGTAAAAACTGAAATTCTGGTGCCATCATGCTTGTATACGGTAGGCCGATAAGAGTAGGTTGTATGAGAACGTTAATTTGAGAAAAATAAAATTTTCAGTAAAAACTGAAATTATGGTGTCATCATGTTTGTATACGGTAGGCCGATAAGTGTAGCTTGTATGAGAACGTTACTTTAAAAAAAAAAAAAAAATTCAGTAAAAACTGAAATTTTGGTGTCATCATGTTTGTATACGGTAGGCCGATAAGAGTAGGTTGTATAAAAACGTTAATTTGAGAAAAATAAAATTCATCATGTTTGTATACGGTAGGCCGATGAGAGTAGTCTGTATGAGAACGTTGATTTGACAAAAAAAAAGTTTTCAGTAAAAACTTAAATTATGGTGTCATCATGTTTGTGTACGGTAGGCCGATAAGAGTAGGTTGTATGAGAACGTTAATTTGAGAGAAAAAAATTTTTCAGTAAAAACTGAAATTATGGTGTCATCATGTTTGTATACGGTAGGCCGATAAGAGTAGCCTGTATGAGAACGTTAATTTAAAAAAAAAAATTTTCAGTAAAAACTGAAATTCTGGTGCCATCATGCTTGTATACGGTAGGCCGATAAGAGTAGGTTGTATGAGAACGTTAATTTGAGAAAAATAAAATTTTCAGTAAAAACTGAAATTATGGTGTCATCATGTTTGTATACGGTAGGCCGATAAGAGTAGGTTGTATAAAAACGTTAATTTGAGAAAAATAAAATTTTCAGTAAAAACTGAAATTATAGTGTCATCATGTTTGTATACGGTAGGCCGAACAGAGTAGGTTGTATGAGAACGTTAATTTGAGAAAAATAAAATTTTCAGTAAAAACTGAAATTATGGTGTCATCATGTTTGTATACGGTAGGCCAATAAGTGTAGCTTGTATGAGAACGTTACTTAAAAAAAAAAAAAAAATTTCAGTAAAAACTGAAATTTTGGTGTTATCATGTTTGTATACGGTAGGCCGATAAGAGTAGGTTGTATAAAAACGTTATTTTGAGAAAAATAAAATTTTCAGTAAAAACTGAAATTATAGTGTCATCATGTTTGTATACGGTAGGCCGAACAGAGTAGCCTGTATGAGAACGTTAATTTGAGAAAAAAAGATTTATTATGGTGTCATCATGTTTGTATACGGTAGGCCGATAAGAGTAGCCTGTATGAGAACGTTAATTTGAGAAAAAAAAGTATTCAGTAAAAACTGAAATTTTGGTGTCATCATGTTTGTATACGGTAGGCCGATAAGAGAAGTCTGTATGAGAACGTTAATTTGAGAAAATATTAATTTTCAGTAAAAACTGAAATAATGGTGTCATCATGCTTGTATACGGTAGGCCGATAAGAGTAGCCTGTATGAGAACGTTAATTTGAGAGATAAAAATTTTCAGTGAAAACTGAAATTATGGTGCCATAATGCTTGTATACGGTAGGCCGATAAGAGTAGGTTGTATGAGAACGTTAATTTGAGAAAAATAAAATTTTCAGTAAAAACTGAAATTATGGTGTCATCATGTTTGTATACGGTAGGCCGATAAGAGTAGGTTGTATAAAAACGTTAATTTGAGAAAAATAAAATTTTCAGTAAAAACTGAAATTATAGTGTCATCATGTTTGTATACGGTAGGCCGAACAGAGTAGGTTGTATGAGAACGTTAATTTGAGAAAAATAAAATTTTCAGTGAAAACTGAAATTATGGTGTCATCATGTTTGTATACGGTAGGCCAATAAGTGTAGCTTGTATGAGAACGTTACTTAAAAAAAAAAAAAAAATTTCAGTAAAAACTGAAATTTTGGTGTCATCATGTTTGTATACGGTAGGCCGATAAGAGTAGGTTGTATAAAAACGTTATTTTGAGAAAAATAAAATTTTCAGTAAAAACTGAAATTATAGTGTCATCATGTTTGTATACGGTAGGCCGAACAGAGTAGCCTGTATGAGAACGTTAATTTGAGAAAAAAAGATTTATTATGGTGTCATCATGTTTGTATACGGTAGGCCGATAAGAGTAGCCTGTATGAGAACGTTAATTTGAGAAAAAAAAGTATTCAGTAAAAACTGAAATTATGGTGTCATCATGTTTGTATACGGTAGGCCGATAAGTGTAGCTTGTATAAGAACGTTAATTTGAGAAAAAAAAAATTTTCAGTAAAAACTGAAATTATGGTGTTATCATGTTTGTATACGGTAGGCCGATAAGTGTAGCTTGTATGAGAACGTTACTTTAAAAAAAAAAAAAAATTTCAGTAAAAACTGAAATTTTGGTGTTATCATGTTTGTATACGGTAGGCCGATAAGAGTAGGTTGTATAAAAACGTTAATTTGAGAAAAATAAAATTTTCAGTAAAAACTGAAATTATGGTGTCATCATGTTTGTATACGGTAGGCCGGTGAGAGTAGTCTGTATGAGAACGTTGATTTGACAAAAAAAAAAATTTCAGTAAAAACAGAAATTATGGTGTCATCATGTTTGTATACGGTAGGCCGATAAGAGTAGCTTGTATGAGAACGTTAATTTGAGAAAAATAAAATTTTCAGTGAAAACTGAAATTATGGTGTCATCATGTTTGTATACGGTAGGCCGATAAGTGTAGCTTGTATGAGAACGTTGCTTTTAAAAAAAAAAAATTTCAGTAAAAACAGAAATTATGGTGTCATCATGTTTGTATACGGTAGACCGATAAGAGTAGGTTGTATGAGAACGTTAATTTGAGAAAATATTAATTTTCAGTGAAAACTGAAGTTATGGTGCCATAATGCTTGTATACGGTAGGCCGATAAGAGTAGCCTGTATGAGAACGTTAATTTGAGAAAAAAAAATTTCAGTAAAAACAGAAATTATGGTGTCATCATGTTTGTATACGGTAGACCGATAAGAGTAGGTTGTATGAGAACGTTAATTTGAGAAAATATTAATTTTCAGTGAAAACTGAAGTTATGGTGCCATAATGCTTGTATACGGTAGGCCGATAAGAGTAGCCTGTATGAGAACGTTAATTTGAGAAAAAAAAATATTCAGTAAAAACTGAAATTATGGTGTCATCATGTTTGTATACGGTAGGCCGATAAGTGTAGCTTGTATGAGAACGTTACTTTTAAAAAAAAAAAATTCCAGTAAAAACTGAAATTATGGTGTCATCATGTTTGTATACGGTAGGCCGATAAGTGTAGCTTGTATGAGAACGTTACTTTAAAAAAAAAAAAAATTTCAGTAAAAACTGAAATTTTGGTGTCATCATGTTTGTATACGGTAGGCCGATAAGAGTAGGTTGTATAAAAACGTTAATTTGAGAAAAATAAAATTTTCAGTGCAAACTGAAATTATGGTGTCATCATGTTTGTATACGGTAGGCCGATAAGTGTAGCTTGTATGAGAACGTTACTTTTAAAAAAAAAAAAAATTCCAGTAAAAACTGAAATTATGGTGTCATCATGTTTGTATACGGTAGGCCGATAAGAGTAGGTTGTATGAAAACGTTAATTTGAGAAAAATAAAATTTTCAGTAAAAACTGAAATTATAGTGTCATCATGTTTGTATACGGTAGACCGATAAGTGTAGCTTGTATGAGAACGTTACTTTAAAAAAAAAAAAGATTTTCAGTAAAAACAGAAATTATGGTGTCATTATGTTTGTATACGGTAGGCCGATGAGAGTAGTCTGTATGAGAACGTTGATTTGACAAAAAAAAAGTTTTCAGTAAAAACTGAAATTATGGTGTCATCATGTTTGTATACGGTAGGCCGATGAGAGTAGTCTGTATGAGAACGTTGATTTGACAAAAAAAAGTTTTCAGTAAAAACTTAAATTATGGTGTCATCATGTTTGTATACGGTAGGCCGATAAGAGTAGGTTGTATGAGAACGTTAATTTGAGAAAAAAAAATTTTTCAGTAAAAACTGAAATTATGGTGTCATCATGTTTGTATACGGTAGGCCGATAAGAGTAGCCTGTATGAGAACGTTAATTTAAAAAAAAAAAATTTTCAGTAAAAACTGAAATTCTGGTGCCATCATGCTTGTATACGGTAGGCCGATAAGAGTAGGTTGTATGAGAACGTTAATTTGAGAAAAATAAAATTTTCAGTGCAAACTGAAATTATGGTGTCATCATGTTTGTATACGGTAGGCCGATAAGTGTAGCTTGTATGAGAACGTTACTTTTAAAAAAAAAAAAAATTCCAGTAAAAACTGAAATTATGGTGTCATCATGTTTGTATACGGTAGGCCGATAAGAGTAGGTTGTATGAAAACGTTAATTTGAGAAAAATAAAATTTTCAGTAAAAACTGAAATTATAGTGTCATCATGTTTGTATACGGTAGACCGATATGTGTAGCTTGTATGAGAACGTTACTTTAAAAAAAAAAAAGATTTTCAGTAAAAACAGAAATTATGGTGTCATTATGTTTGTATACGGTAGGCCGATGAGAGTAGTCTGTATGAGAACGTTGATTTGACAAAAAAAAAGTTTTCAGTAAAAACTGAAATTATGGTGTCATCAAGTTTGTATACGGTAGGCCGATGAGAGTAGTCTGTATGAGAACGTTGATTTGACAAAAAAAAGTTTTCAGTAAAAACTTAAATTATGGTGTCATCATGTTTGTATACGGTAGGCCGATAAGAGTAGGTTGTATGAGAACGTTAATTTGAGAAAAAAAAATTTTTCAGTAAAAACTGAAATTATGGTGTCATCATGTTTGTATACGGTAGGCCGATAAGAGTAGCCTGTATGAGAACGTTAATTTAAAAAAAAAAAATTTTCAGTAAAAACTGAAATTCTGGTGCCATCATGCTTGTATACGGTAGGCCGATAAGAGTAGGTTGTATGAGAACGTTAATTTGAGAAAAATAAAATTTTCAGTGCAAACTGAAATTATGGTGTCATCATGTTTGTATACGGTAGGCCGATAAGTGTAGCTTGTATGAGAACGTTACTTTTAAAAAAAAAAAAAATTCCAGTAAAAACTGAAATTATGGTGTCATCATGTTTGTATACGGTAGGCCGATAAGAGTAGGTTGTATGAAAACGTTAATTTGAGAAAAATAAAATTTTCAGTAAAAACTGAAATTATAGTGTCATCATGTTTGTATACGGTAGACCGATATGTGTAGCTTGTATGAGAACGTTACTTTAAAAAAAAAAAAGATTTTCAGTAAAAACAGAAATTATGGTGTCATTATGTTTGTATACGGTAGGCCGATGAGAGTAGTCTGTATGAGAACGTTGATTTGACAAAAAAAAAGTTTTCAGTAAAAACTGAAATTATGGTGTCATCATGTTTGTATACGGTAGGCCGATGAGAGTAGTCTGTATGAGAACGTTGATTTGACAAAAAAAAGTTTTCAGTAAAAACTTAAATTATGGTGTCATCATGTTTGTATACGGTAGGCCGATAAGAGTAGGTTGTATGAGAACGTTAATTTGAGAAAAAAAAATTTTTCAGTAAAAACTGAAATTATGGTGTCATCATGTTTGTATACGGTAGGCCGATAAGAGTAGCCTGTATGAGAACGTTAATTTAAAAAAAAAAAATTTTCAGTAAAAACTGAAATTCTGGTGCCATCATGTTTGTATACGGTAGGCCGATAAGAGTAGGTTGTATGAGAACGTTAATTTGAGAAAAAAAAATTTTTCAGTAAAAACTGAAATTATGGTGTCATCATGTTTGTATACGGTAGGCCGATAAGAGTAGCCTGTATGAGAACGTTAATTTAAAAAAAAAAAATTTTCAGTAAAAACTGAAATTCTGGTGCCATCATGCTTGTATACGGTAGGCCGATAAGAGTAGGTTGTATGAGAACGTTAATTTGAGAAAAATAAAATTTTCAGTGCAAACTGAAATTATGGTGTCATCATGTTTGTATACGGTAGGCCGATAAGTGTAGCTTGTATGAGAACGTTACTTTTAAAAAAAAAAAAAATTCCAGTAAAAACTGAAATTATGGTGTCATCATGTTTGTATACGGTAGGCCGATAAGAGTAGGTTGTATGAAAACGTTAATTTGAGAAAAATAAAATTTTCAGTAAAAACTGAAATTATAGTGTCATCATGTTTGTATACGGTAGACCGATATGTGTAGCTTGTATGAGAACGTTACTTTAAAAAAAAAAAAGATTTTCAGTAAAAACAGAAATTATGGTGTCATTATGTTTGTATACGGTAGGCCGATGAGAGTAGTCTGTATGAGAACGTTGATTTGACAAAAAAAAAGTTTTCAGTAAAAACTGAAATTATGGTGTCATCATGTTTGTATACGGTAGGCCGATGAGAGTAGTCTGTATGAGAACGTTGATTTGACAAAAAAAAGTTTTCAGTAAAAACTTAAATTATGGTGTCATCATGTTTGTATACGGTAGGCCGATAAGAGTAGGTTGTATGAGAACGTTAATTTGAGAAAAAAAAATTTTTCAGTAAAAACTGAAATTATGGTGTCATCATGTTTGTATACGGTAGGCCGATAAGAGTAGCCTGTATGAGAACGTTAATTTAAAAAAAAAAAATTTTCAGTAAAAACTGAAATTCTGGTGCCATCATGCTTGTATACGGTAGGCCGATAAGAGTAGGTTGTATGAGAACGTTAATTTGAGAAAAATAAAATTTTCAGTAAAAACTGAAATTATGGTGTCATCATGTTTGTATACGGTAGGCCGATAAGTGTAGCTTGTATGAGAACATTACTTTAAAAAAAAAAAAAAATTTCAGTAAAAACTGAAATTTTGGTGTCATAATGTTTGTATACGGTAGGCCGATAAGAGTAGGTTGTATAAAAACGTTAATTTGAGAAAAATAAAATTTTCAGTAAAAACTGAAATTATAGTGTCATCATGTTTGTATACGGTAGGCCGAACAGAGTAGCCTGTATGAGAACGTTAATTTAAAAAAAAAAATTTTTCAGTAAAAACTGAAATTATTGTGTCATCATGTTTGTATACGGTAGGCCGATAAGTGTAGCTTGTATGAGAACGTTACTTTGAAAAAAAAAAAAATTTCAGTAAAAACTGAAATTTTGGTGTCATCATGTTTGTATACGGTAGGCCGATAAGAGTAGTCTGTATGAGATAGTTAATTTAAAAAAAAAAAATTTTCAGTAAAAACTGAAATTATGGTGTCATCATGTTTGTATACGGTAGGCCGATAAGAGTAGGTTGTATGAGAACGTTAATATGAGAAAAAAAACAATTTTCAGTAAAAACTGAAATTATGGTGTCATCATGTTTGTATACGGTAGGCCGATAAGTGTAGCTTGTATGAGAACGTTACTTTAAAAAAAAAAAAAAATTTCAGTAAAAACTGAAATTTTGGTGTCATCATGTTTGTATACGGTAGGCCGATAAGAGTAGCCTGTATGAGAACGTTAATTTAAAAAAAAAATTTTCAGTAAAAATTGAAATTCTGGTGCCATCATGCTTGTATACGGTAGGCCGATAAGAGTAGGTTGTATGAGAACGTTAATTTGAGAAAAATAAAATTTTCAGTAAAAACTGAAATTATGGTGTCATCATGTTTGTATACGGTAGGCCGATAAGTGTAGCTTGTATGAGAACGTTACTTTAAAAAAAAAAAAAAATTTCAGTAAAAACTGAAATTTTGGTGTCATCATGTTTGTATACGGTAGGCCGATAAGAGTAGGTTGTATAAAAACGTTAATTTGAGAAAAATAAAATTTTCAGTAAAAACTGAAATTATAGTGTCATCATGTTTGTATACGGTAGGCCGAACAGAGTAGCCTGTATGAGAACGTTAATTTAAAAAAAAAAAATTTTCAGTAAAAACTGAAATTCTGGTGCCATCATGCTTGTATACGGTAGGCCGATAAGAGTAGGTTGTATGAGAACGTTAATTTGAGAAAAATAAAATTTTCAGTAAAAATTGAAATTATGGTGTCATCATGTTTGTATACGGTGGGCCGATGAGAGCAGTCTGTATGAGAACGTTGATTTGACAAAAAAAAAGTTTTCAGTAAAAACTTAAATTATGGTGTCATCATGTGTGTATACGGTAGGCCGATAAGAGTAGGTTGCATGAGAACGTTAATTTGAGAAAAAAAAATTTTCAGTAAAAACTGAAATTATTGTGTCATCATGTTTGTATACGGTAGGCCGATAAGTGTAGCTTGTATGAGAACGTTACTTTGAAAAAAAAAAAAATTTGAGTAAAAACTGAAATTTTGGTGTCATCATGTTTGTATACGGTAGGCCGATAAGAGTAGTCTGTATGAGATCGTTAATTTAAAAAAAAAAAATTTTCAGTAAAAACTGAAATTATGGTGTCATCATGTTTGTATACGGTAGGCCGATAAGAGTAGGTTGTATGAGAACGTTAATATGAGAAAAAAAACAATTTTCAGTAAAAACTGAAATTATGGTGTCATCATGTTAGTATACGGTAGGCCGATAAGTGTAGCTTGTATGAGAACGTTACTTTAAAAAAAAAAAAAATTTCAGTAAAAACTGAAATTTTGGTGTCATCATGTTTGTATACGGTAGGCCGATAAGAGTAGCTTGTATAAGAACGTTAATTTGAAAAAAAAAATTTTCAGTAAAAACAGAAATTATGGTGTCATCATGTTTGTATACGGTAGGCCGATAAGAGTAGCCTGTATGAGAACGTTAATTTGAGAAAAAATAAATTTTCAGTAAAAACTGAAATTATGGTGTCATCATGTTTGTATACGGTAGGCCGATAAGTGTAGCTTGTATGAGAACGTTGCTTTTAAAAAAAAAAAATTTCAGTAAAAACTGAAATTATGGTGTCATCATGTTTGTATACGGTAGGCCGATAAGAGTAGCTTGTATAAGAACGTTAATTTGAAAAAAAAAATTTTCAGTAAAAACAGAAATTATGGTGTCATCATGTTTGTATACGGTAGGCCGATAAGAGTAGCCTGTATGAGAACGTTAATTTGAGAAAAAATAAATTTTCAGTAAAAACAGAAATTATGGTGTCATCATGTTTGTATATGGTAGGCCGATAAGAGTAGCTTGTATGAGAACGTTAATTTGAGAAAAATAAAATTTTCAGTGAAAACTGAAATTATGGTGTCATCATGTTTGTATACGGTAGGCCGATAAGTGTAGCTTGTATGAGAACGTTGCTTTTAAAAAAAAAAAAATTTCAGTAAAAACTGAAATTTTGGTGTCATCATGTTTGTATACGGTAGACCGATAAGAGTATTCTGTATGAGAACGTTAATTTGACAAAAAAAAAGTTTTCAGTAAAAACTGAAATTATGGTGTCATCATGTTTGTATACGGTAGGCCGATAAGAGTAGGTTGTATGAGAACGTTAATTTGAGAAAAAACATTTTCAGTAAAAACTGAAGTTTTGGTGTCATCATGTTTGTATACGGTAGGCCGATAGGAGTAGGCTGTATGAGAACGTTAATTGGAGAAAAAATTAATTTTCAGTAAAAACTGAAATTATGGTGTCATCATGTTTGTATACGGTAGGCCGATAAGAGTAGGTTGTATGAGAACGTTAATTTGAGAAAAAACATTTTCAGTAAAAACTGAAGTTTTGGTGTCATCATGTTTGTATACGGTAGGCCGATAAGAGTAGCCTGTATGAGAATGTTAATTGGAGAAAAAATTAATTTTCAGTAAAAACTGAAATTATGGTGTCATCATGTTTGTATACGGTAGGCCGATAAGAGTAGCTTGTATAAGAACGTTAATTTGAAAAAAAAAATTTTCAGTAAAAACAGAAATTATGGTGTCATCATGTTTGTATACGGTAGGCCGATAAGAGTAGCCTGTATGAGAACGTTAATTTGAGAAAAAATAAATTTTCAGTAAAACAGAAATTATGGTGTCATCATGTTTGTATATGGTAGGCCGATAAGAGCAGCTTGTATGAGAACGTTAATTTGAGAAAAATAAAATTTTCAGTGAAAACTGAAATTTTGGTGTCATCATGTTTGTATACGGTAGACCGATAAGAGTAGTCTGTATGGGAACGTTAATTTGACAAAAAAAAAGTTTTCAGTAAAAACTGAAATTATGGTGTCATCATGTTTGTATACGGTAGGCCGATAAGAGTAGGTTGTATGAGAACGTTAATTTGAGAAAAATAAAATTTTCAGTAAAAACAGAAATTATGGTGTCATCATGTTTGTATACGGTAGGCCGATAAGAGTAGCCTGTATGAGAACGGAAATTTGAGAAAAAATAAATTTTCAGTAAAAACAGAAATTATGGTGTCATCATGTTTGTATATGGTAGGCCGATAAGAGTAGCTTGTATGAGAACGTTAATTTGAGAAAAATAAAATTTTCAGTGAAAACTGAAATTATGGTGTCATCATGTTTGTATACGGTAGGCCGATAAGTGTAGCTTGTATGAGAACGTTACTTATTAAAAAAAAAAAAAATTTCAGTAAAAACTGATATTTTGGTGTCATCATGTTTGTATACGGTAGGCCGATAAGAGTAGCCTGTATGAGAACGTTAATTTGAGAAAAAAAAAATTTCAGTAAAAACTGAAATTATGGTGTCATCATTTTTGTATACGGTAGGCCGATAAGAGTAGGTTGTATGAGAACGTTAATTTGAGGGAAAGAAAATTTTCAGTAAAAACAGAAATTATGGTGTCATCATGTTTGTATACGGTAGGCCGATAAGAGTAGTCTGTATGAGAACGTTAATTTGAGAAAAAATAAATTTTCAGTAAAAACAGAAATTATGGTGTCATCATGTTTGTATATGGTAGGCCGATAAGAGTAGCTTGTATGAGAACGTTAATTTGAGCAAAAAAAAAATTTTCAGTGAAAACTGAAATTATGGTGTCATCATGTTTGTATACGGTAGGCCGATAAGTGTAGCTTGTATGAGAACGTTGCTTTTAAAAAAAAAAAAATTTCAGTAAAAACTGAAATTTTGGTGTCATCATGTTTGTATACGGTAGACCGATAAGAGTATTCTGTATGAGAACGTTAATTTGACAAAAAAAAAGTTTTCAGTAAAAACTGAAATTTTGGTGTCATCATGTTTGTATACGGTAGGCCGAAAAGAGTAGGTTGCATGAGAACGTTAATTTGACAAAAAAAAAAAAATTCCAGTAAAAACTGAAATTATGGTGTCATCATGTTTGTATACGGTAGGCCGATAAGTGTAGCTTGTATGAGAACGTTACCTTTAAAAAAAAAAAGTTTTTCAGTAAAAACTGAAATTATGGTGTCATCATGTTTGTATACGGTAGACCGATAAGAGTATTCTGTATGAGAACGTTAATTTGACAAAAAAAAAGTTTTCAGTAAAAACTGAAATTTTGGTGTCATCATGTTTGTATACGGTAGGCCGATAAGAGTAGGTTGCATGAGAACGTTAATTTGACAAAAAAAAAAAAATTCCAGTAAAAACTGAAATTATGGTGTCATCATGTTTGTATACGGTAGGCCGATAAGTGTAGCTTGTATGAGAACGTTACCTTTAAAAAAAAAAAATTTTTCAGTAAAAACTGATATTTTGGTGTCATCATGTTTGTATACGGTAGGCCGATAAGTGTAGCCTGTATGAGAAAGTTTTTTTGAGAAAAAAAAAATTTCCAGTAAAAACTGAAATTATGGTTTTATCATTTTTGTATACGGTAGGCCGATAAGAGTAGGTTGTATGAGAGCGTTAATTTGAGAAAAAATAAATTTTCAGTAAAAACAGAAATTATGGTGTCATCATGTTTGTATATGGTAGGCCGATAAGAGTAGCTTGTATGAGAACGTTAATTTGAGCAAAAAAAAAATTTTCAGTGAAAACTGAAATTATGGTGTCATCATGTTTGTATACGGTAGGCCGATAAGTGTAGCTTGTATGAGAACGTTACCTTTAAAAAAAAAAAATTTTTCAGTAAAAACTGAAATTATGGTGTCATCATGTTTGTATACGGTAGGCCGATAAGAGTAGCCTGTATGAGAACGGTAATTTGAGAAAAACAAAATTTTCAGTAAAAACTGAAATTATGGTGTCATCATGTTTGTATACACTAGGCCGATAAGTGTAGCTTGTATGAGAACGTTAATTTGACAAAAAAAAAGTTTTCAGTAAAAACTGAAATTATGGTGTCATCATGTTTGTATACGGTAGGCCGATAAGAGTAGCTTGTATAAGAACGTTAATTTGAGAAAAAAAAATTTTCAGTAAAAACAGAAGTTATGGTGTCATCATGTTTGTATACGGTAGGCCGATAAGTGTAGCTTGTATGAGAACGTTAATTTGAGAAAAAATAAATTTCCAGTAAAAACAGAAATTTTGGTGTTATCATGTTTGTATACGGTAGGCCGATAAGAGTAG
The DNA here is from genome assembly GCA_939192795.1 of Bombylius discolor. NCBI lineage: Eukaryota > Metazoa > Arthropoda > Insecta > Diptera > Bombyliidae > Bombylius > Bombylius discolor. Next base: position 16,803,744 of record OW584242.1, read on the forward strand.
CTTGTATAAGAACGTTAATTTGAGAAAAAAAAATTTTCAGTAAAAACAGAAATTATGGTGTCATCATGTTTGTATACGGTAAGCCGATAAGAGAAGTCTGTATGAGAACGTTAATTTGACAAAAAAAAAGTTTTCAGTAAAAACTGAAAGTATGGTGTCATAATGTTTGTATACGGTAGGCCGATAAGAGTAGCTTGTATAAGAACGTTAATTTGAGAAAAAAAAATTTTCAGTAAAAACTGAAATTATGGTGTCATCATGTTTGTATACGGTAGGCCGATAAGAGTAGCCTGTATGAGAACGGAATTTTGAGAAAAAAAAATTTTCAGTAAAAACAGAAATTATGGTGTCATCATGTTTGTATACGGTAGGCCGATAAGTGTAGCTTGTATGAGAACGTTACTTTTAAAAAAAAAAAAAATTTCAGTAAAAACTGAAATTTTGGTGTCATCATGTTTGTATACGGTAGGCCGATAAGAGTAGCCTGTATGAGAACGTTAATTTGAGAAAAAAAAATTTTCAGTAAAAACAGAAATTATGGTGTCATCATGTTTGTATACGGTAAGCCGATAAGAGAAGTCTGTATGAGAACGTTAATTTGACAAAAAAAAAGTTTTCAGTAAAAACTGAAAGTATGGTGTCATCATGTTTGTATACGGTAGGCCGATAAGAGTAGCTTGTATAAGAACGTTAATTTGAGAAAAATAAAATTTTCAGTAAAAACAGAAATTATGGTGTCATCATGTTTGTATACGGTAGGCCGATAAGAGTAGCCTGTATGAGAACGGAATTTTGAGAAAAAAAAATTTTCAGTAAAAACAGAAATTATGGTGTCATCATGTTTGTATACGGTAGGCCGATAAGTGTAGCTTGTATGAGAACGTTACTTTTAAAAAAAAAAAAAATTTCAGTAAAAACTGAAATTTTGGTGTCATCATGTTTGTATACGGTAGGCCGATAAGAGTAGCCTGTATGAGAACGTTAATTTAAGAAAAAAAAATTTTCAGTAAAAACAGAAATTATGGTGTCATCATGTTTGTATACGGTAGGGCGATAAGAGTAGTCTGTATGAGAACGTTAATTTGACAAAAAAACAGTTTTCAGTAAAAACTGAAATTATGGTGTCATCATGTTTGTATACGGTAGGCCGATAAGAGTAGCTTGTATAAGAACGTTAATTTGAGCAAAAAATAAATTTTCAGTAAAAACAGAAATTATGGTGTCATCATGTTTGTATATGGTAGGCCGATAAGAGTAGCTTGTATGAGAACGTTAATTTGAGCAAAAAAAAAATTTTCAGTGAAAACTGAAATTATGGTGTCATCATGTTTGTATACGGTAGGCCGATAAGTGTAGCTTGTATGAGAACGTTGCTTTTAAAAAAAAAAAAATTTCAGTAAAAACTGAAATTTTGGTGTCATCATGTTTGTATACGGTAGACCGATAAGAGTATTCTGTATGAGAACGTTAATTTGACAAAAAAAAAGTTTTCAGTAAAAACTGAAATTATGGTGTCATCATGTTTGTATACGGTAGGCCGATAAGAGTAGGTTGTATGAGAACGTTAATTTGAGAAAAATAAAATTTTCAGTGAAAACAGAAATTATGGTGTCATCATGTTTGTATACGGTAGGCCGATAAGAGTAGCCTGTATGAGAACGGAATATTGAGAAAAAAAAATTTTCAGTAGAAACAGAAATTATGGTGTCATCATGTTTGTATACGGTAGGCCGATAAGTGTAGCTTGTATGAGAACGTTACTTTTAAAAAAAAAAAAAATTTCAGTAAAAACTGAAATTTTGGTGTCATCATTTTTGTATACGGTAGGCCGATAAGAGAAGCCTGTATGAGAACGTTAATTTAAGAAAAAAAAATTTTCAGTAAAAACAGAAATTATGGTGTCATCATGTTTGTATACGGTAGGCCGATAAGACTAGTCTGTATGAGAACGTTAATTTGACAAAAAAAAAGTTTTCAGTAAAAACTGAAATTATGGTGTCATCATGTTTGTATACGGTAGGCCGATAAGAGTAGCTTGTATAAGAACGTTAATTTGAGAAAAAAAAATTTTCAGTAAAAACAGAAATTATGGTGTCATCATGTTTGTATATGGTAGGCCGATAAGAGTAGCTTGTATGAGAACGTTAATTTGAGCAAAAAAAAAATGTTCAGTGAAAACTGAAATTATGGTGTCATCATGTTTGTATACGGTAGGCCGATAAGTGTAGCTTGTATGAGAACGTTGCTTTTAAAAAAAAAAAAATTTCAGTAAAAACTGAAATTTTGGTGTCATCATGTTTGTATACGGTAGACCGATAAGAGTAGTCTGTATGAGAACGTTAATTTGACAAAAAAAAAGTTTTCAGTAAAAACTGAAATTATGGTGTCATTATGTTTGTATACGGTAGGCCGATAAGAGTAGTCTGTATGAGAACGTTAATTTGACAAAAAAAAAGTTTTCAGTAAAAACTGCAATTATGGTGTCATCATGTTTGTATACGGTAGGCCGATAAGAGTAGCTTGTATAAGAACGTTAATTTGAGAAAAAAAAATTTTCAGTAAAAACAGAAATTATGGTGTCATCATGTTTGTATATGGTAGGCCGATAAGAGTAGCTTGTATGAGAACGTTAATTTGAGAAAAATAAAATTTTCAGTGCAAACAGAAATTATGGTGTCATCATGTTTGTATACGGTAGGCCGATAAGAGTAGCCTGTATGAGAACGGAAATTTGAGAAAAAAAAATTTTCAGTAAAAACAAAAATTATGGTGTCATCATGTTTTTATACGGTAGGCCGATAAGTGTAGCTTGTATGAGAACGTTACTTTTAAAAAAAAAAAAATTTCAGTAAAAACTGAAATTTTGGTGTCATCATGTTTGTATACGGTAGGCCGATAAGAGTAGCCTGTATGAGAACGTTAATTTGAGAAAAAAAAATTTTCAGTAAAAACAGAAATTATGGTGTCATCATGTTTGTATACGGTAGGCCGATAAGAGTAGTCTGTATGAGAACGTTAATTTGACAAAAAAAAAATTTTCAGTAAAAACTGAAATTATGGTGTCATCATGTTTGTATACGGTAGGCCGATAAGAGTAGCTTGTATGAGTACCTACGTTAATTTGAGCAAAAAAAAAATTTCCAGTGAAAACTGAAATTATGGTGTCATCATGTTTGAATACGGTAGGCCGATAAGTGTAGCTTGTATGAGAACGTTGCTTTTAAAAAAAAAAAATTTCAGTAAAAACTGAAATTTTGGTGTCATCATGTTTGTATACGGTAGACCTATAAGAGTAGTCTGTATGAGAACGTTAATTTGACAAAAAAAAAGTTTTCAGTAAAAACTTAAATTATGGTGTCATCATGTTTGTATACGGTAGGCCGATAAGAGTAGGTTGTATGAGAACGTTAATTTGAGAAAAATAAAATTTTCAGTAAAAACAGAAATTATGGTGTCATCATGTTTGTATACGGTAGGCCGATAAGAGTAGCCTGTATGAGAACGGAAATTTGAGAAAAAAAAATTTTCAGTAAAAACAGAAATTATGGTGTCATCATGTTTGTATACGGTAGGCCGATAAGAGTAGCCTGTATGAGAACGGAAATTTGAGAAAAAAAAATTTTCAGTAAAAACTGAAATTATGGTGTCATCATTTTTGTATACGGTAGGACGATAAGAGTAGGTTGTATGAGAACGTTATTTTGAGGGAAAAAAAATTTTTCAGTAAAAACAGAAGTTATGGTGTCATCATGTTTGTATACGGTAGGCCGATAAGAGTAGCCTGTATGAGAACGTTAATTTGAGAAAAAATTAATTTCCAGTAAAAACAGAAATTTTGGTGTTATCATGTTTGTATACGGTAGGCCGATAAGAGTAGCTTGTATAAGAACGTTAATTTGAGAAAAAAAAATTTTCAGTAAAAACAGAAATTATGGTGTCATCATGTTTGTATACGGTAGGCCGATAAGAGTAGTCTGTATGACAACGTTAATTTGACAAAAAAAAAGTTTTCAGTAAAAACTGAAATTTTGGTGTCATCATGTTTGTATACGGTAGACCGATAAGAGTAGTCTGTATGAGAACGTTAATTTGACAAAAAAAAAAGTTTTCAGTAAAAACTGAAATTATGGTGTCATCATGTTTGTATACGGTAGGCCGATAAGAGTAGGTTGTATGAGAACGTTAATTTGAGAAAAATAAAATTTTCAGTAAAAACAGAAATTATGGTGTCATCATGTTTGTATACAGTAGGCCGATAAGAGTAGCCTGTATGAGAACGGAAATTTGAGAAAAAAAAATTTTCAGTAAAAACAGAAATTATGGTGTCATCATGTTTGTATACGGTAGGCCGATAAGTGTAGCTTGTATGAGAACGTTACTTTTAAAAAAAAAAAAATTTCAGTAAAAACTGAAATTTTGGTGTCATCATGTTTGTATACGGTAGGCCGATAAGAGAAGCCTGTATGAGAACGTTAATTTAAGAAAAAAAAATTTTCAGTAAAAACAGAAATTATGGTGTCATCATGTTTGTATACGGTAGGCCGATAAGAGTTGTCTGTATGAGAACGTTAATTTGACAAAAAAAAAGTTTTCAGTAAAAACTGAAATTATGGTGTCATCATGTTTGTATACGGTAGGCCGATAAGAGTAGCTTGTATAAGAACGTTAATTTGAGAAAAAAAAATTTTCAGTAAAAACAGAAATTATGGTGTCATCATGTTTGTATATGGTAGGCCGATAAGAGTAGCTTGTATGAGAACGTTAATTTGAGCAAAAAAAAAATTTTCAGTGAAAACTGAAATTATGGTGTCATCATGTTTGTATACGGTAGGCCGATAAGTGTAGCTTGTATGAGAACGTTGCTTTTAAAAAAAAAAAAATTTCAGTAAAAAATGAAATTTTGGTGTCATCATGTTTGTATACGGTAGACCGATAAGAGTAGTCTGTATGAGAACGTTAATTTGACAAAAAAAAAGTTTTCAGTAAAAACTGAAATTATGGTGTCATTATGTTTGTATACGGTAGGCCGATAAGAGTAGTCTGTATGAGAACGTTAATTTGACAAAAAAAAAGTTTTCAGTAAAAACTGCAATTATGGTGTCATCATGTTTGTATACGGTAGGCCGATAAGAGTAGCTTGTATAAGAACGTTAATTTGAGAAAAAAAAATTTTCAGTAAAAACAGAAATTATGGTCTCATCATGTTTGTATATGGTAGGCGGATAAGAGTAGCTTGTATGAGAACGTTAATTTGAGAAAAATAAAATTTTCAGTAAAAACAGAAATTATGGTGTCATCATGTTTGTATACGGTAGGCCGATAAGAGTAGCCTGTATGAGAACGGAAATTTGAGAAAAAAAAATTTTCAGTAAAAACAAAAATTATGGTGTCATCATGTTTTTATACGGTAGGCCGATAAGTGTAGCTTGTATGAGAACGTTACTTTTAAAAAAAAAAAAAATTTCAGTGAAAACTGAAATTTTGGTGTCATCATGTTTGTATACGGTAGGCCGATAAGAGTAGCCTGTATGAGAACGTTAATTTGAGAAAAAAAAATTTTCAGTAAAAACAGAAATTATGGTGTCATCATGTTTGTATACGGTAGGCCGATAAGAGTAGTCTGTATGAGAACGTTAATTTGACAAAAAAAAAATTTTCAGTAAAAACTGAAATTATGGTGTCATCATGTTTGTATACGGTAGGCCGATAAGAGTAGCTTGTATAAGAATTTTAATTTAAGAAAAAAAAATTTTCAGTAAAAACTGAAATTTTGTTGTCATCATGTTTGTATACGGTAGGCCGATAAGAGTAGGTTGTATGAGAACGTTAATTTGAGAAAAAAAAAATTTTCAGTAAAAACAGAAATTATGGTGTCATCATGTTTGTATACAGTAGGCCGATAAGAGTAGCCTGTATGAGAACGGAAATTTGAGAAAAAAAAATTTTCAGTAAAAACAGAAATTATGGTGTCATCATGTTTGTATACGGTAGGCCGATAAGTGTAGCTTGTATGAGAACGTTACTTTTAAAAAAAAAAAAATTTCAGTAAAAACAGAAATTATGGTGTCATCATGTTTGTATACGGTAGGCCGATAAGAGTAGTCTGTATGAGAACGTTAATTTGACAAAAAAAAAGTTTTCAGTAAAAACTGAAATTATGGTGTCATCATTTTTGTATACGGTAGGCCGATAAGAGTAGCTTGTATAAGAACGTTAATTTGAGAAAAAAAAATTTTCAGTAAAAACAGAAATTATGGTGTCATCATGTTTGTATATGGTAGGCCGATAAGAGTAGCTTGTATGAGAACGTTAATTTGAGCAAAAAAAAAATTTTCAGTGAAAACTGAAATTATGGTGTCATCATGTTTGTATACGGTAGGCCGATAAGTGTAGCTTGTATGAGAACGTTGCTTTTAAAAAAAAAAAATTTCAGTAAAAAATGAAATTTTGGTGTCATCATGTTTGTATACGGTAGACCGATAAGAGTAGTCTGTATGAGAACGTTAATTTGACAAAAAAAAAGTTTTCAGTAAAAACTGAAATTATGGTGTCATTATGTTTGTATACGGTAGGCCGATAAGAGTAGTCTGTATGAGAACGTTAATTTGACAAAAAAAAAGTTTTCAGTAAAAACTGCAATTATGGTGTCATCATGTTTGTATACGGTAGGCCGATAAGAGTAGCTTGTATAAGAACGTTAATTTGAGAAAAAAAAATTTTCAGTAAAAACAGAAATTATGGTCTCATCATGTTTGTATATGGTAGGCCGATAAGAGTACTTGTATGAGAACGTTAATTTGAGAAAAATAAAATTTTCAGTAAAAACAGAAATTATGGTGTCATCATGTTTGTATACGGTAGGCCGATAAGAGTAGCCTGTATGAGAACGGAAATTTGAGAAAAAAAAATTTTCAGTAAAAACAAAAATTATGGTGTCATCATGTTTTTATACGGTAGGCCGATAAGTGTAGCTTGTATGAGAACGTTACTTTAAAAAAAAAAAAAAATTTCAGTAAAAACTGAAATTTTGGTGTCATCATGTTTGTATACGGTAGGCCGATAAGAGTAGCCTGTATGAGAACGTTAATTTGAGAAAAAAAAATTTTCAGTAAAAACAGAAATTATGGTGTCATCATGTTTGTATACGGTAGGCCGATAAGAGTAGTCTGTATGAGAACGTTAATTTGACAAAAAAAAAATTTTCAGTAAAAACTGAAATTATGGTGTCATCATGTTTGTATACGGTAGGCCGATAAGAGTAGCTTGTATAAGAATTTTAATTTAAGAAAAAAAATTTTCAGTAAAAACTGAAATTTTGTTGTCATCATGTTTGTATACGGTAGGCCGATAAGAGTAGCCTGTATGAGAACGTTAATTTGAGAAAAAATAAATTTTCAGTAAAAACAGAAATTATGGTGTCATCATGTTTGTATATGGTAGGCCGATAAGAGTAGCTTGTATGAGTACCTACGTTAATTTGAGCAAAAAAAAAATTTTCAGTGAAAACTGAAATTATGGTGTCATCATGTTTGAATACGGTAGGCCGATAAGTGTAGCTTGTATGAGAACGTTGCTTTTAAAAAAAAAAAAATTTCAGTAAAAACTGAAATTTTGGTGTCATCATGTTTGTATACGGTAGACCTATAAGAGTAGTCTGTATGAGAACGTTAATTTGACAAAAAAAAAGTTTTCAGTAAAAACTTAAATTATGGTGTCATCATGTTTGTATACGGTAGGCCGATAAGAGTAGGTTGTATGAGAACGTTAATTTGAGAAAAAAAAATTTTCAGTAAAAACAGAAATTATGGTGTCATCATGTTTGTATACGGTAGGCCGATAAGTGTAGCTTGTATGAGAACGTTACTTTTAAAAAAAAAAAAAATTTCAGTAAAAACTGAAATTTTGGTGTCATCATGTTTGTATACGGTAGGCCGATAAGAGTAGCCTGTATGAGAACGTTAATTTGAGAAAAAAAAATTTTCAGTAAAAACAGAAATTATGGTGTCATCATGTTTGTATACGGTAGGCCGATAAGAGTAGCTTGTATGAGAACGTTAATTTGAGAAAAATAAAATTTTCAGTAAAAACAGAAATTATGGTGTCATCATGTTTGTATACGGTAGGCCGATAAGAGTAGCCTGTATGAGAACGGAAATTTGAGAAAAAAAAATTTTCAGTAAAAACAAAAATTATGGTGTCATCATGTTTTAATACGGTAGGCCGATAAGTGTAGCTTGTATGAGAACGTTACTTTTAAAAAAAAAAAAAATTTCAGTAAAAACTGAAATTTTGGTGTCATCATGTTTGTATACGGTAGGCCGATAAGAGTAGCCTGTATGAGAACGTTAATTTGAGAAAAAAAAATTTTCAGTAAAAACAGAAATTATGGTGTCATCATGTTTGTATACGGTAGGCCGATAAGAGTAGTCTGTATGAGAACGTTAATTTGACAAAAAAAAAATTTTCAGTAAAAACTGAAATTATGGTGTCATCATGTTTGTATACGGTAGGCCGATAAGAGTAGCTTGTATAAGAATTTTAATTTAAGAAAAAAAAATTTTCAGTAAAAACTGAAATTTTGTTGTCATTATGTTTGTATACGGTAGGCCGAAAAGAGTAGCCTGTATGAGAACGTTAATTTGAGAAAAAATAAATTTTCAGTAAAAACAGAAATTATGGTGTCATCATGTTTGTATATGGTAGGCCGATAAGAGTAGCTTGTATGAGTACCTACGTTAATTTGAGCAAAAAAAAAATTTTCAGTGAAAACTGAAGTTATGGTGTCATCATGTTTGAATACGGTAGGCCGATAAGTGTAGCTTGTATGAGAACGTTGCTTTTAAAAAAAAAAAAATTTCAGTAAAAACTGAATTTTGGTGTCATCATGTTTGTATACGGTAGACCTATAAGAGTAGTCTGTATGAGAACGTTAATTTAACAAAAAAAAAGTTTTCAGTAAAAACTTAAATTATGGTGTCATCATGTTTGTATACGGTAGGCCGATAAGAGTAGGTTGTATGAGAACGTTAATTTGAGAAAAATAAAATTTTCAGTAAAAACAGAAATTATGGTGTCATCATGTTTGTATACGGTATGCCGATAAGAGTAGCCTGTATGAGAACGGAAATTTGAGAAAAAAAAATTTTCAGTAAAAACAGAAATTATGGTGTCATCATGTTTGTATACGGTAGGCCGATAAGAGTAGCTTGTATAAGAACGTTAATTTGAGAAAAAAAAATTTTCAGTAAAAACAGAAATTATGGTGTCATCATGTTTGTATACGGTAGGCCGATAAGAGTAGTCTGTATGAGAACGTTAATTTGAGAAAAAATTAATTTCCAGTAAAAACAGAAATTTTGGTGTTATCATGTTTGTATACGGTAGGCCGATAAGAGTAGCTTGTATAAGAACGTTAATTTGAGAAAAAAAAATTTTCAGTAAAAACAGAAATTATGGTGTCATCATGTTTGTATACGGTAGGCCGATAAGAGTAGTCTGTATGAGAACGTTAATTTGACAAAAAAAAAGTTTTCAGTAAAAACTGAAATTTTGGTGTCATCATGTTTGTATACGGTATACCGATAAGAGTAGTCTGTATGAGAACGTTAATTTGACAAAAAAAAAAGTTTTCAGTAAAAACTGAAATTATGGTGTCATCATGTTTGTATACGGTAGGCCGATAAGAGTAGGTTGTATGAGAACGTTAATTTGAGAAAAATAAAATTTTCAGTAAAAACAGAAATTATGGTGTCATCATGTTTGTATACAGTAGGCCGATAAGAGTAGCCTGTATGAGAACGGAAATTTGAGAAAAAAAAATTTTCAGTGAAAACAGAAATTATGGTGTCATCATGTTTGTATACGGTAGGCCGATAAGTGTAGCTTGTATGAGAACGTTACTTTTAAAAAAAAAAAAATTTCAGTAAAAACTGAAATTTTGGTGTCATCATGTTTGTATACGGTAGGCCGATAAGAGTAGCCTGTATGAGAACGTTAATTTGAGAAAAAAAAAATTTCAGTAAAAACTGAAATTATGGTGTCATCATGTTTGTATACGGTAGGCCGATAAGTGTAGCCTGTATGAGAAAGTTAATTTGAGAAAAAAAAAATTTTCAGTAAAAATTGAAATTATGGTGTCATCATTTTTGTATACGGTAGGCCGATAAGAGTAGGTTGTATGAGAACGTTAATTTGAGGGAAAAAAAATTTTTCAGTAAAAACTGAAATTCTGGTGTCATCATGTTTGTATACGGTGGGCCGATAAGTGTAGCTTGTATGAGAACGTTACCTTTAAAAAAAAAAAATTTTCAGTAAAAACTGAAATTATGGTGTCATCATGTTTGTATACGGTAGGCCGATAAGAGTAGCCTGTATGAGAACGTTAATTTGAGAAAAAAAAATTTTCAGTAAAAACTGAAATTATGGTGTCATCATGTTTGTATACGGTAGGCCGATAAGAGTAGCCTGTATGAGAACGTTAATTTGAGAAAAAATAAATTTCCAGTAAAAACAGAAATTATGGTGTTATCATGTTTGTATACGGTAGACCGATAAGAGTAGCCTGTATGAGAACGATAATTTGAGAAAAAAAAAATATTCAGTAAAAACAGAAATTATGGTGTCATCATGTTTGTATACGGTAGGCCGATAAGAGTAGGTTGTATAAGAACGTTAATTTGAGAAAAATAAAATTTTCAGTAAAAACTGAAATTATGGTGTCATTATGTTTGTATACGGTAGGCCGATAAGTGTAGCTTGTATGAGAACGTTACTTTAAAAAAAAAAAAAATTTCAGTAAAAACTGAAATTTTGGTGTCATCATGTTTGTATACGGTAGGCCGATAAAAGAAGTCTGTATGAGAACGTTAATTTGAGAAAAAAAAAAGTTTTCAGTAAAAACTGAAATAATGGTGTCATCATGCTTGTATACGGTAGGCCGATAAGAGTAGGTTGTATGAGAACGTTAATTTGAGAAAAAAAACTTTTCAGTAAAAACAGAAATTATGGTGTCATTATGTTTGTATACGGTAGGCCGATAAGAGTAGCCTGTATGATAACGTTAATTTGAGAAAAAATAAATTTTCAGTAAAAACAAAAATTATGGTGTCATCATGTTTGTATACGGTAGGCCGATAAGAGTAGCCTGTATGAGAACGTTAATTTGAGAAAAAATAAATTTTCAGTAAAAACTGAAATTATGGTGCCATCATGCTTGTATACGGTAGGCCGATAAGTGCAGCTTGTATGAGAACGTTACTTTTAAAAAAAAAAAAATTTCAGTAAAAACTGAAATTTTGGTGTCATCATGTTTGTATACGGTAGGCCGATAAGAGTAGTCTGTATGAGAACGTTAATTTGACAAAAAAAAAGTTTTCAGTAAAAGCTGAAATTATGGTGTCATCATGTTTGTATACGGTAGGCCGATAAGAGTAGCCTGTATGAGAACGTTAATTTGAGAAAAAATAAATTTTCAGTAAAAACTGAAATTATGGTGTCATCATGTTTGTATACGGTAGGCCGATAAGTGTAGCTTGTATGAGAACGTTACTTTAAAAAAAAAAAAAAAATTCAGTAAAAACTGAAATTATGGTGTCATCATGTTTGTATACGGTAGGCCGACAAGAGTAGCTTGTATAAGAACGTTATTTTGAGAAAAAAAAAATTTTCAGTAAAAACAGAAATTATGGTGTCATCATGTTTGTATTAGGTAGGCCGATAAGTGTAGCTTGTATGACAACGTTACTTTAAAAAAAAAAAAAATTTCAGTAAAAACTGAAATTATGGTGTCATCATGTTTGTATACGGTAGGCCGATAAGAGTAGCTTGTATAAGAACGTTAATTTGAGAAAGAAATATTTCCAGTAAAAACAGAAATTATGGTGTCATCATGTTTGTATACGGTAGGCCGATAAGAGTAGCCTGTATGAGAACGTTAATTTGAGAAAAAATAAATTTTCAGTAAAAACAGAAATTATGGTGTCATCATGTTTGTATACGATAGGCCGATAAGAGTAGCCTGTATAAGAACGTTAATTTGAGAAAAAAAACATATTCAGTAAAAACTGAAATTATGGTGTCATCATGTTTGTATACGGTAGGCCGATAAGAGTAGGTTGTATGAGAACGTTAATTTGAGAAAAAAAAATTTTCAGTAAAAACTGAAATTATGGTGTCATCATGTTTGTATACGGTAGGCCGATAAGAGTAGCCTGTATAAGAACGTTAATTTAGAAAAAAAAAGTTTTCAGTAAAAACTGAAATTATGGTGCCATCATGTTTGTATACGGTAGGCCGAAAAGAGTAGCCTGTATGAGAACGGTAATTTGAAATGAAAAAAAATTTTCAGTAAAAACTGAAATTATGGTGTCATCATGATTGTATACGGTGGGCCGATAAGAGTAGCTTGTATAAGAACGTTATTTTGAGAAAAAAAAATTTTCAGTAAAAACAGAAATTATGGTGTCATCATGTTTGTATACGGTAGGCCGATAAGTGTAGCTTGTATGAGAACTTTACTTTAAAAAAAAAAAATTTCAGTAAAAACTGAAATTATGGTGTCATCATGTTTGTATACGGTAGGCCGATAAGTGTAGCCTGTATGAGAACGGTAATTTGAGAAGAAAAAAAATTTTCAGTAAAAACAGAAATTATGGTGTCATCATGTTTGTATTAGGAAGGCCGATAAGTGTAGCTTGTTTGAGAACGTTACTTCTAAGAAAAAAAAAATTTTCAGTAAAAACAGAAATTATTGTGTCATCATGTTTGTATACGGTAGGCCGATAAGAGTAGCCTGTATGAGAACGTTAATTTGAGAAAAAAAAAATTTCAGTAAAAACTGAAATTATGGTGCCATCATGCTTGTATACGGTAGGCCGACAAGAGTAGCTTGTATAAGAACGTTAATTTGAGAAAAAAAATATTTTAGTAAAAACAGAAATTATGGTGTCATCATGTTTGTATACGGTAGGCCGATAAGAGTAGCCTGTATGAGAACGTTATTTTGAGAAAAAATAAATTTTCAGTAAAAACTGAAATTATGGTGCCATCATGTTTGTATACGGTAGGCCGATAAGAGTAGCCTGTATGAGAACGGTAATTTGAGAGAAAAAAACATTTTCAGTAAAAACTGAAATTATGGTGTCATCATGTTTGTATACGGTAGGCCGATAAGAGTAGCCTGTATGAGAACGTTAATTTGAGAAAAAATAAATTTTCAGTAAAAACTGAAATTATGGTGCCATCATGCTTGTATACGGTAGGCCGATAAGTGCAGCTTGTATGAGAACGTTACTTTTAAAAAAAAAAAAATTTCAGTAAAAACTGAAATTTTGGTGTCATCATGTTTGTATACGGTAGGCCGATAAGAGTAGTCTGTATGAGAACGTTAATTTGACAAAAAAAAAGTTTTCAGTAAAAGCTGAAATTATGGTGTCATCATGTTTGTATACGGTAGGCCGATAAGAGTAGCCTGTATGAGAACGTTAATTTGAGAAAAAATAAATTTTCAGTAAAAACTGAAATTATGGTGTCATCATGTTTGTATACGGTAGGCCGATAAGTGTAGCTTGTATGAGAACGTTACTTTAAAAAAAAAAAAAAAATTCAGTAAAAACTGAAATTATGGTGTCATCATGTTTGTATACGGTAGGCCGACAAGAGTAGCTTGTATAAGAACGTTATTTTGAGAAAAAAAAAATTTTCAGTAAAAACAGAAATTATGGTGTCATCATGTTTGTATACGGTAGGCCGATAAGAGTAGCCTGTATGAGAACGTTAATTTAAAAAAAAAAAATTTCAGTAAAAACTGAATATATGGTACCATCATGCTTGTATACGGTAGGCCGATAAGAGTAGCCTGTATGAGAACGTTAATTTGACAAAAAAAAAGTTTTCAGTAAAAACTGAAATTATGGTGTCATCATGTTTGTATACGGTAGGCCGATAAGAGTAGGTTGTATGAGAACGTTAATTTGAGGGAAAAAAAATTTTTCAGTAAAAACTGAAATTCTGGTGTCATCATGTTTGTATACGGTGGGCCGATAAGTGTAGCTTGTATGAGAACGTTACCTTTAAAAAAAAAAAATTTTCAGTAAAAACTGAAATTATGGTGTCATCATGTTTGTATACGGTAGGCCGATAAGAGTAGCCTGTATGAGAACGTTAATTTGAGAAAAAAAAATTTTCAGTAAAAACTGAAATTATGGTGTCATCATGTTTGTATACGGTAGGCCGATAAGAGTAGGTTGTATGAGAACGTTAATTTGAGAAAAAATAAATTTCCAGTAAAAACAGAAATTATGGTGTTATCATGTTTGTATACGGTAGACCGATAAGAGTAGCCTGTATGAGAACGTTAATTTGAGAAAAAAAAAATATTCAGTAAAAACAGAAATTATGGTGTCATCATGTTTGTATACGGTAGGCCGATAAGAGTAGGTTGTATAAGAACGTTAATTTGAGAAAAATAAAATTTTCAGTAAAAACTGAAATTATGGTGTCATTATGTTTGTATACGGTAGGCCGATAAGTGTAGCTTGTATGAGAACGTTACTTTAAAAAAAAAAAAAATTTCAGTAGAAACTGAAATTTTGGTGTCATCATGTTTGTATACGGTAGGCCGATAAAAGAAGTCTGTATGAGAACGTTAATTTGAGAAAAAAAAAAGTTTTCAGTAAAAACTGAAATAATGGTGTCATCATGCTTGTATACGGTAGGCCGATAAGAGTAGGTTGTATGAGAACGTTAATTTGAGAAAAAAAACTTTTCAGTAAAAACAGAAATTATGGTGTCATTATGTTTGTATACGGTAGGCCGATAAGAGTAGCCTGTATGATAACGTTAATTTGAGAAAAAATAAATTTTCAGTAAAAACAAAAATTATGGTGTCATCATGTTTGTATACGGTAGGCCGATAAGAGTAGCCTGTATGAGAACGTTAATTTGAGAAAAAATAAATTTTCAGTAAAAACTGAAATTTTGGTGTCATCATGTTTGTATACGGTAGGCCGATAAGAGTAGTCTGTATGAGAACGTTAATTTGACAAAAAAAAAGTTTTCAGTAAAAGCTGAAATTATAGTGTCATCATGTTTGTATACGGTAGGCCGATAAGAGTAGCCTGTATGAGAACGTTAATTTGAGAAAAAATAAATTTTCAGTAAAAACTGAAATTATGGTGTCATCATGTTTGTATACGGTAGGCCGATAAGTGTAGCTTGTATGAGAACGTTACTTTAAAAAAAAAAAAAAAATTCAGTAAAAACTGAAATTATGGTGTCATCATGTTTGTATACGGTAGGCCGACAAGAGTAGCTTGTATAAGAACGTTATTTTGAGAAAAAAAAAATTTTCAGTAAAAACAGAAATTATGGTGTCATCATGTTTGTATACGGTAGGCCGATAAGAGTAGCCTGTATGAGAACGTTAATTTAAAAAAAAAAAATTTCAGTAAAAACTGAATATATGGTACCATCATGCTTGTATACGGTAGGCCGATAAGAGTAGCCTGTATGAGAACGGTAATATGAGAAGAAAAAAAATTTTCAGTAAAAACTAAAATTATGGTGTCATCATGTTTGTATACGGTAGGCCGATAAGAGTAGCCTGTATGAGAACGTTAATTTAAAAAAAAAAAATTTCAGTAAAAACTGAATATATGGTACCATCATGCTTGTATACGGTAGGCCGATAAGAGTAGCCTGTATGAGAACGGTAATATGAGAAGAAAAAAAATTTTCAGTAAAAACTGAAATTATGGTGTCATCATGTTTGTATTAGGTAGGCCGATAAGTGTAGCTTGTATGACAACGTTACTTTAAAAAAAAAAAAATTTCAGTAAAAACTGAAATTATGGTGTCATCATGTTTGTATACGGTAGGCCGATAAGAGTAGCTTGTATAAGAACGTTAATTTGAGAAAGAAATATTTCCAGTAAAAACAGAAATTATGGTGTCATCATGTTTGTATACGGTAGGCCGATAAGAGTAGCCTGTATGAGAACGTTAATTTGAGAAAAAATAAATTTTCAGTAAAAACAGAAATTATGGTGTCATCATGTTTGTATACGATAGGCCGATAAGAGTAGCCTGTATAAGAACGTTAATTTGAGAAAAAAAACATATTCAGTAAAAACTGAAATTATGGTGTCATCATGTTTGTATGCGGTAGGCCGATAAGAGTAGCCTGTATAAGAACGTTAATTTAGAAAAAAAAAGTTTTCAGTAAAAACTGAAATTATGGTGCCATCATGTTTGTATACGGTAGGCCGAAAAGAGTAGCCTGTATGAGAACGGTAATTTGAAATGAAAAAAAATTTTCAGTAAAAACTGAAATTATGGTGTCATCATGATTGTATACGGTAGGCCGAAAAGAGTAGCCTGTATGAGAACGGTAATTTGAAATGAAAAAAAATTTTCAGTAAAAACAGAAATTATGGTGTCATCATGTTTGTATACGGTAGGCCGATAAGTGTAGCTTGTATGAGAACTTTACTTTAAAAAAAAAAAATTTCAGTAAAAACTGAAATTATGGTGTCATCATGTTTGTATACGGTAGGCCGATAAGTGTAGCCTGTATGAGAACGGTAATTTGTGAAGAAAAAAAATTTTCAGTAAAAACAGAAATTATGGTGTCATCATGTTTGTATTAGGTAGGCCGATAAGTGTAGCTTGTTTGAGAACGTTACTTTTAAGAAAAAAAAAATTTTCAGTAAAAACAGAAATTATTGTGTCATCATGTTTGTATACGGTAGGCCGATAAGAGTAGCCTGTATGAGAACGTTAATTTGAGAAAAAAAAAATTTCAGTAAAAACTGAAATTATGGTGCCATCATGCTTGTATACGGTAGGCCGACAAGAGTAGCTTGTATAAGAACGTTAATTTGAGAAAAAAAATATTTTAGTAAAAACAGAAATTATGGTGTCATCATGTTTGTATACGGTAGGCCGATAAGAGTAGCCTGTATGAGAACGTTATTTTGAGAAAAAATAAATTTTCAGTAAAAACTGAAATTATGGTGCCATCATGTTTGTATACGGTAGGCCGATAAGAGTAGCCTGTATGAGAACGGTAATTTGAGAGAAAAAAACATTTTCAGTAAAAACTGAAATTATGGTGTCATCATGTTTGTATACGGTAGGCCGATAAGAGTAGATTGTATGAGAACGTTAATTTGACAAAAAAAAAAGTTTTCAGTAAAACCTGAAATTATGGTGTCATCATGTTTGTATACGGTAGGCCGATAAGAGTAGGTTGTATGAGAACGTTAATTTGAGAAAACAAATTTTCAGTAAAAACTGAAATTATGGTTTCATCATGTTTGTATACGGTAGGCCGATAAGTGTAGCTTGTATGAGAACGTTACTTTAAAGAAAAAAAAAAAAATTTCAGTAAAAACTGAAATTATGGTGTTATCATGTTTGTATACGGTAGGCCGATAAGAGTAGCCTGTATGAGAACGTTAATTTGTGAAAAAATAAATTTTCAGTAAAAACAGAAATTATGGTGTCATCATGTTTGTATACGGTAGGCCGATAAGTGTAGCTTGTATGAGAACGTTACTTTTAAAAAAAAAAAAATTTCAGTAAAAACTGAAATTATGGTGTCATCATGTTTGTATACGGTAGGCCGATAAGAGTAGCTTGTATAAGAACGTTAATTTGAGAAAGAAATATTTCCAGTAAAACAGAAATTATGGTGTCATCATGTTTGTATACGGTAGGCCGATAAGAGTAGCCTGTATGAGAACGTTAATTTGAGAAAAAATAAATTTTCAGTAAAAACAGAAATTATGGTGTCATCATGTTTGTATACGATAGGCCGATAAGAGTAGCCTGTATGAGAACGTTAATTTGAGAAAAAAAACATATTCAGTAAAAACTGAAATTATGGTGTCATCATGTTTGTATACGGTAGGCCGATAAGAGTAGCCTGTATAAGAACGTTAATTTAGAAAAAAAAAGTTTTCAGTAAAAACTGAAATTATGGTGCCATCATGTTTGTATACGGTAGGCCGAAAAGAGTAGCCTGTATGAGAACGGTAATTTGAAATGAAAAAAAATTTTCAGTAAAAACTGATATTATGGTGTCATCATGATTGTATACGGTAGGCCGATAAGAGTAGCTTGTATAAGAACGTTAATTTGAGAAAAAAAAATTTTCAGTAAAAACTGAAATTATGGTGTCATCATGTTTGTATACGGTAGGCCGATAAAAGAAGTCTGTATGAGAACGTTAATTTAGAAAAAAAAAGTTTTCAGTAAAAACTGAAATTATGGTGCCATCATGTTTGTATACGGTAGGCCGAAAAGAGTAGCCTGTATGAGAACGGTAATTTGAAATGAAAAAAAATTTTCAGTAAAAACTGAAATTATGGTGTCATCATGATTGTATACGGTAGGCCGATAAGAGTAGCTTGTATAAGAACGTTATTTTGAGAAAAAAAAATTTTCAGTAAAAACAGAAATTATGGTGTCATCATGTTTGTATACGGTAGGCCGATAAGTGTAGCTTGTATGAGAACTTTACTTTAAAAAAAAAAAATTTCAGTAAAAACTGAAATTATGGTGTCATCATGTTTGTATACGGTAGGCCGATAAGTGTAGCCTGTATGAGAACGGTAATTTGAGAAGAAAAAAAATTTTCAGTAAAAACAGAAATTATGGTGTCATCATGTTTGTATTAGGTAGGCCGATAAGTGTAGCTTGTTTGAGAACGTTACTTTTAAGAAAAAAAAAATTTTCAGTAAAAACAGAAATTATTGTGTCATCATGTTTGTATACGGTAGGCCGATAAGAGTAGCCTGTATGAGAACGTTAATTTGAGAAAAAAAAAAATTTCAGTAAAAACTGAAATTATGGTGCCATCATGCTTGTATACGGTAGGCCGACAAGAGTAGCTTGTATAAGAACGTTAATTTGAGAAAAAAAATATTTTAGTAAAAACAGAAATTATGGTGTCATCATGTTTGTATACGGTAGGCCGATAAGAGTAGCCTGTATGAGAACGTTATTTTGAGAAAAAATAAATTTTCAGTAAAAACTGAAATTATGGTGCCATCATGTTTGTATACGGTAGGCCGATAAGAGTAGCCTGTATGAGAACGGTAATTTGAGAGAAAAAACATTTTCAGTAAAAATTGAAATTATGGTGTCATCATGATTGTATACGGTAGGCCGATAAGAGTAGCTTGTATAAGAACGTTATTTTGAGAAAAAAAAATTTTCAGTAAAAACAGAAATTATGGTGTCATCATGTTTGTATACGGTAGGCCGATAAGTGTAGCTTGTATGAGAACTTTACTTTAAAAAAAAAAAATTTCAGTAAAAACTGAAATTATGGTGTCATCATGTTTGTATACGGTAGGCCGATAAGTGTAGCCTGTATGAGAACGGTAATTTGAGAAGAAAAAAAATTTTCAGTAAAAACAGAAATTATGGTGTCATCATGTTTGTATTAGGTAGGCCGATAAGTGTAGCTTGTTTGAGAACGTTACTTTTAAGAAAAAAAAAATTTTCAGTAAAAACAGAAATTATTGTGTCATCATGTTTGTATACGGTAGGCCGATAAGAGTAGCCTGTATGAGAACGTTAATTTGAGAAAAAAAAAATTTCAGTAAAAACTGAAATTATGGTGCCATCATGCTTGTATACGGTAGGCCGACAAGAGTAGCTTGTATAAGAACGTTAATTTGAGAAAAAAAATATTTTAGTAAAAACAGAAATTATGGTGTCATCATGTTTGTATACGGTAGGCCGATAAGAGTAGCCTGTATGAGAACGTTATTTTAAAGAAAAAATAAATTTTCAGTAAAAACTGAAATTATGGTGCCATCATGTTTGTATACGGTAGGCCGATAAGAGTAGCCTGTATGAGAACGGTAATTTGAGAGAAAAAAACATTTTCAGTAAAAATTGAAATTATGGTGTCATCATGTTTGTATACGATAGGCCGATAAGAGTAGGTTGTATGAGAACGTTAATTTGAGAAAAAAAAAAGTTTTCAGTAAAACCTGAAATTATGGTTTCATCATGTTTGTATACGGTAGGCCGATAAGTGTAGCTTGTATGAGAACGTTACTTTAAAAAAAAAAAAAAAATTTCAGTAAAAACTGAAATTATGGTGTTATCATGTTTGTATACGGTAGGCCGATAACAGTAGCCTGTATGAGAACGTTAATTTGTGAAAAAATAAATTTTCAGTAAAAACAAAAATTATGGTGTCATCATGTTTGTATACGGTAGGCCGATAAGTGTAGCTTGTATGAGAACGTTACTTTAAAAAAAAAAAAAAAAATTTCAGTAAAAACTGAAATTATGGTGTTATCATGTTTGTATACGGTAGGCCGATAAGAGTAGGTTGTATGAGAACGTTAATTTGAGAAAAAAAAAAGTTTTCAGTAAAACCTGAAATTATGGTTTCATCATGTTTGTATACGGTAGGCCGATAAGTGTAGCTTGTATGAGAACGTTACTTTAAAAAAAAAAAAAAAAATTTCAGTAAAAACTGAAATTATGGTGTTATCATGTTTGTATACGGTAGGCCGATAACAGTAGCCTGTATGAGAACGTTAATTTGTGAAAAAATAAATTTTCAGTAAAAACAAAAATTATGGTGTCATCATGTTTGTATACGGTAGGCCGATAAGTGTAGCTTGTATGAGAATGTTACTTTTAAAAAAAAAATTTTCAGTAAAAACTGAAATTATGGTTTCATCATGTTTGTATACGGTAGGCCGATAAGTGTAGCTTGTATGAGAACGTTACTTTAAAAAAAAAAAAAAAATTTCAGTAAAAACTGAAATTATGGTGTTATCATGTTTGTATACGGTAGGCCGATAAGAGTAGGTTGTATGAGAACGTTAATTTGAGAAAAAAAATTTTCAGTAAAAACTGAAATTATGGTTTCATCATGTTTGTATACGGTAGGCCGATAAGTGTAGCTTGTATGAGAACGTTACTTTAAAAAAAAAAAAAAAATTTCAGTAAAAACTGAAATTATGGTGTTATCATGTTTGTATACGGTAGGCCGATAACAGTAGCCTGTATGAGAACGTTAATTTGTGAAAAAATAAATTTTCAGTAAAAACTGAAATTATGGTTTCATCATGTTTGTATACGGTAGGCCGATAAGTGTAGCTTGTATGAGAACGTTACTTTAAAAAAAAAAAAAAAAATTTCAGTAAAAACTGAAATTATGGTGTTATCATGTTTGTATACGGTAGGCCGATAAGAGTAGGTTGTATGAGAACGTTAATTTGAGAAAAAAAATTTTCAGTAAAAACTGAAATTATGGTTTCATCATGTTTGTATACGGTAGGCCGATAAGAGTAGGTTGTATGAGAACGTTAATTTGAGAAAAAAAATTTTCAGTAAAAACTGAAATTATGGTTTCATCATGTTTGTATACGGTAGGCCGATAAGAGTAGCCTGTATGAGAACGGTAATTTGAGAGAAAAAAACATTTTCAGTAAAAACTGAAATTATGGTGTTATAATGTTTGTATACGGTAGGCCGATAAGAGTAGATTGTATGAGAACGTTATTTTGAGAAAAAATAAATTTTCAGTAAAAACTGAAATTATGGTGCCATCATGTTTGTATACGGTAGGCCGATAAGAGTAGCCTGTATGAGAACGGTAATTTGAGAGAAAAAAACATTTTCAGTAAAAATTGAAATTATGGTGTCATCATGTTTGTATACGATAGGCCGATAAGAGTAGGTTGTATGAGAACGTTAATTTGACAAAAAAAAAAGTTTTCAGTAAAACCTGAAATTATGGTGTCATCATGTTTGTATACGGTAGGCCGATAAGAGTAGGTTGTATGAGAACGTTAATTTGAGAAAAAAAAAAGTTTTCAGTAAAACCTGAAATTATGGTTTCATCATGTTTGTATACGGTAGGCCGATAAGTGTAGCTTGTATAAGAACGTTACTTTAAAAAAAAAAAAAAAAATTTCAGTAAAAACTGAAATTATGGTGTTATCATGTTTGTATACGGTAGGCCGATAAGAGTAGCCTGTATGAGAACGTTAATTTGTGAAAAAATAAATTTTCAGTAAAAACAGAAATTATGGTGTCATCATGTTTGTATACGGTAGGCCGATAAGTGTAGCTTGTATGAGAACGTTACTTTTAAAAAAAAAAAAATTTCAGTAAAAACTGAAATTATGGTGTCATCATGTTTGTATACGGTAGGCCGATAAGAGTAGCTTGTATAAGAACGTTAATTTGAGAAAGAAATATTTCCAGTAAAAACAGAAATTATGGTGTCATCATGTTTGTATACGGTAGGCCGATAAGAGTAGCCTGTATGAGAACGTTAATTTGAGAAAAAATAAATTTTCAGTAAAAACAGAAATTATGGTGTCATCATGTTTGTATACGATAGGCCGATAAGAGTAGCCTGTATGAGAACGTTAATTTGAGAGAAAAAAACATTTTCAGTAAAAACTGAAATTATGGTGTCATCATGTTTGTATACGGTAGGCCGATAAGAGTAGATTGTATGAGAACGTTAATTTGACAAAAAAAAAAGTTTTCAGTAAAACCTGAAATTATGGTGTCATCATGTTTGTATACGGTAGGCCGATAAGAGTAGGTTGTATGAGAACGTTAATTTGAGAAAAAAAATTTTCAGTAAAAACTGAAATTATGGTTTCATCATGTTTGTATACGGTAGGCCGATAAGTGTAGCTTGTATGAGAACGTTACTTTAAAAAAAAAAAAAAAAATTTCAGTAAAAACTGAAATTATGGTGTTATCATGTTTGTATACGGTAGGCCGATAACAGTAGCCTGTATGAGAACGTTAATTTGTGAAAAAATAAATTTTCAGTAAAAACTGAAATTATGGTTTCATCATGTTTGTATACGGTAGGCCGATAAGTGTAGCTTGTATGAGAACGTTACTTTAAAAAAAAAAAAAAAAATTTCAGTAAAAACTGAAATTATGGTGTTATCATGTTTGTATACGGTAGGCCGATAAGAGTAGGTTGTATGAGAACGTTAATTTGAGAAAAAAAATTTTCAGTAAAAACTGAAATTATGGTTTCATCATGTTTGTATACGGTAGGCCGATAAGAGTAGGTTGTATGAGAACGTTAATTTGAGAAAAAAAATTTTCAGTAAAAACTGAAATTATGGTTTCATCATGTTTGTATACGGTAGGCCGATAAGAGTAGCCTGTATGAGAACGGTAATTTGAGAGAAAAAAACATTTTCAGTAAAAACTGAAATTATGGTGTTATAATGTTTGTATACGGTAGGCCGATAAGAGTAGATTGTATGAGAACGTTATTTTGAGAAAAAATAAATTTTCAGTAAAAACTGAAATTATGGTGCCATCATGTTTGTATACGGTAGGCCGATAAGAGTAGCCTGTATGAGAACGGTAATTTGAGAGAAAAAAACATTTTCAGTAAAAATTGAAATTATGGTGTCATCATGTTTGTATACGATAGGCCGATAAGAGTAGGTTGTATGAGAACGTTAATTTGACAAAAAAAAAAGTTTTCAGTAAAACCTGAAATTATGGTGTCATCATGTTTGTATACGGTAGGCCGATAAGAGTAGGTTGTATGAGAACGTTAATTTGAGAAAAAAAAAGTTTTCAGTAAAACCTGAAATTATGGTTTCATCATGTTTGTATACGGTAGGCCGATAAGTGTAGCTTGTATAAGAACGTTACTTTAAAAAAAAAAAAAAAAATTTCAGTAAAAACTGAAATTATGGTGTTATCATGTTTGTATACGGTAGGCCGATAAGAGTAGCCTGTATGAGAACGTTAATTTGTGAAAAAATAAATTTTCAGTAAAAACAGAAATTATGGTGTCATCATGTTTGTATACGGTAGGCCGATAAGTGTAGCTTGTATGAGAACGTTAATTTGACAAAAAAAAAAGTTTTCAGTAAAACCTGAAATTATGGTGTCATCATGTTTGTATACGGTAGGCCGATAAGAGTAGGTTGTATGAGAACGTTAATTTGAGAAAAAAAATTTTCAGTAAAAACTGAAATTATGGTTTCATCATGTTTGTATACGGTAGGCCGATAAGTGTAGCTTGTATGAGAACGTTACTTTAAAAAAAAAAAAAAAAATTTCAGTAAAAACTGAAATTATGGTGTTATCATGTTTGTATACGGTAGGCCGATAAGAGTAGCCTGTATGAGAACGTTAATTTGTGAAAAAATAAATTTTCAGTAAAAACAGAAATTATGGTGTCATCATGTTTGTATACGGTAGGCCGATAAGTGTAGCTTGTATGAGAACGTTAATTTGAGAAAAAAAACATATTCAGTAAAAACTGAAATTATGGTGTCATCATGTTTGTATACGGTAGGCCGATAAGAGTAGCCTGTATGAGAACGTTAATTTGAGAAAAAATAAATTTTCAGTAAAAAAAAAATTATGGTGTCATCATGTTTGTATACGATAGGCCGATAAGAGTAGCCTGTATGAGAACGTTAATTTGAGAAAAAAAACATATTCAGTAAAAACTGAAATTATGGTGTCATCATGTTTGTATACGGTAGGCCGATAAGAGTAGCCTGTATAAGAACGTTAATTTAGAAAAAAAAAGTTTTCAGTAAAAACTGAAATTATGGTGTCATCATGTTTGTATACGGTAGGCCGAAAAGAGTAGCCTGTATGAGAACGGTAATTTGAAATGAAAAAAAATTTTCAGTAAAAACTGAAATTATGGTGTCATCATGATTGTATACGGTAGGCCGATAAGAGTAGCTTGTATAAGAACGTTAATTTGAGAAAAAAAAATTTCCAGTAAAAACTGAAATTATGGTGTCATCATGTTTGTATACGGTAGGTCGATAAGAGTAGCTTGTATAAGAACGTTAATTTGAGAAAGAAATATTTCCAGTAAAAACAGAAATTATGGTGTCATCATGTTTGTATACGGTAGGCCGATAAGAGTAGCCTGTATGAGAACGTTAATTTGAGAAAAAATAAATTTTCAGTAAAAACAGAAATTATGGTGTCATCATGTTTGTATACGATAGGCCGATAAGAGTAGCCTGTATGAGAACGTTAATTTGAGAGAAAAAAACATTTTCAGTAAAAACTGAAATTATGGTGTCATCATGTTTGTATACGGTAGGCCGATAAGAGTAGATTATATGAGAACGTTAATTTGACAAAAAAAAAAGTTTTCAGTAAAACCTGAAATTATGGTGTCATCATGTTTGTATACGGTAGGCCGATAAGAGTAGGTTGTATGAGAACGTTAATTTGAGAAAAAAAATTTTCAGTAAAAACTGAAATTATGGTTTCATCATGTTTGTATACGGTAGGCCGATAAGTGTAGCTTGTATGAGAACGTTACTTTAAAAAAAAAAAAAAAAATTTCAGTAAAAACTGAAATTATGGTGTTATCATGTTTGTATACGGTAGGCCGATAAGAGTAGCCTGTATGAGAACGTTAATTTGTGAAAAAATAAATTTTCAGTAAAAACAGAAATTATGGTGTCATCATGTTTGTATACGGTAGGCCGATAAGTGTAGCTTGTATGAGAACGTTACTTTTAAAAAAAAAAAAATTTCAGTAAAAACTGAAATTATGGTGTCATCATGTTTGTATACGGTAGGCCGATAAGAGTAGCTTGTATAAGAACGATAATTTGAGAAAGAAATATTTCCAGTAAAAACAGAAATTATGGTGTCATCATGTTTGTATACGGTAGGCCGATAAGAGTAGCCTGTATGAGAACGTTAATTTGAGAAAAAATAAATTTTCAGTAAAAAAAGAAATTATGGTGTCATCATGTTTGTATACGATAGGCCGATAAGAGTAGCCTGTATGAGAACGTTAATTTGAGAAAAAAAACATATTCAGTAAAAACTGAAATTATGGTGTCATCATGTTTGTATACGGTAGGCCGATAAGAGTAGCCTGTATAAGAACGTTAATTTAGAAAAAAAAAGTTTTCAGTAAAAACTGAAATTATGGTGTCATCATGTTTGTATACGGTAGGCCGAAAAGAGTAGCCTGTATGAGAACGGTAATTTGAAATGAAAAAAAATTTTCAGTAAAAACTGAAATTATGGTGTCATCATGATTGTATACGGTAGGCCGATAAGAGTAGCTTGTATAAGAACGTTAATTTGAGAAAAAAAAATTTCCACTAAAAACTGAAATTATGGTGTCATCATGTTTGTATACGGTAGGCCGATAAGAGTAGCCTGTATAAGAACGTTAATTTAGAAAAAAAAAGTTTTCAGTAAAAACTGAAATTATGGTTTCATCATGTTTGTATACGGTAGGCCGATAAGTGTAGCTTGTATGAGAACGTTACTTTAAAAAAAAAAAAAAAAATTTCAGTAAAAACTGAAATTATGGTGTTATCATGTTTGTATACGGTAGGCCGATAAGAGTAGCCTGTATGAGAACGTTAATTTGTGAAAAAATAAATTTTCAGTAAAAACAGAAATTATGGTGTCATCATGTTTGTATACGGTAGGCCGATAAGTGTAGCTTGTATGAGAACTTTACTTTAAAAAAAAAAAATTTCAGTAAAAACTGAAATTATGGTGTCATCATGTTTGTATACGGTAGGCCGATAAGTGTAGCCTGTATGAGAACGGTAATTTGAGAAGAAAAAAAATTTTCAGTAAAAACAGAAATTATGGTGTCATCATGTTTGTATTAGGTAGGCCGATAAGTGTAGCTTGTTTGAGAAAGTTACTTTTAAGAAAAAAAAAATTTTCAGTAAAAACAGAAATTATTGTGTCATCATGTTTGTATACGGTAGGCCGATAAGAGTAGCCTGTATGAGAACGTTAATTTGAGAAAAAAAAAATTTCAGTAAAAACTGAAATTATGGTGCCATCATGCTTGTATACGGTAGGCCGACAAGAGTAGCTTGTATAAGAACGTTAATTTGAGAAAAAAAATATTTTAGTAAAAACAGAAATTATGGTGTCATCATGTTTGTATACGGTAGGCCGATAAGAGTAGCCTGTATGAGAACGTTATTTTGAGAAAAAATAAATTTTCAGTAAAAACTGAAATTATGGTGCCATCATGTTTGTATACGGTAGGCCGATAAGAGTAGCCTGTATGAGAACGGTAATTTGAGAGAAAAAAACATTTTCAGTAAAAATTGAAATTATGGTGTCATCATGTTTGTATACGATAGGCCGATAAGAGTAGGTTGTATGAGAACGTTAATTTGACAAAAAAAAAAGTTTTCAGTAAAACCTGAAATTATGGTGTCATCATGTTTGTATACGGTAGGCCGATAAGAGTAGGTTGTATGAGAACGTTAATTTGAGAAAAAAAAAAGTTTTCAGTAAAACCTGAAATTATGGTTTCATCATGTTTGTATACGGTAGGCCGATAAGTGTAGCTTGTATAAGAACGTTACTTTAAAAAAAAAAAAAAAAATTTCAGTAAAAACTGAAATTATGGTGTTATCATGTTTGTATACGGTAGGCCGATAACAGTAGCCTGTATGAGAACGTTAATTTGTGAAAAAATAAATTTTCAGTAAAAACAAAAATTATGGTGTCATCATGTTTGTATACGGTAGGCCGATAAGTGTAGCTTGTATGAGAACGTTACTTTAAAAAAAAAAAAAAAAATTTCAGTAAAAACTGAAATTATGGTGTTATCATGTTTGTATACGGTAGGCCGATAAGAGTAGGTTGTATGAGAACGTTAATTTGAGAAAAAAAATTTTCAGTAAAAACTGAAATTATGGTTTCATCATGTTTGTATACGGTAGGCCGATAAGTGTAGCTTGTATGAGAACGTTACTTTAACAAAAAAAAAAAAATTTCAGTAAAAACTGAAATTATGGTGTTATCATGTTTGTATACGGTAGGCCGATAAGAGTAGCCTGTATGAGAACGTTAATTTGAAATGAAAAAAAATTTTCAGTAAAAACTGAAATTATGGTGTCATCATGATTGTATACGGTAGGCCGATAAGAGTAGCTTGTATAAGAACGTTATTTTCAGAAAAAATAAATTTTCAGTAAAAACTGAAATTATGGTGTCATCATGTTTGTATACGGTAGGCCGATAAGAGTAGCCTGTATGAGAACGGTAATTTGAGAAGAAAAAAAATTTTCAGTAAAAACTGAAATTATGGTGTCATCATGTTTGTATACGGTAGGCCGATAAGAGTAGGTTGTATGAGAACGTTAATTTGAGAAAAAAAATTTTCAGTAAAAACAGAAATTATGGTGTCATCATGTTTGTATTAGGTAGGCCGATAAGTGTAGCTTGTTTGAGAACGTTACTTTTAAGAAGAAAAAAAATTTTCAGTAAAAACAGAAATTATTGTGTCATCATGTTTGTATACGGTAGGCCGATAAGAGTAGCCTGTATGAGAACGTTATTTTGAGAAAAATAAAATTTTCAGTAAAACCTGAAATTATGGTGTCATCATGTTTGTATACGGTAGGCCGATAAGAGTAGGTTGTATGAGAACGTTAATTTGAGAAAAAACATTTTCAGTAAAAACTGAAATTATGGTTTCATCATGTTTGTATACGGTAGGCCGATAAGTGTAGCTTGTATGAGAACGTTACTTTAAAAAAAAAAAAAAAAAAATTTTCAGTAAAAACAGAAAGTATGGTGTCATCATGTTTGTATACGGTAGGCCGATAAGAGTAGGTGGTATGAGAACGTTAATTTGAGAAAAAAAAAATTTCAGTAAAAACTGAAATTATGGTGCCATCATGCTTGTATACGGTAGGCCGACAAGAGTAGCTTGTATAAGAACGTTAATTTGAGAAAAAAAATATTTTAGTAAAAACAGAAATTATGGTGTCATCATGTTTGTATACGGTAGGCCGATTAGGGTAGCCTGTATGAGCACGTTATTTTGAGAAAAATAAAATTTTCAGTAAAACCTGAAATTATGGTGTCATCATGTTTGTATACGGTAGGCCGATAAGAGTAGGTTGTATGAGAACGTAATTTGAGAAAAAATAAATTTTCAGTAAAAACTGAAATTATGGTGCCATCATGCTTGTATACGGTAGGCCGACAAGAGTAGCTTGTATAAGAACGTTAATTTGAGAAAAAAAATATTTTAGTAAAAACAGAAATTATGGTGTCATCATGTTTGTATACGGTAGGCCGATAAGTGTAGCTTGTATGAGAACGTTACTTTAAAAAAAAAAAAAAAATTTCAGTAAAAACTGAAATTATGGTGTTATCATGTTTGTATACGGTAGGCCGATAACAGTAGCCTGTATGAGAACGTTAATTTGTGAAAAAATAAATTTTCATTAAAAACAAAAATTATGGTGTCATCATGTTTGTATACGGTAGGCCGATAAGTGTAGCTTGTATGAGAACGTTACTTTAAAAAAAAAAAAAAAAATTTCAGTAAAAACTGAAATTATGGTGTTATCATGTTTGTATACGGTAGGCCGATAAGAGTAGGTTGTATGAGAACGTTAATTTGAGAAAAAAAAAAGTTTTCAGTAAAACCTGAAATTATGGTTTCATCATGTTTGTATACGGTAGGCCGATAAGTGTAGCTTGTATGAGAACGTTACTTTAAAAAAAAAAAAAAAAATTTCAGTAAAAACTGAAATTATGGTGTTATCATGTTTGTATACGGTAGGCCGATAACAGTAGCCTGTATGAGAACGTTAATTTGTGAAAAAATAAATTTTCAGTAAAAACAAAAATTATGGTGTCATCATGTTTGTATACGGTAGGCCGATAAGTGTAGCTTGTATGAGAATGTTACTTTTAAAAAAAAAATTTTCAGTAAAAGCTGAAATTATGGTTTCATCATGTTTGTATACGGTAGGCCGATAAGTGTAGCTTGTATGAGAACGTTACTTTAAAAAAAAAAAAAAAAATTTCAGTAAAAACTGAAATTATGGTGTTATCATGTTTGTATACGGTAGGCCGATAAGAGTAGGTTGTATGAGAACGTTAATTTGAGAAAAAAAATTTTCAGTAAAAACTGAAATTATGGTTTCATCATGTTTGTATACGGTAGGCCGATAAGTGTAGCTTGTATGAGAACGTTACTTTAAAAAAAAAAAAAAAAATTTCAGTAAAAACTGAAATTATGGTGTTATCATGTTTGTATACGGTAGGCCGATAACAGTAGCCTGTATGAGAACGTTAATTTGTGAAAAAATAAATTTTCAGTAAAAACTGAAATTATGGTTTCATCATGTTTGTATACGGTAGGCCGATAAGTGTAGCTTGTATGAGAACGTTACTTTAAAAAAAAAAAAAAAAATTTCAGTAAAAACTGAAATTATGGTGTTATCATGTTTGTATACGGTAGGCCGATAAGAGTAGGTTGTATGAGAACGTTAATTTGAGAAAAAAAATTTTCAGTAAAAACTGAAATTATGGTTTCATCATGTTTGTATACGGTAGGCCGATAAGTGTAGCTTGTATGAGAACGTTACTTTTAAGAAAAAAAAAATTTTCAGTAAAAACAGAAATTATTGTGTCATCATGTTTGTATACGGTAGGCCGATAAGAGTAGCCTGTATGAGAACGTTAATTTGAGAAAAAAAAAATTTCAGTAAAAACTGAAATTATGGTGCCATCATGCTTGTATACGGTAGGCCGACAAGAGTAGCTTGTATAAGAACGTTAATTTGAGAAACAAAATATTTTAGTAAAAACAGAAATTATGGTGTCATCATGTTTGTATACGGTAGGCCGATAAGAGTAGCCTGTATGAGAACGTTATTTTGAGAAAAAATAAATTTTCAGTAAAAACTGAAATTATGGTGCCATCATGTTTGTATACGGTAGGCCGATAAGAGTAGCCTGTATGAGAACGGTAATTTGAGAGAAAAAAACATTTTCAGTAAAAATTGAAATTATGGTGTCATCATGTTTGTATACGATAGGCCGATAAGAGTAGGTTGTATGAGAACGTTAATTTGACAACAAAAAAAGTTTTCAGTAAAACCTGAAATTATGGTGTCATCATGTTTGTATACGGTAGGCCGATAAGAGTAGGTTGTATGAGAACGTTAATTTGAGAAAAAAAAAAGTTTTCAGTAAAACCTGAAATTATGGTTTCATCATGTTTGTATACGGTAGGCCGATAAGTGTAGCTTGTATGAGAACGTTACTTTAAAAAAAAAAAAAAAAATTTCAGTAAAAACTGAAATTATGGTGTTATCATGTTTGTATACGGTAGGCCGATAACAGTAGCCTGTATGAGAACGTTAATTTGTGAAAAAATAAATTTTCAGTAAAAACAAAAATTATGGTGTCATCATGTTTGTATACGGTAGGCCGATAAGTGTAGCTTGTATGAGAATGTTACTTTTAAAAAAAAAATTTTCAGTAAAAACTGAAATTATGGTTTCATCATGTTTGTATACGGTAGGCCGATAAGTGTAGCTTGTATGAGAACGTTACTTTAAAAAAAAAAAAAAAAATTCCAGTAAAAACTGAAATTATGGTGTTATCATGTTTGTATACGGTAGGCCGATAAGAGTAGGTTGTATGAGAACGTTAATTTGAGAAAAAAAATTTTCAGTAAAAACTGAAATTATGGTTTCATCATGTTTGTATACGGTAGGCCGATAAGTGTAGCTTGTATGAGAACGTTACTTTAAAAAAAAAAAAAAAAATTTCAGTAAAAACTGAAATTATGGTGTTATCATGTTTGTATACGGTAGGCCGATAAGAGTAGCCTGTATGAGAACGTTAATTTGAAATGAAAAAAAATTTTCAGTAAAAACTGAAATTATGGTGTCATCATGATTGTATACGGTAGGCCGATAAGAGTAGCTTGTATAAGAACGTTATTTTGAGAAAAAATAAATTTTCAGTAAAAACTGAAATTATGGTGTCATCATGTTTGTATACGGTAGGCCGATAAGTGTAGCTTGTATGATAACGTTACTTTGAAAAAAAAAAAAAAATTTCAGTAAAAACTGAAATTATGGTGTTATCATGTTTGTATACGGTAGGCCGATAAGAGTAGCCTGTATGAGAACGGTAATTTGAGAAAAAAAATTTTCAGTAAAAACTGAAATTATGGTTTCATCATGTTTGTATACGGTAGGCCGATAAGTGTAGCTTGTATGAGAACGTTACCTTAAAAAAAAAAAAAAAAATTTCAGTAAAAACTGAAATTATGGTGTTATCATGTTTGTATACGGTAGGCCGATAAGAGTAGATTGTATGAGAACGTTAATTTGACAAAAAAAAAAGTTTTCAGTAAAACCTGAAATTATGGTGTCATCATGTTTGTATACGGTAGGCCGATAAGAGTAGGTTGTATGAGAACGTTAATTTGAGAAAAAAAATTTTCAGTAAAAACTGAAATTCTGGTTTCATCATGTTTGTATACGGTAGGCCGATAAGTGTAGCTTGTATGAGAACGTTACTTTAAAAAAAAAAAAAAAAATTTCTGTAAAAACTGAAATTATGGTGTTATCATGTTTGTATACGGTAGGCCGATAAGAGTAGCCTGTATGAGAACGTTAATTTGTGAAAAAATAAATTTTCAGTAAAAACAGAAATTATGGTGTCATCATGTTTGTATATGGTAGGCCGATAAGTGTAGCTTGTATGAGAACGTTACTTTTAAAAAAAAAAAAATTTCAGTAAAAACTGAAATTATGGTGTCATCATGTTTGTATACGGTAGGCCGATAAGAGTAGCTTGTATAAGAACGTTAATTTGAGAAAGAAATATTTCCAGTAAAAACAGAAATTATGGTGTCATCATGTTTGTATACGGTAGGCCGATAAGAGTAGCCTGTATGAGAACGGTAATTTGAGAAAAAATAAATTTTCAGTAAAAACAGAAATTATGGTGTCATCATGTTTGTATTAGGTAGGCCGATAAGAGTAGCTTGTATAAGAACGTTAATTTGAGAAAGAAATATTTCCAGTAAAAACAGAAATTATGGTGTCATCATGTTTGTATACGGTAGGCCGATAAGAGTAGCCTGTATGAGAACGTTAATTTGAGAAAAAATAAATTTTCAGTAAAAACTGAAATTATGGTGTCATCATGTTTGTATACGATAGGCCGATAAGAGTAGCCTGTATGAGAACGTTAATTTGAGAGAAAAAAACATTTTCAGTAAAAACTGAAATTATGGTGTCATCATGTTTGTATACGGTAGGCCGATAAGAGTAGGTTGTATGAGAACGTTAATTTGAGAAAAAAAATTTTCAGTAAAAACTGAAATTATGGTTTCATCATGTTTGTATACGGTAGGCCGATAAGTGTAGCTTGTATGAGAACGTTACTTTAAAAAAAAAAAAAAAAATTTCAGTAAAAACTGAAATTATGGTGTTATCATGTTTGTATACGGTAGGCCGATAAGAGTAGCCTGTATGAGAACGTTAATTTGTGAAAAAATAAATTTTCAGTAAAAACAGAAATTATGGTGTCATCATGTTTGTATACGGTAGGCCGATAAGTGTAGCTTGTATGAGAACGTTACTTTTAAAAAAAAAAAAATTTCAGTAAAAACTGAAATTATGGTGTCATCATGTTTGTATACGGTAGGCCGATAAGAGTAGCTTGTATAAGAACGTTAATTTGAGATAGAAATATTTCCAGTAAAAACAGAAATTATGGTGTCATCATGTTTGTATACGGTAGGCCGATAAGAGTAGCCTGTATGAGAACGTTAATTTGAGAAAAAATAAATTTCAGTAAAAAAAGAAATTATGGTGTCATCATGTTTGTATACGATAGGCCGATAAGAGTAGCCTGTATGAGAACGTTAATTTGAGAAAAAAAACATATTCAGTAAAAACTGAAATTATGGTGTCATCATGTTTGTATACGGTAGGCCGATAAGAGTAGCCTGTATAAGAACGTTAATTTAGAAAAAAAAAGTTTTCAGTAAAAACTGAAATTATGGTGTCATCATGTTTGTATACGGTAGGCCGAAAAGAGTAGCCTTTATGAGAACGGTAATTTGAAATGAAAAAAAATTTTCAGTAAAAACTGAAATTATGGTGTCATCATGATTGTATACGGTAGGCCGATAAGAGTAGCTTGTATAAGAACGTTAATTTGAGAAAAAAAAATTTCCAGTAAAAACTGAAATTATGGTGTCATCATGTTTGTATACGGTAGGCCGATAAGAGTAGCTTGTATAAGAACGTTAATTTGAGAAAGAAATATTTCCAGTAAAAACAGAAATTATGGTGTCATCATGTTTGTATACGGTAGGCCGATAAGAGTAGCCTGTATGAGAACGTTAATTTGAGAAAAAATAAATTTTCAGTAAAAACAGAAATTATGGTGTCATCATGTTTGTATACGATAGGCCGATAAGAGTAGCCTGTATGAGAACGTTAATTTGAGAGAAAAAAACATTTTCAGTAAAAACTGAAATTATGGTGTCATCATGTTTGTATACGGTAGGCCGATAAGAGTAGATTGTATGAGAACGTTAATTTGACAAAAAAAAAAGTTTTCAGTAAAACCTGAAATTATGGTGTCATCATGTTTGTATACGGTAGGCCGATAAGAGTAGGTTGTATGAGAACGTTAATTTGAGAAAAAAAATTTTCAGTAAAAACTGAAATTATGGTTTCATCATGTTTGTATACGGTAGGCCGATAAGTGTAGCTTGTATGAGAACGTTACTTTAAAAAAAAAAAAAAAAATTTCAGTAAAAACTGAAATTATGGTGTTATCATGTTTGTATACGGTAGGCCGATAAGAGTAGCCTGTATGAGAACGTTAATTTGTGAAAAAATAAATTTTCAGTAAAAACAGAAATTATGGTGTCACCATGTTTGTATACGGTAGGCCGATAAGTGTAGCTTGTATGAGAACGTTACTTTTAAAAAAAAAAAAATTTCAGTAAAAACTGAAATTATGGTGTCATCATGTTTGTATACGGTAGGCCGAAAAGAGTAGCTTGTATAAGAACGTTAATTTGAGAAAGAAATATTTCCAGTAAAAACAGAAATTATGGTGTCATCATGTTTGTATACGGTAGGCCGATAAGAGTAGCCTGTATGAGAACGTTAATTTGAGAAAAAATAAATTTTCAGTAAAAAAAGAAATTATGGTGTCATCATGTTTGTATACGATAGGCCGATAAGAGTAGCCTGTATGAGAACGTTAATTTGAGTAAAAAAACATATTCAGTAAAAACTGAAATTATGGTGTCATCATGTTTGTATACGGTAGGCCGATAAGAGTAGCCTGTATAAGAACGTTAATTTAGAAAAAAAAAGTTTTCAGTAAAAACTGAAATTATGGTGTCATCATGTTTGTATACGGTAGGCCGAAAAGAGTAGCATGTATGAGAACGGTAATTTGAAATGAAAAAAAATTTTCAGTAAAAACTTAAATTATGGTGTCATCATGATTGTATACGGTAGGCCGATAAGAGTAGCTTGTATAAGAACGTTAATTTGAGAAAAAAAAATTTCCAGTAAAAACTGAAATTATGGTGTCATCATGTTTGTATACGGTAGGCCGATAAGAGTAGCCTGTATAAGAACGTTAATTTAGAAAAAAAAAGTTTTCAGTAAAAACTGAAATTATGGTTTCATCATGTTTGTATACGGTAGGCCGATAAGTGTAGCTTGTATGAGAACGTTACTTTAAAAAAAAAAAAAAAAATTTCAGTAAAAACTGAAATTATGGTGTTATCATGTTTGTATACGGTAGGCCGATAAGAGTAGCCTGTATGAGAACGTTAATTTGTGAAAAAATAAATTTTCAGTAAAAACAGAAATTATGGTGTCATCATGTTTGTATACGGTAGGCCGATAAGTGTAGCTTGTATGAGAACTTTACTTTAAAAAAAAAAAATTTCAGTAAAAACTGAAATTATGGTGTCATCATGTTTGTATACGGTAGGCCGATAAGTGTAGCCTGTATGAGAACGGTAATTTGAGAAGAAAAAAAATTTTCAGTAAAAACAGAAATTATGGTGTCATCATGTTTGTATTAGGTAGGCCGATAAGTGTAGCTTGTTTGAGAACGTTACTTTTAAGAAAAAAAAAATTTTCAGTAAAAACAGAAATTATTGTGTCATCATGTTTGTATACGGTAGGCCGATAAGAGTAGCCTGTATGAGAACGTTAATTTGAGAAAAAAAAAATTTCAGTAAAAACTGAAATTATGGTGCCATCATGCTTGTATACGGTAGGCCGACAAGAGTAGCTTGTATAAGAACGTTAATTTGAGAAAAAAAATATTTTAGTAAAAACAGAAATTATGGTGTCATCATGTTTGTATACGGTAGGCCGATAAGAGTAGCCTGTATGAGAACGTTATTTTGAGAAAAAATAAATTTTCAGTAAAAACTGAAATTATGGTGCCATCATGTTTGTATACGGTAGGCCGATAAGAGTAGCCTGTATGAGAACGGTAATTTGAGAGAAAAAAACATTTTCAGTAAAAATTGAAATTATGGTGTCATCATGTTTGTATACGATAGGCCGATAAGAGTAGGTTGTATGAGAACGTTAATTTGACAAAAAAAAAAGTTTTCAGTAAAACCTGAAATTATGGTGTCATCATGTTTGTATACGGTAGGCCGATAAGAGTAGGTTGTATGAGAACGTTAATTTGAGAAAAAAAAAAGTTTTCAGTAAAACCTGAAATTATGGTTTCATCATGTTTGTATACGGTAGGCCGATAAGTGTAGCTTGTATGAGAACGTTACTTTAAAAAAAAAAAAAAAAATTTCAGTAAAAACTGAAATTATGGTGTTATCATGTTTGTATACGGTAGGCCGATAACAGTAGCCTGTATGAGAACGTTAATTTGTGAAAAAATAAATTTTCAGTAAAAACAAAAATTATGGTGTCATCATGTTTGTATACGGTAGGCCGATAAGTGTAGCTTGTATGAGAACGTTACTTTAACAAAAAAAAAAAAATTTCAGTAAAAACTGAAATTATGGTGTTATCATGTTTGTATACGGTAGGCCGATAAGAGTAGCCTGTATGAGAACGTTAATTTGAAATGAAAAAAAATTTTCAGTAAAAACTGAAATTATGGTGTCATCATGATTGTATACGGTAGGCCGATAAGAGTAGGTTGTATGAGAACGTTAATTTGAGAAAAAAAATTTTCAGTAAAAACAGAAATTATGGTGTCATCATGTTTGTATTAGGTAGGCCGATAAGTGTAGCTTGTTTGAGAACGTTACTTTTAAGAAAAAAAAAAATTTTCAGTAAAAACAGAAATTATTGTGTCATCATGTTTGTATACGGTAGGCCGATAAGAGTAGCCTGTATGAGAACGTTAATTTGAGAAAAAAAAAATTTCAGTAAAAACAGGAATTATGGTGCCATCATGCTTGTATACGGTAGGCCGACAAGAGTAGCTTGTATAAGAACGTTAATTTGAGAAAAAAAATATTTTAGTAAAAACAGAAATTATGGTGTCATCATGTTTGTATACGGTAGGCCGATAAGAGTAGCCTGTATGAGAACGTTATTTTGAGAAAAATAAAATTTTCAGTAAAACCTGAAATTATGGTGTCATCATGTTTGTATACGGTAGGCCGATAAGAGTAGGTTGTATGAGAACGTTAATTTGAGAAAAAACATTTTCAGTAAAAACTGAAATTATGGTTTCATCATGTTTGTATACGGTAGGCCGATAAGTGTAGCTTGTATGAGAACGTTACTTTAAAAAAAAAAAAAAAAAAAATTTTCAGTAAAAACAGAAAGTATGGTGTCATCATGTTTGTATACGGTAGGCCGATAAGAGTAGCCTGTATGAGAACGTTAATTTGAGAAAAAAAAAATTTCAGTAAAAACTGAAATTATGGTGCCATCATGCTTGTATACGGTAGGCCGACAAGAGTAGCTTGTATAAGATCGTTAATTTGAGAAAAAAAATATTTTAGTAAAAACAGAAATTATGGTGTCATCATGTTTGTATACGGTAGGCCGATAAGAGTAGCCTGTATGAGCACGTTATTTTGAGAAAAATAAAATTTTCAGTAAAACCTGAAATTATGGTGTCATCATGTTTGTATACGGTAGGCCGATAAGAGTAGGTTGTATGAGAACGTAATTTGAGAAAAAAAAAATTTCAGTAAAAACTGAAATTATGGTGCCATCATGCTTGTATACGGTAGGCCGACAAGAGTAGCTTGTATAAGAACGTTAATTTGAGAAAAAAAATATTTTAGTAAAAACAGAAATTATGGTGTCATCATGTTTGTATACGGTAGGCCGATAAGAGTAGCCTGTATGAGAACGTTATTTTGAGAAAAAATAAATTTTCAGTAAAAACTGAAATTATGGTGCCATCATGTTTGTATACGGTAGGCCGATAAGAGTAGCCTGTATGAGAACGGTAATTTGAGAAGAAAAAACATTTTCAGTAAAAACTGAAATTATGGTGTCATCATGTTTGTATACGGCAGGCCGATAAGAGTAGTCTGTATGAGAACGTTAATTTGACAAAAAAAAAAGTTTTCAGTAAAACCTGAAATTAAGGTGTCATCATGTTTGTATACGGTAGGCCGATAAGAGTAGGTTGTATGAGAACGTTAATTTGAGAAAAAAAATTTTCAGTAAAAACTGAAATTATGGTTTCATCATGTTTGTATACGGTAGCCGATAAGTGTAGCTTGTATGAGAACGTTACTTTAAAAAAAAAAAAAAAATTTCAGTAAAAACTGAAATTATGGTGTTATCATGTTTGTATACGGTAGGCCGATAAGAGTAGCCTGTATGAGAACGTTAATTTGTGAAAAAATAAATTTTCAGTAAAAACAGAAATTATGGTGTCATCATGTTTGTATACGGTAGGCCGATAAGAGTAGCCTGTATGAGAACGTTAATTTGAAAAAAAAGTTATCAGTAAAAACTGAAATTATGGTGCCATCATGCTTGTATACGGTAGGCCGATAAGAGTAGCCTGTATGAGAACGGTAATTTGAGAAGAAAAAAAATTTTCAGTAAAAACTGAAATTATGGTGTCATCATGTTTGTATTAGATAGGCCGATAAGTGTAGCTTGTATGAGAACGTTACTTTTAAGAAAAAAAAAATTTTTCAGTAAAAACAGAAATTATTGTGTCATCATGTTTGTATACGGTAGGCCGATAAGAGTAGCCTGTATGAGAACGTTAATTTGAGAAAAAATAAATTTTCAGTAAAAACTGAAATTATGGTGCCATCATGCTTGTATACGGTAGGCCGACAAGAGTAGCCTGTATGAGAACGGTAATTTGAGAAGAAAAAACATTTTCAGGAAAAACTGAAATTATGGTGTCATCATGTTTGTATACGGTAGGCCGATAAGAGTAGCTTGTATAAGAACGTTAATTTGAGAAAAAAAAATTTTCAGTAAAAACAGAAATTATGGTGTCATCATGTTTGTATACGATAGGCCGATAAGAGTAGCCTGTATGAGAACGTTAATTTGAGAAAAAACATTTTCAGTAAAAACTGAAATTATGGTTTCATCATGTTTGTATACGGCAGGCCGATAAGTGTAGCTTGTATGAGAACGTTACTTTAAAAAAAAAAAAACTGAAATTATGGTGTCATCATGTTTGTATACGGCAGGCCGATGAGTGTAGCTTGTATGAGAGCGTTACTTAAAAAAAAAAAAAAAAATTTCAGTAAAAACTGAAATTATGGTGTCATCATGTTTGTATACGATAGGCCGATAAGAGTAGCCTGTATGAGAACGTTAATTTGAGAAAAAACATTTTCAGTAAAAACTGAAATTATGGTTTCATCATGTTTGTATACGGTAGGCCGATAAGTGTAGCTTGTATGAGAACGTTACTTTAAAGAAAAAAAAAAAATTTCAGTAAAAACTGAAATTATGGTGTCATCATGTTTGTATACGATAGGCCGATAAGAGTAGCCTGTATGAGAACGTTAATTTGAGAAAAAAAAAATTTTAGTAAAAACAGAAATTATGGTGTCATCATGTTTGTATACGGTAGGCCGATAAGAGTAGTCTGTATGAGAACGTTGATTTGACAAAAAAAAAAGTTTTCAGTAAAAACTGAAATTATGGTGCCATCATGTTTGTATACGGTAGGCCGATAAGAGTAGCCTGTATGAGAACGTTAATTTGAGAAGAAAAAAAAAAATTTCAGTAAAAACTGAAATTATGGTGTCATCATGTTTGTATACGTTAGGCCGATAAGAGTAGCCTGTATGAGAACGTTAATTTGAGTAAAAAAAAATATTTAGTAAAAACTGAAATTATGGTGTCATCATGTTTGTATACGGTAGGCCGATAAGAGTAGCTTGTATAAGAACGTTAATTTGAGAAAAAAAAATTTTCAGTAAAAACAGAAGTTATGGTGTCATCATGTTTGTATACGGTAAGCCGATAAGAGTAGCCTGTATGAGAACGTTAATTTGAGAAAAAATAAATTTCCAGTAAAAACAGAAATTATGGTGTTATCATGTTTGTATACGGTAGGCCGATAAGAGTAGCCTGTATGAGAACGTTAATTTGAGAAAAAAAAAATATTCAGTAAAAACAGAAATTATGGTGTCATCATGTTTGTATACGGTAGGCCGATAAGAGTAGGTTGTATGAGAACGTTAATTTGAGAAAAAAAACTTTTCAGTAAAAACAGAAATTATGGTGTCATTATGTTTGTATACGGTAGGCTGATAAGAGTAGCCTGTATGATAACGTTAATTTGAGAAAAAATAAATTTTCAGTAAAAACAAAAATTATGGTGTCATCATGTTTGTATACGGTAGGCCGATAAGAGTAGGTTGTATGAGAACGTTAATTTGAGAAAAAAAAAAATTTCAGTAAAAACTGAAATTATGGTGTCATCATGTTTGTATACGGTAGGCCTATAAGTGCAGCTTGTATGAGAACGTTACTTTAAAAAAAAAAAAAATTTCAGTAAAAACTGAAATTTTGGTGTCATCATGTTTGTATACGGTAGGCCGATAAGAGTAGTCTGTATGAGAACGTTAATATGACAAAAAAAAAGTTTTCAGTAAAAGCTGAAATTATGGTGTCATCATGTTTGTATACGGTAGGCCGATAAGAGTAGCCTGTATGAGAACGTTAATTTGAGAAAAAATAAATTTTCAGTAAAAACTGAAATTATGGTGTCATCATGTTTGTATACGGTAGGCCGATAAGTGTAGCTTGTATGAGAACGTTACTTTAAAAAAAAAAAAAATTCAGTAAAAACTGAAATTATGATGTCATCATGTTTGTATACGGTAGGCCGATAAGAGTAGCTTGTATAAGAACGTTATTTTGAGAAAAAAAAAATTTCAGTAAAAACTGAAATTATGGTACCATCATGCTTGTATACGGTAGGCCGATAAGAGTAGCCTGTATGAGAACGGTAATATGAGAAGAAAAAAAATTTTCAGTAAAAACTGAAATTATGGTGTCATCATGTTTGTATACGGTAGGCCGATAAGAGTAGTTTGTATGAGAACGTTAATTTGAGAAAAAATAAATTTTCAGTAAAAACTGAAATTATGGTACCATCATGCTTGTATACGGTAGGCCGATAAGAGTAGCCTGTATGAGAACGGTAATATGAGAAGAAAAAAAATTTTCAGTAAAAACTGAAATTATGGTGTCATCATGTTTGTATACGGTAGGCCGATAAGAGTAGCCTGTATGATAACGTTAATTTGAGAAAAAATAAATTTTCAGTAAAAACTGAAATTATGGTGTCATTATGTTTGTATTCGGTAGGCCGATTAGAGTAGCTTGTATGAGAACGTTAATTTGAGAAAAAAAAAATTTTCAGTAAAAACTGAAATTATGGTGTCATCATGTTTGTATACGGTAGGCCGATAAGTGTACCTTGTATGAGAACGTTACTTTAAAAAAAAAAAAAAAATTCAGTAAAAACTGAAATTATGGTGTCCTCATGTTTGTATACGGTAGGCCGATAAGAGTAGCTTGTATAAGAACGTTATTTTGAGAAAAAAAAAATTTCAGTAAAAACTGAAATTATGGTACCATCATGCTTGTATACGGTAGGCCGATAAGAGTAGCCTGTATGAGAACGGTAATATGAGAAGAAAAAAAATTTTCAGTAAAAACTGAAATTATGGTGTCATCATGTTTGTATACGGTAGGCCGATAAGAGTAGTTTGTATGAGAACGTTAATTTGAGAAAAAAAAAGTTTTAGTAAAAACAGAAATTATGGTGTCATCATGTTTGTATACGGTAGGCCGATAAGAGTAGCCTGTATGAGAACGTTAATTTGAGAAAAAATAAATTTTCAGTAAAAACTGAAATTATGGTGCCATCATGTTTGTATACGGTAGGCCGATAAGAGTAGCCTGTATAAAAACGTTAATTTGAGAAAAAAAATTTTCAGTAAAAACTGAAATTATGGTTTCATCATGTTTGTATACGGTAGGCCGATAAGAGTAGCCTGTATGAGAACGTTAATTTGAGAAAAAATAAATTTTCAGTAAAAACTGAAGTTATGGTGCCATCATGTTTGTATACGGTAGGCCGATAAGAGAAGCCTGTATAAAAACGTTAATTTGAGAAAAAAAATTTTCAGTAAAAACTGAAATTATGGTTTCATCATGTTTGTATACGGTAGGCCGATAAGAGTAGCCTGTATGAGAACGGTAATTTTAAAAGAAAAAACATTTTCAGGAAAAACTGAAATTATGGTGCCATCATGTTTGTATACGGTAGGCCGATAAGAGTAGCCTGTATAAAAACGTTAATTTGAGAAAAAAAATTTTCAGTAAAAACTGAAATTATGGTTTCATCATGTTTGTATACGGTAGGCCGATAAGAGTAGCCTGTATGAGAACGGTAATTTTAAAAGAAAAAACATTTTCAGGAAAAACTGAAATAATGGTGTCATCATGTTTGTATACGGTAGGCCGATAAGAGTAGCCTGTATGAGAACGTTAATTTGAGAAAAAATAAATTTTCAGTAAAAACTGAAGTTATGGTGCCATCATGTTTGTATACGGTAGGCCGATAAGAGTAGCCTGTATAAAAACGTTAATTTGAGAAAAAAAATTTTCAGTAAAAACTGAAATTATGGTTTCATCATGTTTGTATACGGTAGGCCGATAAGAGTAGCCTGTATGAGAACGGTAATTTTAAAAGTAAAACATTTTCAGGAAAAACTGAAATTATGGTGCCATCATGTTTGTATACGGTAGGCCGATAAGAGTAGCCTGTATAAAAACGTTAATTTGAGAAAAAAAATTTTCAGTAAAAACTGAAATTATGGTTTCATCATGTTTGTATACGGTAGGCCGATAAGAGTAGCCTGTATGAGAACGTTAATTTGAGAAAAAATAAATTTTCAGTAAAAACTGAAGTTATGGTGCCATCATGTTTGTATACGGTAGGCCGATAAGAGAAGCCTGTATAAAAACGTTAATTTGAGAAAAAAAATTTTCAGTAAAAACTGAAATTATGGTTTCATCATGTTTGTATACGGTAGGCCGATAAGAGTAGCCTGTATGAGAACGGTAATTTTAAAAGAAAAAACATTTTCAGGAAAAACTGAAATTATGGTGCCATCATGTTTGTATACGGTAGGCCGATAAGAGTAGCCTGTATAAAAACGTTAATTTGAGAAAAAAAATTTTCAGTAAAAACTGAAATTATGGTTTCATCATGTT
This sequence comes from Bombylius discolor, assembly GCA_939192795.1. Classification (NCBI taxonomy): domain Eukaryota; kingdom Metazoa; phylum Arthropoda; class Insecta; order Diptera; family Bombyliidae; genus Bombylius; species Bombylius discolor. Next base: position 16,847,288 of record OW584242.1, read on the forward strand.
TGTATACGGTAGGCCGATAAGAGTAGCCTGTATGAGAACGGTAATTTTAAAAGAAAAAACATTTTCAGGAAAAACTGAAATTATGGTGTTATCATGTTTGTATACGGTAGGCCGATAAGAGTAGCCTGTATGAGAACGTTAATTTGAGAAAAAATAAATTTTCAGTAAAAACTGAAGTTATGGTGCCATCATGTTTGTATACGGTAGGCCGATAAGAGTAGCCTGTATAAAAACGTTAATTTGAGAAAAAAAATTTTCAGTAAAAACTGAAATTATGGTTTCATCATGTTTGTATACGGTAGGCCGATAAGAGTAGCCTGTATGAGAACGGTAATTTTAAAAGTAAAACATTTTCAGGAAAAACTGAAATTATGGTGCCATCATGTTTGTATACGGTAGGCCGATAAGAGTAGCCTGTATAAAAACGTTAATTTGAGAAAAAAAATTTTCAGTAAAAACTGAAATTATGGTTTCATCATGTTTGTATACGGTAGGCCGATAAGAGTAGCTTGTATAAGAACGTTATTTTGAGAAAAAAAAAATTTTCAGTAAAAACAGAAATTATGGTGTCATCATGTTTGTATACGGTAGGCCGATAAGAGTAGCCTGTATGAGAACGTTAATTTAAAAAAAAAAAATTTCAGTAAAAACTGAAATTATGGTACCATCATGCTTGTATACAGTAGGCCGATAAGAGTAGCCTGTATGAGAACGGTAATATGAGAAGAAAAAAAATTTTCAGTAAAAACTGAAATTATGGTGTCATCATGTTTGTATACGGTAGACCGATAAGAGTAGTTTGTATGAGAACGTTACTTTAAAAAAAAAAAAAAAAATTTCAGTAAAAACTGAAATTATGGTGTTATCATGTTTGTATACGGTAGGCCGATAACAGTAGCCTGTATGAGAACGTTAATTTGTGAAAAAATAAATTTTCAGTAAAAACAAAAATTATGGTGTCATCATGTTTGTATACGGTAGGCCGATAAGTGTAGCTTGTATGAGAATGTTACTTTTAAAAAAAAAATTTTCAGTAAAAACTGAAATTATGGTTTCATCATGTTTGTATACGGTAGGCCGATAAGTGTAGCTTGTATGAGAACGTTACTTTAAAAAAAAAAAAAAAAATTTCAGTAAAAACTGAAATTATGGTGTTATCATGTTTGTATACGGTAGGCCGATAAGAGTAGGTTGTATGAGAACGTTAATTTGAGAAAAAAAATTTTCAGTAAAAACTGAAGTTATGGTTTCATCATGTTTGTATACGGTAGACCGATAAGTGTAGCTTGTATGAGAACGTTACTTTAAAAAAAAAAAAAAAAATTTCAGTAAAAACTGAAATTATGGTGTTATCATGTTTGTATACGGTAGGCCGATGAGTGTAGCTTGTATGAGAACGTTACTTTAAAAAAAAAAAAAAAAATTTCAGTAAAAACTGAAATTATGGTGTTATCATGTTTGTATACGGTAGGCCGATAAGAGTAGTTTGTATGAGAACGTTAATTTGAGAAAAAACATTTTCAGTAAAAACTGAAATTATGGTGTCATCATGTTTGTATACGGTAGGCCGATAAGAGTAGCCTGTATGAGAACGTTAATTTAAAAAAAAAAAGTTTTCAGTAAAAACTGAAATTATGGTGCCATCATGCTTGTATACGGTAGGCCGATAAGAGTAGCCTGTATGAGAACGGTAATTTGAGAAGAAAAAAAATTTTCAGTAAAAACTGAAATTATGGTGTCATCATGTTTGTATACGGTAGGCCGATAAATGTAGCTTGTATGAGAACGTTAATTTGAGAAAAAATTAATTTTCAGTAAAAACTGAAATTATGGTGTCATCATGTTTGTATACGGTAGGCCGATAAGTGTAGCCTGTATGAGAACGTTAATTTGAGAAAAAATAAATTTTCAGTAAAAACTGAAGTTATGGTGCCATCATGTTTGTATACGGTAGGCCGATAAGAGTAGCCTGTATAAAAACGTTAATTTGAGAAAAAAAATTTTCAGTAAAAACTGAAATTATGGTTTCATCATGTTTGTATACGGTAGGCCGATAAGAGTAGCCTGTATGAGAACGTTAATTTAAAAAAAAAAAAATTTCAGTAAAAACTGAAATTATGGTGTTATCATGTTTGTATACGGTAGGCCGATAAGAGTAGTTTGTATGAGAACGTTAATTTGAGAAAAAACATTTTCAGTAAAAACTGAAATTATGGTGTCATCATGTTTGTATACGGTAGGCCGATAAGAGTAGCCTGTATGAGAACGTTAATTTAAAAAAAAAAAGTTTTCAGTAAAAACTGAAATTATGGTGCCATCATGCTTGTATATGGTAGGCCGATTAGAGTAGCCTGTATGAGAACGGTAATTTGAGAAGAAAAAAAATTTTCAGTAAAAACTGAAATTATGGTGTCATCATGTTTGTATTAGGTAGGCCGATAAGTGTAGCTTGTATGACAACGTTACTTTAAAAAAAAAAAAAAATTTCAGTAAAAACTGAAATTATGGTGTCATCATGTTTGTATACGGTAGGCCGATAAGAGTAGCTTGTATAAGAACGTTAATTTGAGAAAGAAATATTTCCAGTAAAAACAGAAATTATGGTGTCATCATGTTTGTATACGGTAGGCCGATAAGAGTAGCCTGTATGAGGACGTTAATTTGAGAAAAAATAAATTTTCAGTAAAAACAGAAATTATGGTGTCATCATGTTTGTATACGATAGGCCGATAAGAGTAGCCTGTATGAGAACGTTACTTTTAAGAAAAAAAAAAATTTTCAGTAAAAACAGAAATTATTGTGTCATCATGTTTGTATACGGTAGGCCGATAAGAGTAGCCTGTATGAGAACGTTAATTTGAGAAAAAATAAATTTTCAGTAAAAACTGAAATTATGGTGCCATCATGCTTGTATACGGTAGGCCGACAAGAGTAGCTTGTATAAGAACGTTAATTTGAGAAAAAAAATATTTTAGTAAAAACAGAAATTATGGTGTCATCATGTTTGTATACGGTAGGCCGATAAGAGTAGCCTGTATGAGAACGTTATTTTGAGAAAAAATAAATTTTCAGTAAAAACTGAAATTATGGTGCCATCATGTTTGTATACGGTAGGCCGATAAGAGTAGCCTGTATGAGAACGGTAATTTGAGAAGAAAAAACATTTTCAGTAAAAACTGAAATTATGGTGTCATCATGTTTGTATACGGCAGGCCGATAAGAGTAGTCTGTATGAGAACGTTAATTTGACAAAAAAAAAAGTTTTCAGTAAAACCTGAAATTATGGTGTCATCATGTTTGTATACGGTAGGCCGATAAGAGTAGGTTGTATGAGAACGTTAATTTGAGAAAAAAAATTTTCAGTAAAAACTGAAATTATGGTTTCACCATGTTTGTATACGGCAGGCCGATAAGTGTAGCTTGTATGAGAACGTTACTTTAAAAAAAAAAAAACTGAAATTATTGTGTCATCATGTTTGTATACGGCAGGCCGATGAGTGTAGCTTGTATGAGAACGTTACTTTAAAAAAAAAAAAAAAATTTCAGTAAAAACTGAAATTATGGTGTTATCATGTTTGTATACGGTAGGCCGATAAGAGTAGCCTGTATGAGAACGTTAAGTTAAAAAAAAAAAATTTCAGTAAAAACTGAAATTATGGTACCATCATGCTTGTATACGGTAGGCCGATAAGAGTAGCCTGTATGAGAACGGTAATATGAGAAGAAAAAAAATTTTCAGTAAAAACTGAAATTATGGTGTCATCATGTTTGTATACGGTAGGCCGATAAGAGTAGCCTGTATGAGAACGTTAATTTAAAAAAAAAAAATTTCAGTAAAAACTGAAATTATGGTACCATCATGCTTGTATACGGTAGGCCGATAAGAGTAGCCTGTATGAGAACGGTAATATGAGAAGAAAAAAAATTTTCAGTAAAAACAGAAATTATGGTGTCATTATGTTTGTATACGGTAGGCCGATAAGAGTAACCTGTATGAGAACGTTAATTTAAAAAAAAAAAATTTCAGTAAAAACTGAAATTATGGTGCCATCATGCTTGTATACGGTAGGCCGATAAGAGTAGCCTGTATGAGAACGGTAATTTGAGAAGAAAAAAAATTTTCAGTAAAAACTGAAATTATGGTGTCATCATGTTTGTATTAGGTAGGCCGATAAGTGTAGCTTGTATGACAACGTTACTTAAAAAAAAAAAAAAAATTTCAGTAAAAACTGAAATTATGGTGTCATCATGTTTGTATACGGTAGGCCGATAAGAGTAGCTTGTATAAGAACGTTATTTTGAGAAAAAAAAAATTTTCAGTAAAAACAGAAATTATGGTGTCATCATGTTTGTATACGGTAGGCCGATAAGAGTAGCCTGTATGAGAACGTTAATTTAAAAAAAAAAAATTTCAGTAAAAACTGAAATTATGGTGCCATCATGCTTGTATACGGTAGGCCGATAAGAGTAGCCTGTATGAGAACGGTAATTTGAGAAGAAAAAAAATTTTCAGTAAAAACTGAAATTATGGTGTCATCATGTTTGTATTAGGTAGGCCGATAAGTGTAGCTTGTATGACAACGTTACTTAAAAAAAAAAAAAAAATTTCAGTAAAAACTGAAATTATGGTGTCATCATGTTTGTATACGGTAGGCCGATAAGAGTAGCTTGTATGAGAACGTTAATTTAAAAAAAAAAAGTTTTCAGTAAAAACTGAAATTATGGTGCCATCATGCTTGTATACGGTAGGCCGATAAGAGTAGCCTGTATGAGAACGGTAATTTGAGAAGAAAAAAAATTTTCAGTAAAAACTGAAATTATGGTGTCATCATGTTTGTATTAGGTAGGCCGATAAGTGTAGCTTGTATGACAACGTTACTTAAAAAAAAAAAAAAAATTTCAGTAAAAACTGAAATTATGGTGTCATCATGTTTGTATACGGTAGGCCGATAAGAGTAGCTTGTATAAGAACGTTAATTTGAGAAAGAAATATTTCCAGTAAAAACAGAAATTATGGTGTCATCATGTTTGTATACGGTAGGCCGATAAGAGTAGCCTGTATGAGAACGGTAATATGAGAAGAAAAAAAATTTTCAGTAAAAACTGAAATTATGGTGTCATCATGTTTGTATACGGTAGGCCGATAAGAGTAGCCTGTATGAGAACGTTAATTTAAAAAAAAAAAATTTCAGTAAAAACTGAAATTATGGTACCATCATGCTTGTATACGGTAGGCCGATAAGAGTAGCCTGTATGAGAACGGTAATATGAGAAGAAAAAAAATTTTCAGTAAAAACAGAAATTATGGTGTCATTATGTTTGTATACGGTAGGCCGATAAGAGTAACCTGTATGATAACGTTAATTTGAGAAAAAATAAATTTTCAGTAAAAACTGAAATTATGGTGTCATCATGTTTGTATACGGTAGGCCGATAAGTGTAGCTTGTATGAGTACGTTACTTTAAAAAAAAAAAAAAATTCAGTAAAAACTGAAATTATGGTGTCATCATGTTTGTATACGGTAGGCCGATAAGAGTAGCTTGTATAAGAACGTTATTTTGAGAAAAAAAAAATTTTCAGTAAAAACAGAAATTATGGTGTCATCATGCTTGTATACGGTAGGCCGACAAGAGTAGCTTGTATAAGAACGTTAATTTGAGAAAAAAAATATTTTAGTAAAAACAGAAATTATGGTGTCATCATGTTTGTATACGGTAGGCCGATAAGAGTAGCCTGTATGAGAACGTTATTTTGAGAAAAAATAAATTTTCAGTAAAAACTGAAATTATGGTGCCATCATGTTTGTATACGGTAGGCCGATAAGAGTAGCCTGTATGAGAACGGTAATTTGAGAAGAAAAAACATTTTCAGTAAAAACTGAAATTATGGTGTCATCATGTTTGTATACGGCAGGCCGATAAGAGTAGTCTGTATGAGAACGTTAATTTGACAAAAAAAAAAGTTTTCAGTAAAACCTGAAATTATGGTGTCATCATGTTTGTATACGGTAGGCCGATAAGAGTAGGTTGTATGAGAACGTTAATTTGAGAAAAAAAATTTTCAGTAAAAACTGAAATTATGGTTTCATCATGTTTGTATACGGCAGGCCGATAAGTGTAGCTTGTATGAGAACGTTACTTTAAAAAAAAAAAAACTGAAATTATGGTGTCATCATGTTTGTATACGGCAGGCCGATGAGTGTAGCTTGTATGAGAACGTTACTTTAAAAAAAAAAAAAAAATTTCAGTAAAAACTGAAATTATGGTGTTATCATGTTTGTATACGGTAGGCCGATAAGAGTAGCCTGTATGAGAACGTTAATTTGTGAAAAAATAAATTTTCAGTAAAAACAGAAATTATGGTGTCATCATGTTTGTATACGGTAGGCCGATAAGAGTAGCCTGTATGAGAACGTTAATTTAAAAAAAAAAGTTATCAGTAAAAACTGAAATTATGGTGCCATCATGCTTGTATACGGTAGGCCGATAAGAGTAGCCTGTATGAGAACGGTAATTTGAGAAGAAAAAAAATTTTCAGTAAAAACTGAAATTATGGTGTCATCATGTTTGTATTAGGTAGGCCGATAAGTGTAGCTTGTATGAGAACGTTACTTTTAAGAAAAAAAAAATTTTTCAGTAAAAACAGAAATTATTGTGTCATCATGTTTGTATACAGTAGGCCGATAAGAGTAGCCTGTATGAGAACGTTAATTTGAGAAAAAATAAATTTTCAGTAAAAACTGAAATTATTGTGCCATCATGCTTGTATACGGTAGGCCGATAAGAGTAGCCTGTATGAGAACGTCACTTTAAAAAAAAAAAAAAAATTTCAGTAAAAACTGAAATTATGGTGTCATCATGTTTGTATACGGTAGGCCGATAAGAGTAGCTTGTATAAGAACGTTAATTTGAGAAAAAAAAATTTTCAGTAAAAACAGAAATTATGGTGTCATCATGTTTGTATACGGTAGGCCGATAAGTGTAGCCTGTATGAGAACGTTAATTTGAGAAAAAATAAATTTTCAGTAAAAACTGAAATTATGGTGCCATCTTGTTTGTATACGGTAGGCCGATAAGAGTAGCCTGTATAAAAACGTTAATTTGAGAAAAAAAATTTTCAGTAAAAACTGAAATTATGGTTTCATCATGTTTGTATACGGTAGGCCGACAAGTGTAGCTTGTATGAGAACGTTACTTTAAAAAAAAAAAAAAAATTTCAGTAAAAACTGAAATTATGGTGTCATCATGTTTGTATACGATAGGCCGATAAGAGTAGCCTGTATGAGAACGTTAATTTGAGAAAAAAAAAAATTCCAGTAAAAACTGAAATTATGGTGTCATCATGTTTGTATACGGTAGGCCGATAAGAGTAGTCTGTATGAGAACGTTAATTTGACAAAAAAAAAAGTTTTCAGTAAAAACTGAAATTATGGTGCCATCATGTTTGTATACGGCAGGCCGATAAGAGTAGATTGTATGAGAACGTTAATTTGAGAAAAATAAAATTTTCAGTAAAAACTGAAATTATGGTGTCATCATGTTTGTATACGGTAGGCCGATAAGTGTAGCTTGTATGAGAACGTTACTTTAAAAAAAAAAAAAAATTTCAGTAAAAACTGAAATTTTGGTGTCATCATGTTTGTATACGGTAGGCCGATAAGAGTAGTCTGTATGAGAACGTTAATTTGACAAAAACAAAAGTTTTCAGTAAAACCTGAAATTATGGTGTCATCATGTTTGTATACGGTAGGCCGATAAGAGTAGGTTGTATGAGAACGTTAATTTGAGAAAAAAATTTTCAGTAAAATCTGAAATTATGGTGCCATCATGCTTGTATACGGTAGGCCGATAAGAGTAGGTTGTATGAGAACGTTAATTTGAGAAAAAAAAATTTTCAGTAAAAACAGAAATTATGGTGTCATCATGTTTGTATACGGTAGGCCGATAAATGTAGCTTGTATGAGAACGTTAATTTGAGAAAAAAAAAATATTCAGTAAAAACTGACATTATGCAGTCATCGTGTTTGTATACGGTAGGCCGATAAGTGTAGCTTGTATGAGAACGTTACTTTAAAAAAAAAAAAAAAATTTCAGTAAAAACGGAAATTTTGGTGTCATCATGTTTGTATACGGTAGGCCGATAAGAGTAGGTTGTATGAGAACGTTAATTTGAGAAAAAAAATTTTTCAGTAAAAACAGAAATTATGGTGTCATCATGTTTGTATACGGTAGGCCGATAAGAGTAGCCTGTATGAGAACGTTAATTTGAGAAAAAAAAAATATTTAGTAAAAACTGAAATTATGGTGTCATCATGTTTGTATACGGTAGGCCGATAAGTGTAGCTTGTATGAGAACGTTAATTTGAGAAAAAAAAAATTTTAGTAAAAACAGAAATTATGGTGTCATCATGTTTGTATACGGTAGGCCGATAAGAGTAGGTTGTATGAGAACGTTAATTTGAGAAAAAAAAAATTTTAGTAAAAACAGAAATTATGGTGTCATCATGTTTGTATACGGTAGGCCGATAAGAGTAGTGTGTATGAGAACGTTACTTTTAAAAAAAAAAAAATTTCAGTAAAAACTGAAATTATGGTGTCATCATGTTTGTATACGGTAGGCCGATAAGAGTAGTGTGTATGAGAACGTTACTTTTAAAAAAAAAAAAATTTCAGTAAAAACTGAAATTTTGGTGTCATCATGTTTGTATGCGGTAGGCCGATAAGAGTAGTGTGTATGAGAACGTTAATTTGACAAAAAAAAAAGTTTTCAGTAAAAACTGAAATTATGGTCCCATCATGCTTGCATACGGTAGGCCGATAAGAGTAGGTTGTATGAGAACGTTAATTTGAGAAAAAAAAATTTTCAGTAAAAACAGAAATTATGGTGTCATCATGTTTGTATACGGTAGGCCGATAAGAGTAGCCTGTATGAGAACGTTAATTTGAGAAAAAAAAAATATTTAGTAAAAACTGAAATTATGGTGTCATCATGTTTGTATACGGTAGGCCGACAAGAGTAGCTTGTATGAGAACATTACTTTTAAAAAAAAAAAAAAATGCCAGTAAAAACTGAAATTATGGTGTCATCATGTTTATATACTATAGGCCGATAAGTGTAGCTTGTATGAGAACTTTTCTTTAAAAAAAAAAAAATTTCAGTAAAAACTGAAATTATGGTGTCATCATGTTTGTATACGGTAGGCCGACAAGAGTAGCTTGTATGAGAACATTACTTTAAAAAAAAAAAAAAAAATGCCAGTAAAAACTGAAATTATGGTGTCGTCATGTTTGTATACGGTAGGCCGATAAGAGTAGTCTGTATGAGAACGTTACTTTTAAAAAAAAAAAAATTTCAGTAAAAACTGAAATTTTGGTGTCATCATGTTTGTATGCGGTAGGCCGATAAGAGTAGCCTGTATGAGAACGTTATTTTAAAAAAAAAATTTTTCAGTAAAAACTGAAATTATGGTGCCATCATGTTTGTATACGGTAGGCCGACAAGTGTAGCTTGTATGAGAACGTTACTTTAAAAAAAAAAAAAAAATTTCAGTAAAAACTGAAATTATGGTGTCATCATGTTTGTATACGATAGGCCGATAAGAGTAGCCTGTATGAGAACGTTAATTTGAGAAAAAAAAAAATTCCAGTAAAAACTGAAATTATGGTGCCATCTTGTTTGTATACGGTAGGCCGATAAGAGTAGCCTGTATAAAAACGTTAATTTGAGAAAAAAAATTTTCAGTAAAAACTGAAATTATGGTTTCATCATGTTTGTATACGGTAGGCCGACAAGTGTAGCTTGTATGAGAACGTTACTTTAAAAAAAAAAAAAAAATTTCAGTAAAAACTGAAATTATGGTGTCATCATGTTTGTATACGATAGGCCGATAAGAGTAGCCTGTATGAGAACGTTAATTTGAGAAAAAAAAAAATTCCAGTAAAAACTGAAATTATGGTGTCATCATGTTTGTATACGGTAGGCCGATAAGAGTAGTCTGTATGAGAACGTTAATTTGACAAAAAAAAAAGTTTTCAGTAAAAACTGAAATTATGGTGCCATCATGTTTGTATACGGCAGGCCGATAAGAGTAGATTGTATGAGAACGTTAATTTGAGAAAAATAAAATTTTCAGTAAAAACTGAAATTATGGTGTCATCATGTTTGTATACGGTAGGCCGATAAGTGTAGCTTGTATGAGAACGTTACTTTAAAAAAAAAAAAAAATTTCAGTAAAAACTGAAATTTTGGTGTCATCATGTTTGTATACGGTAGGCCGATAAGAGTAGTCTGTATGAGAACGTTAATTTGACAAAAACAAAAGTTTTCAGTAAAACCTGAAATTATGGTGTCATCATGTTTGTATACGGTAGGCCGATAAGAGTAGGTTGTATGAGAACGTTAATTTGAGAAAAAAAATTTTCAGTAAAATCTGAAATTATGGTGCCATCATGCTTGTATACGGTAGGCCGATAAGAGTAGGTTGTATGAGAACGTTAATTTGAGAAAAAAAAATTTTCAGTAAAAACAGAAATTATGGTGTCATCATGTTTGTATACGGTAGGCCGATAAATGTAGCTTGTATGAGAACGTTAATTTGAGAAAAAAAAAATATTCAGTAAAAACTGACATTATGCAGTCATCGTGTTTGTATACGGTAGGCCGATAAGTGTAGCTTGTATGAGAACGTTACTTTAAAAAAAAAAAAAAAATTTCAGTAAAAACGGAAATTTTGGTGTCATCATGTTTGTATACGGTAGGCCGATAAGAGTAGGTTGTATGAGAACGTTAATTTGAGAAAAAAAATTTTTCAGTAAAAACAGAAATTATGGTGTCATCATGTTTGTATACGGTAGGCCGATAAGAGTAGCCTGTATGAGAACGTTAATTTGAGAAAAAAAAAATATTTAGTAAAAACTGAAATTATGGTGTCATCATGTTTGTATACGGTAGGCCGATAAGTGTAGCTTGTATGAGAACGTTAATTTGAGAAAAAAAAAATTTTAGTAAAAACAGAAATTATGGTGTCATCATGTTTGTATACGGTAGGCCGATAAGAGTAGGTTGTATGAGAACGTTAATTTGAGAAAAAAAAAATTTTAGTAAAAACAGAAATTATGGTGTCATCATGTTTGTATACGGTAGGCCGATAAAAGTAGTGTGTATGAGAACGTTACTTTTAAAAAAAAAAAAATTTCAGTAAAAACTGAAATTTTGGTGTCATCATGTTTGTATGCGGTAGGCCGATAAGAGTAGCCTGTATGAGAACGTTATTTTAAAAAAAAAATTTTTCAGTAAAAACTGAAATTATGGTGCCATCATGCTTGTATACGGTAGGCCGATAAGAGTAGGTTGTATGAGAACGTTAATTTGAGAAAAAAAAAATTTTAGTAAAAACAGAAATTATGGTGTCATCATGTTTGTATACGGTAGGCCGATAAGAGTAGTGTGTATGAGAACGTTAATTTGACAAAAAAAAAAGTTTTCAGTAAAAACTGAAATTATGGTCCCATCATGCTTGCATACGGTAGGCCGATAAGAGTAGGTTGTATGAGAACGTTAATTTGAGAAAAAAAAATTTTCAGTAAAAACAGAAATTATGGTGTCATCATGTTTGTATACGGTAGGCCGATAAGAGTAGCCTGTATGAGAACGTTAATTTGAGAAAAAAAAAATATTTAGTAAAAACTGAAATTATGGTGTCATCATGTTTGTATACGGTAGGCCGATAAGTGTAGCTTGTATGAGAACATTACTTTTAAAAAAAAAAAAAAATGCCAGTAAAAACTGAAATTATGGTGTCATCATGTTTATATACTATAGGCCGATAAGTGTAGCTTGTATGAGAACTTTTCTTTAAAAAAAAAAAAATTTCAGTAAAAACTGAAATTATGGTGTCATCATGTTTGTATACGGTAGGCCGACAAGAGTAGCTTGTATGAGAACATTACTTTAAAAAAAAAAAAAAAAATGCCAGTAAAAACTGAAATTATGGTGTCGTCATGTTTGTATACGGTAGGCCGATAAGAGTAGTCTGTATGAGAACGTTACTTTTAAAAAAAAAAAAATTTAAGTAAAAACTGAAATTTTGGTGTCATCATGTTTGTATGCGGTAGGCCGATAAGAGTAGCCTGTATGAGAACGTTATTTTAAAAAAAAAATTTTTCAGTAAAAACTGAAATTATGGTGCCATCATGCTTGTATACGGTAGGCCGATAAGAGTAGGTTGTATGAGAACGTTAATTTGAGAAAAAAAAATTTTCAGTAAAAACAGAAATTATGGTGTCATCATGTTTGTATACGGTAGGCCGATAAGAGTAGCCTGTATGAGAACGTTAATTTGAGAAAAAAAAAATATTTAGTAAAAACTGAAATTATGGTGTCATCATGTTTGTATACGGTAGGCCGATAAGTGTAGCTTGTATGAGAACATTACTTTAAAAAAAAAAAAAAAAATGCCAGTAAAAACTGAAATTATGGTGTCGTCATGTTTGTATACGGTAGGCCGATAAGAGTAGTCTGTATGAGAACGTTACTTTTAAAAAAAAAAAAATTTCAGTAAAAACTGAAATTTTGGTGTCATCATGTTTGTATGCGGTAGGCCGATAAGAGTAGCCTGTATGAGAACGTTATTTTAAAAAAAAAATTTTTCAGTAAAAACTGAAATTATGGTGCCATCATGCTTGTATACGGTAGGCCGATAAGAGTAGGTTGTATGAGAACGTTAATTTGAGAAAAAAAAAATTTTAGTAAAAACAGAAATTATGGTGTCATCATGTTTGTATACGGTAGGCCGATAAGAGTAGTGTGTATGAGAACGTTAATTTGACAAAAAAAAAAGTTTTCAGTAAAAACTGAAATTATGGTGTCATCATGTTTGTATACGGTAGGCCGATAAGTGTAGCTTGTATGAGAACATTACTTTTAAAAAAAAAAAAAAATGCCAGTAAAAACTGAAATTATGGTGTCATCATGTTTATATACTGTAGGCCGATAAGTGTAGCTTGTATGAGATCTTTTCTTTAAAAAAAAAAAAATTTCAGTAAAAACTGAAATTATGGTGTCATCATGTTTGTATACGGTAGGCCGACAAGAGTAGCTTGTATAAGAACGTTAATTTGAGAAAAAAAAAATTTTAGTAAAAACAGAAATTATGGTGTCATCATGTTTGTATACGGTAGGCCGATAAGTGTAGCTTGTATGAGAACATTACTTTTAAAAAAAAAAAAAAATGCCAGTAAAAACTGAAATTATGGTGTCATCATGTTTGTATACGGTAGGCCGATAAGAGTAGTCTGTATGAGAACGTTAATTTGACAAAAAAAAAAGTTTTCAGTAAAAACTGAAATTATGGTGCCATCATGTTTGTATACGGCAGGCCGATAAGAGTAGATTGTATGAGAACGTTAATTTGAGAAAAATAAAATTTTCAGTAAAAGCTGAAATTATGGTGTCATCATGTTTGTATACGGTAGGCCGATAAGTGTAGCTTGTATGAGAACGTTACTTTAAAAAAAAAAAAAAAATTTCAGTAAAAACTGAAATTTTGGTGTCATCATGTTTGTATACGGTAGGCCGATAAGAGTAGTCTGTATGAGAACGTTAATTTGACAGAAACAAAAGTTTTCAGTAAAACCTGAAATTATGGTGTCATCATGTTTGTATACGGTAGGCCGATAAGAGTAGGTTGTATGAGAACGTTAATTTAAAAAAAAAAGTTATCAGTAAAAACTGAAATTATGGTGTCATCATGTTTGTATACGGTAGGCCGATAAGAGTAGCCTGTATGAGAACGGTAATTTGAGAAGAAAAAAAATTTTCAGTAAAAACTGAAATTATGGTGTCATCATGTTTGTATTAGGTAGGCCGATAAGTGTAGCTTGTATGAGAACGTTACTTTTAAGAAAAAAAAAATTTTTCAGTAAAAACAGAAATTATTGTGTCATCATATTTGTATACAGTAGGCCGATAAGAGTAGCCTGTATGAGAACGTTAATTTGAGAAAAAATAAATTTTCAGTAAAAACTGAAATTATTGTGCCATCATGCTTGTATACGGTAGGCCGATAAGAGTAGCCTGTATGAGAACGTCACTTTAAAAAAAAAAAAAAAATTTCAGTAAAAACTGAAATTATGGTGTCATCATGTTTGTATACGGTAGGCCGATAAGAGTAGCTTGTATAAGAACGTTAATTTGAGAAAAAAAAAATTTCAGTAAAAACAGAAATTATGGTGTCATCATGTTTGTATACGGTAGGCCGATAAGTGTAGCTTGTATGAGAACTTTACTTTAAAAAAAAAAAAATTTCATTAAAAACTGAAATTATGGTGTCATCATGTTTGTATACGGTAGGCCGATAAGATTAGTCTGTATGAGAACGTTAATTTGACAAAAACAAAAGTTTTCAGTAAAACCTGAAATTATGGTGTCATCATGTTTGTATACGGTAGGCCGATAAGAGTAGCCTGTATGAGAACGGTAATATGAGAAGAAAAAAAATTTTCAGTAAAAACAGAAATTATGGTGTCATTATGTTTGTATACGGTAGGCCGATAAGAGTAGCCTGTATGATAACGTTAATTTGAGAAAAAATAAATTTTCAGTAAAAACTGAAATTATGGTGTCATCATGTTTGTATACGGTAGGCCGATAAGTGTAGCTTGTATGAGTACGTTACTTTAAAAAAAAAAAATTTCAGTAAAAACTGAAATTATGGTGTCATCATGTTTGTATACGGTAGGCCGACAAGAGTAGCTTGTATAAGAACGGTAATTTGAGAAAAAAAAAATTTTAGTAAAAACAGAAATTATGGTGTCATCATGTTTGTATACGGTAGGCCGATAAGAGTAGCCTGTATGAGAACGTTAATTTGAGAAAAAATAAATTTTCAGTAAAAACTGAAATTATGGTGCCATCTTGTTTGTATACGGTAGGCCGATAAGAGTAGCCTGTATAAAAACGTTAATTTGAGAAAAAAAATTTTCAGTAAAAACTGAAATTATGGTTTCATCATGTTTGTATACGGTAGGCCGACAAGTGTAGCTTGTATGAGAACGTTACTTTAAAAAAAAAAAAAAAATTTCAGTAAAAACTGAAATTATGGTGTCATCATGTTTGTATACGATAGGCCGATAAGAGTAGCCTGTATGAGAACGTTAATTTGAGAAAAAAAAAAATTCCAGTAAAAACTGAAATTATGGTGTCATCATGTTTGTATACGGTAGGCCGATAAGAGTAGTCTGTATGAGAACGTTAATTTGACAAAAAAAAAAGTTTTCAGTAAAAACTGAAATTATGGTGCCATCATGTTTGTATACGGCAGGCCGATAAGAGTAGATTGTATGAGAACGTTAATTTGAGAAAAATAAAATTTTCAGTAAAAACTTAAATTATGGTGTCATCATGTTTGTATACGGTAGGCCGATAAGTGTAGCTTGTATGAGAACGTTACTTTAAAAAAAAAAAAAAATTTCAGTAAAAACTGAAATTTTGGTGTCATCATGTTTGTATACGGTAGGCCGATAAGAGTAGTCTGTATGAGAACGTTAATTTGACAAAAACAAAAGTTTTCAGTAAAACCTGAAATTATGGTGTCATCATGTTTGTATACGGTAGGCCGATAAGAGTAGGTTGTATGAGAACGTTAATTTGAGAAAAAAAATTTTCAGTAAAATCTGAAATTATGGTGCCATCATGCTTGTATACGGTAGGCCGATAAGAGTAGGTTGTATGAGAACGTTAATTTGAGAAAAAAAAATTTTCAGTAAAAACAGAAATTATGGTGTCATCATGTTTGTATACGGTAGGCCGATAAATGTAGCTTGTATGAGAACGTTAATTTGAGAAAAAAAAAATATTCAGTAAAAACTGACATTATGCAGTCATCGTGTTTGTATACGGTAGGCCGAAAAGTGTAGCTTGTATGAGAACGTTACTTTAAAAAAAAAAAAAAAATTTCAGTAAAAACGGAAATTTTGGTGTCATCATGTTTGTATACGGTAGGCCGATAAGAGTAGGTTGTATGAGAACGTTAATTTGAGAAAAAAAATTTTTCAGTAAAAACAGAAATTATGGTGTCATCATGTTTGTATACGGTAGGCCGATAAGAGTAGCCTGTATGAGAACGTTAATTTGAGAAAAAAAAAATATTTAGTAAAAACTGAAATTATGGTGTCATCATGTTTGTATACGGTAGGCCGATAAGTGTAGCTTGTATGAGAACGTTAATTTGAGAAAAAAAAAATTTTAGTAAAAACAGAAATTATGGTGTCATCATGTTTGTATACGGTAGGCCGATAAGAGTAGGTTGTATGAGAACGTTAATTTGAGAAAAAAAAAATTTTAGTAAAAACAGAAATTATGGTGTCATCATGTTTGTATACGGTAGGCCGATAAGAGTAGTGTGTATGAGAACGTTACTTTTAAAAAAAAAAAAATTTCAGTAAAAACTGAAATTTTGGTGTCATCATGTTTGTATGCGGTAGGCCGATAAGAGTAGCCTGTATGAGAACGTTATTTTAAAAAAAAAATTTTTCAGTAAAAACTGAAATTATGGTGCCATCATGCTTGTATACGGTAGGCCGATAAGAGTAGGTTGTATGAGAACGTTAATTCGAGAAAAAAAAAATTTTAGTAAAAACAGAAATTATGGTGTCATCATGTTTGTATACGGTAGGCCGATAAGAGTAGTGTGTATGAGAACGTTAATTTGACAAAAAAAAAAGTTTTCAGTAAAAACTGAAATTATGGTCCCATCATGCTTGCATACGGTAGGCCGATAAGAGTAGTCTGTATGAGAACGTTAATTTGACAAAAAAAAAAGTTTTCAGTAAAAACTGAAATTATGGTGCCATCATGTTTGTATACGGCAGGCCGATAAGAGTAGATTGTATGAGAACGTTAATTTGAGAAAAATAAAATTTTCAGTAAAAACTGAAATTATGGTGTCATCATGTTTGTATACGGTAGGCCGATAAGTGTAGCTTGTATGAGAACGTTACTTTAAAAAAAAAAAAAAATTTCAGTAAAAACTGAAATTTTGGTGTCATCATGTTTGTATACGGTAGGCCGATAAGAGTAGTCTGTATGAGAACGTTATTTTAAAAAAAAAATTTTTCAGTAAAAACTGAAATTATGGTGCCATCATGCTTGTATACGGTAGGCCGATAAGAGTAGGTTGTATGAGAACGTTAATTCGAGAAAAAAAAAATTTTAGTAAAAACAGAAATTATGGTGTCATCATGTTTGTATACGGTAGGCCGATAAGAGTAGTGTGTATGAGAACGTTAATTTGACAAAAAAAAAAGTTTTCAGTAAAAACTGAAATTATGGTCCCATCATGCTTGCATACGGTAGGCCGATAAGAGTAGTCTGTATGAGAACGTTAATTTGACAAAAAAAAAATTTTTCAGTAAAAACTGAAATTATGGTGCCATCATGCTTGTATACGGTAGGCCGATAAGAGTAGATTGTATGAGAACGTTAATTTGAGAAAAATAAAATTTTCAGTAAAAACTGAAATTATGGTGTCATCATGTTTGTATACGGTAGGCCGATAAGAGTAGGTTGTATGAGAACGTTAATTTGAGAAAAAAAATTTTCAGTAAAATCTGAAATTATGGTGCCATCATGCTTGTATACGGTAGGCCGATAAGAGTAGGTTGTATGAGAACGTTAATTTGAGAAAAAAAAATTTTCAGTAAAAACAGAAATTATGGTGTCATCATGTTTGTATACGGTAGGCCGATAAATGTAGCTTGTATGAGAACGTTAATTTGAGAAAAAAAAAATATTCAGTAAAAACTGACATTATGCAGTCATCGTGTTTGTATACGGTAGGCCGATAAGTGTAGCTTGTATGAGAACGTTACTTTAAAAAAAAAAAAAAAATTTCAGTAAAAACGGAAATTTTGGTGTCATCATGTTTGTATACGGTAGGCCGATAAGAGTAGCCTGTATGAGAACGTTAATTTGAGAAAAAAAAAATATTTAGTAAAAACTGAAATTATGGTGTCATCATGTTTGTATACGGTAGGCCGATAAGTGTAGCTTGTATGAGAACGTTAATTTGAGAAAAAAAAAATTTTAGTAAAAACAGAAATTATGGTGTCATCATGTTTGTATACGGTAGGCCGATAAGAGTAGGTTGTATGAGAACGTTAATTTGAGAAAAAAAAAATTTTAGTAAAAACAGAAATTATGGTGTCATCATGTTTGTATACGGTAGGCCGATAAGAGTAGTGTGTATGAGAACGTTACTTTTAAAAAAAAAAAAATTTCAGTAAAAACTGAAATTTTGGTGTCATCATGTTTGTATGCGGTAGGCCGATAAGAGTACCCTGTATGAGAACGTTATTTTAAAAAAAAAATTTTTCAGTAAAAACTGAAATTATGGTGCCATCATGCTTGTATACGGTAGGCCGATAAGAGTAGGTTGTATGAGAACGTTAATTTGAGAAAAAAAAAATTTTAGTAAAAACAGAAATTATGGTGTCATCATGTTTGTATACGGTAGGCCGATAAGAGTAGTGTGTATGAGAACGTTAATTTGACAAAAAAAAAAGTTTTCAGTAAAAACTGAAATTATGGTCCCATCATGCTTGCATACGGTAGGCCGATAAGAGTAGGTTGTATGAGAACGTTAATTTGAGAAAAAAAAATTTTCAGTAAAAACAGAAATTATGGTGTCATCATGTTTGTATACGGTAGGCCGATAAGAGTAGCCTGTATGAGAACGTTAATTTGAGAAAAAAAAAATATTTAGTAAAAACTGAAATTATGGTGTCATCATGTTTGTATACGGTAGGCCGATAAGTGTAGCTTGTATGAGAACATTACTTTTAAAAAAAAAAAAAAATGCCAGTAAAAACTGAAATTATGGTGTCATCATGTTTATATACTATAGGCCGATAAGTGTAGCTTGTATGAGAACTTTTCTTTAAAAAAAAAAAAATTTCAGTAAAAACTGAAATTATGGTGTCATCATGTTTGTATACGGTAGGCCGACAAGAGTAGCTTGTATGAGAACATTACTTTAAAAAAAAAAAAAAAAATGCCAGTAAAAACTGAAATTATGGTGTCGTCATGTTTGTATACGGTAGGCCGATAAGAGTAGTCTGTATGAGAACGTTACTTTTAAAAAAAAAAAAATTTCAGTAAAAACTGAAATTTTGGTGTCATCATGTTTGTATGCGGTCGGCCGATAAGAGTAGCCTGTATGAGAACGTTATTTTAAAAAAAAAATTTTTCAGTAAAAACTGAAATTATGGTGCCATCATGCTTGTATACGGTAGGCCGATAAGAGTAGGTTGTATGAGAACGTTAATTTGAGAAAAAAAAATTTTCAGTAAAAACAGAAATTATGGTGTCATCATGTTTGTATACGGTAGGCCGATAAGAGTAGCCTGTATGAGAACGTTAATTTGAGAAAAAAAAAATATTTAGTAAAAACTGAAATTATGGTGTCATCATGTTTGTATACGGTAGGCCGATAAGTGTAGCTTGTATGAGAACATTACTTTAAAAAAAAAAAAAAAATGCCAGTAAAAACTGAAATTATGGTGTCGTCATGTTTGTATACGGTAGGCCGATAAGAGTAGTCTGTATGAGAACGTTACTTTTAAAAAAAAAAAAATTTCAGTAAAAACTGAAATTTTGGTGTCATCATGTTTGTATGCGGTAGGCCGATAAGAGTAGCCTGTATGAGAACGTTATTTTAAAAAAAAAATTTTTCAGTAAAAACTGAAATTATGGTGCCATCATGCTTGTATACGGTAGGCCGATAAGAGTAGGTTGTATGAGAACGTTAATTTGAGAAAAAAAAAATTTTAGTAAAAACAGAAATTATGGTGTCATCATGTTTGTATACGGTAGGCCGATAAGAGTAGTGTGTATGAGAACGTTAATTTGACAAAAAAAAAAGTTTTCAGTAAAAACTGAAATTATGGTCCCATCATGCTTGCATACGGTAGGCCGATAAGAGTAGGTTGTATGAGAACGTTAATTTGAGAAAAAAAAATTTTCAGTAAAAACAGAAATTATGGTGTCATCATGTTTGTATACGGTAGGCCGATAAGAGTAGCCTGTATGAGAACGTTAATTTGAGAAAAAAAAAATATTTAGTAAAAACTGAAATTATGGTGTCATCATGTTTGTATACGGTAGGCCGATAAGTGTAGCTTGTATGAGAACATTACTTTTAAAAAAAAAAAAAAATGCCAGTAAAAACTGAAATTATGGTGTCATCATGTTTATATACTGTAGGCCGATAAGTGTAGCTTGTATGAGAACTTTTCTTTAAAAAAAAAAAAATTTCAGTAAAAACTGAAATTATGGTGTCATCATGTTTGTATACGGTAGGCCGACAAGAGTAGCTTGTATAAGAACGTTAATTTGAGAAAAAAAAAATTTTAGTAAAAACAGAAATTATGGTGTCATCATGTTTGTATACGGTAGGCCGATAAGTGTAGCTTGTATGAGAACATTACTTTTAAAAAAAAAAAAAAATGCCAGTAAAAACTGAAATTATGGTGTCATCATGTTTGTATACGGTAGGCCGATAAGAGTAGTCTGTATGAGAACGTTAATTTGACAAAAAAAAAAGTTTTCAGTAAAAACTGAAATTATGGTGCCATCATGTTTGTATACGGCAGGCCGATAAGAGTAGATTGTATGAGAACGTTAATTTGAGAAAAATAAAATTTTCAGTAAAAACTGAAATTATGGTGTCATCATGTTTGTATACGGTAGGCCGATAAGTGTAGCTTGTATGAGAACGTTACTTTAAAAAAAAAAAAAAAATTTCAGTAAAAACTGAAATTATGGTGTCATCATGTTTGTATACGGTAGGCCGATAAGAGTAGCCTGTATGAGAACGGTAATTTGAGAAGAAATAAAATTTTCAGTAAAAACTGAAATTATGGTGTCATCATGTTTGTATTAGGTAGGCCGATAAGTGTAGCTTGTATGAGAACGTTACTTTTAAGAAAAAAAAAATTTTTCAGTAAAAACAGAAATTATTGTGTCATCATATTTGTATACAGTAGGCCGATAAGAGTAGCCTGTATGAGAACGTTAATTTGAGAAAAAATAAATTTTCAGTAAAAACTGAAATTATTGTGCCATCATGCTTGTATACGGTAGGCCGATAAGAGTAGCCTGTATGAGAACGTCACTTTAAAAAAAAAAAAAAAATTTCAGTAAAAACTGAAATTATGGTGTCATCATGTTTGTATACGGTAGGCCGATAAGAGTAGCTTGTATAAGAACGTTAATTTGAGAAAAAAAAAATTTCAGTAAAAACAGAAATTATGGTGTCATCATGTTTGTATACGGTAGGCCGATAAGTGTAGCTTGTATGAGAACTTTACTTTAAAAAAAAAAAAATTTCATTAAAAACTGAAATTATGGTGTCATCATGTTTGTATACGGTAGGCCGATAAGATTAGTCTGTATGAGAACGTTAATTTGACAAAAACAAAAGTTTTCAGTAAAACCTGAAATTATGGTGTCATCATGTTTGTATACGGTAGGCCGATAAGAGTAGCCTGTATGAGAACGTTAATTTGAGAAAAAATAAATTTTCAGTAAAAACTGAAATTATGGTGCCATCTTGTTTGTATACGGTAGGCCGATAAGAGTAGCCTGTATAAAAACGTTAATTTGAGAAAAAAAATTTCCAGTAAAAACTGAAATTATGGTTTCATCATGTTTGTATACGGTAGGCCGACAAGTGTAGCTTGTATGAGAACGTTACTTTAAAAAAAAAAAAAAAATTTCAGTAAAAACTGAAATTATGGTGTCATCATGTTTGTATACGATAGGCCGATAAGAGTAGCCTGTATGAGAACGTTAATTTGAGAAAAAAAAAAATTCCAGTAAAAACTGAAATTATGGTGTCATCATGTTTGTATACGGTAGGCCGATAAGAGTAGTCTGTATGAGAACGTTAATTTGACAAAAAAAAAAGTTTTCAGTAAAAACTGAAATTATGGTGCCATCATGTTTGTATACGGCAGGCCGATAAGAGTAGATTGTATGAGAACGTTACTTTAAAAAAAAAAAAAAAATTTCAGTAAAAACTGAAATTTTGGTGTCATCATGTTTGTATACGGTAGGCCGATAAGAGTAGTCTGTATGAGAACGTTAATTTGACAAAAACAAAAGTTTTCAGTAAAACCTGAAATTATGGTGTCATCATGTTTGTATACGGTAGGCCGATAAGAGTAGGTTGTATGAGAACGTTAATTTGAGAAAAAAAATTTTCAGTAAAATCTGAAATTATGGTGCCATCATGCTTGTATACGGTAGGCCGATAAGAGTAGGTTGTATGAGAACGTTAATTTGAGAAAAAAAAATTTTCAGTTAAAACAGAAATTATGGTGTCATCATGTTTGTATACGGTAGGCCGATAAGAGTAGGTTGTATGAGAACGTTAATTTGAGAAAAAAAATTTTTCAGTAAAAACAGAAATTATGGTGTCATCATGTTTGTATACGGTAGGCCGATAAGAGTAGCCTGTATGAGAACGTTAATTTGAGAAAAAAAAAATATTCAGTAAAAACTGACATTATGCAGTCATCGTGTTTGTATACGGTAGGCCGATAAGTGTAGCTTGTATGAGAACGTTACTTTAAAAAAAAAAAAAAAATTTCAGTAAAAACGGAAATTTTGGTGTCATCATGTTTGTATACGGTAGGCCGATAAGAGTAGGTTGTATGAGAACGTTAATTTGAGAAAAAAAATTTTTCAGTAAAAACAGAAATTATGGTGTCATCATGTTTGTATACGGTAGGCCGATAAGAGTAGCCTGTATGAGAACGTTAATTTGAGAAAAAAAAAATATTTAGTAAAAACTGAAATTATGGTGTCATCATGTTTGTATACGGTAGGCCGATAAGTGTAGTTTGTATGAGAACATTACTTTTAAAAAAAAATGCCAGTAAAAACTGGAATTATGGTGTCATCATGTTTGTATACGGTAGGCCGATAAGAGTAGTCTGTATGAGAACGTTAATTTGACAAAAAAAAAAGTTTTCAGTAAAAACTGAAATTATGGTGCCATCATGTTTGTATACGGCAGGCCGATAAGAGTAGATTGTATGAGAACGTTAATTTGAGAAAAAAAAATTTTCAGTAAAAACAGAAATTATGGTGTCATCATGTTTGTATACGTTAGGCCGATAACAGTAGCCTGTATGAGAACGTTAATTTGAGAAAAAAAAAATATTTAGTAAAAACTGAAATTATGGTGTCATCATGTTTGTATACGGTAGGCCGATAAGTGTAGCTTGTATGAGAACATTACTTTTAAAAAAAAAAAAATGCCAGTAAAAACTGAAATTATGGCGTCATCATGTTTGTATACGGTAGGCCGATAAGTGTAGCTTGTATGAGAACGTTACTTTTAAAAAAAAAAAAATTTCAGTAAAAACTGAAATTTTGGTGTCATCATGTTTGTATGCGGTAGGCCGATATGAGTAGCCTGTATGAGAACGTTATTTTAAAAAAAAAATTTTTCAGTAAAAACTGAAATTATGGTGCCATCATGCTTGTATACGGTAGGCCGATAAGAGTAGGTTGTATGAGAACGTTAATTTGAGAAAAAAAAAATTTTCAGTAAAAACTGAAATTATGGTATCATCATGTTTGTATTAGGTAGGCCGATAAGTGTAGCTTGTATGAGAACGTTACTTTTAAGAAAAAAAAAATTTTTCAGTAAAAACAGAAATTATTGTGTCATCATATTTGTATACAGTAGGCCGATAAGAGTAGCCTGTATGAGAACGTTAATTTGAGAAAAAATAAATTTTCAGTAAAAACTGAAATTATTGTGCCATCATGCTTGTATACGGTAGGCCGATAAGAGTAGCCTGTATGAGAACGTCACTTTAAAAAAAAAAAAAAAATTTCAGTAAAAACTGAAATTATGGTGTCATCATGTTTGTATACGGTAGGCCGATAAGAGTAGCTTGTATAAGAACGTTAATTTGAGAAAAAAAAATTTTCAGTAAAAACAGAAATTATGGTGTCATCATGTTTGTATACGGTAGGCCGATAAGTGTAGCTTGTATGAGAACTTTACTTTAAAAAAAAAAAAATTTCATTAAAAACTGAAATTATGGTGTCATCATGTTTGTATACGGTAGGCCGATAAGAGTAGTCTGTATGAGAACGTTAATTTGACAAAAACAAAAGTTTTCAGTAAAACCTGAAATTATGGTGTCATCATGTTTGTATACGTTAGGCCGATAACAGTAGCCTGTATGAGAACGTTAATTTGAGAAAAAAAAAATATTTAGTAAAAACTGAAATTATGGTGTCATCATGTTTGTATACGGTAGGCCGATAAGAGTAGTCTGTATGAGAACGTTAATTTGACAAAAAAAAAAGTTTTCAGTAAAAACTGAAATTATGGTGCCATCATGTTTGTATACGGCAGGCCGATAAGAGTAGATTGTATGAGAACGTTACTTTAAAAAAAAAAAAAAAATTTCAGTAAAAACTGAAATTTTGGTGTCATCATGTTTGTATACGGTAGGCCGATAAGAGTAGTCTGTATGAGAACGTTAATTTGACAAAAACAAAAGTTTTCAGTAAAACCTGAAATTATGGTGTCATCATGTTTGTATACGGTAGGCCGATAAGAGTAGGTTGTATGAGAACGTTAATTTGAGAAAAAAAATTTTCAGTAAAATCTGAAATTATGGTGCCATCATGCTTGTATACGGTAGGCCGATAAGAGTAGGTTGTATGAGAACGTTAATTTGAGAAAAAAAAATTTTCAGTTAAAACAGAAATTATGGTGTCATCATGTTTGTATACGGTAGGCCGATAAGAGTAGGTTGTATGAGAACGTTAATTTGAGAAAAAAAATTTTTCAGTAAAAACAGAAATTATGGTGTCATCATGTTTGTATACGGTAGGCCGATAAGAGTAGCCTGTATGAGAACGTTAATTTGAGAAAAAAAAAATATTCAGTAAAAACTGACATTATGCAGTCATCGTGTTTGTATACGGTAGGCCGATAAGTGTAGCTTGTATGAGAACGTTACTTTAAAAAAAAAAAAAAAATTTCAGTAAAAACGGAAATTTTGGTGTCATCATGTTTGTATACGGTAGGCCGATAAGAGTAGGTTGTATGAGAACGTTAATTTGAGAAAAAAAATTTTTCAGTAAAAACAGAAATTATGGTGTCATCATGTTTGTATACGGTAGGCCGATAAGAGTAGCCTGTATGAGAACGTTAATTTGAGAAAAAAAAAATATTTAGTAAAAACTGAAATTATGGTGTCATCATGTTTGTATACGGTAGGCCGATAAGTGTAGTTTGTATGAGAACATTACTTTTAAAAAAAAATGCCAGTAAAAACTGGAATTATGGTGTCATCATGTTTGTATACGGTAGGCCGATAAGAGTAGTCTGTATGAGAACGTTAATTTGACAAAAAAAAAAGTTTTCAGTAAAAACTGAAATTATGGTGCCATCATGTTTGTATACGGCAGGCCGATAAGAGTAGATTGTATGAGAACGTTAATTTGAGAAAAAAAAATTTTCAGTAAAAACAGAAATTATGGTGTCATCATGTTTGTATACGTTAGGCCGATAACAGTAGCCTGTATGAGAACGTTAATTTGAGAAAAAAAAAATATTTAGTAAAAACTGAAATTATGGTGTCATCATGTTTGTATACGGTAGGCCGATAAGTGTAGCTTGTATGAGAACGTTACTTTAAAAAAAAAAAAAAATTTCAGTAAAAACTGAAATTATGGTGTCATCATGTTTGTATACGATAGGCCGATAAGAGTAGCCTGTATGAGAACGTTAATTTGAGAAAAAAAAAAATTTCAGTAAAAACTGAAATTATGGTGTCATCATGTTTGTATACGGTAGGCCGATAATAGTAGTCTGTATGAGAACGTTAATTTGACAAAAAAAAAAGTTTTCAGTAAAAACTGAAATTATGGTGCCATCATGTTTGTATACGGCAGGCCGATAAGAGTAGATTGTATGAGAACGTTAATTTGAGAAAAATAAAATTTTCAGTAAAAACTGAAATTATGGTGTCATCATGTTTGTATACGGTAGGCCGATAAGATTAGTCTGTATGAGAACATTAATTTGACAAAAACAAAAGTTTTCAGTAAAACCTGAAATTATGGTGTCATCATGTTTGTATACGGTAGGCCGATAAGAGTAGGTTGTATGAGAACGTTAATTTGAGAAAAAAAATTTTCAGTAAAAACTGAAATTATGGTGCCATCATGCTTGTATACGGTAGGCCGATAAGAGTAGGTTGTATGAGAACGTTAATTTGAGAAAAAAAAAATTTTCAGTAAAAACTGAAATTATGGTATCATCATGTTTGTATACGGTAGGCCGATAAGAGTAGTGTGTATGAGAACGTTAATTTGACAAAAAAAAAAGTTTTCAGTAAAAACTGAAATTATGGTCCCATCATGCTTGCATACGGTAGGCCGATAAGAGTAGGTTGTATGAGAACGTTAATTTGAGAAAAAAAAATTTTCAGTAAAAACAGAAATTATGGTGTCATCATGTTTGTATACGGTAGGCCGATAAGAGTAGCCTGTATGAGAACGTTAATTTGAGAAAAAAAAAATATTTAGTAAAAACTGAAATTATGGTGTCATCATGTTTGTATACGGTAGGCCGATAAGTGTAGCTTGTATGAGAACATTACTTTAAAAAAAAAAAAAAAATGCCAGTAAAAACTGAAATTATGGTGTCATCATGTTTATATACTGTAGGCCGATAAGTGTAGCTTGTATGAGAACTTTTCTTTAAAAAAAAAAAAATTTCAGTAAAAACTGAAATTATGGTGTCATCATGTTTGTATACGGTAGGCCGACAAGAGTAGCCTGTATAAGAACGTTAATTTGAGAAAAAAAAAATTTTAGTAAAAACAGAAATTATGGTGTCATCATGTTTGTATACGGTAGGCCGATAAGAGTAGTGTGTATGAGAACGTTAATTTGACAAAAAAAAAAGTTTTCAGTAAAAACTGAAATTATGGTCCCATCATGCTTGCATACGGTAGGCCGATAAGAGTAGGTTGTATGAGAACGTTAATTTGAGAAAAAAAAATTTTCAGTAAAAACAGAAATTATGGTGCCATCATGTTTGTATACGGCAGGCCGATAAGAGTAGATTGTATGAGAACGTTAATTTGAGAAAAATAAAATTTTCAGTAAAAACTGAAATTATGGTGTCATCATGTTTGTATACGGTAGGCCGATAAGTGTAGCTTGTATGAGAACGTTACTTTAAAAAAAAAAAAAAAATTTCAGTAAAAACTGAAATTTTGGTGTCATCATGTTTGTATACGGTAGGCCGATAAGAGTAGTCTGTATGAGAACGTTAATTTGACAGAAACAAAAGTTTTCAGTAAAACCTGAAATTATGGTGTCATCATGTTTGTATACGGTAGGCCGATAAGAGTAGGTTGTATGAGAACGTTAATTTAAAAAAAAAAGTTATCAGTAAAAACTGAAATTATGGTGTCATCATGTTTGTATACGGTAGGCCGATAAGAGTAGCCTGTATGAGAACGGTAATTTGAGAAGAAAAAAAATTTTCAGTAAAAACTGAAATTATGGTATCATCATGTTTGTATTAGGTAGGCCGATAAGTGTAGCTTGTATGAGAACGTTACTTTTAAGAAAAAAAAAATTTTTCAGTAAAAACAGAAATTATTGTGTCATCATATTTGTATACAGTAGGCCGATAAGAGTAGCCTGTATGAGAACGTTAATTTGAGAAAAAATAAATTTTCAGTAAAAACTGAAATTATTGTGCCATCATGCTTGTATACGGTAGGCCGATAAGAGTAGCCTGTATGAGAACGTCACTTTAAAAAAAAAAAAAAAATTTCAGTAAAAACTGAAATTATGGTGTCATCATGTTTGTATACGGTAGGCCGATAAGAGTAGCTTGTATAAGAACGTTAATTTGAGAAAAAAAAATTTTCAGTAAAAACAGAAATTATGGTGTCATCATGTTTGTATACGGTAGGCCGATAAGTGTAGCTTGTATGAGAACTTTACTTTAAAAAAAAAAAAATTTCATTAAAAACTGAAATTATGGTGTCATCATGTTTGTATACGGTAGGCCGATAAGAGTAGTCTGTATGAGAACGTTAATTTGAGAAAAAAAAAATATTTAGTAAAAACTGAAATTATGGTGTCATCATGTTTGTATACGGTAGGCCGATAAGTGTAGTTTGTATGAGAACATTACTTTTAAAAAAAAATGCCAGTAAAAACTGGAATTATGGTGTCATCATGTTTGTATACGGTAGGCCGATAAGAGTAGTCTGTATGAGAACGTTAATTTGACAAAAAAAAAAGTTTTCAGTAAAAACTGAAATTATGGTGCCATCATGTTTGTATACGGCAGGCCGATAAGAGTAGATTGTATGAGAACGTTAATTTGAGAAAAAAAAATTTTCAGTAAAAACAGAAATTATGGTGTCATCATGTTTGTATACGTTAGGCCGATAACAGTAGCCTGTATGAGAACGTTAATTTGAGAAAAAAAAAATATTTAGTAAAAACTGAAATTATGGTGTCATCATGTTTGTATACGGTAGGCCGATAAGTGTAGCTTGTATGAGAACGTTACTTTAAAAAAAAAAAAAAATTTCAGTAAAAACTGAAATTATGGTGTCATCATGTTTGTATACGATAGGCCGATAAGAGTAGCCTGTATGAGAACGTTAATTTGAGAAAAAAAAAAATTTCAGTAAAAACTGAAATTATGGTGTCATCATGTTTGTATACGGTAGGCCGATAATAGTAGTCTGTATGAGAACGTTAATTTGACAAAAAAAAAAGTTTTCAGTAAAAACTGAAATTATGGTGCCATCATGTTTGTATACGGCAGGCCGATAAGAGTAGATTGTATGAGAACGTTAATTTGAGAAAAATAAAATTTTCAGTAAAAACTGAAATTATGGTGTCATCATGTTTGTATACGGTAGGCCGATAAGATTAGTCTGTATGAGAACATTAATTTGACAAAAACAAAAGT
Organism: Bombylius discolor; assembly: GCA_939192795.1. Lineage (NCBI taxonomy): Eukaryota > Metazoa > Arthropoda > Insecta > Diptera > Bombyliidae > Bombylius > Bombylius discolor. The sequence continues at coordinate 16,876,333 of OW584242.1, forward strand.
TTTCAGTAAAACCTGAAATTATGGTGTCATCATGTTTGTATACGGTAGGCCGATAAGAGTAGGTTGTATGAGAACGTTAATTTGAGAAAAAAAATTTTCAGTAAAAACTGAAATTATGGTGCCATCATGCTTGTATACGGTAGGCCGATAAGAGTAGGTTGTATGAGAACGTTAATTTGAGAAAAAAAAAATTTTCAGTAAAAACTGAAATTATGGTATCATCATGTTTGTATACGGTAGGCCGATAAGAGTAGTGTGTATGAGAACGTTAATTTGACAAAAAAAAAAGTTTTCAGTAAAAACTGAAATTATGGTCCCATCATGCTTGCATACGGTAGGCCGATAAGAGTAGGTTGTATGAGAACGTTAATTTGAGAAAAAAAAATTTTCAGTAAAAACAGAAATTATGGTGTCATCATGTTTGTATACGGTAGGCCGATAAGAGTAGCCTGTATGAGAACGTTAATTTGAGAAAAAAAAAATATTTAGTAAAAACTGAAATTATGGTGTCATCATGTTTGTATACGGTAGGCCGATAAGTGTAGCTTGTATGAGAACATTACTTTAAAAAAAAAAAAAAAATGCCAGTAAAAACTGAAATTATGGTGTCATCATGTTTATATACTGTAGGCCGATAAGTGTAGCTTGTATGAGAACTTTTCTTTAAAAAAAAAAAAATTTCAGTAAAAACTGAAATTATGGTGTCATCATGTTTGTATACGGTAGGCCGACAAGAGTAGCCTGTATAAGAACGTTAATTTGAGAAAAAAAAAATTTTAGTAAAAACAGAAATTATGGTGTCATCATGTTTGTATACGGTAGGCCGATAAGAGTAGTGTGTATGAGAACGTTAATTTGACAAAAAAAAAAGTTTTCAGTAAAAACTGAAATTATGGTCCCATCATGCTTGCATACGGTAGGCCGATAAGAGTAGGTTGTATGAGAACGTTAATTTGAGAAAAAAAAATTTTCAGTAAAAACAGAAATTATGGTGCCATCATGTTTGTATACGGCAGGCCGATAAGAGTAGATTGTATGAGAACGTTAATTTGAGAAAAATAAAATTTTCAGTAAAAACTGAAATTATGGTGTCATCATGTTTGTATACGGTAGGCCGATAAGTGTAGCTTGTATGAGAACGTTACTTTAAAAAAAAAAAAAAAATTTCAGTAAAAACTGAAATTTTGGTGTCATCATGTTTGTATACGGTAGGCCGATAAGAGTAGTCTGTATGAGAACGTTAATTTGACAGAAACAAAAGTTTTCAGTAAAACCTGAAATTATGGTGTCATCATGTTTGTATACGGTAGGCCGATAAGAGTAGGTTGTATGAGAACGTTAATTTAAAAAAAAAAGTTATCAGTAAAAACTGAAATTATGGTGTCATCATGTTTGTATACGGTAGGCCGATAAGAGTAGCCTGTATGAGAACGGTAATTTGAGAAGAAAAAAAATTTTCAGTAAAAACTGAAATTATGGTATCATCATGTTTGTATTAGGTAGGCCGATAAGTGTAGCTTGTATGAGAACGTTACTTTTAAGAAAAAAAAAATTTTTCAGTAAAAACAGAAATTATTGTGTCATCATATTTGTATACAGTAGGCCGATAAGAGTAGCCTGTATGAGAACGTTAATTTGAGAAAAAATAAATTTTCAGTAAAAACTGAAATTATTGTGCCATCATGCTTGTATACGGTAGGCCGATAAGAGTAGCCTGTATGAGAACGTCACTTTAAAAAAAAAAAAAAAATTTCAGTAAAAACTGAAATTATGGTGTCATCATGTTTGTATACGGTAGGCCGATAAGAGTAGCTTGTATAAGAACGTTAATTTGAGAAAAAAAAATTTTCAGTAAAAACAGAAATTATGGTGTCATCATGTTTGTATACGGTAGGCCGATAAGTGTAGCTTGTATGAGAACTTTACTTTAAAAAAAAAAAAATTTCATTAAAAACTGAAATTATGGTGTCATCATGTTTGTATACGGTAGGCCGATAAGAGTAGTCTGTATGAGAACGTTAATTTGACAAAAACAAAAGTTTTCAGTAAAACCTGAAATTATGGTGTCATCATGTTTGTATACGGTAGGCCGATAAGAGTAGCCTGTATGAGAACGTTAATTTGAGAAAAAATAAATTTTCAGTAAAAACTGAAATTATGGTGCCATCTTGTTTGTATACGGTAGGCCGATAAGAGTAGCCTGTATAAAAACGTTAATTTGAGAAAAAAAATTTTCAGTAAAAACTGAAATTATGGTTTCATCATGTTTGTATACGGTAGGCCGACAAGTGTAGCTTGTATGAGAACGTTACTTTAAAAAAAAAAAAAAATTTCAGTAAAAACTGAAATTATGGTGTCATCATGTTTGTATACGATAGGCCGATAAGAGTAGCCTGTATGAGAACGTTAATTTGAGAAAAAAAAAAATTTCAGTAAAAACTGAAATTATGGTGTCATCATGTTTGTATACGGTAGGCCGATAATAGTAGTCTGTATGAGAACGTTAATTTGACAAAAAAAAAAGTTTTCAGTAAAAACTGAAATTATGGTGCCATCATGTTTGTATACGGCAGGCCGATAAGAGTAGATTGTATGAGAACGTTAATTTGAGAAAAATAAAATTTTCAGTAAAAACTGAAATTATGGTGTCATCATGTTTGTATACGGTAGGCCGATAAGATTAGTCTGTATGAGAACATTAATTTGACAAAAACAAAAGTTTTCAGTAAAACCTGAAATTATGGTGTCATCATGTTTGTATACGGTAGGCCGATAAGAGTAGGTTGTATGAGAACGTTAATTTGAGAAAAAAAATTTTCAGTAAAATCTGAAATTATGGTGCCATCATGCTTGTATACGGTAGGCCGATAAGAGTAGGTTGTATGAGAACGTTAATTTGAGAAAAAAAAATTTTCAGTAAAAACAGAAATTATGGTGTCATCATGTTTGTATACGGTAGGCCGATAAATGTAGCTTGTATGAGAACGTTAATTTGAGAAAAAAAAAATATTCAGTAAAAACTGAAATTATGCAGTCATCGTGTTTGTATACGGTAGGCCGATAAGTGTAGCTTGTATGAGAACGTTACTTTAAAAAAAAAAAAAAAATTTCAGTAAAAACGGAAATTTTGGTGTCATCATGTTTGTATACAGTAGGCCGATAAGAGTAGGTTGTATGAGAACGTTAATTTGAGAAAAAAAATTTTTCAGTAAAAACAGAAATTATGGTGTCATCATGTTTGTATACGGTAGGCCGATAAGAGTAGCCTGTATGAGAACGTTAATTTGAGAAAAAAAAAATATTTAGTAAAAACTAAAATTATGGTGTCATCATGTTTGTATACGGTAGGCCGATAAGTATAGCTTGTATGAGAACATTACTTTTTAAAAAAAAAAAAAAATGCCAGTAAAAACTGAAATTAAGGTGTCATCATGTTTGTATACGGTAGGCCGATAAAAGTAGTCTGTATGAAAACGTTAATTTGACAAAAAAAAAAGTTTTCAGTAAAAACTGAAATTATGGTGCCATCATGTTTGTATACGGCAGGCCGATAAGAGTAGATTGTATGAGAACGTTAATTTGAGAAAAAAGAATTTCCAGTAAAAACAGAAATTATGGTGTCATCATGTTTGTATACGTTAGGCCGATAACAGTAGCCTGTATGAGAACGTTAATTTGAGAAAAAAAAAATATTTAGTAAAAACTGAAATTATGGTGTCATCATGTTTGTATACGGTAGGCCGATAAGTGTAGCTTGTATGAGAACATTACTTTTAAAAAAAAAAAAAAATGCCAGTAAAAACTGAAATTATGGCGTCATCATGTTTGTATACGGTAGGCCGATAAGTGTAGCTTGTATGAGAACGTTACTTTAAAAAAAAAAAAATTTCAGTAAAAACTGAAATTTTGGTGTCATCATGTTTGTATGCGGTAGGCCGATAAGAGTAGCCTGTATGAGAACGTTATTTTAAAAAAAAAATTTTTCAGTAAAAACTGAAATTATGGTGCCATCATGCTTGTATACGGTAGGCCGATAAGAGTAGGTTGTATGAGAACGTTAATTTGAGAAAAAAAAATTTTAGTAAAAACAGAAATTATGGTGTCATCATGTTTGTATACGGTAGGCCGATAAGAGTAGTGTGTATGAGAACGTTAATTTGACAAAAAAAAAAGTTTTCAGTAAAAACTGAAATTATGGTCCCATCATGCTTGCATACGGTAGGCCGATAAGAGTAGGTTGTATGAGAACATTAATTTAAAAAAAAAAGTTTCAGTAAAAACAGAAATTATGGTGTCATCATGTTTGTATACGGTAGGCCGATAAGAGTAGCCTGTATGAGAACGTTAATTTGAGAAAAAAAAGTATTTAGTAAAAACTGAAATTATGGTGTCATCATGTTTGTATACGGTAGGCCGATAAGTGTAGCTTGTATGAGAACATTACTTTTAAAAAAAAAAAAAAATGCCAGTAAAAACTGAAATTATGGTGTCATCATGTTTATATACGGTAGGCCGATAAGTGTAGCTTGTATGAGAACTTTTCTTTAAAAAAAAAAAAATTTCAGTAAAAACTGAAATTATGGTGTCATCATGTTTGTATACGGTAGGCCGACAAGAGTAGCTTGTATAAGAACGTTAATTTGAGAAAAAAAAAATTTTAGTAAAAACAGAAATTATGGTGTCATCATGTTTGTATACGGTAGGCCGATAAGTGTAGCTTGTATGAGAACATTACTTTTAAAAAAAAAAAAAAATGCCAGTAAAAACTGAAATTATGGTGTCATCATGTTTGTATACGGTAGGCCGATAAGAGTAGTCTGTATGAGAACGTTAATTTGACAAACAAAAAAGTTTTCAGTAAAAACTGAAATTATGGTGCCATCATGTTTGTATACGGCAGGCCGATAAGAGTAGATTGTATGAGAACGTTAATTTGAGAAAAATAAAATTTTTAGTAAAAACTGAAATTATGGTGTCATCATGTTTGTATACGGTAGGCCGATAAGTGTAGCTTGTATGAGAACGTTACTTTAAAAAAAAAAAAAAAATTTCAGTAAAAACTGAAATTTTGGTGTCATCATGTTTGTATACGGTAGGCCGATAAGAGTAGTCTGTATGAGAACGTTAATTTGACAAAAACAAAAGTTTTCAGTAAAACCTGAAATTATGGTGTCATCATGTTTGTATACGGTAGGCCGATAAGAGTAGGTTGTATGAGAACGTTAATTTGAGAAAAAAAATTATCAGTAAAAACTGAAATTATGGTGCCATCATACTTGTATACGGTAGGCCGATAAGAGTAGCCTGTATGAGAACGTTAATTTGAGAAAAAAAAATTTTCAGTAAAAACAGAAATTATGGTGTCATCATGTTTGTATACGGTAGGCCGATAAATGTAGCTTGTATGAGAACGTTAATTTGAGAAAAAAAAAATATTCAGTAAAAACTGAAATTATGGTGTCATCATTTTTGTATACGGTAGGCCGATAAGTGTAGCTTGTATGAGAACGTTACTTTAAAAAAAAAAAAATTTCAGTAAAAACGGAAATTTTGGTGTCATCATGTTTGTATACGGTAGGCCGATAAGAGTAGGTTGTATGAGAACGTTAATTTGAGAAAAAAAAATTTTCAGTAAAAACAGAAATTATGGTGTCATCATGTTTGTATACGGTAGGCCGATAAGAGTAGCCTGTATGAGAACGTTAATTTGAGAAAAAAAAAATATTTAGTAAAAACTGAAATTATGGTGTCATCATGTTTGTATACGGTAGGCCGATTAGTGTAGCTTGTATGAGAACATTACTTTAAAAAAAAAAAAAAAATGCCAGTAAAAACTGAAATTATGGTGTCATCATGTTTGTATACGGTAGGCCGATAAGAGTAGTCTGTATGAGAACGTTAATTTGACAAAAAAAAAAGTTTTCAGTAAAAACTGAAATTATGGTGCCATCATGTTTGTATACGGTAGGCCGATAAGAGTAGGTTGTATGAGAACGTTAATTTGAGAAAAAAAATTTTCAATAAAAACTGAAATTATGGTGCCATCATGCTTGTATACGGTAGGCCGATAAGAGTAGGTTGTATGAGAACGTTAATTTGAGAAAAAAAAATTTTCAGTAAAAACAGAAATTATGGTGTCATCATGTTTGTATACGGTAGGCCGATAAATGTAGCTTGTATGAGAACGTTAATTTGAGAAAAATAAAATTTTCAGTAAAAACTGAAATTATGGTGTCATCATGTTTGTATACGGTAGGCCGATAAGTGTAGCTTGTATGAGAACGTTACTTTAAAAAAAAAAAAAAAATTTCAGTAAAAACTGAAATTTTGGTGTCATCATGTTTGTATACGGTAGGCCGATAAGAGTAGTCTGTATGAGAACGTTAATTTGACAAAAACAAAAGTTTTCAGTAAAACCTGAAATTATGGTGTCATCATGTTTGTATACGGTAGGCCGATAAGAGTAGGTTGTATGAGAACGTTAATTTGAGAAAAAAAATTTTCAGTAAAAACTGAAATTATGGTGCAATCATGCTTGTATACGGTAGGCCGATAAGAGTAGGTTGTATGAGAACGTTAATTTGAGAAAAAAAAATTTTCAGTAAAAACAGAAATTATGGTGTCATCATGTTTGTATACGGTAGGCCGATAAATGTAGCTTGTATGAGAACGTTAATTTGAGAAAAAATTAATTTTCAGTAAAAACTGAAATTATGGTGTCATCATGTTTGTATACGGTAGGCCGATAAGTGTAGCTTGTATGAGAACGTTACTTTAAAAAAAAAAAAATTTCAGTAAAAACTGAAATTATGGTGTCATCATGTTTGTATACGGTAGGCCGATAAGAGTAGGTTGTATAAGAACGTTAATTTGAGAAAAAAAAAATTTTTAGTAAAAACTGAAATTATGGTGTCATCATGTTTGTATACGGTAGGCCGATAAGTGTAGCTTGTATGAGAACGTTACTTTTAAAAAAAAAAAAATTTCAGTAAAAACGGAAATTTTGGTGTCATCATGTTTGTATACGGTAGGCCGATAAGAGTAGGTTGTATGAGAACGTTAATTTGAGAAAAAAAAATTTTCAGTAAAAACAGAAATTATGGTGTCATCATGTTTGTATACGGTAGGCCGATAAGAGTAGCCTGTATGAGAACGTTAATTTGAGAAAAAAAAAATATTTAGTAAAAACTGAAATTATGGTGTCATCATGTTTGTATACGGTAGGCCGATAAGTGTAGCTTGTATGAGAACATTACTTTTAAAAAAAAAAAAAAAATGCCAGTAAAAACTGAAATTATGGCGTCATCATGTTTGTATACGGTAGGCCGATAAGTGTAGCTTGTATGAGAACGTTACTTTTAAAAAAAAAAAATTTCAGTAAAAACTAAAATTTTGGTGTCATCATGTTTGTATGCGGTAGGCCGATAAGAGTAGCCTGTATGAGAACGTTAATTTAAAAAAAAAATTTTTCAGTAAAAACTGAAATTATGGTGCCATCATGCTTGTATACGGTAGGCCGATAAGAGTAGGTTGTATGAGAACGTTAATTTGAGAAAAAAAAATTTTAGTAAAAACAGAAATTATGGTGTCATCATGTTTGTATACGGTAGGCCGATAAGAGTAGTCTGTATGAGAACGTTAATTTAAAAAAAAAAAAAATTTCAGTAAAAAGTTAAATTATGTTGTCATCATGTTTGTATACGGTAGGCCGATAAGAGTAGCCTGTATGAGAACGTTAATTTAAAAAAAAAAAAAATTTCAGTAGAAAGTGAAATTATGGTGTCATCATGTTTGTATACGGTAGGCCGATAAGAGTAGCCTGTATGAGAACGGTAATTTGAGAAGAAAAAAAATTTTCAGTAAAAACTGAAATTTTGGTGTCATCATGTTTGTATACGGTAGGCCGATAAGAGTAGTCTGTATGAGAACGTTAATTTGACAAAAACAAAAGTTTTCAGTAAAAACTGAAATTATGGTGTCATCATGTTTGTATACGGTAGGCCGATAAGAGTAGCCTGTATGAGAACGTTAATTTAAAAAAAAAAAAAATTTCAGTAAAAAGTGAAATTATGGTGTCATCATGTTTGTATACGGTAGGCCGATAAGAGTAGCCTGTATGAGAACGGTAATTTGAGAAGAAAAAAAATTTCAGTAAAAACTGAAATTTTGGTGTCATCATGTTTGTATACGGTAGGCCGATAACAGTAGTCTGTATGAGAACGGTAATTTGACAAAAACAAAAGTTTTCAGTAAAACCTGAAATTATGGTGTCATCATGTTTGTATACGGTAGGCCGATAAGAGTAGGTTGTATGAGAACGTTAATTTGAGAAAAAAAATTTTCAGTAAAAACTGAAATTATGGTGCCATCATGCTTGTATACGGTAGGCCGATAAGAGTAGGTTGTATGAGAACGTATATTTGAGAAAAAAAAATTTTCAGTAAAAACAGAAATTATGGTGTCATCATGTTTGTATACGGTAGGCCGATAAGAGTAGCCTGTATGAGAACGTTAATTTGAGAAAAAAAAAATATTCAGTAAAAACTGAAATTATGGTGTCATCATGTTTGTATACGGTAGGCCGATAAGTGTAGCTTGTATGAGAACGTTACTTTAAAAAAAAAAAAAAATTCCAGTAAAAACTGAAATTATGGTGTCATCATGTTTGTATACGGTAGGCCGATAAGTGTAGCTTGTATGAGAACGTTACTTTTAAAAAAAAAAAAATTTCAGTAAAAACTGAAATTTTGGTGTCATCATGTTTGTATACGGTAGGCCGATAGGAGTAGCCTGTATGAGAACGGTAATTTGAGAAGAAAAAAAATTTTCAGTAAAAACTGAAATTATGGTGTCATCATGTTTGTATACGGTAGGCCGATAAGTGTAGCTTGTATGAGAACGTTACTTTAAAAAAAAAAAAAATTTCAGTAAAAACTGAAATTATGGTGTCATCATGTTTGTATACGGTAGGCCGATAAGAGTAGCTTGTATAAGAACGTTAATTTGAGAAAAAAAAATTTTCAGTAAAAACTGAAATTTTTGTGTAATCATGTTTGTATACGGTAGGCCGATAAGAGTAGTCTGTATGAGAACATTAATTTGACAAAAAAAAAGCTTTCAGTAAAAACTGAAATTATTGTGTCATCATGTTTGTATACGGTAGGCCGATAAGAGTAGCTTGTATAAGAACGTTAATTTGAGAAAAAAAAATTTTCAGTAAAAACAGAAATTATGGTGTCATCATGTTTGTATACGGTAGGCCGATAAGAGTAGCCTGTATGAGAACGTTAATTTGTGAAAAAATAAACTTTCAGTAAAAACTGAAATTATGGTGTCATCATGTTTGTATACGGTAGGCCGATAAGAGTAGCTTGTATAAGAACGTTAATTTGAGAAAAAAAAATTTTCAGTAAAAACAGAAATTATGGTGTCATCATGTTTGTATACGGTAGGCCGATAAGAGTAGCCTGTATGAGAACGTTAATTTGTGAAAAAATAAACTTTCAGTAAAAACTGAAATTATGGTGTCATCATGTTTGTATACGGTAGGCCGATAAGAGTAGGTTGTATGAGAACATTAATTTGAGAAAAAAAAATTTTCAGTCAAAACTGAAATTATTGTGTCATCATGTTTGTATACGGTAGGCCGATAAGAGTAGGTTGTATGAGAACATTAATTTGAGAAAAAAAAATTTTCAGTCAAAACTGAAATTATGGTGCCATCATGCTTGTATACGGTGGGCCGATAAGTGTAGCTTGTATGAGAACGTTACTTTAAAAAAAAAAAACAAATTTCAGTAAAAACTAATATTATGGTGTCATCATGTTTGTATACGGTAGGCCGATAAGAGTTGCTTGTATAAGAACGTTAATTTGAGAAAAAAAAATTTTCAGTAAAAACAGAAATTATGGTGTCATCATGTTTGTATACGGTAGGCCGATAAGAGTAGCCTGTATGAGAACGTTAATTTGTGAAAAAATAAACTTTCAGTAAAAACTGAAATTATGGTGTCATCATGTTTGTATACGGCAGGCCGATAAGAGTAGATTGTATAAGAACGTTAATTTGAGAAAAATAAAATTTTCAGTAAAAACTGAAATTATGGTGTCATCATGTTTGTATACGGTAGGCCTATAAGTGTAGCTTGTATAAGAACGTTACTTTAAAAAAAAAAAAAAAATTTCAGTAAAAACTGAAATTTTGGTGTCATCATGTTTGTATACGGTAGGCCGATAAGAGTAGGTTGTATAAGAACGTTAATTTGAGAAAAAAAAAATTTTTAGTAAAAACTGAAATTATGGTGTCATCATGTTTGTATACGGTAGGCCGATAAGTGTAGCTTGTATGAGAACGTTACTTTTAAAAAAAAAAAAATTTCAGTAAAAACTGAAATTATGGTGTCATCATGTTTGTATACGGCAGGCCGATAAGAGTAGATTGTATGAGAACGTTAATTTGAGAAAAATAAAATTTTCAGTAAAAACAGAAATTATGGTGTCATCATGTTTGTATACGGTAGGCCGATAAATGTAGCTTGTATGAGAACGTTAATTTGAGAAAAAATTAATTTTCAGTAAAAACTGAAATTATGGTGTCATCATGTTTGTATACGGTAGGCCGATAAGTGTAGCTTGTATGAGAACGTTACTTTAAAAAAAAAAAAATTTCAGTAAAAACTGAAATTATGGTGTCATCATGTTTGTATACGGTAGGCCGATAAGTGTAGCTTGTATGAGAACGTTACTTTAAAAAAAAAAAAATTTCAGTAAAAACTGAAATTATGGTGTCATCATGTTTGTATACGGTAGGCCGATAAGAGTAGGTTGTATAAGAACGTTAATTTGAGAAAAAAAAAATTTTAAGTAAAAACTGAAATTATGGTGTCATCATGTTTGTATACGGTAGGCCGATAAGTGTAGCTTGTATGAGAACGTTACTTTTAAAAAAAAAAAAATTTCAGTAAAAACGGAAATTTTGGTGTCATCATGTTTGTATACGGTAGGCCGATAAGAGTAGGTTGTATGAGAACGTTAATTTGAGAAAAAAAAATTTTCAGTAAAAACAGAAATTATGGTGTCATCATGTTTGTATACGGTAGGCCGATAAGAGTAGCCTGTATGAGAACGTTAATTTGAGAAAAAAAAAATATTTAGTAAAAACTGAAATTATGGTGTCATCATGTTTGTATACGGTAGGCCGATAAGTGTAGCTTGTATGAGAACATTACTTTTAAAAAAAAAAAAAAATGCCAGTAAAAACTGAAATTATGGTGTCATCATGTTTGTATACGGTAGGCCGATAAGAGTAGTTTGTATGAGAACGTTAATTTGACAAAAAAAAAAGTTTTCAGTAAAAACTGAAATTATGGTGCCATCATGTTTGTATACGGCAGGCCGATAAGAGTAGATTGTATGAGAACGTTAATTTGAGAAAAAAAAATTATCAGTAAAAACAGAAATTATGGTGTCATCATGTTTGTATACGTTAGGCCGATAAGAGTAGCCTGTATGAGAACGTTAATTTGAGAAAAAAAAAAAATTTAGTAAAAACTGAAATTATGGTGTCATCATGTTTGTATACGGTAGGCCGATAAGTGTAGCTTGTATGAGAACATTACTTTTAAAAAAAAAAAAAAAATGCCAGTAAAAACTGAAATTTTGGTGTCATCATGTTTGTATACGGCAGGCCGATAAGAGTAGATTGTATGAGAACGTTAATTTGAGAAAAATAAAATTTTCAGTAAAAACAGAAATTATGGTGTCATCATGTTTGTATACGGTAGGCCGTTAAATGTAGCTTGTATGAGAACGTTAATTTGAGAAAAAATTAATTTTCAGTAAAAACTGAAATTATGGTGTCATCATGTTTGTATACGGTAGGCCGATAAGTGTAGCTTGTATGAGAACGTTACTTTAAAAAAAAAAAAAATTTCAGTAAAAACTGAAATTATGGTGTCATCATGTTTGTATACGGTAGGCCGATAAGAGTAGGTTGTATAAGAACGTTAATTTGAGAAAAAAAAAATTTTTAGTAAAAACTGAAATTATGGTGTCATCATGTTTGTATACGGTAGGCCGATAAGTGTAGCTTGTATGAGAACGTTACTTTTAAAAAAAAAAATTTCAGTAAAAACGGAAATTTTGGTGTCATCATGTTTGTATACGGTAGACCGATAAGAGTAGGTTGTATGAGAACGTTAATTTGAGAAAAAAAAATTTTCAGTAAAAACAGAAATTATGGTGTCATCATGTTTGTATACGGTAGGCCGATAAGAGTAGCCTGTATGAGAACGTTAATTTGAGAAAAAAAAAATATTTAGTAAAAACTGAAATTATGGTGCCATCATGCTTGTATACGGTAGGCCGATAAGAGTAGGTTGTATGAGAACGTTAATTTGAGAAAAAAAAATTTTAGTAAAAACAGAAATTATGGTGTCATCATGTTTGTATACGGTAGGCCGATAAGAGTAGTCTGTATGAGAATGTTAATTTAAAAAAAAAAAAAATTTCAGTAAAAAGTGAAATTATGGTGTCATCATGTTTGTATACGGTAGGCCGATAAGAGTAGCCTGTATGAGAACGTTAATTTAAAAAAAAAAAAAATTTCAGTAGAAAGTGAAATTATGGTGTCATCATGTTTGTATACGGTAGGCCGATAAGAGTAGCCTGTATGAGAACGTTAATTTGACAAAAAAAAAAGTTTTCAGTAAAAACTGAAATTATGGTGCCATCATGTTTGTATACGGCAGGCCGATAAGAGTAGATTGTATGAGAACGTTAATTTGAGAAAAAAAAATTATCAGTAAAAACAGAAATTATGGTGTCATCATGTTTGTATACGTTAGGCCGATAAGAGTAGCCTGTATGAGAACGTTAATTTGAGAAAAAAAAAATATTTAGTAAAAACTGAAATTATGGTGTCATCATGTTTGTATACGGTAGGCCGATAAGTGTAGCTTGTATGAGAACATTACTTTTAAAAAAAAAAAAAAAAATGCCAGTAAAAACTGAAATTATGGCGTCATCATGTTTGTATACGGTAGGCCGATAAGTGTAGCTTGTATGAGAACGTTAATTTGACAAAAAAAAAAAATTTCAGTAAAAACTAAAATTTTGGTGTCATCATGTTTGTATGCGGTAGGCCGATAAGAGTAGCCTGTATGAGAACGTTAATTTAAAAAGAAAATTTTTCAGTAAAAACTGAAATTATGGTGCCATCATGCTTGTATACGGTAGGCCGATAAGAGTAGCCTGTATGAGAACGTTAATTTAAAAAAAAAAAAAATTTCAGTAGAAAGTGAAATTATGGTGTCATCATGTTTGTATACGGTAGGCCGATAAGAGTAGCCTGTATGAGAACGGTAATTTGAGAAGAAAAAAAATTTTCAGTAAAAACTGAAATTTTGGTGTCATCATGTTTGTATACGGTAGGCCGATAAGAGTAGTCTGTATGAGAACGTTAATTTGACAAAAACAAAAGTTTTCAGTAAAAACTGAAATTATGGTGTCATCATGTTTGTATACGGTAGGCCGATAAGAGTAGTCTGTATGAGAACGTTAATTTAAAAAAAAAAAAAATTTCAGTAAAAAGTGAAATTATGGTGTCATCATGTTTGTATACGGTAGGCCGATAAGAGTAGCCTGTATGAGAACGTTAATTTAAAAAAAAAAAAAATTTCAGTAGAAAGTGAAATTATGGTGTCATCATGTTTGTATACGGTAGGCCGATAAGAGTAGCCTGTATGAGAACGGTAATTTGAGAAGAAAAAAAATTTTCAGTAAAAACTGAAATTTTGGTGTCATCATGTTTGTATACGGTAGGCCGATAAGAGTAGTCTGTATGAGAACGTTAATTTGACAAAAACAAAAGTTTTCAGTAAAAACTGAAATTATGGTGTCATCATGTTTGTATACGGTAGGCCGATAAGAGTAGCCTGTATGAGAACGTTAATTTAAAAAAAAAAAATTTCAGTAAAAAGTGAAATTATGGTGTCATCATGTTTGTATACGGTAGGCCGATAAGAGTAGCCTGTATGAGAACGGTAATTTGAGAAGAAAAAAAATTTCAGTAAAAACTGAAATTTTGGTGTCATCATGTTTGTATACGGTAGGCCGATAAGAGTAGTCTGTATGAGAACGTTAATTTGACAAAAACAAAAGTTTTCAGTAAAACCTGAAATTATGGTGTCATCATGTTTGTATACGGTAGGCCGATAAGAGTAGGTTGTATGAGAATGTTAATTTGAGAAAAAAAATTTTCAGTAAAAACTGAAATTATGGTGCCATCATGCTTGTATACGGTAGGCCGATAAGAGTAGTCTGTATGAGAACGTTAATTTGACAAAAACAAAAGTTTTCAGTAAAACCTGAAATTATGGTGTCATCATGTTTGTATACGGTAGGCCGATAAGAGTAGGTTGTATGAGAACGTTAATTTGAGAAAAAAAATTTTCAGTAAAAACTGAAATTATGGTGCCATCATGCTTGTATACGGTAGGCCGATAAGAGTAGGTTGTATGAGAACGTATATTTGAGAAAAAAAAATTTTCAGTAAAAACAGAAATTATGGTGTCATCATGTTTGTATACGGTAGGCCGATAAGAGTAGCCTGTATGAGAACGTTAATTTGAGAAAAAAAAAATATTCAGTAAAAACTGAAATTATGGTGTCATCATGTTTGTATACGGTAGGCCGATAAGTGTAGCTTGTATGAGAACGTTACTTTAAAAAAAAAAAAAAATTCCAGTAAAAACTGAAATTATGGTGTCATCATGTTTGTATACGGTAGGCCGATAAGTGTAGCTTGTATGAGAACGTTTTTTTTAAAAAAAAAAAAAAAAATTTCAGTAAAAACTGAAATTTTGGTGTCATCATGTTTGTATACGGTAGGCCGATAAGAGTATTCTGTATGAGAACGTTAATTTGACAAAAAAAAGTTTTCAGTAAAAACTGAAATTATGGTGTCATCATGTTTGTATACGGTAGGCCGATGAGAGTAGGTTGTATGAGAACGTTAATTTGAGAAAAAAAAAATTTTCAGTAAAAACTTAAATTATTGTGTCATCATGTTTGTATACGGTAGGCCGATAAGAGTAGCCTGTATGAGAACGTTAATTTAAAAAAAAAAAAAATTTCAGTAAAAAGTGAAATTATGGTGTCATCATGTTTGTATACGGTAGGCCGATAAGAGTAGCCTGTATGAGAACGGTAATTTGAGAAGAAAAAAAATTTTCAGTAAAAACTGAAATTATGGTGTCATCATGTTTGTATACGGTAGGCCGATAAGAGTAGTCTGTATGAGAACATTAATTTGACAAAAAAAAAGCTTTCAGTAAAAACTGAAATTATTGTGTCATCATGTTTGTATACGGTAGGCCGATAAGAGTAGGTTGTATGAGAACATTAATTTGAGAAAAAAAAATTTTCATTCAAAACTGAAATTATTGTGTCATCATGTTTGTATACGGTAGGCCGATAAGAGTAGGTTGTATGAGAACATTAATTTGAGAAAAAAAAAATTTTCAGTCAAAACTGAAATTATGGTGCCATCATGCTTGTATACGGTAGGCCGATAAGTGTAGCTTGTATGAGAACGTTACTTTAAAAAAAAAAAACAAATTAGAGTAAAAACTGATATTATGGTGTCATCATGTTTGTATACGGTAGGCCGATAAGAGTAGCTTGTATAAGAACGTTAATTTGAGAAAAAAAAAAAAGCTTTCAGTAAAAACTGAAATTATGGTGTCATCATGTTTGTATACGGTAGGCCGATAAGTGTAGCTTGTATGAGAACGTTACTTAAAAAAAAAAAAAAAATTTCAGTAAAAACTGAAATTATGGTGTCATCATGTTTGTATACGGTAGGCCGATAAGTGTAGCTTGTATGAGAACGTTAATTTGACAAAAAAAAAAGTTTTCAGTAAAAACTGAAATTATGGTGCCATCATGTTTGTATACGGCAGGCCGATAAGAGTAGATTGTATGAGAACGTTAATTTGAGAAAAAAAAATTATCAGTAAAAACAGAAATTATGGTGTCATCATGTTTGTATACGTTAGGCCGATAAGAGTAGCCTGTATGAGAACGTTAATTTGAGAAAAAAAAAATATTTAGTAAAAACTGAAATTATGGTGTCATCATGTTTGTATACGGTAGGCCGATAAGTGTAGCTTGTATGAGAACATTACTTTTAAAAAAAAAAAAAAAAATGCCAGTAAAAACTGAAATTATGGCGTCATCATGTTTGTATACGGTAGGCCGATAAGTGTAGCTTGTATGAGAACGTTACTTTTAAAAAAAAAAAAATTTCAGGACAAACTAAAATTTTGGTGTCATCATGTTTGTATGCGGTAGGCCGATAAGAGTAGCCTGTATGAGAACGTTAATTTAAAAAGAAAATTTTTCAGTAAAAACTGAAATTATGGTGCCATCATGCTTGTATACGGTAGGCCGATAAGAGTAGGTTGTATGAGAACGTTAATTTGAGAAAAAAAAATTTTAGTAAAAACAGAAATTATGGTGTCATCATGTTTGTATACGGTAGGCCGATAAGAGTAGTCTGTATGAGAACGTTAATTTAAAAAAAAAAAAAATTTCAGTAAAAAGTGAAATTATGGTGTCATCATGTTTGTATACGGTAGGCCGATAAGAGTAGCCTGTATGAGAACGTTAATTTAAAAAAAAAAAAAATTTCAGTAGAAAGTGAAATTATGGTGTCATCATGTTTGTATACGGTAGGCCGATAAGAGTAGCCTGTATGAGAACGGTAATTTGAGAAAAATAAAATTTTCAGTAAAAACAGAAATTATGGTGTCATCATGTTTGTATACGGTAGGCCGATAAATGTAGCTTGTATGAGAACGTTAATTTGAAAAAATTAATTTTCAGTAAAAACTGAAATTATGGTGTCATCATGTTTGTATACGGTAGGCCGATAAGTGTAGCTTGTATGAAAACGTTACTTTAAAAAAAAAAAAAATTTCAGTAAAAACTGAAATTATGGTGTCATCATGTTTGTATACGGTAGGCCGATAAGAGTAGGTTGTATAAGAACGTTAATTTGAGAAAAAAAAAATTTTTAGTAAAAACTGAAATTATGGTGTCATCATGTTTGTATACGGTAGGCCGATAAGTGTAGCTTGTATGAGAACGTTACTTTTAAAAAAAAAAAAAATTTCAGTAAAAACGGAAATTTTGGTGTCATCATGTTTGTATACGGTAGGCCGATAAGAGTAGGTTGTATGAGAACGTTTATTTGAGAAAAAAAAATTTTCAGTAAAAACAGAAATTATGGTGTCATCATGTTTGTATACGGTAGGCCGATAAGAGTAGCCTGTATGAGAACGTTAATTTGAGAAAAAAAAAATATTTAGTAAAAACTGAAATTATGGTGTCATCATGTTTGTATACGGTAGGCCGATAAGTGTAGCTTGTATGAGAACATTACTTTTAAAAAAAAAAAAAAATGCCAGTAAAAACTGAAATTATGGTGTCATCATGTTTGTATACGGTAGGCCGATAAGAGTAGTTTGTATGAGAACGTTAATTTGACAAAAAAAAAAAATTTCAGTAAAAACTGAAATTATGGTGCCATCATGTTTGTATACGGCAGGCCGATAAGAGTAGATTGTATGAGAACGTTAATTTGAGAAAAAAAAATTATCAGTAAAAACAGAAATTATGGTGTCATCATGTTTGTATACGGTAGGCCGATAAGTGTAGCTTGTATGAGAACATTACTTTTAAAAAAAAAAAAAAAAATGCCAGTAAAAACTGAAATTATGGCGTCATCATGTTTGTATACGGTAGGCCGATAAGTGTAGCTTGTATGAGAACGTTACTTTTAAAAAAAAAAAATTTCAGTAAAAACTAAAATTTTGGTGTCATCATGTTTGTATGCGGTAGGCCGATAAGAGTAGCCTGTATGAGAACGTTAATTTAAAAAGAAAATTTTTCAGTACAAACTGAAATTATGGTGCCATCATGCTTGTATACGGTAGGCCGATAAGAGTAGGTTGTATGAGAACGTTAATTTGAGAAAAAAAAATTTTAGTAAAAACAGAAATTATGGTGTCATCATGTTTGTATACGGTAGGCCGATAAGAGTAGTCTGTATGAGAACGTTAATTCAAAAAAAAAAAAAATTTCAGTAAAAAGTGAAATTATGGTGTCATCATGTTTGTATACGGTAGGCCGATAAGAGTAGCCTGTATGAGAACGTTAATTTAAAAAAAAAAAAAATTTCAGTAGAAAGTGAAATTATGGTGTCATCATGTTTGTATACGGTAGGCCGATAAGAGTAGCCTGTATGAGAACGGTAATTTGAGAAGAAAAAAAATTTTCAGTAAAAACTGAAATTTTGGTGTCATCATGTTTGTATACGGTAGGCCGATAAGAGTAGTCTGTATGAGAACGTTAATTTGACAAAAACAAAAGTTTTCAGTAAAAACTGAAATTATGGTGTCATCATGTTTGTATACGGTAGGCCGATAAGAGTAGCCTGTATGAGAACGTTAATTTAAAAAAAAAAAAATTTCAGTAAAAAGTGAAATTATGGTGTCATCATGTTTGTATACGGTAGGCCGATAAGAGTAGCCTGTATGAGAACGGTAATTTGAGAAGAAAAAAAATTTCAGTAAAAACTGAAATTTTGGTGTCATCATGTTTGTATACGGTAGGCCGATAAGAGTAGTCTGTATGAGAACGTTAATTTGACAAAAACAAAAGTTTTCAGTAAAACCTGAAATTATGGTGTCATCATGTTTGTATACGGTAGGCCGATAAGAGTAGGTTGTATGAGAACGTTAATTTGAGAAAAAAAATTTTCAGTAAAAACTGAAATTATGGTGCCATCATGCTTGTATACGGTAGGCCGATAAGAGTAGGTTGTATGAGAACGTATATTTGAGAAAAAAAAATTTTCAGTAAAAACAGAAATTATGGTGTCATCATGTTTGTATACGGTAGGCCGATAAGAGTAGCCTGTATGAGAACGTTAATTTGAGAAAAAAAAAATATTCAGTAAAAACTGAAATTATGGTGTCATCATGTTTGTATACGGTAGGCCGATAAGTGTAGCTTGTATGAGAACGTTACTTTAAAAAAAAAAAAAAATTCCAGTAAAAACTGAAATTATGGTGTCATCATGTTTGTATACGGTAGGCCGATAAGTGTAGCTTGTATGAGAACGTTTTTTTTAAAAAAAAAAAAAAAATTTCAGTAAAAACTGAAATTTTGGTGTCATCATGTTTGTATACGGTAGGCCGATAAGAGTAGTCTGTATGAGAACGTTAATTTGACAAAAAAAAGTTTTCAGTAAAAACTGAAATTATGGTGTCATCATGTTTGTATACGGTAGGCCGATGAGAGTAGGTTGTATGAGAACGTTAATTTGAGAAAAAAAAAATTTTCAGTAAAAGCTGAAATTATTGTGTCATCATGTTTGTATACGGTAGGCCGATAAGAGTAGCCTGTATGAGAACGTTAATTTAAAAAAAAAAAAAATTTCAGTAAAAAGTGAAATTATGGTGTCATCATGTTTGTATACGGTAGGCCGATAAGAGTAGCCTGTATGAGAACGGTAATTAGAGAAGAAAAAAAATTTTCAGTTAAAACTGAAATTATGGTGTCATCATGTTTGTATACGGTAGGCCGATAAGAGTAGTCTGTATGAGAACATTAATTTGACAAAAAAAAAGCTTTCAGTAAAAACTGAAATTATTGTGTCATCATGTTTGTATACGGTAGGCCGATAAGAGTAGGTTGTATGAGACCATTAATTTGAGAAAAAAAAATTTTCAGTCAAAACTGAAATTATTGTGTCATCATGTTTGTATACGGTAGGCCGATAAGAGTAGGTTGTATGAGAACATTAATTTGATAAAAAAAAAATTTTCAGTCAAAACTGAAATTATGGTGCCATCATGCTTGTATACGGTAGGCCGATAAGTGTAGCTTGTATGAGAACGTTACTTTAAAAAAAAAAAACAAATTTCAGTAAAAACTGATATTATGGTGTCATCATGTTTGTATACGGTAGGCCGATAAGAGTAGCTTGTATAAGAACGTTAATTTGAGAAAAAAAAAAAGCTTTCAGTAAAAACTGAAATTATGGTGTCATCATGTTTGTATACGGTAGCCCGAAAAGTGTAGCTTGTATGAGAATGTTACTTTAAAAAAAAAAAAAAATTTCAGTAAAAACTGAAATTATGGTGTCATCATGTTTGTATACGGTAGACCGATAAGTGTAGCTTGTATGAGAACGTTACTTTAAAAAAAAAAAAAATTCCAGTAAAAACTGAAATTATGGTGCCATCATGCTTGTATATGGTAGGCCGATAAGAGTAGCCTGTATGAGAACGTTAATTTAAAAAGAAAATTTTTCAGTAAAAACTGAAATTATGGTGCCATCATGCTTGTATACGGTAGGCCGATAAGAGCAGGTTGTATGAGAACGTTAATTTGAGAAAAAAAAATTTTAGTAAAAACAGAAATTATGGTGTCATCATGTTTGTATACGGTAGGCCGATAAGAGTAGTCTGTATGAGAATGTTAATTTAAAAAAAAAAAAAATTTCAGTAAAAAGTGAAATTATGGTGTCATCATGTTTGTATACGGTAGGCCGATAAGAGTAGCCTGTATGAGAACGTTAATTTAAAAAAAAAAAAAATTTCAGTAGAAAGTGAAATTATGGTGTCATCATGTTTGTATACGGTAGGCCGATAAGAGTAGCCTGTATGAGAACGGTAATTTGAGAAGAAAAAAAATTTTCAGTAAAAAATGAAATTTTGGTGTCATCATGTTTGTATACGGTAGGCCGATAAGAGTAGTCTGTATTAGAACGTTAATTTGACAAAAACAAAAGTTTTCAGTAAAAACTGAAATTATGGTGTCATCATGTTTGTATACGGTAGGCCGATAAGAGTAGCCTGTATGAGAACGCTAATTTAAAAAAAAAAAAATTTCAGTAAAAAGTGAAATTATGGTGTCATCATGTTTGTATACGGTAGGCCGATAAGAGTAGCCTGTATGAGAACGGTAATTTGAGAAGAAAAAAAATTTCAGTAAAAACTGAAATTTTGGTGTCATCATGTTTGTATACGGTAGGCCGATAAGAGTAGCTTGTATAAGAACGTTAATTTGAGAAAAAAAAAAAAGCTTTCAGTAAAAACTGAAATTATGGTGTCATCATGTTTGTATACGGTAGGCCGATAAGTGTAGCTTGTATGAGAACGTTACTTAAAAAAAAAAAAAAAATTTCAGTAAAAACTGAAATTATGGTGTCATCATGTTTGTATACGGTAGGCCGATAAGTGTAGCTTGTATGAGAACGTTAATTTGACAAAAAAAAAAGTTTTCAGTAAAAACTGAAATTATGGTCCCATCATGTTTGTATACGGCAGGCCGATAAGAGTAGATTGTATGAGAACGTTAATTTGAGAAAAAAAAATTATCAGTAAAAACAGAAATTATGGTGTCATCATGTTTGTATACGTTAGGCCGATAAGAGTAGCCTGTATGAGAACGTTAATTTGAGAAAAAAAAAATATTTAGTAAAAACTGAAATTATGGTGTCATCATGTTTGTATACGGTAGGCCGATAAGTGTAGCTTGTATGAGAACATTACTTTTAAAAAAAAAAAAAAAAATGCCAGTAAAAACTGAAATTATGGCGTCATCATGTTTGTATACGGTAGGCCGATAAGTGTAGCTTGTATGAGAACGTTACTTTTAAAAAAAAAAAATTTCAGGAAAAACTAAAATTTTGGTGTCATCATGTTTGTATACGGTAGGCCGATAAGAGTAGCCTGTATGAGAACGTTAATTTAAAAAGAAAATTTTTCAGTAAAAACTGAAATTATGGTGCCATCATGCTTGTATACGGTAGGCCGATAAGAGTAGGTTGTATGAGAACGTTAATTTGAGAAAAAAAAATTTTAGTAAAAACAGAAATTATGGTGTCATCATGTTTGTATACGGTAGGCCGATAAGAGTAGTCTGTATGAGAACGTTAATTTAAAAAAAAAAAAAATTTCAGTAAAAAGTGAAATTATGGTGTCATCATGTTTGTATACGGTAGGCCGATAAGAGTAGCCTGTATGAGAACGTTAATTTAAAAAAAAAAAAAATTTCAGTAGAAAGTGAAATTATGGTGTCATCATGTTTGTATACGGTAGGCCGATAAGAGTAGCCTGTATGAGAACGGTAATTTGAGAAAAATAAAATTTTCAGTAAAAACAGAAATTATGGTGTCATCATGTTTGTATACGGTAGGCCGATAAATGTAGCTTGTATGAGAACGTTAATTTGAGAAAAAATTAATTTTCAGTAAAAACTGAAATTATGGTGTCATCATGTTTGTATACGGTAGGCCGATAAGTGTAGCTTGTATGAGAACGTTACTTTAAAAAAAAAAAAAATTTCAGTAAAATCTGAAATTATGGTGTCATCATGTTTGTATACGGTAGGCCGATAAGAGTAGGTTGTATAAGAACGTTAATTTGAGAAAAAAAAAATTTTTAGTAAAAACTGAAATTATGGTGTCATCATGTTTGTATACGGTAGGCCGATAAGTGTAGCTTGTATGAGAACGTTACTTTTAAAAAAAAAAAAATTTCAGTAAAAACGGAAATTTTGGTGTCATCATGTTTGTATACGGTAGGCCGATAAGAGTAGGTTGTATGAGAACGTTAATTTGAGAAAAAAAAATTTTCAGTAAAAACAGAAATTATGGTGTCATCATGTTTGTATACGGTAGGCCGATAAGAGTAGCCTGTATGAGAACGTTAATTTGAGAAAAAAAAAATATTTAGTAAAAACTGAAATTATGGTGTCATCATGTTTGTATACGGTAGGCCGATAAGTGTAGCTTGTATGAGAACATTACTTTTAAAAAAAAAAAAAAATGCCAGTAAAAACTGAAATTATGGTGTCATCATGTTTGTATACGGTAGGCCGATAAGAGTAGTTTGTATGAGAACGTTAATTTGACAAAAAAAAAAGTTTTCAGTAAAAACTGAAATTATGGTGCCATCATGTTTGTATACGGCAGGCCGATAAGAGTAGATTGTATGAGAACGTTAATTTGAGAAAAAAAAATTATCAGTAAAAACAGAAATTATGGTGTCATCATGTTTGTATACGTTAGGCCGATAAGAGTAGCCTGTATGAGAACGTTAATTTGAGAAAAAAAAAATATTTAGTAAAAACTGAAATTATGGTGTCATCATGTTTGTATACGGTAGGCCGATAAGTGTAGCTTGTATGAGAACATTACTTTTAAAAAAAAAAAAAAAAATGCCAGTAAAAACTGAAATTATGGCGTCATCATGTTTGTATGCGGTAGGCCGATAAGAGTAGCCTGTATGAGAACGTTAATTTAAAAAGAAAATTTTTCAGTAAAAACTGAAATTATGGTGCCATCATGCTTGTATACGGTAGGCCGATAAGAGTAGGTTGTATGAGAACGTTAATTTGAGAAAAAAAAATTTTAGTAAAAACAGAAATTATGGTGTCATCATGTTTGTATACGGTAGGCCGATAAGAGTAGTCTGTATGAGAACGTTAATTTAAAAAAAAAAAAAATTTCAGTAAAAAGTGAAATTATGGTGTCATCATGTTTGTATACGGTAGGCCGATAAGAGTAGCCTGTATGAGAACGTTAATTTAAAAAAAAAAAAAATTTCAGTAGAAAGTGAAATTATGGTGTCATCATGTTTGTATACGGTAGGCCGATAAGAGTAGCCTGTATGAGAACGGTAATTTGAGAAGAAAAAAAATTTTCAGTAAAAACTGAAATTTTGGTGTCATCATGTTTGTATACGGTAGGCCGATAAGAGTAGCCTGTATGAGAACGTTAATTTAAAATAAAAAAATTTCAGTAAAAAGTGAAATTATGGTGTCATCATGTTTGTATACGGTAGGCCGATAAGAGTAGCCTGTATGAGAACGGTAATTTGAGAAGAAAAAAAATTTCAGTAAAAACTGAAATTTTGGTGTCATCATGTTTGTATACGGTAGGCCGATAAGAGTAGTCTGTATGAGAACGTTAATTTGACAAAAACAAAAGTTTTCAGTAAAACCTGAAATTATGGTGTCATCATGTTTGTATACGGTAGGCCGATAAGAGTAGGTTGTATGAGAACGTTAATTTGAGAAAAAAAATTTTCAGTAAAAACTGAAATTATGGTGCCATCATGCTTGTATACGGTAGGCCGATAAGAGTAGGTTGTATGAGAACGTATATTTGAGAAAAAAAAATTTTCAGTAAAAACAGAAATTATGGTGTTATCATGTTTGTATACGGTAGGCCGATAAGAGTAGCCTGTTTGAAAACGTTAATTTGAGAAAAAAAAAATATTCAGTAAAAACTGAAATTATGGTGTCATCATGTTTGTATACGGTAGGCCGATAAGTGTAGCTTGTATGAGAACGTTACTTTAAAAAAAAAAAAAAATTCCAGTAAAAACTGAAATTATGGTGTCATCATGTTTGTATACGGTAGGCCGATAAGTGTAGCTTGTATGAGAACGTTTTTTTTTAAAAAAAAAAAAAAATTTCAGTAAAAACTGAAATTTTGGTGTCATCATGTTTGTATACGTAGGCCGATAAGAGTAGTCTGTATGAGAACGTTAATTTGACAAAAAAAAGTTTTCAGTAAAAACTGAAATTATGGTGTCATCATGTTTGTATACGGTAGGCCGATGAGAGTAGGTTGTATGAGAACGTTAATTTGAGAAAAAAAAAATTTTCAGTAGAAGCTGAAATTATTGTGTCATCATGTTTGTATACGGTAGGCCGATAAGAGTAGCCTGTATGAGAACGTTAATTTAAAAAAAAAAAAAATTTCAGTAAAAAGTGAAATTATGGTGTCATCATGTTTGTATACGGTAGGCCGATAAGAGTAGCCTGTATGAGAACGGTAATTTGAGAAGAAAAAAAATTTTCAGTAAAAACTGAAATTATGGTGTCATCATGTTTGTATACGTTAGGCCGATAAGAGTAGTCTGTATGAGAACATTAATTTGACAAAAAAAAAGCTTTCAGTAAAAACTGAAATTATGGTGCCATCATGCTTGTATACGGTAGGCCGATAAGAGTAGGTTGTATGAGAACATTAATTTGAGAAAAAAAAATTTTCAGTCAAAACTGAAATTATTGTGTCATCATGTTTGTATACGGTAGGCCGATAAGAGTAGGTTGTATGAGAACATTAATTTGAGAAAAAAAAAATTTTCAGTCAAAACTGAAATTATGGTGCCATCATGCTTGTATACGGTAGGCCGATAAGTGTAGCTTGTATGAGAACGTTACTTTAAAAAAAAAAAACAAATTTCAGTAAAAACTGATATTATGGTGTCATCATGTTTGTATACGGTAGGCCGATAAGAGTAGCTTGTATAAGAACGTTAATTTGAGAAAAAAAAAAGCTTTCAGTAAAAACAGAAATTATGGTGTCATCATGTTTGTATACGGTAGGCCGATAAGTGTAGCTTGTATGAGAATGTTACTTTAAAAAAAAAAAAAAAATTTCAGTAAAAACTGAAATTATGGTGTCATCATGTTTGTATACGGTAGGCCGATAAGAGTAGCCTGTATGAGAACGTTAATTTAAAAAAAAAAAAATTTCAGTAAAAAGTGAAATTATGGTGTCATCATGTTTGTATACGGTAGGCCGATAAGAGTAGCCTGTATGAGAACGGTAATTTGAGAAGAAAAAAAATTTCAGTAAAAACTGAAATTTTGGTGTCATCATGTTTGTATACGGTAGGCCGATAAGAGTAGTCTGTATGAGAACGTTAATTTGACAAAAACAAAAGTTTTCAGTAAAACCTGAAATTATGGTGTCATCATGTTTGTATACGGTAGGCCGATAAAAGTAGGTTGTATGAGAACGTTAATTTGAGAAAAAAAATTTTCAGTAAAAACTGAAATTATGGTGCCATCATGCTTGTATACGGTAGGCCGATAAGCGTAGGTTGTATGAGAACGTATATTTGAGAAAAAAAAATTTTCAGTAAAAACAGAAATTATGGTGTCATCATGTTTGTATACGGTAGGCCGATAAGAGTAGCCTGTATGAGAACGTTAATTTGAGAAAAAAAAAATATTCAGTAAAAACTGAAATTATGGTGTCATCATGTTTGTATACGGTAGGCCGATAAGTGTAGCTTGTATGAGAACGTTACTTTAAAAAAAAAAAAAAAATTCCAGTAAAAACTGAAATTATGGTGTCATCATGTTTGTATACGGTAGGCCGATAAGTGTAGCTTGTATGAGAACGTTTTTTTTAAAAAAAAAAAAAAAATTT
Organism: Bombylius discolor; assembly: GCA_939192795.1. Classification (NCBI taxonomy): domain Eukaryota; kingdom Metazoa; phylum Arthropoda; class Insecta; order Diptera; family Bombyliidae; genus Bombylius; species Bombylius discolor. Next base: position 16,902,641 of record OW584242.1, read on the forward strand.
CAGTAAAAACTGAAATTTTGGTGTCATCATGTTTGTATACGGTAGGCCGATAAGAGTAGTCTGTATGAGAACGTTAATTTGACAAAAAAAAGTTTTCAGTAAAAACTGAAATTATGGTGTCATCATGTTTGTATACGGTAGGCCGATGAGAGTAGGTTGTATGAGAACGTTAATTTGAGAAAAAAAAATTTTCAGTAAAAGCTGAAATTATTGTGTCATCATGTTTGTATACGGTAGGCCGATAAGAGTTGCCTGTATGAGAACGTTAATTTAAAAAAAAAAAAAATTTCAGTAAAAAGTGAAATTATAGTGTCATCATGTTTGTATACGGTAGGCCGATAAGAGTAGCCTGTATGAGAACGGTAATTTGAGAAGAAAAAAAATTTTCAGTAAAAACTGAAATTATGGTGCCATCATGCTTGTATATGGTAGGCCGATAAGAGTAGCCTGTATGAGAACGTTAATTTAAAAAGAAAATTTTTCAGTAAAAACTGAAATTATGGTGCCATCATGCTTGTATACGGTAGGCCGATAAGAGTAGGTTTATGAGAACGTTAATTTGAGAAAAAAAAATTTTAGTAAAAACAGAAATTATGGTGTCATCATGTTTGTATACGGTAGGCCGATAAGAGTAGTCTGTATGAGAATGTTAATTTAAAAAAAAAAAAAATTTCAGTAAAAAGTGAAATTATGGTGTCATCATGTTTGTATACGGTAGGCCGATAAGAGTAGCCTGTATGAGAACGTTAATTTAAAAAAAAAAAAAATTTCAGTAGAAAGTGAAATTATGGTGTCATCATGTTTGTATACGGTAGGCCGATAAGAGTAGCCTGTATGAGAACGGTAATTTGAGAAGAAAAAAAATTTTCAGTAAAAACTGAAATTTTGGTGTCATCATGTTTGTATACGGTAGGCCGATAAGAGTAGTCTGTATGAGAACGTTAATTTGACAAAAACAAAAGTTTTCAGTAAAAACTGAAATTATGGTGTCATCATGTTTGTATGCGGTAGGCCGATAAGAGTAGCCTGTATGAGAACGTTAATTTAAAAAAAAAAAAATTTCAGTAAAAAGTGAAATTATGGTGTCATCATGTTTGTATACGGTAGGCCGATAAGAGTAGCCTGTATGAGAACGGTAATTTGAGAAGAAAAAAAATTTCAGTAAAAACTGAAATTTTGGTGTCATCATGTTTGTATACGGTAGGCCGATAAGAGTAGTCTGTATGAGAACGTTAATTTGACAAAAACAAAAGTTTTCAGTAAAACCTGAAATTATGGTGTCATCATGTTTGTATACGGTAGGCCGATAAAAGTAGGTTGTATGAGAACGTTAATTTGAGAAAAAAAATTTTAAGTAAAAACTGAAATTATGGTGCCATCATGCTTGTATACGGTAGGCCGATAAGAGTAGGTTGTATGAGAACGTATATTTGAGAAAAAAAAATTTTCAGTAAAAACAGAAATTATGGTGTCATCATGTTTGTATACGGTAGGCCGATAAGAGTAGCCTGTATGAGAACGTTAATTTGAGAAAAAAAAAATATTCAGTAAAAACTGAAATTATGGTGTCATCATGTTTGTATACGGTAGGCCGATAAGTGTAGCTTGTATGAGAACGTTACTTTAAAAAAAAAAAAAAATTCCAGTAAAAACTGAAATTATGGTGTCATCATGTTTGTATACGGTAGGCCGATAAGTGTGGCTTGTATGAGAACGTTTTTTTTAAAAAAAAAAAAAAAATTTCAGTAAAAACTGAAATTTTGGTGTCATCATGTTTGTATACGGTAGGCCGATAAGAGTAGTCTGGATGAGAACGTTAATTTGACAAAAAAAAGTTTTCAGTAAAAACTGAAATTATGGTGTCATCATGTTTGTATACGGTAGGCCGATGAGAGTAGGTTGTATGAGAACGTTAATTTGAGAAAAAAAAAATTTTCAGTAAAAGCTGAAATTATTGTGTCATCATGTTTGTATACGGTAGGCCGATAAGAGTAGCCTGTATGAGAACGTTAATTTAAAAAAAAAAAAAATTTCAGTAAAAAGTGAAATTATAGTGTCATCATGTTTGTATACGGTAGGCCGATAAGAGTAGCCTGTATGAGAACGGTAATTTGAGAAGAAAAAAAATTTTCAGTAAAAACTGAAATTATGGTGTCATCATGTTTGTATACGGTAGGCCGATAGGAGTAGTCTGCAGGAGAACATTAATTTGACAAAAAAAAAGCTTTCAGTAAAAACTGAAATTATTGTGTCATCATGTTTGTATACGGTAGGCCGATAAGAGTAGGTTGTATGAGAACATTAATTTGAGAAAAAAAAATTTTCAGTCAAAACTGAAATTATTGTGTCATCATGTTTGTATACGGTAGGCCGATAAGAGTAGGTTGTATGAGAACATTAATTTGAGAAAAAAAAAATTTTCAGTAAAAACTGAAATTATGGTGCCATCATGCTTGTATACGGTAGGCCGATAAGTGTAGCTTGTATGAGAACGTTACTTTAAAAAAAAAAAAAAATTTCAGTAAAAACTGAAATTATGGTGTCATCATGTTTGTATACGGTAGGCCGATAAGTGTAGCTTGTATGAGAACGTTACTTTAAAAAAAAAAAAAAATATTCAGCAAAAACTGAAATTATGGTGTCATCATGTTTGTATACGGTAGGCCGATAAGTGTAGCTTGTATGAGAACGTTACTTTAAAAAAAAAAAAAAATTCCAGTAAAAACTGAAATTATGGTGCCATCATGCTTGTATATGGTAGGCCGATAAGAGTAGCCTGTATGAGAACGTTAATTTGAGAAAAAAAAAATTTCAGTAAAAACAGAAATTATGGTGTCATCATGTTTGTATACGGTAGGCCGATAAGAGTAGCCTGTATGAGAACGTTAATTTGAGAAAAAAAAAATATTCAGTAAAAACTGAAATTATGGTGTCATCATGTTTGTATACGGTATGCCGATAAGTGTAGCTTGTATGAGAACGTTACTTCAAAAAAAAAAAAAAATTCCAGTAAAAACTGAAATTATGGTGTCATCATGTTTGTATACGGCAGGCCGATAAGAGTAGATTGTATGAGAACGTTAATTTGAGAAAAATAAAATTTTCAGTAAAAACTGAAATTATGGTGTCATCATGTTTGTATACGGTAGGCCGATAAGTGTAGCTTGTATAAGAACGTTACTTTAAAAAAAAAAAAAAAATTTCAGTAAAAACTGAAATTTTGGTGTCATCATGTTTGTATACGGTAGGCCGATAAGAGTAGCCTGTATGAGAACGTTAATTTAAAAAAAAAAAAAAATTTCAGTAAAAAGTGAAATTATGGTGTCATCATGTTTGTATACGGTAGGCCGATAAGAGTAGCCTGTATGAGAACGGTAATTTGAGAAGAAAAAAAATTTTCAGTAAAAACTGAAATTCTGGTGTCATCATGTTTGTATACGGTAGGCCGATAAGTGTAGCTTGTATGAGAACGTTACTTTAAAAAAAAAAAATTTCAGTAAAAACTGAAATTATGGTGTCATCATGTTTGTATACGGTAGGCCGATAAGAGTAGCTTGTATAAGAACGTTAATTTGAGAAAAAAAAATTTTCAGTAAAAACTGAAATTTTGGTGTCATCATGTTTGTATACGGTAGGCCGATAAGAGTAGTCTGTATGAGAACATTAATTTGACAAAAAAAAAGCTTTCCGTAAAAACTGAAATTATGGTGTCATCATGTTTGTATACGGTAGGCCGATAAGAGTAGGTTGTATGAGAACGTTAATTTGAGAAAAAAAAAATTTTCAGTCAAAACTGAAATTATTGTGTCATCATGTTTGTATACGGTAGGCCGATGAGAGTAGCCTGTATGAGAACGTTAATTTAAAAAAAAAAATTTTCAGTAAAAACTGAAATTATGGTGCCATCATGTTTGTATACGGTAGGCCGATAAGAGTAGTCTGTATGAGAACGTTAATTTGACAAAAAAAAGTTTTCAGTAAAAACTGAAATTATGGTGTCATCATGTTTGTATACGGTAGGCCGATGAGAGTAGGTTGTATGAGAACGTTAATTTGAGGAAAAAAAAATTTTCAGTAAAAGCTGAAATTATTGTGTCATCATGTTTGTATACGGTAGGCCGATAAGAGTAGCCTGTATGAGAACGTTAATTTAAAAAAAAAAAAAATTTCAGTAAAAAGTGAAATTATGGTGTCATCATGTTTGTATACGGTAGGCCGATAAGAGTAGCCTGTATGAGAACGGTAATTTGAGAAGAAAAAAGCTTTCAGTAAAAACTGAAATTATTGTGTCATCATGTTTGTATACGGTAGGCCGATAAGAGTAGGTTGTATGAGAACATTAATTTGAGAAAAAAAAATTTTCAGTCAAAACTGAAATTATTGTGTCATCATGTTTGTATACGGTAGGCCGATAAGAGTAGCTTGTATGAGAACGTTACTTAAAAAAAAAAAAAAAAATTCCAGTAAAAACAGAAATTTTGGTGTCATCATGTTTGTATACGGTAGGCCGATAAGAATAGATTGTATGAGAACGTTTATTTGACAAAAAAAAAAGTTTTCAGTAAAACCTGAAATTATTGTGTCATCATGTTTGTATACGGTAGGCCGATAAGAGTAGCCTGTATGAGAACGTTAAATTAAAAAAAAAAATTTTCAGTAAAAACTGAAATTATGGTGTCATCATGTTTGTATACGGTAGGCCGATAAGTGTAGCTTGTATGAGAACGTTACTTTAAAAAAAAAAAAAAAATTTCAGTAAAAACTGAAATTATGGTGTCATCATGTTTGTATACGGTAGGCCGATAAGTGTAGCTTGTATGAGAACGTTACTTTAAAAAAAAAAAAAAATATTCAGTAAAAACTGAAATTATGGTGTCATCATGTTTGTATACGGTAGGCCGATAAGTGTAGCTTGTATGAGAACGTTACTTTAAAAAAAAAAAAATTCCAGTAAAAACTGAAATTATGGTGCCATCATGCTTGTATATGGTAGGCCGATAAGAGTAGCCTGTATGAGAACGTTAATTTGAGAAAAAAAAAAATTTTCAGTCAAAACTGAAATTATTGTGTCATCATGTTTGTATACGGTAGGCCGATAAGAGTAGCTTGTATAAGAACGTTAATTTGAGAAAAAAAAAAAGCTTTCAGTAAAAACTGAAATTATGGTGTCATCATGTTTGTATACGGTAGGCCGATAAGAGTAGCTTGTATAAGAACGTTAATTTGAGAAAAAAAAATTTTCAGTAAAAACTGAAATTTTGGTGTCATCATGTTTGTATACGGTAAGCCGATAAGAGTAGTCTGTATGAGAACATTAATTTGACAAAAAAAAAGCTTTCCGTAAAAACTGAAATTATGGTGTCATCATGTTTGTATACGGTAGGCCGATAAGAGTAGGTTGTATGAGAACGTTAATTTGAGAAAAAAAAAATTTTCAGTCAAAACTGAAATTATTGTGTCATCATGTTTGTATACGGTAGGCCGATGAGAGTAGCCTGTATGAGAACGTTAATTTAAAAAAAAAAATTTTCAGTAAAAACTGAAATTATGGTGCCATCATGCTTGTATACGGTAGGCCGATAAGTGTAGCTTGTATGAGAACGTTACTTTAAAAAAAAAAAAAAAATTTCAGTAAAAACTGAAATTATGGTGTCATCATGTTTGTATACGGTAGGCCGATAAGAGTAGCCTGTATGAGAACGTTAATTTGAGAAAAAAAAATTTTCAGTAAAAACAGAAATTATGGTGTCATCATGTTTGTATACGGTAGGCCGATAAGAGTAGCTTGTATGAGAACGTTAATTTGTGAAAAAATAAATTTTCAGTAAAAACTGAAATTATGGTGTCATCATGTTTGTATACGTTAGGCCGATAAGTGTAGCTTGTATGAGAACGTTACTTTAAAAAAAAAAAAAACATTTTCAGTAAAAACTGAAATTATGGTGTCATCATGTTTGTATACGGTAGGCCGATTAGTGTAGCTTGTATGAGAACGTTACTTTAAAAAAAAAAAAAAAATTCCAGTAAAAACAGAAATTTTGGTGTCATCATGTTTGTATACGGTAGGCCGATAAGAATAGATTGTATGAGAACGTTTATTTGACAAAAAAAAAAGTTTTCAGTAAAAACTGAAATTATTGTGTCATCATGTTTGTATACGGTAGGCCGATAAGAGTAGTTGGTATGAGAACGTTAATTTAAAAAAAAAAAAAATTTCAGTAAAAAGTGAAATTATGGTGTCATCATGTTTGTATACGGTAGGCCGATAAGAGTAGCCTGTATGAGAACGGTAATTTGAGAAGAAAAAAAATTTTCAGTAAAAACAGAAATTATGGTGTCATCAGGTTTGTATACGGTAGGCCGATAAGAATAGATTGTATGAGAACGTTAATTTGACAAAAAAAAAAGTTTTCAGTAAAACCTGAAATTATTGTGTCATCATGTTTGTATACGGTAGGCCGATAAGAGTAGCCTGTATGAGAACGTTAATTTGAGAAAAAAAAAATTTTCAGTCAAAACTGAAATTATTGTGTCATCATGTTTGTATACGGTAGGCCGATGAGAGTAGCCTGTATGAGAACGTTAATTTAAAAAAAAAAATTTTCAGTAAAAACTGAAATTATGGTGCCATCATGCTTGTATACGGTAGGCCGATAAGTGTAGCTTGTATGAGAACGTTACTTTAAAAAAAAAAAAAAAAATTTCAGTAAAAACTGAAATTATGGTGTCATCATGTTTGTATACGGTAGGCCGATAAGAGTAGCTTGTATAAGAACGTTAATTTGAGAAAAAAAAATTTTCAGTAAAAACAGAAATTATGGTGTCATCATGTTTGTATACGGTAGGCCGATAAGAGTAGCTTGTATGAGAACGTTAATTTGTGAAAAAATAAATTTTCAGTAAAAACTGAAATTATGGTGTCATCATGTTTGTATACGGTAGGCCGATAAGTGTAGCTTGTATGAGAACGTTACTTTAAAAAAGAAAAAAAAATTTTCAGTAAAAACTGAAATTATGGTGTCATCATGTTTGTATACGGTAGGCCGATTAGTGTAGCTTGTATGAGAACGTTACTTTAAAAAAAAAAAAAAAATTCCAGTAAAAACAGAAATTTTGGTGTCATCATGTTTGTATACGGTAGGCCGATAAGTGTAGCTTGTATGAGAACGTTACTTTAAAAAAAAAAAAAAATTTCAGTAAAAACTGAAATTATGGTGTCATCCTGTTTGTATACGGTAGGCCGATAAGAGTAGCCTGTATGAGAACGTTAATTTGTGAAAAAATAAATTTTCAGTAAAAACAGCAATTATGGTGTCATCATGTTTGTATACGGTAGGCCGATAAGAGTAGCCTGTATGAGAACGTTAATTTGTGAAAAAATAAATTTTCAGTAAAAACTGAAATTATGGTGTCATCATGTTTGTATACGGTAGGCCGATAAGTGTAGCTTGTATGAGAACGTTACTTTAAAAAAAAAAAAAAAATATTCAGTAAAAACTGAAATTATGGTGTCATCATGTTTGTATACGGTAGGCCGATTAGTGTAGCTTGTATGAGAACGTTACTTTTAAAAAAAAAAAAAAAATTCCAGTAAAAACAGAAATTTTGGTGTCATCATGTTTGTATACGGTAGGCCGATAAGAATAGATTGTATGAGAACGTTTATTTGACAAAAAAAAAAGTTTTCAGTAAAACCTGAAATTATTGTGTCATCATGTTTGTATACGGTAGGCCGATAAGAGTAGCCTGTATGAGAACGTTAAATTAAAAAAAAAAATTTTCAGTAAAAACTGAAATTATTGTGTCATCATGTTTGTATACGGTAGGCCGATAAGAGTAGCCTGTATGAGAACGTTAATTTAAAAAAAAAAAAAATTTCAGTAAAAAGTGAAATTATGGTGTCATCATGTTTGTATACGGTAGGCCGATAAGAGTAGCCTGTATGAGAACGGTAATTTGAGAAGAAAAAAAATTTTCAGTAAAAACAGAAATTATGGTGTCATCATGTTTGTATACGGTAGGCCGATAAGAATAGATTGTATGAGAACGTTAATTTGACAAAAAAAAAAGTTTTCAGTAAAACCTGAAATTATTGTGTCATCATGTTTGTATACGGTAGGCCGATAAGAATAGCCTGTATGAGAACGTTAAATTAAAAAAAAAAATTTTCAGTAAAAACTGAAATTATTGTGTCATCATGTTTGTATACGGTAGGCCGATAAGAGTAGCCTGTATGAGAACGTTAGTTTAAAAAAAAAAAAATTTCAGTAAAAAGTGAAATTATGGTGTCATCATGTTTGTATACGGTAGGCCGATAAGAGTAGCCTGTATGAGAACGGTAATTTGGGAAGAAAAAAAATTTTCAGTAAAAACAGAAATTATGGTATCATCATGTTTGTATACGGTAGGCCGATGAGAGTAGCCTGTATGAGAACGTTAATTTAAAAAAAAAAATTTTCAGTAAAAACTGAAATTATGGTGCCATCATGCTTGTATACGGTAGGCCGATAAGAGTAGCCTGTATGAGAACGGTAATTTGAGAAGAAAAAAAATTTTCAGTAAAAACTTAAATTATGGTGTCATCATGTTTGTATACGGTAGGCCGATTAGTGTAGGTTGTATGAGAACGTTACTTTTAAAAAAAAAAATTTTCAGTAAAAACAGAAATTATGGTGTCATCATGTTTGTATTCGGTAGGCCGATAAGAGTAGCCTGTATGAGAACGTTAAATTACAAAAAAAAATTTTCAGTAAAAACTGAAATTATTGTGTCATCATGTTTGTATACGGTAGGCCGATAAGTGTAGCTTGTATGAGAACGTTACTTTAAAAAAAAAAAAAATATTCAGTAAAAACTGAAATTATGGTGTCATCATGTTTGTATACGGTAGGCCGATTAGTGTAGCTTGTATGAGAACGTTAAATTAAAAAAAAAAATTTTCAGTAAAAACTGAAATTATTGTGTCATCATGTTTGTATACGGTAGGCCGATAAGAGTAGCCTGTATGAGAACGTTAATTTAAAAAAAAAAAAAATTTTAGTAAAAAGTGAAATTATGGTGTCATCATGTTTGTATACGGTAGGCCGATAAGAGTAGCCTGTATGAGAACGGTGATTTGAGAAGAAAAAAAATTATCAGTAAAAACAGAAATTATGGTATCATCATGTTTGTATACGGTAGGCCGAAGAGAGTAGCCTGTATGAGAACGTTAATTTAAAAAAAAAAATTTTCAGTAAAAACTGAAATTATGGTGCCACCATGCTTGTATACGGTAGGCCGATAAGAGTAGCCTGTATGAGAACGGTAATTTGAGAAGAAAAAAAATTTTCAGTAAAAACTTAAATTATGGTGTCATCATGTTTGTATACGGTAGGCCGATTAGTGTAGGTTGTATGAGAACGTTACTTTAAAAAAAAAAAATTTTCAGTAAAAACAGAAATTATGGTGTCATCATGTTTGTATACGGTAGGCCGATAAGAGTAGCCTGTATAAGAACGTTAATTTGTGAAAAAATAAATTTTCAGTAAAAACTGAAATTATTGTGTCATCCTGTTTGTATACGATAGGCCGATAAGAGTAGCCTGTATGAGAACGTTAATTTAAAAAAAAAAAAATTTCAGTAAAAAGTGAAATTATGGTGTCATCATGTTTGTATACGGTAGGCCGATAAGAGTAGCCTGCATGAGAACGGTAATTTGAGAAGAAAAAAAATTTTCAGTAAAAACAGAAATTATGGTGTCATCATGTTTGTATACGGTAGGCCGATAAGAGTAGTCTGTATGAGAACATTAATTTGACAAAAAAAAAGCTTTCAGTAAAAAGTGAAATTATGGTGTCATCATGTTTGTATACGGTAGGCCGATAAGAGTAGCCTGTATGAGAACGGTAATTTGAGAAGAAAAAAAATTTTCAGTAAAAACAGAAATTATGGTATCATCATGTTTGTATACGGTAGGCCGATGAGAGTAGCCTGTATGAGAACGTTAATTTAAAAAAAAAAATTTTCAGTAAAAACAGCAATTATGGTGTCATCATGTTTGTATACGGTAGGCCGATAAGAGTAGCCTGTATGAGAACGTTAATTTGTGAAAAAATAAATTTTCAGTAAAAACTGAAATTATGGTGTCATCATGTTTGTATACGGTAGGCCGATAAGTGTAGCTTGTATGAGAACGTTACTTTAAAAAAAAAAAAAAAATATTCAGTAAAAACTGAAATTATGGTGTCATCATGTTTGTATACGGTAGGCCGATTAGTGTAGCTTGTATGAGAACGTTACTTTTAAAAAAAAAAAAAAAATTCCAGTAAAAACAGAAATTTTGGTGTCATCATGTTTGTATACGGTAGGCCGATAAGAATAGATTGTATGAGAACGTTTATTTGACAAAAAAAAAAGTTTTCAGTAAAACCTGAAATTATTGTGTCATCATGTTTGTATACGGTAGGCCGATAAGAGTAGCCTGTATGAGAACGTTAAATTAAAAAAAAAAATTTTCAGTAAAAACTGAAATTATTGTGTCATCATGTTTGTATACGGTAGGCCGATAAGAGTAGCCTGTATGAGAACGTTAATTTAAAAAAAAAAAAAATTTCAGTAAAAAGTGAAATTATGGTGTCATCATGTTTGTATACGGTAGGCCGATAAGAGTAGCCTGTATGAGAACGGTAATTTGAGAAGAAAAAAAATTTTCAGTAAAAACAGAAATTATGGTGTCATCATGTTTGTATACGGTAGGCCGATAAGAATAGATTGTATGAGAACGTTAATTTGACAAAAAAAAAAGTTTTCAGTAAAACCTGAAATTATTGTGTCATCATGTTTGTATACGGTAGGCCGATAAGAATAGCCTGTATGAGAACGTTAAATTAAAAAAAAAAATTTTCAGTAAAAACTGAAATTATTGTGTCATCATGTTTGTATACGGTAGGCCGATAAGAGTAGCCTGTATGAGAACGTTAGTTTAAAAAAAAAAAAATTTCAGTAAAAGGTGAAATTATGGTGTCATCATGTTTGTATACGGTAGGCCGATAAGAGTAGCCTGTATGAGAACGGTAATTTGAGAAGAAAAAAAATTTTCAGTAAAAACAGAAATTATGGTATCATCATGTTTGTATACGGTAGGCCGATGAGAGTAGCCTGTATGAGAACGTTAATTTAAAAAAAAAAATTTTCAGTAAAAACTGAAATTATGGTGCCATCATGCTTGTATACGGTAGGCCGATAAGAGTAGCCTGTATGAGAACGGTAATTTGAGAAGAAAAAAAATTTTCAGTAAAAACTTAAATTATGGTGTCATCATGTTTGTATACGGTAGGCCGATTAGTGTAGGTTGTATGAGAACGTTACTTTTAAAAAAAAAAATTTTCAGTAAAAACAGAAATTATGGTGTCATCATGTTTGTATACGGTAGGCCGATAAGAGTAGCCTGTATGAGAACGTTAAATTAAAAAAAAAAAATTTTCAGTAAAAACTGAAATTATTGTGTCATCATGTTTGTATACGGTAGGCCGATAAGTGTAGCTTGTATGAGAACGTTACTTTAAAAAAAAAAAAAATATTCAGTAAAAACTGAAATTATGGTGTCATCATGTTTGTATACGGTAGGCCGATTAGTGTAGCTTGTATGAGAACGTTAAATTAAAAAAAAAAATTTTCAGTAAAAACTGAAATTATTGTGTCATCATGTTTGTATACGGTAGGCCGATAAGAGTAGCCTGTATGAGAACGTTAATTTAAAAAAAAAAAAAATTTTAGTAAAAAGTGAAATTATGGTGTCATCATGTTTGTATACGGTAGGCCGATAAGAGTAGCCTGTATGAGAACGGTGATTTGAGAAGAAAAAAAATTATCAGTAAAAACAGAAATTATGGTATCATCATGTTTGTATACGGTAGGCCGAAGAGAGTAGCCTGTATGAGAACGTTAATTTAAAAAAAAAAATTTTCAGTAAAAACTGAAATTATGGTGCCATCATGCTTGTATACGGTAGGCCGATAAGAGTAGCCTGTATGAGAACGGTAATTTGAGAAGAAAAAAAATTTTCAGTAAAAACTTAAATTATGGTGTCATCATGTTTGTATACGGTAGGCCGATTAGTGTAGGTTGTATGAGAACGTTACTTTAAAAAAAAAAAATTTTCAGTAAAAACAGAAATTATGGTGTCATCATGTTTGTATACGGTAGACCGATAAGAGTAGCCTGTATAAGAACGTTAATTTGTGAAAAAATAAATTTTCAGTAAAAACTGAAATTATTGTGTCATCCTGTTTGTATACGATAGGCCGATAAGAGTAGCCTGTATGAGAACGTTAATTTAAAAAAAAAAAAATTTCAGTAAAAAGTGAAATTATGGTGTCATCATGTTTGTATACGGTAGGCCGATAAGAGTAGCCTGCATGAGAACGGTAATTTGAGAAGAAAAAAAATTTTCAGTAAAAACAGAAATTATGGTGTCATCATGTTTGTATACGGTAGGCCGATAAGAGTAGTCTGTATGAGAACATTAATTTGACAAAAAAAAAGCTTTCAGTAAAAACTGAAATTATTGTGTCATCATGTTTGTATACGGTAGGCCGATAAGAGTAGGTTGTATGAGAACGTTAATTTGAGAAAAAAAAAATTTTCAGTCAAAACTGATATTATTGTGTCATCATGTTTGTATACGGTAGGCCGATGAGAGTAGCCTGTATGAGAACGTTAATTTAAAAAAAAAAAAGTTTTCAGTAAAACCTGAAATTATTGTGTCATCATGCTTGTATACGGTAGGCCGATAAGAGTAGCTTGTATAAGAACGTTGATTTGAGAAAAAAAAATTTTCAGTAAAAACAGATATTATGGTGTCATCATGTTTGTATACGGTAGGCCGATAAGAGTAGCCTGTATGAGAACGTTAATTTGTGAAAAAATAAATTTTCAGTAAAAACTGAAATTATGGTGTCATCATGTTTGTATACGGTAGGCCGATAAGTGTAGCTTGTATGAGAACGTTACTTAAAAAAAAAAAAAAAAAATATTCAGTAAAAACTGAAATTATGGTGTCATCATGTTTGTATACGGTAGGCCGATTAGTGTAGCTTGTATGAGAACGTTACTTTTAAAAAAAAAAAAAATTCCAGTAAAAACAGAAATATTGGTGTCATCATGTTTGTATACGGTAGGCCGATAAGAATAGATTGTATGAGAACGTTAATTTAAAAAAAAAAAAAATTTCAGTAAAAAGTGAAATTATGGTGTCATCATGTTTGTATACGGTAGGCCGATAAGTGTAGCTTGTATGAGAACGTTACTTTAAAAAAAAAAAAAATTCCAGTAAAAACAGAAATTTTGGTGTCATCATGTTTGTATACGGTAGGCCGATAAGAATAGATTGTATGAGAACGTTAATTTGACAAAAAAAAAAGTTTTCAGTAAAACCTGAAATTATTGTGTCATCATGTTTGTATACGGTAGGCCGATAAGAGTAGGTTGTATGAGAACGTTAATTTGACAAAAACAAAAGTTTTCAGTAAAAACTGAAATTATTGTGTCATCATGTTTGTATACGGTAGGCCGATAAGAGTAGCCTGTATGAGAACGTTAATTTGTGAAAAAATAAATTTTCAGTAAAAACTGAAATTATGGTGTCATCATGTTTGTATACGGTAGGCCGATAAGTGTAGCTTGTATGAGAACGTTACTTTAAAAAAAAAAAAAAAATATTCAGTAAAAACTGAAATTATTGTGTCATCATGTTTGTATACGGTAGGCCGATAAGAGTAGCCTGTATGAGAACGTTAAATTAAAAAAAAAAATTTTCAGTAAAAACTGAAATTATTGTGTCATCATGTTTGTATACGGTAGGCCGATAAGAGTAGCCTATATGAGAACGTTAATTTAAAAAAAAAAAAAATTTCAGTAAAAAGTGAAATTATGGTGTCATCATGTTTGTATACGGTAGGCCGATAAGTGTAGCTTGTATGAGAACGTTACTTTAAAAAAAAAAAAAAATATTCAGTTAAAACTGAAATTATGGTGTCATCATGTTTGTATACGGTAGGCCGATTAGTGTAGCTTGTATGAGAACGTTACTTTTAAAAAAAAAAAAAATTCCAGTGAAAACAGAAATTTTGGTGTCATCATGTTTGTATACGGTAGGCCGATAAGAAGAGATTGTATGAGAACGTTAATTTGACAAAAAAAAAAGTTTTCAGTAAAACCTGAAATTATTGTGTCATCATGTTTGTATACGGTAGGCCGATAAGAGTAGGTTGTATGAGAACGTTAATTTGACAAAAACAAAAGTTTTCAGTAAAAACTGAAATTATTGTGTCATCATGTTTGTATACGGTAGGCCGATAAGAGTAGCCTGTATGAGAACGTTAATTTAAAAAAAAAAAAAATTTCAGTAAAAACTGAAATTATGGTGTCATCATGTTTGTATACGGTAGGCCGATAAGAGTAGCCTGTATGAGAACGGTAATTTGAGAAGAAAAAAAATTTTCAGTAAAAACTGAAATTATGGTGTCATCATGTTTGTATACGGTAGGCCGATAAGTGTAGCTTGTATGAGAACGTTACTTTAAAAAAAAAAAAAATTTCAGTAAAAACTGAAATTATGGTGTCATCATGTTTGTATGCGGTAGGCCGATAAGAGTAGCTTGTATAAGAACGTTAATTTGGGAAAAAAAAATTTTCAGTAAAAACTGAAATTTTGGTGTCATTATGTTTGTATACGGTAGGCCGATAAGAGTAGTCTGTATGAGAACATTAATTAGACAAAAAAAAAGCTTTCGGTAAAAACTGAAATTATGGTGTCATCATGATTGTATACGGTAGGCCGATAAGAGTAGGTTGTATGAGAACGTTAATTTGAGAAGAAAAAAAAAAATTTCAGTAAAAACTGAAATTATGGTGTCATCATGTTTGTATACGGTAGGCCGATAAGAGTAGCTTGTATAAGAACGTTAATTTGAGAAAAAAAACTTTTCAGTAAAAATAGAAATTATGGTGTCATCATGTTTGTATACGGTAGGCCGATAAGAGTAGTCTGTATGAGAACATTAATTAGACAAAAAAAAAAGCTTTCAGTAAAACCTGAAATTATGGTGTCATCATGTTTGTATACGGTAGGCCGATAAGTGTAGCTTGTATGAGAACGTTACTTTAAAAAAAAAAAAATATTCAGTAAAAACTGAAATTATGGTGTCATCATGTTTGTATACGGTAGGCCGATTAGTGTAGCTTGTATGAGAACGTTACTTTTAAAAAAAAAAAAAAATTCCAGTAAAAACAGAAATTTTGGTGTCATCATGTTTGTATACGGTAGGCCGATAAGAATAGATTGTATGAGAACGTTAATTTGACAAAAAAAAAAGTTTTCAGTAAAACCTGAAATTATTGTTGTCATCATGTTTGTATACGGTAGGCCGATAAGTGTAGCCTGTATGAGAACGTTAAATTAAAAAAAAAAATTTTCAGTAAAAACTGAAATTATTGTGTCATCATGTTTGTATACGGTAGGCCGATAAGAGTAGCCTGTATGAGAACGTTAATTTAAAAAAAAAAAAAATTTCAGTAAAAAGTGAAATTATGGTGTCATCATGTTTGTATACGGTAGGCCGATAAGAGTAGCCTGTATGAGAACGGTAATTTGAGAAGAAAAAAAATTTTCAGTAAAAACAGAAATTATGGTGTCATCATGTTTGTATACGGTAGGCCGATAACAGTAGTCTGTATGAGAACATTAATTTGACAAAAAAAAAGCTTTCAGTAAAAACTGAAATTATTGTGTCATCATGTTTGTATACGGTAGGCCGATAAGAGTAGGTTGTATGAGAACGTTAATTTGAGAAAAAAAAAATTTTCAGTAAAAACAGAAATTATGGTGTCATCATGTTTGTATACGGTAGGCCGATAAGAGTAGCCTGTATGAGAACGTTAATTTGTGAAAAAATAAATTTTCAGTAAAAACTGAAATTATGGTGTCATCATGTTTGTATACGGTAGGCCGATAAGAGTAGCTTGTATAAGAACGTTAATTTGGGAAAAAAAAATATTCAGTAAAAACTGAAATTATGGTGTCATCATGTTTGTATACGGTAGGCCGATAAGAATAGATTGTATGAGAACGTTAATTTGACAAAAAAAAAAGTTTTCAGTAAAAACTGAAATTATTGTGTCATCATGTTTGTATACGGTAGGCCGATAAGAGTAGCCTGTATGAGAACGTTAATTTAAAAAAAAAAAAAATTTCAGTAAAAAGTGAAATTATGGTGTCATCATGTTTGTATACGGTAGGCCGATAAGTGTAGCTTGTATGAGAACGTTACTTTTAAAAAAAAAAAAAAATTCCAGTGAAAACAGAAATTTTGGTGTCATCATGTTTGTATACGGTAGGCCGATAAGAGTATGTTGTATGAGAACGTTAATTTGAGAAAAAAAAAATTTTCAGTAAAAGCTGAAATTATTGTGTCATCATGTTTGTATACGGTAGGCCGATAAGAGTAGCCTGTATGAGAACGTTAATTTAAAAAAAAAAAAATTTCAGTAAAAACTGAAATTATGGTGTCATCATGTTTGTATACGGTAGGCCGATAAGAGTAGCCTGTATGAGAACGGTAATTTGAGAAGAAAAAAAATTTTCAGTGAAAACTGAAATTATGGTGTCATCATGTTTGTATACGGTAGGCCGATAAGTGTAGCTTGTATGAGAACGTTACTTTAAAAAAAAAAAAAATTTCAGTAAAAACTGAAATTATGGTGTCATCATGTTTGTATACGGTAGGCCGATAAGAGTAGGTTGTATGAGAACGTTAATTTGAGAAAAAAAAAATTTTCAGTAAAAGCTGAAATTATTGTGTCATCATGTTTGTATACGGTAGGCCGATAAGAGTAGCCTGTATGAGAACGTTAATTTAAAAAAAAAAAAATTTCAGTAAAAACTGAAATTTTGGTGTCATCATGTTTGTATACGGTAGGCCGATAAGAGTAGTCTGTATGAGAACATTAATTAGACAAAAAAAAAGCTTTCAGTAAAAACTGAAATTATGGTGTCATCATGATTGTATACGGTAGGCCGATAAGAGTAGGTTGTATGAGAACGTTAATTTGAGAAGAAAAAAAAAAATTTCAGTAAAAACTGAAATTATGGTGTCATCATGTTTGTATACGGTAGGCCGATAAGAGTAGCTTGTATAACAACGTTAATTTGAGAAAAAAACTTTTCAGTAAAAACAGAAATTATGGTGTCATCATGTTTGTATACGGTAGGCCGATAAGAGTAGTCTGTATGAGAACATTAATTAGACAAAAAAAAAGCTTTCAGTAAAAACTGAAATTATGGTGTCATCATGTTTGTATACGGTAGGCCGATAAGTGTAGCTTGTATGAGAACGTTACTTTAAAAAAAAAAAAAAATTTCAGTAAAAACTGAAATTATGGTGTCATCATGTTTGTATACGGTAGGCCGATAAGAGTAGCTTGTATAAGAACGTTAATTTGAGAAAAAAAAATTTTCAGTAAAAACAGAAATTATGGTGTCATCATGTTTGTATACGGTAGGCCGATAAGAGTAGTCTGTATGAGAACATTAATTAGACAAAAAAAAAGCTTTCAGTAAAAACTGAAATTATGGTGTCATCATGTTTGTATACGGTAGGCCGATAAGTGTAGCTTGTATGAGAACGTTACTTTAAAAAAAAAAAAAAAATTTCAGTAAAAACTGAAATTATGGTGTCATCATGTTTGTATACGGTAGGCCGATAAGAGTAGCTTGTATAAGAACGTTAATTTGAGAAAAAATAAATGTTCAGTAAAAACAAAAATTATGGTGTCATCATGTTTGTATACGGTAGGCCGATAAGAGTAGCCTGTATGGGAACGTTAATTTGAAAAAAAAAAATATTCAGTAAAAACTGAAATTATGGTGTCATCATGTTTGTATACGGTAGGCCGATAAGAATAGATTGTATGAGAACGTTAATTTGACAAAAAAAAAAAAATTCCAGTAAAAACTGAAATTATGGTGTCATCATGTTTGTATACGGTAGGCCGATAAGAGTAGTCTGTATGGGAACGTTAATTTGAGAAAAAAAAAATATTCAGTAAAAACTGAAATTATGGTGTCATCATGTTTGTATACGGTAGGCCGATAAGAATAGATTGTATGAGAACGTTAATTTGACAAAAAAAAAAAAATTCCAGTAAAAACTGAAATTATGGTGTCATCATGTTTGTATACGGTAGGCCGATAAGTGTAGCTTGTATCAGAACGTTACTTTAAAAAAAAAAATTTCAGTAAAAACTGAAATTATGGTGTCATCATGTTTGTATACGGTAGGCCGATAAGAGTAGCCTGTATGAGAACGGTAATTTGAGAAGAAAAAAAATTTTCAGTAAAAACTGAAATTATGGTGTCATCATGTTTGTATACGGCAGGCCGATAAGTGTAGCTTGTATGAGAACGTTACTTTAAAAAAAAAAAAAAATTTCAGTAAAAACTGAAATTATGGTGTCACCATGTTTGTATACGGTAGGCCGATAAGAGTAGCCTATATAAGAACGTTAATTTGAGAAAAAATAAATTTTCAGTAAAAACTGAAATTATGGTGTCATCATGTTTGTATACGGTAGGCCGATTAGTGTAGCTTGTATGAGAACCATACTTCTAAAAAAAAAAAAATTCCAGTAAAAACTGAAATTATGGTGTCATCATGTTTGTATACGGTAGGCCGATAAGTGTAGCTTGTATGAGAAAGTTACTTTTAAAAAAAAAAAAATTCCAGTAAAAACTGAAATTATGGTGTCATCATGTTTGTATACGGTAGTCCGATTAGTGTAGCTTGTAAGAGAACGTTACCTTTAAAAAAAAAAAAAATTCCAGTAAAAACTGAAATTATGGTGTCATCATGTTTGTATACGGTAGGCCGATAAGAGTAGCCTGTATGAGAACGTTAATTTAAAAAAAAAAATTTTTAGTAAAAACTGAAATTATGGTGCCATCATGCTTGTATACGGTAGGCCGATAAGAGTAGCCTGTATGAGAACGGTAATTTGAGAAAAAATAAATGTTCAGTAAAAACAAAAATTATGGTGCCATCATGCTTGTATACGGTAGGCCGAAAAGAGTAGCCTGTATGAGAACGTAATTTAAAAAAAAAAATTTTCAGTAAAAACTGAAATTATGGTGTCATCATGTTTATATACGGTAGGCCGATAAGAGTAGCCTGTATGAGAACGTTAATTTGAGAAAAAATAAATATTCAGTAAAAACTGAAATTATGGTGTCATCATGTTTGTATACGGTAGGCCGATAAGTGTAGCTTGTATGAGAACGTTACTTTAAAAAAAAAAAAAATTCCAGTAAAAACTGAAATTATGGTGTCATCATGTTTGTATACGGTAGGCCGATAAGAGTAGGTTGTATGAGAACGTTAATTTGAGAAAAATAAAATTTTCAATAAAAACTGAAATTATGGTGTCATCATGTTTGTATACTGTAGGCTGATAAGTGTAGCTTGTATGAGAACGTTACTTTTAAAAAAAAAAAAATTTCAGTAAAAACTGAAATTTTGGTGTCATCATGTTTGTATACGGTAGGCCGATAAGAGTAGTCTGTATGAGAACGTTAATTTGACAAAAAAAAGTTTTCAGTAAAAACTGAAATTATGGTGTCGTCATGTTTGTATACGGTAGGCTGATAAGAGTAGGTTGTATGAGAACGTTAATTTGAGAAAAAAAAAATTTTCAGTAAAAACTGAAATTATTGTGTCATCATGTTTGTATACAGGTAGGCCGATAAGAGTAGCATGTATGAGAACGTTAGTTTAAAAAAAAAATTTTCAGTAAAAACTGAAATTATGGTGCCATCATACTTGTATACGGTAGGCCGATAAGAGTAGCCTGTATGAGAACGGTAATTTGAGAAGAAAAAAAATTTTCAGTAAAAACAGAAATTATGGTGTCATCATGTTTGTATACGGTAGGCCGATAACAGTAGCCTGTATGAGAACGTTATTTTGTGAAAAAATAAATTTTCAGTAAAAACAGAAATTATGGTGCCATCATGTTTGTATACGGTAGGCCGATAAGTGTAGCTTGTATGAGAACGTTACTTTTAAAAAAAAAAAAATTCCAGTAAAAACTGAAATTATGGTGCCATCATGCTTGTATACGGTAGGGCGATAAGAGTAGCCTGTATGAGAACGTTGATTTAAAAAAAAAAAATTTTCAGTAAAAACTGAAATTATGGTGCCATCATGTTTGTATACGGTAGGCTGATAATAGTAGCCTGTATGAGAACGTTAATTTGAGAAAAAAAAATATTTAGTAAAAACTGAAATTATGGTGTCATCATGTTTGTATACGGTAGGCCGAAAAGTGTAGCTTGTATGAGAACGTTACTTTAAAAAAAAGAAAAAAATTCCAGTAAAAACTGAAATTATGGTGTCATCATGTTTGTATACGGTAGCCCGATAAGAGTAGGTTGTATGAGAACGTTACTTAAAAAAAAAAAAAATTTCAGTAAAAACTGAAATTATGGTGTCATCATGTTTGTATACGGTAGGCCGATAAGAGTAGGTTGTATGAGAACGTTAATTTGAGAAAAAAAAAATTTTCAGTCAAAACTGAATTTATTGTGTCATCATGTTTGTATACGGTAGGCCGATGAGAGTAGCCTGTATGAGAACGTAATTTAAAAAAAAAAATTTTCAGTAAAAACTGAAATTATGGTGCCATCATGCTTGTATACGGTAGGCCGATAAGAGTAGCCTGTATGAGAACGGTAATTTGAGAAGAAAAAAAATTTTCAGTAAAAACTGAAATTATGGTGTCATCATGTTTGTATACGGTAGGCCGATAAGTGTAGCTTGTATGAGAACGTTACTTTTAAAAAAAAAAAAATTTCAGTAAAAACTGAAATTTTGGTGTCATCATGTTTGTATACGGTAGGCCGATAAGAGTAGTCTGTATGAGAACGTTAATTTGACAAAAAAAAGTTTTCAGTAAAAACTGAAATTATGGTGTCGTCATGTTTGTATACGGTAGGCTGATAAGAGTAGGTTGTATGAGAACGTTAATTTGAGAAAAAAAAAATTTTCAGTAAAAACTGAAATTATTGTGTCATCATGTTTGTATACAGGTAGGCCGATAAGAGTAGCATGTATGAGAACGTTAGTTTAAAAAAAAAATTTTCAGTAAAAACTGAAATTATGGTGCCATCATACTTGTATACGGTAGGCCGATAAGAGTAGCCTGTATGAGAACGGTAATTTGAGAAGAAAAAAAATTTTCAGTAAAAACAGAAATTATGGTGTCATCATGTTTGTATACGGTAGGCCGATAACAGTAGCCTGTATGAGAACGTTATTTTGTGAAAAAATAAATTTTCAGTAAAAACAGAAATTATGGTGCCATCATGTTTGTATACGGTAGGCCGATAAGTGTAGCTTGTATGAGAACGTTACTTTTAAAAAAAAAAAAATTCCAGTAAAAACTGAAATTATGGTGCCATCATGCTTGTATACGGTAGGGCGATAAGAGTAGCCTGTATGAGAACGTTGATTTAAAAAAAAAAAATTTTCAGTAAAAACTGAAATTATGGTGCCATCATGTTTGTATACGGTAGGCTGATAATAGTAGCCTGTATGAGAACGTTAATTTGAGAAAAAAAAATATTTAGTAAAAACTGAAATTATGGTGTCATCATGTTTGTATACGGTAGGCCGAAAAGTGTAGCTTGTATGAGAACGTTACTTTAAAAAAAAGAAAAAAATTCCAGTAAAAACTGAAATTATGGTGTCATCATGTTTGTATACGGTAGCCCGATAAGAGTAGGTTGTATGAGAACGTTACTTAAAAAAAAAAAAAATTTCAGTAAAAACTGAAATTATGGTGTCATCATGTTTGTATACGGTAGGCCGATAAGAGTAGGTTGTATGAGAACGTTAATTTGAGAAAAAAAAAATTTTCAGTCAAAACTGAATTTATTGTGTCATCATGTTTGTATACGGTAGGCCGATGAGAGTAGCCTGTATGAGAACGTAATTTAAAAAAAAAAATTTTCAGTAAAAACTGAAATTATGGTGCCATCATGCTTGTATACGGTAGGCCGATAAGAGTAGCCTGTATGAGAACGGTAATTTGAGAAGAAAAAAAATTTTCAGTAAAAACTGAAATTATGGTGTCATCATGTTTGTATACGGTAGGCCGATAAGTGTAGCTTGTATGAGAACGTTACTTTAAAAAAAAAAAAAAAATTTCAGTAAAAACTGAAATTATGGTGTCATCATGTTTGTATACGGTAGGCCGATAAGAGTAGCCTGTATGAGAACGTTAATTTGTGAAAAAATAAATTTTTAGTAAAAACTGAAATTATGGTGTCATCATGTTTGTATACGGTAGGCCGATAAGAGTAGCTTGTATGAGAACGTTACTTTAAAAAAAAAAAAAATATTCAGTAAAAACTGAAATTATGGTGTCATCATGTTTGTATACGGTAGGCCGATTAGTGTAGCTTGGATGAGAACGTTACTTTTAAAAAAAAAAAAAAATTCCAGTAAAAACAGAAATTTTGGTGTCATCATGTTTGTATACGGTAGGCCGATAAGAATAGATTGTATGAGAACGTTAATTTGACAAAAAAAAAAGTTTTCAGTAAAACCTGAAATTATTGTGTCATCATGTTTGTATACGGTAGGCCGATAAGAGTAGCCTGTATGAGAACGTTAAATTAAAAAAAAAATTTTCAGTAAAAACTGAAATTATGGTGCCATCATGTTTGTATACGGTAGGCCGATAAGTGTAGCCTGTATGATAACGTTACTTTTAAAAAAAAAAAATTCAGTAAAAACTGAAATTATGGTGGCATCATGTTTGTATACGGTAGGCCGATAAGTGTAGCTTGTATGAGAACGTTAATTTGAGAAAAAACAAATTTTCAGTGAAACCTGAAATTATGGTGTCATCATGTTTGTATACGGTAGGCCGATAAGAGTAGCCTGTATGAGAACGTTAATTTGAGAAAAAATAAATGTTCAGTAAAAACAAAAATCATTGTGTCATCATGTTTGTATACGGTAGGCCGATAAGAGTAGGCAGGCCCGGTTCTTTCATATGAGCACAACGAGCATTTGAACAGGGCGCTGAAATATAAGGGCGCCAAAATTTCAACAGAAAAATATTTTTAAAAATTATCAAATTTTTTCTAAAAATACTTGAAAAACTTGTCAACATTGCTCAAACATATTTTATTGTTGGAAATTAAATCACTTATATTTTAAAGCAAAAATGTTTCTGAAAAATTACATATAAAAAACTCTAGCAACCTGTTCAAGTTAAAATCTTACTCAATCACCTATATTCTGATTGGGGTAATTTATACGATACAGCAATTGCTGGACGAGTTTTTGGCGTTTTGCTTTGAACTTGCTGCGTGATGTACTCTTGCATTTACACAGTCCAGCAATCATCCATGCAGCAAAATGACAGACAATGCTTCTTCTTTAAAATTTTCTTTTGTTCGAATATTCTTATATTTACATTTAAATAAACGTTAAGTAATTTGAAAAAAAAAATTACTTAAAATATTGTTTTTTTATTTGAAAAATAAAAAATATAAAAAAATTATTTAATTTTAAAATTAAAAAAAGAATTTTATTCACCTATTTCAATGTTTCATCACTTTCGAAAAAAATAAATTTTTTTCACTTTTTGAATTTACTTTTTCTCTTTATAAAGTAACGATTTTTAATACTGCTTTCATAAAATCGAAGAAGAAATAAAGCAGAGTTGAAAAAATTACGAAAAAGGAATAGAGCAAATGTCAAATTGCTCGATGAAATTTTTGGTACACAAGTGATGTGCTACCCCTCAATTTGCCTCACCCCGATCACCAAGAAATCGTTGCTTGATGGTTGATGGATAGAGCAATTGACGTATCGTGGAAATTGCGTGATTGCTATACACTTAGCAGCATAAGACCAAAGAATATTGATCAACACTTAAATGTTGATACAATGACGTCGACACTGTTCAAAATAAAAATCTGCTCATTTCTTCATACAAAGCTGGGGGCGCCGAAAAAATGTTTCTAAAAAATTACATATAAAATATTCTAGCAACCTGTTCAAGTTAAAATCTTGCTCAATCGCTTATATATACACTTAGCAGCATGTATCACAGTTCACCACATATAAAAATTTATCATTTTCAAGTTGCTGAAGATTTGTGTTTGTGGAGAAAAGTACATTATATGTAAATTTTACTCTTGCAACTTGTAGTAATACACTTGTTGTTTTATTTTAGGATATTCCTTCAGTGTTGTTATATCGTACGATTCTTCCCTTTTTTTGGGAATTTCGGCTAGCCACAATTTAAAAAAAGGAAAAAGAAAAACTTTTGCATCCTTGAACAAAATCGTTTGAAAAATCACGAGGGGAAAAAATTCTCAAATTTATATAAAAAACCTTCTTGTACATATTTTATACCACGTACGAAATACGAACTGTGAAAAATTATCACAACTTTAAAATATTAGTTTTGTTCATATTTATTAAATTTTATGTTAAAGATTTTAAAAATTGTTTTTCCGTTACTGCCATCCACCATATAAAGCTGTATAAATTTTGAATTATCTCCAAGTTATTTATTATAAATTACATAGCAGCAACATTTTATATGAAACTTTTTGTTTATATTTTTTTTTCTTGATGTTGTTCTTTTTGTTAAGTTTTTAATTTTTTTTTTTCACTTTTCACAATTTTTTTAAAACTAATTGTTGAATTTTATTTATTTTATTTTTAATTTTTTATAAAATACAAATGGATTTATCTTTAAAAAAAATACTATTGTAGTTTTATTCATTTTTGAAAGTTTTTAATGTGTGGGAAAATCGTGGGATTATTTGAACAGTTTGTGGAAATAATGAATGAAAATGGGACTTTTCGTGGGATTTTTCAACAAAGGGACCTAATAACACTGTATTCCTTGCTTTTTGCTCTATTATATTAAATGTTGTGATACATATTATCATTGTATTAAAATATAATTGCAATTTCTGTATGTTTTGTTGCATTAAGAAATACAGTACATGTTGAATATAATGAACATAGAAATGATGATGTTATCTGTTAAAAGAATTTTTTTTTCTCTACGTCATGTACTTAATTATGTACATTTTATAATATATTTATGATGTAGAAAACTTTTAAAATATATAATTCAAGCTCGCTTATTCATGCTAATTAGGAAAATTTGACATATTTTTCAATAAAATGGGATTATAACGACTGGAATACGGCAGTGTTAGGGCGCAATTTATATTATTTGAACAGGGCGCCAAAACTGCTAGGGCCGGCCCTGAGAGTAGGTTGTATGAGAACGTTAATTTGAGAAAAAAAAAAATTTTCAGTCAAAACTGAAATTATGGTGTCATCATGTTTGTATACGGTAGGCCGATAAGAGTAGCCTGTATGAGAACGTTAATTTGAGAAAAAAAAAATTTTCAGTAAAAACTGAAATTATTGTGTCATCATGTTTGTATACGGTAGGCCGATAAGAGTAGCATGTATGAGAACGTTAATTTAAAAAAAAAATTTTCAGTAAAAACTGAAATTATGGTGCCATCATACTTGTATACGGTAGGCCGATAAGAGTAGCCTGTATGAGAACGGTAATTTGAGAAGAAAAAAAATTTGCAGTAAAAACAGAAATTATGGTGTCATCATGTTTGTATACGGTAGGCCGATAAGAGTAGCCTGTATGAGAACGTTATTTTGTGAAAAAATAAATTTTCAGTAAAAACAGAAATTATGGTGCCATCATGTTCGTATACGGTAGGCCGATAAGTGTAGCTTGTATGAGAACGTTACTTTAAAAAAAAAAAAAAATTCCAGTAAAAACTGAAATTATGGTGTCATCATGTTTGTATACGGTAGGCCGATAAGTGTAGCTTGTATGAGAACGTTACTTTTAAAAAAAAAAAAATTCCAGTAAAAACTGAAATTATGGTGTCATCATGTTTGTATACGGTAGGCCGATTAGTGTAGTTTGTATGAGAACGTTACTTTTAAAAAAAAAAATTCCAGTAAAAACTGAAATTATGGTGTCATCATGTTTGTATACGGTAGGCCGATAAGAGTAGCCTGTATGAGAACGGTAATTTAAAAAAAAAAATTTTCAGTAAAAACTGAAATTATGGTGCCATCATGCTTGTATACGGTAGGGCGATAAGAGTAGCCTGTATGAGAACGTTGATTTAAAAAAAAAAAATTTTCAGTAAAAACTGAAATTATGGTGCCATCATGTTTGTATACGGTAGGCTGATAATAGTAGCCTGTATGAGAACGTTAATTTGAGAAAAAAAAATTTTCAGTAAAAACAGAAATTATGGTGTCATCATGTTTGTATACGGTAGGCCGATAAGAGTAGCCTGTATGAGAACGTTAATTTGAGACAAAATAAATTTTCAGTAAAAACAGAAAGTATGGTGTCATCATGTTTGTATACGGTAGGCCGATAAGAGTAGGTTGTATGAAAACGTTAATTTGAAGAAAAAAAAATTTTCAGTAAAAACTGATATTATGGGGTCATCATGTTTGTATACGGTAGGCCGAAAAGAGCAGATTGTATGAGAACGTTAATTTGAGGAAAAAAAATTTTCAGTAAAAACAGAAATTATGGTGTCATCATGTTTGTATACGGTAGGCCGATAAGAGTAGCCTGTATGAGAACGTTAATTTGAAAAAAAAAATTTTTAGAAAAAACTGAAATAATGGTGTCATCATGTTTGTATACGGTAGGCCGATAAGAGTAGGTTTTATGAGAACGTTAATTTGAGAAAAAAAATTTTCAGTAAAAACTGAAATTATGGTGTCATCATGTTTGTAAACGGTAGGCCAATAAGAAAAGCCTGTATGAGAACGTTAATTTGAGGAAAAACAAAATTTTCAGTAAAAACAGAAATTATGGTGTCATCATGTTTGTATACGGTAGGCCGATAAGAGTAGGTTGTATGAGAACGTTAATTTGAAGAAAAAAAAATTTTCAGTAAAAACTGATATTATGGTGTCATCATGTTTGTATACGGTAGGCCGATAAGAAAAGCCTGTATGAGAACGTTAATTTGAGAAAAAAAAAATTTTCAGTAAAAACAGAAATTATGGTGTCATCATGTTTGTATACGGTAGGCCGATAAGAGTAGCCTGTATGAGAACGTTAATTTGAGAAAAAAAAAATTTTCAGTAAAAACAAAAATTATGGTGTCATCACTTTTGTATACGGTAGGCCGATAAGAGTAGGTTGTATGAGAACGTTAATTTGAGGAAAAAAAAATTTTTCAGTAAAAACTGAAATTCTGGTGTCATCATGTTTGTATACGGTAGGCCGATAAGTGTAGCTTGTATGAGAACGTTACTTTTAAAAAAAAAAAAATTTTCAGTAAAAACTGAAATTATGGTGTCATCATGTTTGTATACGGTAGGCCGATAAGAGTAGCCTGTATGAGAACGGTAATTTGAGAAAAAAAAAATTTTCAGTAAAAACTGAAATTATGGTGTCATCATGTTTGTATACGGTAGGCCGATAAGTGTAGCTTGTATGAGAACGTTACTTTTAAAAAAAAAAAAATTTTCAGTAAAAACTGAAATTATGGTGTCATCATGTTTGTATACGGTAGGCCGATAAGAGTAGCCTGTATGAGAACGGTAATTTGAGAAAAAAAAAATTTTCAGTAAAAACTGAAATTATGGTGTCATCATGTTTGTATACACTAGGCTGATAAGTGTAGCTTGTATGAGAACGTTACTTTTAAAAAAAAAAAAATTTTCAGTAAAAACTGAAATTATGGTGACTTCATGTTTGTATACGGTAGGCCGATAAGAGTAGCTTGTATAAGAACGTTAAGTTGAGAAGAAAAAAAATTTCAGTAAAAACTGAAATTATGGTGTCATCATGTTTGTATACGGTATACCGATAAGTGTAGCTTGTATGAGAACGTTACTTTTAAAAAAAAAAAATTTCAGTAAAAACTGGAATTATGGTGTCATTATGTTTGTATACAGTAGGCTGATAAGTGTAGCTTGTATGAGAACGTTACTTTTGAAAACAAAAAAAATTCCAGTAAAAACGGAAATTTTGGTGTCATCATGTTTGTATACGGTAGGCCGATAAGAGTAGTCTGTATGAGAACGTTAATTTGACAAAAAAAAAAGTTTTCAGTAAAAACTGAAATTATGGTGTCATCATGTTTGTATACGGTAGGCCGATAAGAGTAGCTTGTAGAGGAACGTTAATTTGAGAAAAAAAAATTTTCAGTAAAAACAGAAATTATGGTGTCATCATGTTTGTATACAGTAGGCCGATAAGTGTACCTTGTATGAGAACGATACTTTAAAAAAAAAAAATTTCAGTAAAAACTGAAAAAATGGTGTCATCATGTTTGTATACGGTGGGCCGATAAGAGTAGCTTGTATAAGAACGTTAATTTGAAAAAAAATAAATTTTCAGTAAAAACTGAAATTATGGTGTCATCATGTTTGTATGCGGTAGGCCGATAAGAGTAGCCTGTATGAGAACGTTAATTTGAGAAAAAAAATTATTCAGTAAAAACTGAAATTATGGTGTCATCATGTTTGTATACACTAGGCCGATAAGTGTAGCTTGTATGAGAACGTTACTTTAAAAAAAAAAAAAAATTTTCAGTTAAAACTGAAATTATGGTGATATCATGTTTGTATACGGTAGGCCGATAAGAGTAGCTAGTATAAGAACGTTAAGTTGAGAAAAAAAAAAATTTCAGTAAAAACTGAAATTATGGTGTCATCATGTTTGTATACGGTAGGCCGATAAGTGTAGCTTGTATGAGAACGTTACTTTTAAAAAAAAAAAAATTTCAGTAAAAACTGGAATTATGGTGTCATCATGTTTGTATACAGTAGGCCGATAAGTGTAGCTTGTATGAGAACGTTACTTTCAAAAACAAAAAAAATTCCAGTGAAAACGCAAATTTTGGTGTCATCATGTTTGTATACGGTACGCCGAAAAGAGCAGATTGTATGAGAACGTTAATTTGAGGAAAAAAAATTTTCAGTAAAAACAGAAATTATGGTGTCATCATGTTTGTATACGGTAGGCCGATAAGAGTAGCCTGTATGAGAACGTTAATTTGAAAAAAAAAATTTTTAGAAAAAACTGAAATAATGGTGTCATCATGTTTGTATACGGTAGGCCGATAAGAGTAGGTTTTATGAGAACGTTAATTTGAGAAAAAAAATTTTCAGTAAAAACTGAAATTATGGTGTCATCATGTTTGTAAACGGTAGGCCAATAAGAAAAGCCTGTATGAGAACGTTAATTTGAGGAAAAACAAAATTTTCAGTAAAAACAGAAATTATGGTGTCATCATGTTTGTATACGGTAGGCCGATAAGAGTAGGTTGTATGAGAACGTTAATTTGAAGAAAAAAAAATTTTCAGTAAAAACTGATATTATGGTGTCATCATGTCTGTAAACGGTAGGCCAATAAGAAAAGCCTGTATGAGAACGTTAATTCGAGAAAAAACAAAATTTTCAGTAAAAACAGAAATTATGGTGTCATCATGTTTGTATACGGTAGGCCGATAAGAGTAGGTTGTATGAGAACGTTAATTTGAAGAAAAAAAAATTTTCAGTAAAAACTGAAATTATGGTGTCATCATGTTTGTATACGGTAGGCCGATAAGAAAAGCCTGTATGAGAACGTTAATTTGAGAAAAAAAAAATTTTCAGTAAAAACAGAAATTATGGTGTCATCATGTTTGTATACGGTAGGCCGATAAGAGTAGGTTGTATGAGAACGTTAATTTGAGAAAAAAAAAATTTTCAGTAAAAACAAAAATTATGGTGTCATCACTTTTGTATACGGTAGGCCGATAAGAGTAGGTTGTATGAGAACGTTAATTTGAGGAAAAAAAAATTTTTCAGTAAAAACTGAAATTCTGGTGTCATCATGTTTGTATACGGTAGGCTGATAAGTGTAGCTTGTATGAGAACGTTACTTTTAAAAAAAAAAAAATTTTCAGTAAAAACTGAAATTATGGTGTCATCATGTTTGTATACGGTAGGCCGATAAGAGTAGCCTGTATGAGAACGGTAATTTGAGAAAAAAAAAATTTTCAGTGAAAACTGAAATTATGGTGACTTCATGTTTGTATACGGTAGGCCGATAAGAGTAGCTTGTATAAGAACGTTAAGTTGAGAAGAAAAAAAATTTCAGTAAAAACTGAAATTATGGTGTCATCATGTTTGTATACGGTAGGCCGATAAGTGTAGCTTGTATGAGAACGTTACTTTTAAAAAAAAAAAATTTTAGTAAAAACTGGAATTATGGTGTCATTATGTTTGTATACAGTAGGCTGATAAGTGTAGCTTGTATGAGAACGTTACTTTTGAAAACAAAAAAAATTCCAGTAAAAACGGAAATTTTGGTGTCATCATGTTTGTATACGGTAGGCCGATAAGAGTAGTCTGTATGAGAACGTTAATTTGACAAAAAAAAAAGTTTTCAGTAAAAACTGAAATTATGGTGTCATCATGTTTGTATACGGTAGGCCGATAAGAGTAGCTTGTAGAGGAACGTTAATTTGAGAAAAAAAATTTTTCAGTAAAAACAGAAATTATGGTGTCATCATGTTTGTATACAGTAGGCCGATAAGTGTAGCTTGTATGAGAACGTTACTTTTAAAAAAAAAAAATTTCAGTAAAAACTGAAAAAATGGTGTCATCATGTTTGTATACGGTAGGCCGATAAGAGTAGCTTGTATAAGAACGTTAATTTGAGAAAAATTAAATTTTCAGTAAAAACTGAAATTATGGTGTCATCATGTTTGTATGCGGTAGGCCGATAAGAGTAGCCTGTATGAGAACGTTAATTTGAGAAAAAAAATTATTCAGTAAAAACTGAAATTATGGTGTCATCATGTTTGTATACACTAGGCCGATAAGTGTAGCTTGTATGAGAACGTTACTTTTAAAAAAAATAAAAATTTTCAGTGAAAACTGAAATTATGGTGACGTCATGTTTGTATACGGTAGGCCGATAAGAGTAGCTTGTATAAGAACGTTAAGTTGAGAAAAAAAAAAATTTCAGTAAAAACTGAAATTATGGTGTCATCATGTTCGTATACGGTAGGCCGATAAGAGTAGCCTGTATGAGAACGTTAATTTGAGAAAAAAAAAATTTTCAGTAAAAACAAAAATTATGGTGTCATCATTTTTGTATACGGTAGGCCGATAAGAGTAGGTTGTATGAGAACGTTAATTTGAGGGAAAAAAAATGTTTCAGTAAAAACTGAAATTATGGTGTCATCATGTTTGTATACGGTAGGCCGATAAGTGTAGCTTGTATGAGAACGTTACTTTTAAAAAAAAAAAAAATTTTCAGTGAAAACTGAAATTATGGTGACATCATGTTTGTATACGGTAGGCCAATAAGAAAAGCCTGTATGAGAACGTTATTTCGAGAAAAAACAAAATTTTCAGTAAAAACAGAAATTATGGTGTCATCATGTTTGTATACGGTAGGCCGATAAGAGTAGGTTGTATGAGAACGTTAATTTGAAGAAAAAAAAATTTTCAGTAAAAACTGATATTATGGTGTCATCATGTTTGTATACGGTAGGCCGATAAGAAAAGCCTGTATGAGAACGTTAATTTGAGAAAAAAAAAATTTTCAGTAAAAACAGAAATTATGGTGTCATCATGTTTGTATACGGTAGGCCGATAAGAGTAGCCTGTATGAGAACGTTAATTTGAGAAAAAAAAAATTTTCAGTAAAAACAAAAATTATGGTGTCATCACTTTTGTATACGGTAGGCCGATAAGAGTAGGTTGTATGAGAACGTTAATTTGAGGAAAAAAAAATTTTTCAGTAAAAACTGAAATTCTGGTGTCATCATGTTTGTATACGGTAGGCCGATAAGTGTAGCTTGTATGAGAACGTTACTTTTAAAAAAAAAAAAATTTTCAGTAAAAACTGAAATTATGGTGTCATCATGTTTGTATACGGTAGGCCGATAAGAGTACCCTGTATGAGAACGGTAATTTGAGAAAAAAAAAATTTTCAGTAAAAACAGAAATTATGGTGTCATCATGTTTGTATACGGTAGGCCGATAAGAGTAGGTTGTATGAGAACGTTAATTTGAAGAAAAAAAAATTTTCAGTAAAAACTGATATTATGGTGTCATCATGTTTGTATACGGTAGGCCGATAAGAAAAGCCTGTATGAGAACGTTAATTTGAGAAAAAAAAAATTTTCAGTAAAAACAGAAATTATGGTGTCATCATGTTTGTATACGGTAGGCCGATAAGAGTAGCCTGTATGAGAACGTTAATTTGAGAAAAAAAAAATTTTCAGTAAAAACAAAAATTATGGTGTCATCATTTTTGTATACGGTAGGCCGATAAGAGTAGGTTGTATGAGAACGTTAATTTGAGGGAAAAAAAATGTTTCAGTAAAAACTGAAATTATGGTGTCATCATGTTTGTATACACTAGGCCGATAAGTGTAGCTTGTATGAGAACGTTACTTTTAAAAAAAAAAAAAATTCAGTAAAAACAAAAATTATGGTGTCATCATGTTTGTATACGGTAGGCCGATAAGAGTAGCCTGTATGAGAACGTTAATTTGAGAAAAAAAAAAAATTCAGTCAAAACTGAAATTATGGTGTCATCATGTTTGTATACGGTAGGCCGATAAGAGTAGCCTGTATGAGAACGTTAATTTGAGAAAAAATAAATTTTTAGTAAAAACAAAAATTATGGTGTCATCATGTTTGTATACGGTAGGCCGATAAGAGTAGCCTGTATGAGAACGTTAATTTGAAAAAAAATAAGTTTTCAGTAATAACAAAAATTATGGTGTCATCATGTTTGTATACGGTAGGCCGATAAGAGTAGCTTGTATGAGAACGTTACTTTTAAAAAAAAAAAAATTTCAGTAAAAACTGGAATTATGGTGTCATCATGTTTGTATACGGTAGGCCGATAAGAGTAGGTTGTAGAGGAACGTTAATTTGAGAAAAAAAAATTTTCAGTAAAAACAGAAATTATGGTGTCATCATGTTTGTATACAGTAGGCCGATAGGTGTACCTTGTATGAGAACGTTACTTTAAAAAAAAAAAAATTTCAGTAAAAACTGGAATTATGGTGTCATCATGTTTGTATACGGTAGGCCGATAAGTGTAGCTTGTATGAGAACGTTACTTTTAAAAAAAAAAAAATTTCAGTAAAAACTGGAATTATGGTGTCATCATGTTTGTATACAGTAGGCCGATAAGTGTAGCTTGTATGAGAACGTTACTTTCAAAAACAAAAAAAATTCCAGTGAAAACGCAAATTTTGGTGTCATCATGTTTGTATACGGTAGGCCGATAAGAGTAGGTTGTATGAGAACGTTAATTTGAGAAAAATAAAATTTTCAGTAAAAACTGAAATTATGGTGTCATCATGTTTGTATGCGGTAGGCCGATAAGAGTAGCCTGTATGAGAACGTTAATTTGAGAAAAAAAATTATTCAGTAAAAACTGAAATTATGGTGTCATCATGTTTGTATACGGTAGGCCGATAAGTGTAGCTTGTATGAGAACGTTACTTTTAAAAAAAAAAAAAATTCAGTAAAAACAAAAATTATGGTGTCATCATGTTTGTATACGGTAGGCCGATAAGAGTAGCCTGTATGAGAACGTTAATTTGAGAAAAAAAAAAAATTCAGTCAAAACTGAAATTATGGTGTCATCATGTTTGTATACGGTAGGCCGATAAGAGTACCCTGTATGAGAACGGTAATTTGAGAAAAAATAAATTTTTAGTAAAAACAAAAATTATGGTGTCATCATGTTTGTATACGGTAGGCCGATAAGAGTAGCCTGTATGAGAACGTTAATTTGAAAAAAAATAAGTTTTCAGTAAAAACAAAAATTATGGTGTCATCATGTTTGTATACGGTAGGCCGATAAGAGTAGCTTGTATGAGAACGTTACTTTTAAAAAAAAAAAAATTTCAGTAAAAACTGGAATTATGGTGTCATCATGTTTGTATACGGTAGGCCGATAAGAGTAGGTTGTAGAGGAACGTTAATTTGAGAAAAAATAATTTTCAGTAAAAACAGAAATTATGGTGTCATCATGTTTGCATACAGTAGGCCGATAGGTGTACCTTGTATGAGAACGTTACTTTAAAAAAAAAAAAATTTCAGTAAAAACTGAAATTATGGTGTCATCATGTTTGTATACGGTAGGCCGATAAGAGTAGGTTGTATGAGAACGTTAATTTGAGAAAAATAAAATTTTCAGTAAAAACTGTAATTATGGTGTCATCATGTTTGTATGCGGTAGGCCGATAAGAGTAGCCTGTATGAGAACGTTAATTTGAGAAAAAAAATTATTCAGTAAAATCTGAAATTATGGTGTCATCATGTTTGTATACGGTAGGCCGATAAGTGTAGCTTGTATGAGAACGTTACTTTTAAAAAAAAAAAAAAATTCAGTAAAAACAAAAATTATGGTGTCATCATGTTTGTATACGGTAGGCCGATAAGAGTAGCCTGTATGAGAACGTTAATTTGAGAAAAAAAAAAATTCAGTCAAAACTGAAATTATGGTGTCATCATGTTTGTATACGGTAGGCCGATAAGAGTAGCCTGTATGAGAACGTTAATTTGAGAAAAAATAAATTTTTAGTAAAAACAAAAATATGGTGTCATCATGTTTGTATACGGTAGGCCGATAAGAGTAGCCTGTATGAGAACGTTAATTTGAGAAAAAATAAATTTTCAGTAAAAACAAAAATTATGGTGTCATCATGTTTGTATACGGTAGGCCGATAAGAGTAGCCTGTATGAGAACGTTACTTTTAAAAAAAAAAAAATTTCAGTAAAAACTGGAATTATGGTGTCATCATGTTTGTATACGGTAGGCCGATAAGTGTAGCTTGTATGAGAACGGTACTTTTAAAAACAAAAAAAATTCCAGTAAAAACGGAAATTTTGGTGTCATCATGTTTGTATACGGTAGGCCGATAAGAGTAGTCTGTATGAGAACGTTAATTTGACAAAAACAAAAGTTTTCAGTAAAAACTGAAATTATGGTGTCATCATGTTTGTATACGGTAGGCCGATAAGAGTAGGTTGTAGAGGAACGTTAATTTGAGAAAAAAAAATTTTCAGTAAAAACAGAAATTATGGTGTCATCATGTTTGTATACAGTAGGCCGATAGGTGTACCTTGTATGAGAAGGATACTTGAAAACAAAAAAAATTTCAGTAAAAACTGAAATTATGGTGTCATCATGTTTGTATACGGTAGGCCGATAAGAGTAGGTTGTATGAGAACGTTAATTTGAGAAAAATAAAATTTTCAGTAAAAACTGAAATTATGGTGTCATCATGTTTGTATACGGTAGGCCGATAAGTGTAGATTGTCTGAGCACGTTACTTTTAAAAAAAAAAAAAATTCAGTAAAAACAAAAATTATGGTGTCATCATGTTTGTATACGGTAGGCCGATAAGAGTAGCCTGTATGAGAACGTTAATTTGAGAAAAAAAAAAATTCAGTCAAAACTAAAATTATGGTGTCATCATGTTTGTATACGGTAGGCCGATAAGAGTAGCTTGTATAAGAACGTTAAGTTGAGAAGAAAAAAAATTTCAGTAAAAACTGAAATTATGGTGTCATCATGTTTGTATACGGTAGGCCGATAAGTGTAGCTTGTATGAGAACGTTACTTTTAAAAAAAAAAAATTTCAGTAAAAACTGGAATTATGGTGTCATTATGTTTGTATACAGTAGGCTGATAAGTGTAGCTTGTATGAGAACGTTACTTTTGAAAACAAAAACAATTCCAGTAAAAACGGAAATTTTGGTGTCATCATGTTTGTATACGGTAGGCCGATAAGAGTAGTCTGTATGAGAACGTTAATTTGACAAAAAAAAAAGTTTTCAGTAAAAACTGAAATTATGGTGTCATCATGTTTGTATACGGTAGGCCGATAAGAGTACCCTGTATGAGAACGGTAATTTGAGAAAAAAAAAATTTTCAGTAAAAACTGAAATTATGGTGTCATCATGTTTGTATACACTAGGCCGATAAGTGTAGCTTGTATGAGAACGTTACTTTTAAAAAAAAAAAAAATTTTCAGTGAAAACTGAAATTATGGTGACTTCATGTTTGTATACTGTAGGCCGATAAGAGTAGCTTGTATAAGAACGTTAAGTTGAGAAGAAAAAAAATTTCAGTAAAAACTGAAATTATGGTGTCATCATGTTTGTATACGGTAGGCCGATAAGTGTAGCTTGTATGAGAACGTTACTTTTAAAAAAAAAAAATTTCAGTAAAAACTGGAATTATGGTGTCATTATGTTTGTATACAGTAGGCTGATAAGTGTAGCTTGTATGAGAACGTTACTTTTGAAAACAAAAAAAATTCCAGTAAAAACGGAAATTTTGGTGTCATCATGTTTGTATACGGTAGGCCGATAAGAGTAGTCTGTATGAGAACGTTAATTTGACAAAAAAAAAAGTTTTCAGTAAAAACTGAAATTATGGTGTCATCATGTTTGTATACGGTAGGCCGATAAGAGTAGCTTGTAGAGGAACGTTAATTTGAGAAAAAAAATTTTTCAGTAAAAACAGAAATTATGGTGTCATCATGTTTGTATACAGTAGGCCGATAAGTGTACCTTGTATGAGAACGATACTTTAAAAAAAAAAAAATTTCAGTAAAAACTGAAAAAATGGTGTCATCATGTTTGTATACGGTAGGCCGATAAGAGTAGCTTGTATAAGAACGTTAATTTGAGAAAAATTAAATTTTCAGTAAAAACTGAAATTATGGTGTCATCATGTTTGTATGCGGTAGGCCGATAAGAGTAGCCTGTATGAGAACGTTAATTTGAGAAAAAAAATTATTCAGTAAAAACTGAAATTATGGTGTCATCATGTTTGTATACACTAGGCCGATAAGTGTAGCTTGTATGAGAACGTTACTTTTAAAAAAAAAAAAAATTTTCAGTGAAAACTGAAATTATGGTGACGTCATGTTTGTATACGGTAGGCCGATAAGAGTAGCTTGTATAAGAACGTTAAGTTGAGAAAAAAAAAAATTTCAGTAAAAACTGAAATTATGGTGTCATCATGTTCGTATACGGTAGGCCGATAAGAGTAGCCTGTATGAGAACGTTAATTTGAGAAAAAAAAAATTTTCAATAAAAACAAAAATTATGGTGTCATCATTTTTGTATACGGTAGGCCGATAAGAGTAGGTTGTATGAGAACGTTAATTTGAGGGAAAAAAAATGTTTCAGTAAAAACTGAAATTATGGTGTCATCATGTTTGTATACGGTAGGCCGATAAGTGTAGCTTGTATGAGAACGTTACTTTTAAAAAAAAAAAAAATTTTCAGTGAAAACTGAAATTATGGTGACATCATGTTTGTATACGGTAGGCCGATAAGAGTAGCTTGTATAAGAACGTTAAGTTGAGAAAAAAAAAAATTTCAGTAAAAACTGAAATTATGGTGTCATCATGTTTGTATACGGTAGGCCGATAAGTGTAGCTTGTATGAGAACGTTACTTTTAAAAAAAAAAAAATTTCAGTAAAAACTGGAATTATGGTGTCATCATGTTTGTATACAGTAGGCCGATAAGTGTAGCTTGTATGAGAACGTTACTTTCAAAAACAAAAAAAATTCCAGTGAAAACGCAAATTTTGGTGTCATCATGTTTGTATACGGTAGGCCGATAAGAGTAGGTTGTATGAGAACGTTAATTTGAGAAAAATAAAATTTTCAGTAAAAACTGAAATTATGGTGTCATCATGTTTGTATGCGGTAGGCCGATAAGAGTAGCCTGTATGAGAACGTTAATTTGAGAAAAAAAATTATTCAGTAAAAACTGAAATTATGGTGTCATCATGTTTGTATACGGTAGGCCGATAAGTGTAGCTTGTATGAGAACGTTACTTTTAAAAAAAAAAAAAATTCAGTAAAAACAAAAATCATGGTGTCATCATGTTTGTATACGGTAGGCCGATAAGAGTAGCCTGTATGAGAACGTTAATTTGAGAAAAAAAAAAAATTCAGTCAAAACTGAAATTATGGTGTCATCATGTTTGTATACGGTAGGCCGATAAGAGTAGCCTGTATGAGAACGTTAATTTGAGAAAAAATAAATTTTTAGTAAAAACAAAAATTATGGTGTCATCATGTTTGTATACGGTAGGCCGATAAGAGTAGCCTGTATGAGAACGTTAATTTGAAAAAAAATAAGTTTTCAGTAAAAACAAAAATTATGGTGTCATCATGTTTGTATACGGTAGGCCGATAAGAGTAGCTTGTATGAGAACGTTACTTTTAAAAAAAAAAAAATTTCAGTAAAAACTGGAATTATGGTGTCATCATGTTTGTATACGGTAGGCCGATAAGTGTAGCTTGTATGAGAACGGTACTTTTAAAAACAAAAAAAATTCCAGTAAAAACGGAAATTTTGGTGTCATCATGTTTGTATACGGTAGGCCGATAAGAGTAGTCTGTATGAGAACGTTAATTTGACAAAAAAAAAAGTTTTCAGTAAAAACTGAAATTATGGTGTCATCATGTTTGTATACGGTAGGCCGATAAGAGTAGGTTGTAGAGGAACGTTAATTTGAGAAAAAAAAATTTTCAGTAAAAACAGAAATTATGGTGTCATCATGTTTGTATACAGTAGGCCGATAGGTGTACCTTGTATGAGAACGTTACTTTAAAAAAAAAAAATTTCAGTAAAAACTGAAATTATGGTGTCATCATGTTTGTATACGGTAGGCCGATAAGAGTAGGTTGTATGAGAACGTTAATTTGAGAAAAATAAAATTTTCAGTAAAAACTGTAATTATGGTGTCATCATGTTTGTATGCGGTAGGCCGATAAGAGTAGCCTGTATGAGAACGTTAATTTGAGAAAAAAAATTATTCAGTAAAATCTGAAATTATGGTGTCATCATGTTTGTATACGGTAGGCCGATAAGTGTAGCTTGTATGAGAACGTTACTTTTAAAAAAAAAAAAAAATTCAGTAAAAACAAAAATTATGGTGTCATCATGTTTGTATACGGTAGGCCGATAAGAGTAGCCTGTATGAGAACGTTAATTTGAGAAAAAAAAAAATTCAGTCAAAACTGAAATTATGGTGTCATCATGTTTGATACGGTAGGCCGATAAGAGTAGCCTGTATGAGAACGTTAATTTGAGAAAAAATAAATTTTTAGTAAAAACAAAAATATGGTGTCATCATGTTTGTATACGGTAGGCCGATAAGAGTAGCCTGTATGAGAACGTTAATTTGAGAAAAAATAAATTTTTAGTAAAAACAAAAATATGGTGTCATCATGTTTGTATACGGTAGGCCGATAAGAGTAGCCTGTATGAGAACGTTAATTTGAGAAAAAATAAATTTTCAGTAAAAACAAAAATTATGGTGTCATCATGTTTGTATACGGTAGGCCGATAAGAGTAGCCTGTATGAGAACGTTACTTTTAAAAAAAAAAAAATTTCAGTAAAAACTGGAATTATGGTGTCATCATGTTTGTATACGGTAGGCCGATAAGTGTAGCTTGTATGAGAACGGTACTTTTAAAAACAAAAAATAATTCCAGTAAAAACGGAAATTTTGGTGTCATCATGTTTGTATACGGTAGGCCGATAAGAGTAGTCTGTATGAGAACGTTAATTTGACAAAAACAAAAGTTTTCAGTAAAAACTGAAATTATGGTGTCATCATGTTTGTATACGGTAGGCCGATAAGAGTAGGTTGTAGAGGAACGTTAATTTGAGAAAAAAAAATTTTCAGTAAAAACAGAAATTATGGTGTCATCATGTTTGTATACAGTAGGCCGATAGGTGTACCTTGTATGAGAACGTTACTTTAAAAAAAAAAAAATTTCAGTAAAAACTGGAATTATGGTGTCATCATGTTTGTATACGGTAGGCCGATAAGTGTAGCTTGTATGAGAACGTTACTTTTAAAAAAAAAAAAATTTCAGTAAAAACTGGAATTATGGTGTCATCATGTTTGTATACAGTAGGCCGATAAGTGTAGCTTGTATGAGAACGTTACTTTCAAAAACAAAAAAAATTCCAGTGAAAACGCAAATTTTGGTGTCATCATGTTTGTATACGGTAGGCCGATAAGAGTAGGTTGTATGAGAACGTTAATTTGAGAAAAATAAAATTTTCAGTAAAAACTGAAATTATGGTGTCATCATGTTTGTATGCGGTAGGCCGATAAGAGTAGCCTGTATGAGAACGTTAATTTGAGAAAAAAAATTATTCAGTAAAAACTGAAATTATGGTGTCATCATGTTTGTATACGGTAGGCCGATAAGTGTAGCTTGTATGAGAACGTTACTTTTAAAAAAAAAAAAAATTCAGTAAAAACAAAAATTATGGTGTCATCATGTTTGTATACGGTAGGCCGATAAGAGTAGCCTGTATGAGAACGTTAATTTGAGAAAAAAAAAAAATTCAGTCAAAACTGAAATTATGGTGTCATCATGTTTGTATACGGTAGGCCGATAAGAGTACCCTGTATGAGAACGGTAATTTGAGAAAAAATAAATTTTTAGTAAAAACAAAAATTATGGTGTCATCATGTTTGTATACGGTAGGCCGATAAGAGTAGCCTGTATGAGAACGTTAATTTGAAAAAAAATAAGTTTTCAGTAAAAACAAAAATTATGGTGTCATCATGTTTGTATACGGTAGGCCGATAAGAGTAGCTTGTATGAGAACGTTACTTTTAAAAAAAAAAAAATTTCAGTAAAAACTGGAATTATGGTGTCATCATGTTTGTATACGGTAGGCCGATAAGAGTAGGTTGTAGAGGAACGTTAATTTGAGAAAAAATAATTTTCAGTAAAAACAGAAATTATGGTGTCATCATGTTTGCATACAGTAGGCCGATAGGTGTACCTTGTATGAGAACGTTACTTTAAAAAAAAAAAAATTTCAGTAAAAACTGAAATTATGGTGTCATCATGTTTGTATACGGTAGGCCGATAAGAGTAGGTTGTATGAGAACGTTAATTTGAGAAAAATAAAATTTTCAGTAAAAACTGTAATTATGGTGTCATCATGTTTGTATGCGGTAGGCCGATAAGAGTAGCCTGTATGAGAACGTTAATTTGAGAAAAAAAATTATTCAGTAAAATCTGAAATTATGGTGTCATCATGTTTGTATACGGTAGGCCGATAAGTGTAGCTTGTATGAGAACGTTACTTTTAAAAAAAAAAAAAAATTCAGTAAAAACAAAAATTATGGTGTCATCATGTTTGTATACGGTAGGCCGATAAGAGTAGCCTGTATGAGAACGTTAATTTGAGAAAAAAAAAAATTCAGTCAAAACTGAAATTATGGTGTCATCATGTTTGTATACGGTAGGCCGATAAGAGTAGCCTGTATGAGAACGTTAATTTGAGAAAAAATAAATTTTTAGTAAAAACAAAAATATGGTGTCATCATGTTTGTATACGGTAGGCCGATAAGAGTAGCCTGTATGAGAACGTTAATTTGAGAAAAAATAAATTTTCAGTAAAAACAAAAATTATGGTGTCATCATGTTTGTATACGGTAGGCCGATAAGAGTAGCCTGTATGAGAACGTTACTTTTAAAAAAAAAAAAATTTCAGTAAAAACTGGAATTATGGTGTCATCATGTTTGTATACGGTAGGCCGATAAGTGTAGCTTGTATGAGAACGGTACTTTTAAAAACAAAAAAAATTCCAGTAAAAACGGAAATTTTGGTGTCATCATGTTTGTATACGGTAGGCCGATAAGAGTAGTCTGTATGAGAACGTTAATTTGACAAAAACAAAAGTTTTCAGTAAAAACTGAAATTATGGTGTCATCATGTTTGTATACGGTAGGCCGATAAGAGTAGGTTGTAGAGGAACGTTAATTTGAGAAAAAAAAATTTTCAGTAAAAACAGAAATTATGGTGTCATCATGTTTGTATACAGTAGGCCGATAGGTGTACCTTGTATGAGAAGGATACTTGAAAACAAAAAAAATTTCAGTAAAAACTGAAATTATGGTGTCATCATGTTTGTATACGGTAGGCCGATAAGAGTAGGTTGTATGAGAACGTTAATTTGAGAAAAATAAAATTTTCAGTAAAAACTGAAATTATGGTGTCATCATGTTTGTATACGGTAGGCCGATAAGTGTAGATTGTCTGAGCACGTTACTTTTAAAAAAAAAAAAAATTCAGTAAAAACAAAAATTATGGTGTCATCATGTTTGTATACGGTAGGCCGATAAGAGTAGCCTGTATGAGAACGTTAATTTGAGAAAAAAAAAAATTCAGTCAAAACTAAAATTATGGTGTCATCATGTTTGTATACGGTAGGCCGATAAGAGTAGCTTGTATAAGAACGTTAAGTTGAGAAGAAAAAAAATTTCAGTAAAAACTGAAATTATGGTGTCATCATGTTTGTATACGGTAGGCCGATAAGTGTAGCTTGTATGAGAACGTTACTTTTAAAAAAAAAAAATTTCAGTAAAAACTGGAATTATGGTGTCATTATGTTTGTATACAGTAGGCTGATAAGTGTAGCTTGTATGAGAACGTTACTTTTGAAAACAAAAACAATTCCAGTAAAAACGGAAATTTTGGTGTCATCATGTTTGTATACGGTAGGCCGATAAGAGTAGTCTGTATGAGAACGTTAATTTGACAAAAAAAAAAGTTTTCAGTAAAAACTGAAATTATGGTGTCATCATGTTTGTATACGGTAGGCCGATAAGAGTACCCTGTATGAGAACGGTAATTTGAGAAAAAAAAAATTTTCAGTAAAAACTGAAATTATGGTGTCATCATGTTTGTATACACTAGGCCGATAAGTGTAGCTTGTATGAGAACGTTACTTTTAAAAAAAAAAAAAATTTTCAGTGAAAACTGAAATTATGGTGACTTCATGTTTGTATACTGTAGGCCGATAAGAGTAGCTTGTATAAGAACGTTAAGTTGAGAAGAAAAAAAATTTCAGTAAAAACTGAAATTATGGTGTCATCATGTTTGTATACGGTAGGCCGATAAGTGTAGCTTGTATGAGAACGTTACTTTTAAAAAAAAAAAATTTCAGTAAAAACTGGAATTATGGTGTCATTATGTTTGTATACAGTAGGCTGATAAGTGTAGCTTGTATGAGAACGTTACTTTTGAAAACAAAAAAAATTCCAGTAAAAACGGAAATTTTGGTGTCATCATGTTTGTATACGGTAGGCCGATAAGAGTAGTCTGTATGAGAACGTTAATTTGACAAAAAAAAAAGTTTTCAGTAAAAACTGAAATTATGGTGTCATCATGTTTGTATACGGTAGGCCGATAAGAGTAGCTTGTAGAGGAACGTTAATTTGAGAAAAAAAATTTTTCAGTAAAAACAGAAATTATGGTGTCATCATGTTTGTATACAGTAGGCCGATAAGTGTACCTTGTATGAGAACGATACTTTAAAAAAAAAAAAATTTCAGTAAAAACTGAAAAAATGGTGTCATCATGTTTGTATACGGTAGGCCGATAAGAGTAGCTTGTATAAGAACGTTAATTTGAGAAAAATTAAATTTTCAGTAAAAACTGAAATTATGGTGTCATCATGTTTGTATGCGGTAGGCCGATAAGAGTAGCCTGTATGAGAACGTTAATTTGAGAAAAAAAATTATTCAGTAAAAACTGAAATTATGGTGTCATCATGTTTGTATACACTAGGCCGATAAGTGTAGCTTGTATGAGAACGTTACTTTTAAAAAAAAAAAAAATTTTCAGTGAAAACTGAAATTATGGTGACGTCATGTTTGTATACGGTAGGCCGATAAGAGTAGCTTGTATAAGAACGTTAAGTTGAGAAAAAAAAAAATTTCAGTAAAAACTGAAATTATGGTGTCATCATGTTCGTATACGGTAGGCCGATAAGAGTAGCCTGTATGAGAACGTTAATTTGAGAAAAAAAAAATTTTCAATAAAAACAAAAATTATGGTGTCATCATTTTTGTATACGGTAGGCCGATAAGAGTAGGTTGTATGAGAACGTTAATTTGAGGGAAAAAAAATGTTTCAGTAAAAACTGAAATTATGGTGTCATCATGTTTGTATACGGTAGGCCGATAAGTGTAGCTTGTATGAGAACGTTACTTTTAAAAAAAAAAAAAATTTTCAGTGAAAACTGAAATTATGGTGACATCATGTTTGTATACGGTAGGCCGATAAGAGTAGCTTGTATAAGAACGTTAAGTTGAGAAAAAAAAAAATTTCAGTAAAAACTGAAATTATGGTGTCATCATGTTTGTATACGGTAGGCCGATAAGTGTAGCTTGTATGAGAACGTTACTTTTAAAAAAAAAAAAATTTCAGTAAAAACTGGAATTATGGTGTCATCATGTTTGTATACAGTAGGCCGATAAGTGTAGCTTGTATGAGAACGTTACTTTCAAAAACAAAAAAAATTCCAGTGAAAACGCAAATTTTGGTGTCATCATGTTTGTATACGGTAGGCCGATAAGAGTAGGTTGTATGAGAACGTTAATTTGAGAAAAATAAAATTTTCAGTAAAAACTGAAATTATGGTGTCATCATGTTTGTATGCGGTAGGCCGATAAGAGTAGCCTGTATGAGAACGTTAATTTGAGAAAAAAAATTATTCAGTAAAAACTGAAATTATGGTGTCATCATGTTTGTATACGGTAGGCCGATAAGTGTAGCTTGTATGAGA
This sequence comes from Bombylius discolor, assembly GCA_939192795.1. Lineage (NCBI taxonomy): Eukaryota > Metazoa > Arthropoda > Insecta > Diptera > Bombyliidae > Bombylius > Bombylius discolor. The sequence continues at coordinate 16,947,394 of OW584242.1, forward strand.
ACGTTACTTTTAAAAAAAAAAAAAATTCAGTAAAAACAAAAATCATGGTGTCATCATGTTTGTATACGGTAGGCCGATAAGAGTAGCCTGTATGAGAACGTTAATTTGAGAAAAAAAAAAAATTCAGTCAAAACTGAAATTATGGTGTCATCATGTTTGTATACGGTAGGCCGATAAGAGTAGCCTGTATGAGAACGTTAATTTGAGAAAAAATAAATTTTTAGTAAAAACAAAAATTATGGTGTCATCATGTTTGTATACGGTAGGCCGATAAGAGTAGCCTGTATGAGAACGTTAATTTGAAAAAAAATAAGTTTTCAGTAAAAACAAAAATTATGGTGTCATCATGTTTGTATACGGTAGGCCGATAAGAGTAGCTTGTATGAGAACGTTACTTTTAAAAAAAAAAAAATTTCAGTAAAAACTGGAATTATGGTGTCATCATGTTTGTATACGGTAGGCCGATAAGTGTAGCTTGTATGAGAACGGTACTTTTAAAAACAAAAAAAATTCCAGTAAAAACGGAAATTTTGGTGTCATCATGTTTGTATACGGTAGGCCGATAAGAGTAGTCTGTATGAGAACGTTAATTTGACAAAAAAAAAAGTTTTCAGTAAAAACTGAAATTATGGTGTCATCATGTTTGTATACGGTAGGCCGATAAGAGTAGGTTGTAGAGGAACGTTAATTTGAGAAAAAAAAATTTTCAGTAAAAACAGAAATTATGGTGTCATCATGTTTGTATACAGTAGGCCGATAGGTGTACCTTGTATGAGAACGTTACTTTAAAAAAAAAAAATTTCAGTAAAAACTGAAATTATGGTGTCATCATGTTTGTATACGGTAGGCCGATAAGAGTAGGTTGTATGAGAACGTTAATTTGAGAAAAATAAAATTTTCAGTAAAAACTGTAATTATGGTGTCATCATGTTTGTATGCGGTAGGCCGATAAGAGTAGCCTGTATGAGAACGTTAATTTGAGAAAAAAAATTATTCAGTAAAATCTGAAATTATGGTGTCATCATGTTTGTATACGGTAGGCCGATAAGTGTAGCTTGTATGAGAACGTTACTTTTAAAAAAAAAAAAAAATTCAGTAAAAACAAAAATTATGGTGTCATCATGTTTGTATACGGTAGGCCGATAAGAGTAGCCTGTATGAGAACGTTAATTTGAGAAAAAAAAAAATTCAGTCAAAACTGAAATTATGGTGTCATCATGTTTGATACGGTAGGCCGATAAGAGTAGCCTGTATGAGAACGTTAATTTGAGAAAAAATAAATTTTTAGTAAAAACAAAAATATGGTGTCATCATGTTTGTATACGGTAGGCCGATAAGAGTAGCCTGTATGAGAACGTTAATTTGAGAAAAAATAAATTTTCAGTAAAAACAAAAATTATGGTGTCATCATGTTTGTATACGGTAGGCCGATAAGAGTAGCCTGTATGAGAACGTTACTTTTAAAAAAAAAAAAATTTCAGTAAAAACTGGAATTATGGTGTCATCATGTTTGTATACGGTAGGCCGATAAGTGTAGCTTGTATGAGAACGGTACTTTTAAAAACAAAAAATAATTCCAGTAAAAACGGAAATTTTGGTGTCATCATGTTTGTATACGGTAGGCCGATAAGAGTAGTCTGTATGAGAACGTTAATTTGACAAAAACAAAAGTTTTCAGTAAAAACTGAAATTATGGTGTCATCATGTTTGTATACGGTAGGCCGATAAGAGTAGGTTGTAGAGGAACGTTAATTTGAGAAAAAAAAATTTTCAGTAAAAACAGAAATTATGGTGTCATCATGTTTGTATACAGTAGGCCGATAGGTGTACCTTGTATGAGAAGGATACTTGAAAACAAAAAAAATTTCAGTAAAAACTGAAATTATGGTGTCATCATGTTTGTATACGGTAGGCCGATAAGAGTAGGTTGTATGAGAACGTTAATTTGAGAAAAATAAAATTTTCAGTAAAAACTGAAATTATGGTGTCATCATGTTTGTATACGGTAGGCCGATAAGTGTAGCTTGTCTGAGAACGTTACTTTTAAAAAAAAAAAAAATTCAGTAAAAACAAAAATTATGGTGTCATCATGTTTGTATACGGTAGGCCGATAAGAGTAGCCTGTATGAGAACGTTAATTTGAGAAAAAAAAAAATTCAGTCAAAACTAAAATTATGGTGTCATCATGTTTGTATACGGTAGGCCGATAAGAGTAGCCTATATGAGAACGTTAATTTGAGAAAAAATAAATTTTTAGTAAAAACAAAGATTATGGTGTCATCATGTTTGTATACGGTAGGCCGATAAGAGTAGCCTGTATGAGAACGTTAATTTGAGAAAAAATAAATTTTCAGTAGAAACAAAAATTATGGTGTCATCATGTTTGTATACGGTAGGCCGATAAGAGTAGCCTGTATGAGAACGTTAATTTGAGAAAAAAAAAATATTCAGTAAAAACTGGAATTATGGTGTCATCATGTTTGTATACGGTAGGCCGATAAGTGTAGCTTGTATGAGAACGGTACTTTTAAAAACAAAAAAAATTCCAGTAAAAACGGAAATTTTGGTGTCATCATGTTTGTATACGGTAGGCCGATAAGTGTAGCTTGTATGAGAACGTTACTTTTAAAAAAAAAAAATTTCAGTATAAACTGAAATTATGGTGTCATCATGTTTGTATACGGTAGGCCGATAAGAGTAGGTTTTAGAGGAACGTTAATTTGAGAAAAAGAAATTTTCAGTAAAAACAGAAATTATGGTGTCATCATGTTTGTATACGGTAGGCCGATAAGTGTAGCTTGTATGAGAACGATACTTTAAAAAAAAAAAAATTTTCAGTAAAAACTGAAATTATGGTGTCATCATGTTTGTATGCGGTAGGCCGATAAGAGTAGCCTGTATGAGAACGTTAATTTGAGAAAAAAAAATATTCAGTAAAAACTGAAATTATGGTGTCATCATGTTTGTATACGGTAGGCCGATAAGTGTAGCTTGTATGAGAACGTTACTTTTAAAAAAAAAAAATTTCAGTAAAAACTGAAATTATGGTGTCACCAGGTTTGTATACGGTAGGCCGAAAAGAGTAGCCTGTATGAGAACGTTAATTGGAGAAAAAATCAATTTTCAGTAAAAACAGAAATTATGGTGTCATCATGTTTGTATACGGTAGGCCGATAAGAGAAGCTTGTATGAGAACGTTCATTTGAGAAAAAAAAATTTTCAGTAAAAACTGCAATTATGGTGTCATCATTTTTGTATACGGTAGGCCGATAAGAGTAGCCTGTATGAGAACGTTAATTTGAGAAAAAAAAAATATTCAGTAAAAACTGAAATTATGGTGTCATCATGTTTGTATACGGTAGGCCGATAAGTGTAGCTTGAATGAGAACGTTACTTTTAAAAAAAAAAATTTCAGTAAAAACTGAAATTATGGTGTCATCATGTTTGTATACGGTAGGCCGATAAGAGTAGCTTGTATAAGAAAGTTACTTTTAAAAAAAAAAAAATTTCAGTAAAAACTGGAATTATGGTGTCATCATGTTTGTATACGGTAGGCCGATAAGAGTAGCCTGTATGAGAACGTTAATTTGAGAAAAAAAAAATTCCAGTAAAAACTGAAATTATGGTGTCATCATGTTTGTATACGGTAGGCCGATAAGAGTAGTCTGTATGAGAACGTTAATTTGACAAAAAAAAAAGTTTTCAGTAAAAACTGAAATTATGGTGTCATCATGTTTGTATACGGTAGGCCGATAAGAGTAGCTTGTAGAGGAACGTTAATTTGAGAAAAAAAAAATTTCAGTAAAAACTGGAATTATGGTGTCATCATGTTTGTATACAGTAGGCCGATAAGTGTAGCTTGTATGAGAACGTTACTTTTAAAAACAAAAAAAATTCCAGTAAAAACGGAAATTTTGGTGTCATCATGTTTGTATACGGTAGGCCGATAAGAGTAGCCTGTATGAGAACGTTATTTTAAAAAAAAAAAAAATTTCCGTAAAAACTGGAATTATGGTGTCATCATGTTTGTATACAGTAGGCTGATAAGTGTAGCTTGTATGAGAACGTTACTTTTAAAAACAAAAAAAATTCCAGTAAAAACGGAAATTTTGGTGTCATCATGTTTGTATACGGTAGGCCGATAAGAGTAGCCTGTATGAGAACGTTAATTTGAGAAAAAAAAATTCCAGTAAAAACTGAAATTATGGTGTCATCATGTTTGTATACGGTAGGCCGATAAGAGTAGCTTGTATGAGAACGTTATTTATAAAAAAAAAAAAATTTCAGTAAAAACTGGAATTATGGTGTCATCATGTTTGTATACAGTAGGCCAATAAGTGTAGCTTGTATGAGAACGTTACTTTTAAAAACAAAAAAAATTCCAGTAAAAACGGAAATTTTGGTGTCATCATGTTTGTATACGGTAGGCCGATAAGTGTAGCTTGTATGAGAACGTTAATTTGAGAAAAAATAAATTTTCAGTAAAAACAAAAATTATGGTGTCATCATGTTTGTATACGGTAGGCCGATAAGAGTAGCTTGTATGAGAACGTTATTTTTAAAAAAAAAAAAATTTCATTAAAAACTGGAATTATGGTGTCATCATGTTTGTATACAGTAGGCCAATAAGTGTAGCTTGTATGAGAACGTTACTTTTAAAAACAAAAAAAATTCCAGTAAAAACGGAAATTTTGGTGTCATCATGTTTGTATACGGTAGGCCGATAAGAGTAGCCTGTATGAGAACGTTAATTTGAGAAAAAAAAAATTCCAGTAAAAACTGAAATTATGGTGTCATCATGTTTGTATACGGCAGGCCGATAAGTGTAGCTTGTATGAGAACGGTACTTTTAAAAACAAAAAAAATTCCAGTAGAAACGGAAATTTTGGTGTCATCATGTTTGTATACGGTAGGCCGATAAGTGTAGCTTGTATAAGAACGTTACTTTTAAAAAAAAAAAATTTCAGTATAAACTGAAATTATGGTGTCATCATGTTTGTATACGGTAGGCCGATAAGTGTAGGTTGTATGAGAACGTTAATTTGAGAAAAAATAAATTTTCAGTAAAAACAAAAATTATGGTGTCATCATGTTTGTATACGGTAGGCCGATAAGAGTAGCCTGTATGAGAACGTTAATTTGAGAAAAAATAAATTTTCAGTAAAAACAAAAATTATGGTGTCATCATGTTGCATACGGTAGGCCGATAAGTGTAGCTTGTATGAGAACGTTACTTTTAAAAAAAAAAAAATTTCAGTAAAAACTGAAAATAATGGTGTCATCATGTTTGTATACGGTAGGCCGATAAGTGTAGCTTGTATGAGAACGTTAATTTGAGAAAAAATAAATTTTCAGTAAAAACAAAAATTATGGTGTCATCATGTTTGTATACGGTAGGCCGATAAGAGTAGTCTGTATGAGAACGTTAATTTGACAAAAAAAAAAGTTTTCAGTAAAAACTGAAATTATGGTGTCATCATGTTTGTATACGGTAGGCCGATAAGAGTAGCCTGTATGAGAACGTTAATTTGAGAAAAAGAAATTTTCAGTAAAAACAGAAATTATGGTGTCATCATGTTTGTATACGGTAGGCCGATAAGTGTAGCTTGTATGAGAACGATACTTTAAAAAAAAAAAAATTTTCAGTAAAAACTAAAATTATGGTGTCATCATGTTTGTATGCGGTAGGCCGATAAGAGTAGCCTGTATGAGAACGTTAATTTGAGAAAAAAAAATATTCAGTAAAAACTGAAATTATGGTGTCATCATGTTTGTATACGGTAGGCCGATAAGTGTAGCTTGTATGAGAACGTTACTTTTAAAAAAAAAAAATTTCAGTAAAAACTGAAATTATGGTGTCACCAGGTTTGTATACGGTAGGCCGAAAAGAGTAGCCTGTATGAGAACGTTAATTGGAGAAAAAATCAATTTTCAGTAAAAACAGAAATTATGGTGTCATCATGTTTGTATACGGTAGGCCGATAAGAGAAGCTTGTATGAGAACGTTCATTTGAGAAAAAAAAATTTTCAGTAAAAACTGCAATTATAGTGTCATCATTTTTGTATACGGTAGGCCGATAAGAGTAGCCTGTATGAGAACGTTTATTTGAGAAAAAAAAAATATTCAGTAAAAACTGAAATTATGGTGTCATCATGTTTGTATACGGTAGGCCGATAAGTGTAGCTTGAATGAGAACGTTACTTTTAAAAAAAAAATTTTCAGTAAAAACTGAAATTATGGTGTCATCATGTTTGTATACGGTAGGCCGATAAGAGTAGCTTGTATAAGAAAGTTACTTTTAAAAAAAAAAAAATTTCAGTAAAAACTGGAATTATGGTGTCATCATGTTTGTATACGGTAGGCCGATAAGAGTAGTCTGTATGAGAACGTTAATTTGAGAAAAAAAAAATTCCAGTAAAAACTGAAATTATGGTGTCATCATGTTTGTATACGGTAGGCCGATAAGAGTAGTCTGTATGAGAACGTTAATTTGACAAAAAAAAAAGTTTTCAGTAAAAACTGAAATTATGGTGTCATCATGTTTGTATACAGTAGGCCGATAAGTGTAGCTTGTATGAGAACGTTACTTTTAAAAACAAAAAAAATTCCAGTAAAAACGGAAATTTTGGTGTCATCATGTTTGTATACGGTAGGCCAATAAGAGTAGCCTGTATGAGAACGTTAATTTGAGAAAAAAAAAATTCCAGTAAAAACTGAAATTATGGTGTCATCATGTTTGTATACGGTAGGCCGATAAGAGTAGCTTGTATGAGAACGTTATTTTAAAAAAAAAAAAAATTTCAGTAAAAACTGGAATTATGGTGTCATCATGTTTGTATACAGTAGGCCGATAAGTGTAGCTTGTATGAGAACGTTACTTTTAAAAACAAAAAAAATTCCAGTAAAAACGGAAATTTTGGTGTCATCATGTTTGTATACGGTAGGCCGATAAGAGTAGCCTGTATGAGAACGTTAATTTGAGAAAAAAAAAATTCCAGTAAAAACTGAAATTACGGTGTCATCATGTTTGTATACGGTAGGCCGATAAGAGTAGCTTGTATGAGAACGTTATTTTTAAAAAAAAAAAAATTTCAGTAAAAACTGGAATTATGGTGTCATCATGTTTGTATACAGTAGGCCAATAAGTGTAGCTTGTATGAGAACGTTACTTTTAAAAACAAAAAAAATTCCAGTAAAAACGGAAATTTTGGTGTCATCATGTTTGTATACGGTAGGCCGATAAGAGTAGTCTGTATGAGAACGTTAAGTTGACAAAAAAAAAAGTTTTCAGTAAAAACGGAAATTTTGGTGTCATCATGTTTGTATACGGTAGGCCGATAAGAGTAGCTTGTTTGAAAACGTTAATTTGAGAAAAAAAAAATTTTCAGTAAAAACTGAAATTATGGTGTCATCATGTTTGTAAACGGTAGGCCGATAAGAGTAGCCTGTATGAGAACGTTAATTTGAGAAAAAATAAATTTTTAGTAAAAACAAAAATTATGGTGTCATCATGTTTGTATACGGTAGGCCGATAAGACTAGCCTGTATGAGAACGTTAATTTGAGAAAAAATAAATTTTCAGTAAAAACCAAAATTATGATGTCATCATGTTTGTATACGGTAGGCCGATAAGAGTAGCCTGTATGAGAACGTTAATTTGAGAAAAAAAAAATATTCAGTAAAAACTGAAATTATGGTGTCATCACGTTTGTATACGGTAGGCCGATAAGTGTACCTTGTATGAGAACGTTACTTTAAAAAAAAAAAAATTTCAGTAAAAACTGGAATTATGGTGTCATCATGTTTGTATACGGTAGGCCGATAAGTGTGGCTTGTATGAGAACGGTACTTTTAAAAACAAAAAAAATTCCAGTGAAAACGGAAATTTTGGTGTCATCATGTTTGTATACGGTAGGCCGATAAGAGTAGTCTGTATGAGAACGTTAATTTGACAAGAAAAAAAGTTTTCAGTAAAAACTGAAATTATGGTGTCATCATGTTTGTATACGGTAGGCCGATAAGAGTAGGTTGTAGAGGAACGTTGATTTGAGAAAAAAAAATTTTCAGTAAAAACAGAAATTATGGTGTCATCATGTTTGTATACAGTAGGCCGATAAGTGTAGCTTGTATGAGAACGTTACTTTTAAAAACAAAAAAAATTCCAGTAAAAACGGAAATTTTGGTGTCATCATGTTTGTATACGGTAGGCCGATAAGAGTAGCCTGTATGAGAACGTTAATTTGAGAAAAAAAAAATTCCAGTAAAAACTGAAATTACGGTGTCATCATGTTTGTATACGGTAGGCCGATAAGAGTAGCTTGTATGAGAACGTTATTTTTAAAAAAAAAAAAATTTCAGTAAAAACTGGAATTATGGTGTCATCATGTTTGTATACAGTAGGCCAATAAGTGTAGCTTGTATGAGAACGTTACTTTTAAAAACAAAAAAAATTCCAGTAAAAACGGAAATTTTGGTGTCATCATGTTTGTATACGGTAGGCCGATAAGAGTAGTCTGTATGAGAACGTTAAGTTGACAAAAAAAAAAGTTTTCAGTAAAAACGGAAATTTTGGTGTCATCATGTTTGTATACGGTAGGCCGATAAGAGTAGCTTGTTTGAAAACGTTAATTTGAGAAAAAAAAAATTTTCAGTAAAAACTGAAATTATGGTGTCATCATGTTTGTAAACGGTAGGCCGATAAGAGTAGCCTGTATGAGAACGTTAATTTGAGAAAAAATAAATTTTTAGTAAAAACAAAAATTATGGTGTCATCATGTTTGTATACGGTAGGCCGATAAGAGTAGCCTGTATGAGAACGTTAATTTGAGAAAAAATAAATTTTCAGTAAAAACCAAAATTATGGTGTCATCATGTTTGTATACGGTAGGCCGATAAGAGTAGCCTGTATGAGAACGTTAATTTGAGAAAAAAAAAATTCCAGTAAAAACTGAAATTACGGTGTCATCATGTTTGTATACGGTAGGCCGATAAGAGTAGCTTGTATGAGAACGTTATTTTAAAAAAAAAAAAAATTTCAGTAAAAACTGGAATTATGGTGTCATCATGTTTGTATACAGTAGGCCAATAACTGTAGCTTGTATGAGAACGTTACTTTTAAAAACAAAAAAAATTCCAGTAAAAACGGAAATTTTGGTGTCATCATGTTTGTATACGGTAGGCCGATAAGAGTAGTCTGTATGAGAACGTTAAGTTGACAAAAAAAAAAGTTTTCAGTAAAAACGGAAATTTTGGTGTCATCATGTTTGTATACGGTAGGCCGATAAGAGTAGCTTGTTTGAAAACGTTAATTTGAGAAAAAAAAAATATTCAGTAAAAACTGAAATTATGGTGTCATCACGTTTGTATACGGTAGGCCGATAAGTGTACCTTGTATGAGAACGTTACTTTAAAAAAAAAAAAATTTCAGTAAAAACTGGAATTATGGTGTCATCATGTTTGTATACGGTAGGCCGATAAGTGTGGCTTGTATGAGAACGGTACTTTTAAAAACAAAAAAAATTCCAGTGAAAACGGAAATTTTGGTGTCATCATGTTTGTATACGGTAGGCCGATAAGAGTAGTCTGTATGAGAACGTTAATTTGACAAAAAAAAAAGTTTTCAGTAAAAACTGAAATTATGGTGTCATCATGTTTGTATACGGTAGGCCGATAAGAGTAGGTTGTAGAGGAACGTTGATTTGAGAAAAAAAAATTTTCAGTAAAAACAGAAATTATGGTGTCATCATGTTAGTATACGGTAGGCCGATAAGTGTAGCTTGTATGAGAATGATACTTTAAAAAAAAAAAAAATTTCAGTAAAAACTGAAATTATGGTGTCATCATGTTTTTATACGGTAGGCCGATAAGAGTAGCCTGTATGAGAACGTTAATTTGAGAAAAAAAAATATTCAGTAAAAACTGAAATTATGGTGTCATCATGTTTGTATACGGTAGGCCGATAAGTGTAGCTTGTATGAGAACGTTACTTTTAAAAAAAAAAAATTTCAGTAAAAACTGAAATTATGGTGTCATCATGTTTATATACGGTAGGCCGATAAGAGTAGCCTATATAAGAACGTTAATTTGAGAAAAAATAAATTTTCAGTAAAAACTGAAATTATGGTGTCATCATGTTAGTATGCGGTAGGCCGATAAGAGTAGCCTGTATGAGAACGTTAATTTGAGAAAAAAAAATATTCAGTAAAAACTGAAATTATGGTGTCATCATGTTTGTATACGGTAGGCCGATAAGTGTAGCTTGTATGAGAACGTTACTTTTAAAAAAAAAAAAACTTCAGTAAAAACTGAAATTATGGTGTCACCATGTTTGTATACGGTAGGCCGATAAGAGTAGCCTATATGAGAACGTTAATTGGAGAAAAAATAAATTTTCAGTAAAAACAGAAATTATGGTGTCATCATGTTTGTATACGGTAGGCCGATAAGAGAAGCTTGTATGAGAACGTTCATTTGAGAAAAAAAAATTTTCAGTAAAAACTGCAATTATGGTGTCATCATTTTTGTATACGGTAGGCCGATAAGAGTAGCCTGTATGAGAACGTTAATTTGAGAAAAAAAAAATTCCAGTAAAAACTGAAATTATGGCGTCATCATGTTTGTATACGGTAGGCCGATAAGAGTAGCTTGTATAAGAACGTTATTTTTAAAAAAAAAAAAATTTCAGTAAAAACTGGAATTATGGTGTCATCATGTTTGTATACAGTAGGCCGATAAGTGTAGCTTGTATGAGAACGTTACTTTTAAAAACAAAAAAAATTCCAGTAAAAACGGAAATTTTGGTGTCATCATGTTTGTATACGGTAGGCCGATAAGAGTAGTCTGTATGAAAACGTTAATTTGACAAAAAAAAAGTTTTCAGTAAAAACTGAAATTATGGTGTCATCATGTTTGTATACGGTAGGCCGATAAGAGTAGCTTGTAGAGGAACGTTAATTTGAGAAAAAAAAAAATTCAATAAAAACAGAAATTATGGTGTCATCATGTTTGTATACAGTAGGCCGATAAGTGTACCTTCTATGAGAACGATACTTTAAAAAAAAAAAAAATTTCAGTAAAAATTGAAATTATGGTGTCATCATGTTTGTATACGGTAGGCCGATAAGAGTAGCTTGTATAAGAACGTTAATTTGAGAAAAAAAATTATTCAGTAAAAACTGAAATTATGGTGTCATCATGTTTGTATACGGTAGGCCGATAAGTAGAGCTTGTATGAGAACGATACTTTAAAAAAAAAAAAAATTCAATAAAAAGAGAAATTATGGTGTCATCATGTTTGTATACAGTAGGCCGATAAGTGTACCTTCTATGAGAACGATACTTTAAAAAAAAATAAATTTTCAGTAAAAACTGAGATTATGGTGTCATCATGTTTTTATACGGTAGGCCGATAAGAGTAGCCTGTATGAGAACGTTAATTTGAGAAAAAAAATTATTCAGTAAAAACTGAAATTATGGTGTCATCATGTTTGTATACGGTAGGCCGATAAGTAGAGCTTGTATGAGAACGTTACTTTTAAAAAAAAAAAAAATCCAGTAAAAACAAAAATTATGGTGTCATCATGTTTGTATACGGTAGGCCGATAAGAGTAGCCTGTATGAGAACGTTAATTTGAGAAAAAAAAAATTTTAGTAAAAACAGAAATTATGGTGTCATCATGTTTGTATACGGTAGGCCGATAAGAGAAGCTTGTATGAGAACGTTAATTTGAGAAAAAAAAAATTTTCAGTAAAAACTGAAATTATGGTGTCATCATGTTTGTATACGGTAGGCCGATAAGAGTAGCCTGTATGAGAACGTTAATTTGAGAAAAAATAAATTTTCAGTAGAAACAAAAATTATGGTGTCATCATGTTTGTATACGGTAGGCCGATAAGAGTAGCCTGTATGAGAACGTTAATTTGAGAAAAAATAAATTTTCAGTAAAAACAAAAATTATGGTGTCATCATGTTTGTATACGGTAGGCCGATAAGAGTAGCCTATATGAGAACGTTAATTTGAGAAAAAAAAATATTCAGTAAAAACTGAAATTATGGTGTCATCATGTTTGTATACGGTAGGCCGATAAGTGTAGCTTGTATGAGAACGTTACTTTTAAAAAAAAAAAAATTTCAGTAAAAACTGGAATTATGGTGTCATCATGTTTGTATACGGTAGGCCGATAAGTGTAGCTTGTATGAGAACGTTACTTTTAAAAACAAAAAGAATTCCAGTAAAAACGGAAATTTTGGTGTCATCATGTTTGTATACGGTAGGCCGATAAGAGTAGTCTGTATGAGAACGTTAATTTGACAAAAAAAAAAGTTTTCAGTAAAAACTGAAATTATGGTGTCATCATGTTTGTATACGGTAGGCCGATAAGAGTAGGTTGTAGAGGAACGTTAATTTGAGAAAAAAAAATTTTCAGTAAAAACAGAAATTATGGTGTCATCATGTTTGTATAAGGTAGGCCGATAAGTGTAGCTTGTGTGAGAACGATACTATAAAAAAAAAAAAAATTTCAGTAAAAATTGAAATTATGGTGTCATCATGTTTGTATACGGTAGGCCGATAAGAGTAGCTTGTATAAGAACGTTAATTTGAGAAAAAATAAATTTTCAGTAAAAACTGAAATTATGGTGTCATCATGTTTTTATACGGTAGGCCGATAAGAGTGGCCTGTATGAGAACGTTAATTTGAGAAAAAAAATTATTCAGTAAAAACTGAAATTATGGTGTCATCATGTTTGTATACGGTAGGCCGATAAGTGTAGCTTGTATGAGAACGTTACTTTAAAAAAAAAAAAAAAATTCAGTAAAAACAAAAATTATGGTGTCATCATGTTTGTATACGGTAGGCCGATAAGAGTAGCCTGTATGAGAACGATACTATAAAAAAAAAAAAAATTTCAGTAAAAACTGAAATTATGGTGTCATCATGTTTGTATACGGTAGGCCGATAAGAGTAGCTTCTATGAGAACGTTGATTTGACAAAAAAAAAATTTTCAGTAAAAACTGAAATTATGGTGTCATCATGTTTGTATACAGTAGGCCGATAAGAGTAGCCTGTATGAGAACGTTAATTTGAGAAAAAATAAATTTTCAGTAAAAACAGAAATTATGGTGTCATCATGTTTGTATACGGTAGGCCGATAAGAGAAGCTTGTATGAGAACGTTCATTTGAGAAAAAAAAATTTTCAGTAAAAACTGCAATTATGGTGTCATCATTTTTGTATACGGTAGGCCGATAAGAGTAGCCTGTATGAGAACGTTGATTTGAGAAAAAAAAATATTCAGTAAAAACAGAAATTATGGTGTCATCATGTTTGTATACGGTAGGCCGATAAGTGTAGCTTGTATGAGAACGTTACTTTTAAAAAAAAAAATTCCAGTAAAAACTGAAATTATGGTGTCATCATGTTTGTATACGGTAGGCCGATAAGAGTAGCTTGTATGAGAACGTTATTTTTAAAAAAAAAAAAATTTCAGTAAAAACTGGAATTATGGTGTCATCATGTTTGTATACAGTAGGCCGATAAGTGTAGCTTGTATGAGAACGTTACTTTTAAAAACAAAAAAAATTCCAGTAAAAACGGAAATTTTGGTGTCATCATGTTTGTATACGGTAGGCCGATAAGAGTAGTCTGTATGAGAACGTTAATTTGACAAAAAAAAAAGTTTTCAGTAAAAACTGAAATTATGGTGTCATCATGTTTGTATACGGTAGGCCGATAAGAGTAGCTTGTAGAGGAACGTTAGTTTAAGAAAAAAAAAATTTCAGTAAAAACCGAAATTATGGTGTCATCATGTTTGTATACAGTAGGCCGATAAGTGTACCTTGTATGTGAACGATACTTTAAAAAAAAAAAAATTTCAGTAAAAATTGAAAGTATGGTGTCATCATGTTTGTATACGGTAGGCCGATAAGAGTTGTTTAATAAAACAAGAGCGCCAATAATTTAATGCTAGTAAGCTTTATTGGAACTGATTGATACAATCGATTTACGCTTATTTATATTGAGTTAATTACATTGGTTTAAAGGGAAATTACAAATTAAGCACATTTAATTATTATAAACATAAATAATATTAAAGGTAAATTAATTATTATAAACATAAATAATATTAAAGGTAAATTACAAATTAAGCAAGTTTATTTATTATAAAGCATAAATCATATTAAAGGTAAATGACCAAGTAATATTTGTCGAGTAAGCATATGCGAGAATATAGCATTAAAAGTAAATGACCAAATAATATTTGTATAATAAGCATAGCTATGCAAGAATATTCAAGAAAGAACAGTAAAATATTGCTGAATTTAGAAAATATTGTTAAGTTCAAGGTTGATGTAGAATATTTATATCAACTTCCGAAAAAAGGTTGTTTATGGTTCAGCTTCCGTAACATTCTCCCCGCCGGTGACTTTACCTGGAATGTCAAAGTCACTAGGCTTGATTTTTGGCGTATATTGTCCTGTTTTTCGTCTCTGTAGGATAACCAAGATGATGATAAATATAATGATAATGTAGCTGATGCTATAATGATGGATGTGGTGTGTATTGCTGGTGGTTTGCAACTTTTGTTGAGCTTTTAACTCAGTTAATGCTTTTTCTATGTCCTCGAATTCTGTATTGTCGTCCAAAATTAACTTAGGTGTTTTTATACTAGAGTTGTGAGCTGTTAGCATTACATCAAATTGTTCAGAAATATTTGTTGTTGGTACGAAAGCTGCGGAGATAACATTTGAAAAGAGGTTATGGGACTGAATAGTCATTGTTGGTTCTTTTATGATGCAATTAGCTGTAATGGATAATATTCCATCGCCTTTTAGCTTCTTTGAAATTACTTCTCTGCCGCATACTATATCGACTGTATGTTCTTCATTTAGAACAAATATCCAGCTATTGGGTGTGTGTAGTTGAGCCCAGAATTGTGTAGGAGGAAATGCTTTGATAGTACAGAACGGTGATAATTTTTTTTGATGAGTTAGCAAGTCTAGCTCACATCTGCTTACAGTTGATTGTCTATTGTATATAGGATGTTGTTGTCGACACAAATAGTATGAATTTTGAGTTACTTGACATTGATTTAGTTCTACTTCGTTCATAGGGTAATACCTATCACGGTGAACATTGATGGATAAATATTTCGTACGAGTTTGTATATATAGAAAAGTGTTGTTGTGCGGTGTTGGTACTGAAATTAAATTGAACAGTTGAAAATCTTCATTATTTAGAAGAGGTAATTTTGCACTAATGATAATTGAATTGTTTGTGATTCGACCTTGTGCTGTCATTAATATGTAGGTTAGCAAAAATGTGCCATGTTCATGTTCTCCAGGAATACGTAAATGTGCAGGAAGATTATCTTGAATGATGTGCTTTTGTGTTTCAATTTGTTGTGGTGTTAAAAGATGTGGATTCATTCTTCCATGTTGAGCATCAAAAAATACTTGTAGAATTGTGCCCTGCGTATCCAGAAAGTTAATTAGACTTAACGTTAGATGCTGTACCATCAAATTAAATGTTGTTCCTGCCGTGTCAAGAAACTGCATATGGTTGACTTTTGAGGTAAGAATTCTTATGTGATTTTCAAAATCGTTGAATTGATTATGTATTTCATGTTGACTTTTCTTTATTATATTTTTTGTAGATTCTGCTATTGAAGTTTGATTTTTGATCAAATTAAGGAGATGATTTTCGTTATCATTGAAACATTTAATTTGTTCTTCATAATGTTCTGCAAATTCTTGATCTAGGATGCCAAAAAGTTTGTTTGCAACTGTTCCGACGATATTTAATGGTGATCGTTTAGTCCTGACTTGATCATTATGCTGGTAAATCAATGAATTTTTATGTTGTATTTTGACAAGAAGATAGTTTAGTTGTTGTACTATCGGTTCACAAGTATCCTTTTCAATAAAACTTTTTGGATTATTACACAACCGTTTTATTTCGGTTACCTGTTGTTCTAAAGATCTCATTTCTCCCCAATAATTTGTTAAATTGTAATAAATTAGTAAGTGCCATTCATTTGTTATGATATTAACATGTCCAAATTTTTCAAAGTATATTCCTGGTCTGGTTTCAAAAGCAGTTATTGTGACAGCTTCACTAATATTTTGAGCAGCGATTAACGGTAGAAATAGTAATATAATAAACAGAGCTAGAGCAGGGTTGTAGTTAGATGATGAGGTTTTTTCGTTGCTTGAAGTAGGTGATTTTTCGCGATTTAACCGTTTTTGTAATGAGGAGCATGGTGGAATAGTATGTATGGTGTCCAGCCACGCTGCATTTATTGGTGCAATTCTGGTCTTCTTACGAATTGTAGAGGTTTCTGTATGCTGTCGTTTAGGCGCTTTTTTCACAACTTGATTGGTTTCCATAATTTGTTGTTGGTCATCTTTCCTTACACAGTGTATTTCTGTGTTGACATAGTTAGCTTGAATTGGTTGTTCCTTCTTAGAGGGCTTATCGGCCTCTTCGGTGCTACTTGGACTGTCGTTTTCCTTTAATTGTTCTGTTACAGGTAGAACACATAATTTGACTATAGGTCTTTTGAATAAACCTTTCTCCGTTTTAACAGTAGCAACCCGAACATTGCCATCTGATCCTGGATGTGTTTCTGTAACTCTTGCTAGCGCCCATTTGGATGTGGGTAAATGATCATCTTTGATTAGAACTAAATCTCCTTGTGTAATGTTTGGCTGCTGCTTGGTCCATTTAGGACGTTGTTGGAGCCGCGAAAGATATTCTTGTGACCACAGTTTCCAGAAATGTTGATGCAACCTTTCGACATATTGCCATCTGTTTAATAGATTGATATTTTCTTCATATACATCTCGTTCTGGTGGTGCTAATAAAGACGTGCCAATGAGAAAATGAGCTGGAGTTAATGCTGTTAAATCTTCAGGATCGCTGGACAAAGGACATAATGGTCTTGAATTGAGACAGGCTTCGATTTGTGTAAGTGTCGTGTAAAGTTCTTCAAATGTTAGGGTGGCGTTTCCTATGACTTTCTTTAGATGTGATTTTACTGATTTTATCCCTGCCTCCCATAAGCCGCCGAAATGTGGTGAAGATGGGGGAATAAAATGCCATTCGACTTCTTCTTGAGCTAGAATTACTGCTGCTTTTTTCTCTAATTCCTTGACTTGTATTTGAAAATTATTTTTTAAAAGTTTATTTGCACATGAAAATTGTGTCCCGTTATCACTATACATGTGTGCTACATTTCCTCTTCTGCTCACAAATCGTTTGAAAGCCGCTAGAAAGGATTGTGTAGATAAGTCACTTACTGCTTCTATGTGAATGGCCTTTGTGGTTAGACAAATGAATAATGAGATGTACCCTTTATAACTTTTGTGTCCTCTACCTTTTGTCGTTCTTATGTCAATTGGGCCAGCATAATCGACACCAGTGTGTGTAAATGGCCTTGACGCATTAATACGTGGTGAAGGTAAATTTCCCATTAGCTGTTGTGAACATTTGCTTTGATATCTACGACACGTTACACAGGCGTGTAAAATTCTTTTTATAGTTTGGCGTCCTCTCACTATCCAGTATCTTTGTCTTATATGTGCCATTGTTAATTCAATACCACCATGCATAGTTGTTTTGTGAGACAGCAATATGATCAGTGTAGTGATATGATGGTCATGTGGTAGAATGATGGGATGCTGTTGATCATATGGACATGATGATTTTTGTAATCTGCCTCCTACTCGTAAAATTCCCTCAGGATCCATGAATGGATTTAATGACAAAATTTGGCTTTTTGAGTTTATAGGTTTCTTGCCTTTTAAACATGAAATTTCAGAGCTAAAATTCTGCTCTTGTACAGCTCTAATTATGGCGAGACTTGCGTTTATTCTCTCTTCTACAGATAGTGATCCTGTACGTTTTTGTGGCGTTTTGATGTTGGAGATAAATCGTTTACAATAAGCTACTACATTAACTAATGTTGTAAATGAAGAGTACCGTTCAAAGAAACTTGTATCTGGAATTTTTACTGCCATGAGGTTGTTGAAGATTGTCTGTTTTTTCTCCATTTGAGTATTAAAGGTTTGATTTTCTGGTAATTCGAGTTGAAGTTTGTGTAGAAAGCATGGTCCTGACCACCATAATTTATGATTTATTAACTCCGATGGATAGATACCTCTTGAGGCACAATCAGCTGGATTATTTTCTGAGGATATATGATGCCAGTGTTTTGTTTGTACGTTTCGATGAATTTCAGCGATTCGATTTGCCACGAACGTTTTCCAGGTTGATGGATGTCCTTTTAACCATCCTAAAACAATAGTTGAATCTGTCCAACAATATATCTCAACTTCATTTGCAAGTGATAATTTATGTACGATTTGTTTTAAGAGTTTCGAAAGCAGAGTTGCTCCGCATAACTCCAGTCTGGGCAACGTCACTTTATTCCTTATTGGGGCAACTTTTGTTTTTGCACTAAGAAGTGTGACGATGGGTTTGTCGTTGTCAACTATTCTGCTATACACGACTGCTGCGTAGGCTTTCTCTGATGCGTCGCAGAAGCCATGAAGTTCTATTTTCTTCACCTTGGATGTATAATGGTTCCATCTTGGTATTTCGAGATTTTCCAGGACAACCAGCTCTCTGTGAAAACGTTTCCATTTTGAGGACAAGGATGGTGGTAAAGTTTCATCCCATGTAACTTGTTGGATCCACAAATCTTGTAACATGATTTTGGCTTTAATTGTTGTAGGAGATAACCAGCCTAATGGGTCAAAAATTCTTGATGTTTCTGATAATATGTTCCGTTTAGTGTTGTGTTCTATATTCGATATATGAACTTTGAATCTAAAAACATCGTCCTTTGGATGCCAATAGATTCCTAACGTTTTAATTATTTCGCCTTTTTCGATTTGGTACGCCTCTTCTTCAGAAGTATCTGTTGTTATTTTTAGTAATAACTCAGGTAAGTTGCTTGCCCATTTTCGAAGTTTAAAACCTCCTTTCTGCATAATTCTTGATAATTGTTGATAGATATTGAGCGCTTGTTGTATTGTTTCAGTGCCCGTTATCAGGTCATCGACGTAAAAATCATCTAAAATTATTTTGGAGCCGATAGGATAATTTGTTTGCTCATCATATGCCAGTTGATGAAGGGTACGAATTGCTAAGTATGGAGCTGCAGTTGTTCCATATGTTACAGTGGTGAGCTTGTATTCTTCAATGTTTTTAGTTTTTGGATTCCTCCATAATACTCTTTGTAGGTCTTGATCAATATCAGCGACTTTGATCTGCCGATACATTTTTTCTATATCTGCAGTAATTACAATTTTATGAAATCTCCATCTTAATATGATGTCAAATAGTTCATTTTGTAATTTAGGTCCTTTTAGCATTACATCATTGAGGCTAACTCCTGTTGTTGTTTTTGATGATGCGTCAAATACAACTCTTAGCTTTGTAGTCGTACTCTCTTCTTTTACAACTGCGTGATGAGGTAAATAGTAAGTTGTGAAGCTTTTTGAGTCCATGAAGGATGGTGCTGATGTCATATGACCTAACTGTTTATATTCACTCATAAATTTTTTGTATTCATATTCATAGGCTTTGTTTATTTTGAATTTTCGTTCTGTATGTAATAATCTCACTAGTGCTTTATTTCTTGATTCTCCTAACAGATGTTCTTTTAATTTGTTTTGGTTTAACGGTAATCTGACTATATATCTTCCTGTATCATCTCTTGTTACAGTTTCCTTATAAAATTTTTCACATTCTTCTTCTTCTTGCGTCAAGTGTTGTTCTTTTGGTATTTCCTCTATAGCCCAGAATTTTTCTAATTGTTCATCGATATTTACTTCTGAAATTAAACTTATGATATTATTGCCCGTATTGTATGTTTCTTTGGTTAGTTTTCCGGAGATAATCCATCCAAATTCAGTGTTTTGTGCCATCAGTGTTCCTTCTGGATTTTTTATGATGCCTTCTAATAGGATTTCACTTAATATATCTACACCAAGAATGATGTCAATAGGACCTGGTTTGTAGTATAAAGGATCAGCTAACATTACGTTATCAAAGTGCTTCCAGTTGAATGGTGTATGTTCTTCATTTGGTAAACTTCGAGTGAGTTTGTTTAAAATTATAGCCGTAACAGATATTTTGAAATGAGATGGATATCTAGGATGGATAGTGAATGTTGCGGCGTAGCTTGCAGTTTGTGGATGCTTGCTTCCTAAGCCGAAAATTGTGGCATTAATTTTTTGTTTTGTTAATTGTAAACGTTGTGCTGCTTCTTCTGTTATAAATGACGACTGTGACCCTTGATCAAGTAGGGCTCTTAACAATATTTCGTGCCCTTTGTGATAAGTTTTGAACACTGCTGTTGCTAATAAGGCTTGACCCTTGTTTCCTGCAAAGTGGTTGTGTAAATGTGTTTCTTTCGTTGTTATTTGAGAATTTTGATGGTCTTGATTTTGGATATTTTGTAACTTTGCCGCATTGTCTTTGTTTTCAATGTGTAATGATGTATGGTGTCTTTTTTTGCATAATTTGCATGACGAAGTATTTGGACATTTTATCTTGACGTGACCAGCACCCAGGCAGTTTGTGCATAATTGTAATTTTTGAGTAGTTTCTTTTCGTTGTACTGGATTTAACTTTTTGTATTTTTCACACATATAGATTCTATGCTTTGATTTGCACATTGGACATAGAGTTTCAACAGTGTTATGAAATGATTTATATGTTTGATTTGTTGATGTATTTTTTGGTTTAGTGCTATTGATATCTGGTTTCTTGAAACTGATTGATGCTTCTAATGCATGAAATCTTGTTTCTAGAAAATTGAAAAATTCAGTTAAACTTGGAATGTCTTTAGGATTTTTTAATGATTCTTCAAAGCATTTTCTAGTTTCTTTGTCTAGCTTTTGCGATACTATATGTATTATGATAGGACCCCAATTTTCAATATTGATGTCCAAATTTTTAATGGCATGTAAACATTCTTTCGTGGTGTCGTGAAGTTTTCTTAGGCTATATGCGTTTTCATTATAAAGTATGGGTTGTGTTAGTATTGTTTGTAATGGAGTTGATAAAAGTAATCTCTTGTTTTCGTACCGATCTTTGAGAATTTGCCATGCCGTAATGTAGTTTTCACTTGTAATGGATAGATGTTTAATTAATTGATTTGCCTCTCCTGCTAAATTAGTTTTGAGATACTGTAATTTAACTGCGTTTCCAATTTGTGCATTTTTATGCACAAGTTCATAAAATAAATCATGAAATGATCGCCATTGTTTGTAGTCGCCATTGAAAGAGGGTATTTCAATTGGTTTTAGTTTTATTTTTTGTTGTTGAATTTGTTCTGTTTGATCGATGTCATTTTGTTCATAACCCTTTTCACGACTTTTTATCATTAATTCACTGAGTCTTATAGCGATGGTGTTATACCTGTATTCTAATTCTTCACACGCTGTTGGTGTGTTATATATATCATCTGAGATTTTAATACCAGAAGCAACTATGGTAGCATGGCTGCTTGATATATCTTCCCAATACTTCTTGATTGTCGTTAGATTTTGTTTGTAGTAAACTTCAGGGTGATCTTCGTCACTTTTTTCAACATCTCCAATTAAATGCAAAAAGTGTATAATTTTTTCCTTTTGTGTTTCAAATATTTTTGAAATATTTGCACTAATAATGTTGTTCAATTTTCCTGTAATTTCTGTTCTAGTACTTGTATAAATGACGTTGATTTTTTCAAAGTAGTTTTTTGTAAAATATGGACTACTTTTTTCTGAATCTATTGATTCCATTTCCTCATGATTTTCTTCAAACTCCTCCCATGCTACGTCTAATTTTTGCAGTTTCTTTTCTACGTAGCTTTTAGACTTGCGTTCTTCGCTTTCCTTTTGGAAACTCTTTTGTACTCGGATTATAGTTTCTCCAAGTTTTTTTTGTTTCACAGCTAATTCGTCTAAACTTGACATGATTTTTGATGTTTTTGAATCAATAGAGTAATTGATTTTAAAGTTTCAGAAGTTTGAAACTTAATTTATGTATGTTTTTTAGAAAAATTAAGTATAATTTTTCTTCAAGTGAATAAGTTTGTTTTTTTTTTTTTGACTGTAGTCTCAATTGACTGCTTCTTTATAGTCGAAGGACCAAAATGTCTAATAAAACAAGAGCGCCAATAATTTAATGCTAGTAAGCTTTATTGGAACTGATTGATACAATCGATTTACGCTTATTTATATTGAGTTAATTACATTGGTTTAAAGGGAAATTACAAATTAAGCACATTTAATTATTATAAACATAAATAATATTAAAGGTAAATTACAAATTAAGCAAGTTTATTTATTATAAAGCATAAATCATATTAAAGGTAAATGACCAAGTAATATTTGTCGAGTAAGCATATGCGAGAATATAGCATTAAAAGTAAATGACCAAATAATATTTGTATAATAAGCATATGCAAGAATATTCAAGAAAGAACAGTAAAATATTGCTGAATTTAGAAAATATTGTTAAGTTCAAGGTTGATGTAGAATATTTATATCAACTTCCGAAAAAAGGTTGTTTATGGTTCAGCTTCCGTAACAAGTAGCTTGTATAAGAACGTTAATTTGAGAAAAAATAAATTTTCAGTAAAAACTGAAATTATGGTGTCATCATGTTTTTATACGGTAGGCCGATAAGAGTAGCCTGTATGAGAACGTTAATTTGAGAAAAAAAATTATTCAGTAAAAACTGAAATTATGGTGTCATCATGTTTGTATACGGTAGGCCGATAAGTGTAGCTTGTATGAGAACGTTACTTTTAAAAAAAAAAAAAAATTCAGTAAAAACAAAAATTATGGTGTCATCATGTTTGTATACGGTAGGCCGATAAGAGTAGCCTGTATGAGAACGTTAATTTGAGAAAAAATAAATTTTCAGTAAAAACTGAAATTATGGTGTCATCATGTTTTTATACGGTAGGCCGATAAGAGTAGCCTGTATGAGAACGTTAATTTGAGAAAAAAAAAATTCAGTCAAAACTGAAATTATGGTGTCATCATGTTTGTATACGGTAGGCCGATAAGAGTAGCTTGTATGAGAACCCAACTAACATTTTTTAACACATTCGAGGCCTGGTTACGTTATTGTGCCCAATAGTGTGACAATAAAGGAACCTATGTTTCGAAACAGCAACGTCGACATTACGTGGTCGTTTCGAGAGTGGTGCAAAACTTTTCCTTGTTTGCGACCACACAATGCCTAATATGCGACTATTATTTGATCTAAGAGAAACGTAAACAAATGAAATACATCTTTCTCTTTTCATCATACATTATTTATATCTTTTTTTTAAAAATGTAATTATCTTTCCTTTTTTACTAGAGTATACCTATCTTCTTTGAAAATATATATTGAACATGATAAACACACAAATGAATTTGTACATATTTTTTTATATATTTTTAGCCATTTTATATTAGAAAATATGTCGTTTAAAAATATGAAATACGGCTTTTTCTTAAGGTAAATTTTGTAAACGGTGACAAATTTACTGTATAATATATGTTTTTACATGGAAAAAAATTAATTCGCCGTGAATTTATTCAGAAATTTGAATAATTTACAAAAATATTGCATAAACATATTCAAAATGTTTTCAATAAAACATTTAAAAAATTATTGCATTATATTTGTTTGTAATATTTTTGTACATTTAAATGGAAAATAAGTCTAAAATAAGAGCATTTCCAGTTTATTACAATAAATATTTTTCAAAAAATTGTATCCGCCATGTTTGGTAAAAATTCATCCATGAAAGTTGTTTATAGGCACTGTTACTAATTTGTTTCCATAAATAAGTAAATAAAGGAATTGTTTCTACTTTGTGACTTCAATGTTTCTATATAGGCATTGTTTCTAATTTGTTCCCACAAATGTGCCCATGAAGGAATTGTTTCTACTTTGTGACTTCAATGTTTCTATATAGGCATTGTTTCTAATTTGTGCCTTAATCAACATGTGTTGTTTTAGATAAATTTAAATCACTAAAATTCATATTTTTAAAACTTTAAACACGATAAACTATCAACTACTAAAACGCCATATTCCAATACGTCAACAAGAATAACGTAGAAACATTTTAGTAACAATGTCTATATGGTCGCGGAAATATGTGACTATGTAGGTATTATTCCCTTATTGAAACATTTTCTATGAAGAAACATTCCTGGTAACACTTACGTTTTTGTGACTTGCACAGTTCCTTCAAAGGCATCGACACATTTAAGGCATTACATAAAGAAACATTGACGTAACAATGCCTATATAGAAACATAATGAAGTAACATGAAAGAAACAATTCCTTCGTGGAAACAATTCCTTCATGGAAACGAAATAACACACAATTACGTAGTTGTGACCAGTTTTGTGTCCATCAAGGAATTTAACTATGAAGAAACAGTGACCACACAATTACGAAACAGCTACGTAGTCATAACGTCGTAGTGTCAAAGATAAGTGTCTAGAAACATTTAGGCACATTTTGTTAGTTGGGAACGTTAATTTGAGAAAAAAAAAATTTTCAGTAAAAACTGAAATTATGGTGTCATCATGTTTGTATACGGTAGGCCGATAAGAGTAGCCTGTATGAGAACGTTAATTTGAGAAAAAATAAATTTTCAGTAGAAACAAAAATTATAGTGTCATCATGTTTGTATACGGTAGGCCGATAAGAGTAGCCTGTATGAGAACGTTAATTTGAGAAAAAATAAATTTTCAGTAAAAACAAAAATTATGGTGTCATCATGTTTGTATACGGTAGGCCGATAAGAGTAGGCTGTATGAGAACGTTAATTTGAGAAAAAAAAAAAAATTCAGTAAAAACTGAAATTATGGTGTCATCATGTTTGTATACGGTAGGCCGATAAGTGTAGCTTGTATGAGAACGTTACTTTTAAAAAAAAAAAAATTTCAGTAAAAACTGGAATTATGGTGTCATCATGTTTGTATACGGTAGGCCGATAAGTGTAGCTTGTATGAGAACGTTACTTTTAAAAACAAAAAGAATTCCAGTAAAAACGGAAATTTTGGTGTCATCATGTTTGTATACGGTAGGCCGATAAGAGTAGTCTGTATGAGAACGTTAATTTGACAAAAAAAAAAGTTTTCAGTGAAAACTGAAATTATGGTGTCATCATGTTTGTATACGGTAGGCCGATAAGAGTAGGTTGTAGAGGAACGTTAATTTGAGAAAAAAAAATTTTCAGTAAAAACAGAAATTATGGTGTCATCATGTTTGTATACGGTAGGCCGATAAGTGTAGCTTGTATGAGAACGATACTATAAAAAAAAAAAAATTTCAGTAAAAACTGAAATTATGGTGTCATCATGTTTGTATACGGTAGGCCGATAAGAGTAGCTTGTATAAGAACGTTAATTTGAGAAAAAATAAATTTTCAGTAAAAACTGAAATTATGGTGTCATCATGTTTGTATGCGGTAGGCCGATAAGAGTAGCCTGTATGAGAACGTTAATTTGAGAAAAAAAAAAATATTCAGTAAAAACTGAAATTATGGTGTCATCATGTTTGTATACGGTAGGCCGATAAGAGTAGCCTGTATGAGAACGTTAATTTGAGAAAAAATAAATTTTCAGTAAAAACAGAAAGTATGGTGTCATCATGTTTGTATACGGTAGGCCGATAAGAGTAGGTTGTATGAGAACGTTACTTTTAAAAAAAAAAAAATTTTTCAGTGAAAACTGAAATTATGGTGTCATCATGTTTGTATACGGTAGGCCGATAAGAGTAGGTTGTATGAGAACGTTACTTTTAAAAAAAAAAAAAAATTTTCAGTGAAAACTGAAATTATGGTGTCATCATGTTTGTATACGGTAGGCCGATAAGAGTAGGTTGTATAATAACGTGAATTTGAGAAAAAAAAAATTTTCAGTAAAAACTAAAATTATGGTGTCATCATGTTTGTATACGGTAGGCGGATAAGTGTAGCTTGTATGAGAACGTTACTTTTAAAAAAAAAAAATTTTCAGTGAAAACTGAAATTATGGTGTCATCATGTTTGTATACGGTAGGCCGATAAGAGTAGCTTGTATGAGAACGTTAATTTGAGAAAAAAAAAATGTTCAGTAAAAACAGAAATTATGGTGTCATCATGTTTGTATACGGTAGGCCGATAAGTGTAGCTTGTATGAGAACGTTACTTTTAAAAAAAAAAATTCCAGTAAAAACTGAAATTATGGTGTCATCATGTTTGTATATGGTAGGCCGATAAGAGTAGCCTGTATGAGAACGGTAATTTGAGAAAAATAAAATTTTCAATAAAAACTGAAATTATGGTGTCATCATGTTTTTATAGGGTTGGCCGATAAGAGTAGCTGGTATAAGAACGTTAATTTGAGAAAAAAAAATTTTCAGTAAAAACAGAAATTATGGTGTCATCATGTTTGTATACGGTAGGCCGATAAGAGTAGCCTGTATGAGAACGTTAATTTGAGAAAAAAAAATTTTCAGTAAAAACAGAAATTATGGTGTCATCATGTTTGTATACGGTAGGCCGATAAGAGTAGCCTGTATGAGAACGTTAATTTGAGGAAAAATAAATTTTCAGTAAAAACGGAAAGTATGGTGTCATCATGTTTGTATACGGTAGGCCGATAAGAGTAGCCTGTATGAGAACGTTAATTTGAGAAAAAAAAAATATTCAGTAAAAACTGAAATTATGGTGTCATCATGTTTGTATACGGTAGGCCGATAAGAGTAGCTGGTATAAGAACATTAGTTTGAGAAAAAAAAATTTTCAGTAAAAACAGAAATTATGGTGTCATCATGTTTGTATACGGTAG
This sequence comes from Bombylius discolor, assembly GCA_939192795.1. Lineage (NCBI taxonomy): Eukaryota > Metazoa > Arthropoda > Insecta > Diptera > Bombyliidae > Bombylius > Bombylius discolor. The sequence continues at coordinate 16,974,242 of OW584242.1, forward strand.
GCCGATAAGAGTAGCCTGTATGAGAACGTTAATTTGAGACAAAATATTTTTTCAGTAAAAACAGAAAGTATGGTGTCATCATGTTTGTATACGGTAGGCCGATAAGAGTAGCCTGTATGAGAACGTTAATTTGAGAAAAAAATATATTCAGTAAAAACTGAAATTATGGTGTCATCATGTTTGTATACGGTAGGCCGATAAGTGTAGCTTGTATGAGAACGTTACTTTAAAAAAAAAAAAAAAAAATTTCAGTAAAAACCGAAATTATGGTGTCATCATTTTTGTATACGGTAGGCCGATAAGAGTAGGTTGTATGAGAACGTTAATTTGAGGGAAAAAAAAATTTTTCAGTAAAAACTAAAATTCTGGTGTCATCATGTTTGTATACGGTAGGCCGATAAGTGTAGCTTGTATGAGAACGTTACTTTAAAAAAAAAAAAAAATTTCAGTAAAAACTGAAATTATGGTGTCATCATGTTTGTATACGGTAGGCCGATAAGAGTAGCCTGTATGAGAACGGTAATTTGAGAAAAAAAAAATTTACAGTAAAAACTGAAATTATGGTGTCATCATGTTTGTATACACTAGGCCGATAAGTGTAGCTTGTATGAGAACGTTACTTTTAAAAAAAAAAAAAATTTTCAGTGAAAACTGAAACTATGGTGTCATCATGTTTGTATACGGTAGGCCGATAAGAGTAGCTTGTATAAGAACGTTAATTTGAGAAAAGAAAAATTTTCAGTAAAAACTGAAATTATGGTGTCATCATGTTTGTATACGGTAGGCCGATAAATGTAGCTTGTATGAGAACGTTACTTTTAAAAAAAAAAAAATTTCAGTAAAAACTGGAATTATGGTGTCATCATGTTTGTATACGGTAGGCCGATAAGTTTAGCTTGTATGAGAACGTTACTTTTAAAAAAAAAAAAAAATTCCAGTAAAAACGGAATTTTTGGTGTCATCATGTTTGTATACGGTAGGCCGATAAGAGTAGTCTGTATGAGAACGTTAATTTGACAAAAAAAAAGTTTTCAGTAAAAACTGAAATTATGGTGTCATCATGTTTGTATACGGTAGGCCGATAAGAGTAGGTTGTATAAGAACGTTAATTTGAGAGAAAAAAATTTTTCAGTAAAAACTGAAATTATGGTGTCATTATGTTTGTATACGGTAGGCCGATAAGAGTAGCCTGTATGAGAACGTTAATTTGAGAAAAAATAAATTTGCAGTAAAAACTGAAATTTTGGTGTCATCATGTTTGTATACGGTGGGCCGATAAGAGTAGCCTCTATGAGAACGTTAATTTGAGAAAAAAAAATATTCAGTAAAAACAGAAATTATGGTGTCATCATGTTTGTATACGGTAGGAAGATTAGTGTAGCTTGTATGAGAACGTTACTTTTAAAAAAAAAAAAAATTTCAGTAAAAACTGAAATTATGGTGTCATCATGTTTGTATACGGTAGGCCGATAAGAGTAGCCTGTATGAGAACGTTAATTTGAGAAAATAAAAATTTTCAGTGAAAACTGATATTATGGTTTCATCATGTTTGTATACGTTAGGCCGATACGAGAAGTCTGCATGAGAACGTTAATTTGACAAAAAAAAAAGTTTTCAGTAAAAACTGAAATTATGGTGTCATCATGTTTGTATACGGTAGGCCGATAAGAGTAGGTTGTATGAGAACGTTACTTTTAAAAAAAAAAAAAATTTTCAGTGAAAACTGAAATTATGGTGTCATCATGTTTGTATACGGTAGGCCGATACGAGTAGCCTGTATGAGAACGGTAATTTGAGGAAAAAAAATTTTCAGTAAAAACAGAAATTATGGTGTCATCATGTTTGTATACGGTAGGCCGATAAGAGTAGCCTGTATGAGAACGTTAATTTGAGACAAAATAAATTTTCAGTAAAAACAGAAAGTATGGTGTCATCATGTTTGTATACGGTAGGCCGATAAGTGTAGCTTGTATGAGAACGTTACTTTAAAAAAAAAAAAAAAAAATTTCAGTAAAAACCGAAATTATGGTGTCATCATTTTTGTATACGGTAGGCCGATAAGAGTAGGTTGTATGAGAACGTTAATTTGAGGGAAAAAAAAATTTTTCAGTAAAAACTAAAATTCTGGTGTCATCATGTTTGTATACGGTAGGCCGATAAGTGTAGCTTGTATGAGAACGTTACTTTAAAAAAAAAAAAAAATTTCAGTAAAAACAGAAATTATGATGTCATCATGTTTGTATACGGTAGGCCGATAAGAGTAGCCTGTATGAGAACGTTAATTTGAGAAAAAATAAATTTGCAGTAAAAACTGAAATTTTGGTGTCATCATGTTTGTATACGGTAGGCCGATAAGAGTAGCCTGTATGAGAACGTTAATTTGAGAAAAAAAAAATATTCAGTAAAAACAGAAATTATGGTGTCATCATGTTTGTATACGGTAGGAAGATTAGTGTAGCTTGTATGAGAACGTTACTTTTAAAAAAAAAAAATTTTCAGTGAAAACTGAAATTATGGTGTCATCATGTTTGTATACACTAGGCCGATAAGTGTAGCTTGTATGAGAACGTTACTTTTAAAAAAAAAAAAAATTTTCAGTGAAAACTGAAACTATGGTGTCATCATGTTTGTATACGGTAGGCCGATAAGGGTAGCTTGTATAAGAACGTTAATTTGAGAAAAGAAAAATTTTCAGTAAAAACTGAAATTATGGTGTCATCATGTTTGTATACGGTAGGCCGATAAATGTAGCTTGCATGAGAACGTTAATTTGACAAAAAAAAAAAATTTCAGTAAAAACTGGAATTATGGTGTCATCATGTTTGTATACGGTAGGCCGATAAGTTTAGCTTGTATGAGAACGTTACTTTTAAAAAAAAAAAAAAATTCCAGTAAAAACGGAATTTTTGGTGTCATCATGTTTGTATACGGTAGGCCGATAAGAGTAGTCTGTATGAGAACGTTAATTTGACAAAAAAAAAGTTTTCAGTAAAAACTGAAATTATGGTGTCATCATGTTTGTATACGGTAGGCCGATAAGAGTAGGTTGTATAAGAACGTTAATTTGAGAGAAAAAAATTTTTCAGTAAAAACTGAAATTATGGTGTCATTATGTTTGTATACGGTAGGCCGATAAGAGTAGCCTGTATGAGAACGTTAATTTGAGAAAAAATAAATTTGCAGTAAAAACTGAAATTTTGGTGTCATCATGTTTGTATACGGTAGGCCGATAAGAGTAGCCTCTATGAGAACGTTAATTTGAGAAAAAAAAATATTCAGTAAAAACAGAAATTATGGTGTCATCATGTTTGTATACGGTAGGAAGATTAGTGTAGCTTGTATGAGAACGTTACTTTTAAAAAAAAAAAAAATTTCAGTAAAAACTGAAATTATGGTGTCATCATGTTTGTATACGGTAGGCCGATAAGAGTAGCCTGTATGAGAACGTTAATTTGAGAAAATAAAAATTTTCAGTGAAAACTGATATTATGGTTTCATCATGTTTGTATACGTTAGGCCGATACGAGAAGTCTGCATGAGAACGTTAATTTGACAAAAAAAAAAGTTTTCAGTAAAAACTGAAATTATGGTGTCATCATGTTTGTATACGGTAGGCCGATAAGAGTAGGTTGTATGAGAACGTTACTTTTAAAAAAAAAAAAAATTTTCAGTGAAAACTGAAATTATGGTGTCATCATGTTTGTATACGGTAGGCCGATACGAGTAGCCTGTATGAGAACGGTAATTTGAGGAAAAAAAATATTCAGTAAAAACAGAAATTATGGTGTCATCATGTTTGTATACGGTAGGCCGATAAGAGTAGCCTGTATGAGAACGTTGATTTGAGAAAAAAAAAATGTTCAGTAAAAACAGAAATTATGGTGTCATCATGTTTTTATAGGGTTGGCCGATAAGATTAGCTGGTATAAGAACGTTAATTTGAGAAAAAAAAATTTTCAGTAAAAACAGAAATTATGATGTCATCATGTTTGTATACGGTAGGCCGATAAGAGTAGCCTGTATGAGAACGTTAATTTGAGAAAAAATAAATTTGCAGTAAAAACTGAAATTTTGGTGTCATCATGTTTGTATACGGTAGGCCGATAAGAGTAGCCTGTATGAGAACGTTAATTTGAGAAAAAAAAAATATTCAGTAAAAACAGAAATTATGGTGTCATCATGTTTGTATACGGTAGGAAGATTAGTGTAGCTTGTATGAGAACGTTACTTTTAAAAAAAAAAAATTTTCAGTGAAAACTGAAATTATGGTGTCATCATGTTTGTATACGGTAGGCCGATAAGAATAGCTTGTATGAGAACGTTGATTTGAGAAAAAAAAATGTTCAGTAAAAACAGAAATTATGGTGTCATCATGTTTGTATACGGTAGGCCGATAAGTGTAGCTTGTATGAGAACGTTACTTTTAAAAAAAAAAATTCCAGTAAAAACTGAAATTATGGTGTCATCATGTTTGTATACGGTAGGCCGATAAGAGTAGCCTGTATGAGAACGGTAATTTGAGAGAAATAAAATTTTCAATAAAAACTGAAATTATGGTGTCATCATGTTTTTATAGGGTTGGCCGATAAGAGTAGCTGGTATAAGAACGTTAATTTGATAAAAAAAAATTTTCAGTAAAAACAGAAATTATGATGTCATCATGTTTGTATACGGTAGGCCGATAAGAGTAGCCTGTATGAGAACGTTAATTTGAGAAAAAATAAATTTGCAGTAAAAACTGAAATTTTGGTGTCATCATGTTTGTATACGGTAGGCCGATAAGAGTAGCCTGTATGAGAACGTTAATTTGAGAAAGAAAAAATATTCAGTAGAAACAGAAATTATGGTGTCATCATGTTTGTATACGGTAGGTAGATTAGTGTAGCTTGTATGAGAACGTTACTTTTAAAAAAAAAAAAAATTTCAGTAAAAACTGAAATTATGGTCTCATCATGTTTGTATACGGTAGGCCGATAAGAGTAGCCTGTATGAGAACGTTAATTTGAGAAAAAATAAATTTTCAGTAAAAACAGAAATTATGGTGTCATCATGTTTGTATACGGTAGGCCGATAAGAGTAGCCTGTATGAGAACGTTAATTTGAGAAAAAATAAATTTTCAGTAAAAACTAAAATTATGGTGTCATCATGTTTGTATACGGTAGGCCGATAAGAGTAGCCTGTATGAGAACGTTAATTTGAGAAAAAAAAAATTTTCAGTAAAAACAGAAATTATGGTGTCATCATGTTGGTATACGGTAGGCCGATAAGAGTAGTCTGTATGAGAACGTTAATTTGAGAAAATAAAAATTTTCAGTGAAAACTGAAATTATGGTTTCATCATGTTTGTATACGTTAGGCCGATACGAGTAGCCTGTATGAGAACGTTAATTTGAGAAAGAAAAAATATTCAGTAGAAACAGAAATTATGGTGTCATCATGTTTGTATACGGTAGGTAGATTAGTGTAGCTTGTATGAGAACGTTACTTTTAAAAAAAAAAAAATTTCAGTAAAAACTGAAATTATGGTCTCATCATGTTTGTATACGGTAGGCCGATAAGAGTAGCCTGTATGAGAACGTTAATTTGAGAAAAAATAAATTTTCAGTAAAAACAGAAATTATGGTGTCATCATGTTTGTATACGGTAGGCCGATAAGAGTAGCCTGTATGAGAACGTTAATTTGAGAAAAAATAAATTTTCAGTAAAAACTAAAATTATGGTGTCATCATGTTTGTATACGGTAGGCCGATAAGAGTAGCCTGTATGAGAACGTTGATTTGAGAAAAAAAAAATGTTCAGTAAAAACAGAAATTATGGTGTCATCATGTTTTTATAGGGTTGGCCGATAAGATTAGCTGGTATAAGAACGTTAATTTGAGAAAAAAAAATTTTCAGTAAAAACAGAAATTATGATGTCATCATGTTTGTATACGGTAGGCCGATAAGAGTAGCCTGTATGAGAACGTTAATTTGAGAAAAAATAAATTTGCAGTAAAAACTGAAATTTTGGTGTCATCATGTTTGTATACGGTAGGCCGATAAGAGTAGCCTGTATGAGAACGTTAATTTGAGAAAAAAAAAATATTCAGTAAAAACAGAAATTATGGTGTCATCATGTTTGTATACGGTAGGAAGATTAGTGTAGCTTGTATGAGAACGTTACTTTTAAAAAAAAAAAATTTTCAGTGAAAACTGAAATTATGGTGTCATCATGTTTGTATACGGTAGGCCGATAAGAATAGCTTGTATGAGAACGTTGATTTGAGAAAAAAAAATGTTCAGTAAAAACAGAAATTATGGTGTCATCATGTTTGTATACGGTAGGCCGATAAGTGTAGCTTGTATGAGAACGTTACTTTTAAAAAAAAAAATTCCAGTAAAAACTGAAATTATGGTGTCATCATGTTTGTATACGGTAGGCCGATAAGAGTAGCCTGTATGAGAACGGTAATTTGAGAAAAATAAAATTTTCAATAAAAACTGAAATTATGGTGTCATCATGTTTTTATAGGGTTGGCCGATAAGAGTAGCTGGTATAAGAACGTTAATTTGAGAAAAAAAAATTTTCAGTAAAAACAGAAATTATGATGTCATCATGTTTGTATACGGTAGGCCGATAAGAGTAGCCTGTATGAGAACGTTAATTTGAGAAAAAATAAATTTGCAGTAAAAACTGAAATTTTGGTGTCATCATATTTGTATACGGTAGGCCGATAAGAGTAGCCTGTATGAGAACGTTAATTTGAGAAAGAAAAAATATTCAGTAGAAACAGAAATTATGGTGTCATCATGTTTGTATACGGTAGGTAGATTAGTGTAGCTTGTATGAGAACGTTACTTTTAAAAAAAAAAAAAATTTCAGTAAAAACTGAAATTATGGTCTCATCATGTTTGTATACGGTAGGCCGATAAGAGTAGCCTGTATGAGAACGTTAATTTGAGAAAAAATAAATTTTCAGTAAAAACAGAAATTATGGTGTCATCATGTTTGTATACGGTAGGCCGATAAGAGTAGCCTGTATGAGAACGTTAATTTGAGAAAAAATAAATTTTCAGTAAAAACTAAAATTATGGTGTCATCATGTTTGTATACGGTAGGCCGATAAGAGTAGCCTGTATGAGAACGTTAATTTGAGAAAAAAAAAATTTTCAGTAAAAACAGAAATTATGGTGTCATCATGTTGGTATACGGTAGGCCGATAAGAGTAGTCTGTATGAGAACGTTAATTTGAGAAAATAAAAATTTTCAGTGAAAACTGAAATTATGGTTTCATCATGTTTGTATACGTTAGGCCGATACGAGAAGTCTGCATGAGAACGTTAATTTGACAAAAAAAAAAGTTTTCAGTAAAAACTGAAATTATGGTGTCATCATGTTTGTATACGGTAGGCCGATAAGAGTAGGTTGTATGAGAACGTTACTTTTAAAAAAAAAAAAAAATTTTCAGTGAAAACTGAAATTATGGTGTCATCATGTTTGTATACGGTAGGCCGATACGAGTAGCCTGTATGAGAACGTTAATTTAAGGAAAAAAAATATTCAGTAAAAACTGAAATTATGGTGTCATCATGTTTGTATACGGTAGGCCGATAAGAGTAGCCTGTATGAGAACGTTAATTTGAGGAAAAAAAATATTCAGTAAAAACTGAAATTATGGTGTCATCATGTTTGTATACGGTAGGCCGATAAGAGTAGCCTGTATGAGAACGTTAATTTGAGAAAAAACAAAATTTTCAGTAAAAACAGAAATTATGGTGTCATCATGTTGGTATATGGTAGGCCGATAAGAGTAGCCTGTATGAGAACGTTAATTTGAGAAAAAACAAAATTTTCAGTAAAAACTAAAATTATGGTGTCATCATGTTTGTATACGACAGGCCGATAAGTGTAGCTTGTATGAGAACGTTTCTTTTAAAAAAAAAAAATTTTTCAGTGAAAACTGAAATTATGGTGTCATCATGTTTGTATACGGTAGGCCGATACGAGTAGCCTGTATGAGAACGTTAATTTGAGGAAAAAAAATATTCAGTAAAAACTGAAATTATGGTGTCATCATGTTTGTATACGGTAGGCCGATAAGAGTAGCCTGTATGAGAACGTTAATTTGAGGAAAAAAAATATTCAGTAAAAACTGAAATTATGGTGTCATCATGTTTGTATACGGTAGGTCGATAAGAGTAGCCTGTATGAGAACGTTAATTTGAGGAAAAAAAATATTCAGTAAAAACTGAAATTATGGTGTCATCATGTTTGTATACGGTAGGCCGATAAGAGTAGCCTGTATAAGAACGTTAATTTTAGAAAAAAAAAATTTTTAGTAAAAACTGAAATTATGGTGTCATCATGTTTTTATAGGGTAGGCCGATAAGTGTAGCTTGTATGAGAACGTTACTTTTAAAAAAAAAAAAATTTCAGTAAAAACTGAAATTTTGGTGTCATCATGTTTGTATACGGTAGGCCGATAAGAGTAGCTTGTATAAGAACGTTAATTTGAGAAAAAAAAAATTTTCAGTAAAAACTAAAATTATGGTGTCATCATGTTTGTATACGATAGGCCGATAAGTGTAGCTTGTATGAGAACGTTACTTTTAAAAAAAAAAAAAATTTCAGTAAAAACAGAAAGTATGGTGTCATCATGTTTGTATACGGTAGGCCGATAAGAGTAGCTTGTCAAAGAACGTTAATTTGAGAAAAAATAAATTTGCAGTAAAAACTGAAATTTTGGTGTCATCATGTTTGTATACGGTAGGCCGATAAGAGTAGCCTGTATGAGAACGTTAATTTGAGAAAAAACAAAATTTTCAGTAAAAACTAAAATTATGGTGTCATCATGTTTGTATACGATAGGCCGATAAGTGTAGCTTGTATGAGAACGTTACTTTTAAAAAAAAAAAAAATTTCAGTAAAAACAGAAAGTATGGTGTCATCATGTTTGTATACGGTAGGCCGATAAGAGTAGCTTGTCAAAGAACGTTAATTTGAGAAAAAATAAATTTGCAGTAAAAACTGAAATTTTGGTGTCATCATGTTTGTATACGGTAGGCCGATAAGAGTAGCCTGTATGAGAACGTTAATTTGAGGAAAAAAAATATTCAGTAAAAACTGAAATTATGGTGTCATCATGTTTGTATACGGTAGGCCGATAAGAGTAGCCTGTATAAGAACGTTAATTTTAGAAAAAAAAAATTTTTAGTAAAAACTGAAATTATGGTGTCATCATGTTTTTATAGGGTAGGCCGATAAGTGTAGCTTGTATGAGAACGTTACTTTTAAAAAAAAAAAAATTTCAGTAAAAACTGAAATTTTGGTGTCATCATGTTTGTATACGGTAGGCCGATAAGAGTAGCTTGTATAAGAACGTTAATTTGAGAAAAAAAAAATTTTCAGTAAAAACTAAAATTATGGTGTCATCATGTTTGTATACGATAGGCCGATAAGTGTAGCTTGTATGAGAACGTTTCTTTTAAAAAAAAAAAATTTTTCAGTGAAAACTGAAATTATGGTGTCATCATGTTTGTATACGCTAGGCCGATAAGTGTAGCTTGTATGAGAACGTTACTTTAAAAAAAAAAAAAAAATTCAGTAAAAACTGAAATTATGGTGTCATCATGTTTGTATACGGTAGGCCGATAAGAGTAGCTTGTATAAGAACGTTAATTTGAGAAAAAAAAAATTTTCAGTAAAAACTAAAATTATGGTGTCATCATGTTTGTATACGATAGGCCGATAAGTGTAGCTTGTATGAGAACGTTACTTTTAAAAAAAAAAAAAAAAATTCAGTAAAAACTGACATTATGGTGTCATCATGTTTGTATACGGTAGGCCGATAAGAGTAGCTTGTATAAGAACGTAATTTGAGAAAAAAAAAATTTTCAGTAAAAACTAAAATTATGGTGTCATCATGTTTGTATACGGTTGGCCGATAAGTGTAGCTTGTATGAGAACGTTACTTTAAAAAAAAAAAAAAAATTCAGTAAAAACTGAAATTATGGTGTCATCATGTTTGTATGCGGTAACCCGATAAGAGTAGCCTGTATGAGAACGTTAATTTGAGAAAAAAAAATTTCAGTAAAAACTGAAATTATGGTGTCATCATGTATGTATACGGTAGGCCGATAAGAGTAGCTTGTATAAGAACGTTACTTTAAAAAAAAAAAAAAAAAATTCAGTAAAAACTGAAATTATGGTGTCATCATGTTTGTATGCGGTAGGCCGATAAGAGTAGCCCGTATGAGAACGTTAATTTGAGAAAAAAAAATATTCAGTAAAAACTGAAATTATGGTGTCATCATGTTTGTATACGGTAGGCCGATAAGAGTAGCTTGTATAAGAACGTTAATTTGAGAAAAAAAAAATATTCAGTAAAAACTGAAATTATGGTGTCATCATGTTTGTATACGGTAGGCCGATAAGAGTAGCTTGTATAAGAACGTTAATTTGAGAAAAAAAAATTTTCAGTAAAAACAGAAATTATGGTATCATCATGTTTGTATACGGTAGGCCGATTAGAGTAGCCTGTATGAGAACGTTAATTTGAGAAAAAATAAATTTTCAGTAAAAACAGAAAGTATGGTGTCATCATGTTTGTATACGGTAGGCCGATACGAGTAGCCTGTATGAGAACGGTAATTTGAGGAAAAAAAATATTCAGTAAAAACTGAAATTATGGTGTCATCATGTTTGTATACGGTAGGCCGATAAGAGTAGCCTGTATGAGAACGTTGATTTGAGAAAAAAAAAATGTTCAGTAAAAACAGAAATTATGGTGTCATCATGTTTTTATAGGGTTGGCCGATAAGAGTAGCTGGTATAAGAACGTTAATTTGAGAAAAAAAAATTTTCAGTAAAAACAGAAATTATGATGTCATCATGTTTGTATACGGTAGGCCGATAAGAGTAGCCTGTATGAGAACGGTAATTTGAGAAAAATAAAATTTTCAATAAAAACTGAATTTATGGTGTCATCATGTTTTTATAGGGTTGGCCGATAAGAGTAGCTGGTATAAGAACGTTAATTTGAGAAAAAAAAATTTTCAGTAAAAACAGAAATTATGGTGTCATCATGTTTGTATACGGTAGGCCGATAAGAGTAGCCTGTATGAGAACGTTAATTTGAGAAAAAAAAATTTTCAGTAAAAACAGAAATTATGGTGTCATCATGTTTGTATACGGTAGGCCGATAAGAGTAGCCTGTATGAGAACGTTAATTTGAGGAAAAATAAATTTTCAGTAAAAACAGAAAGTATGGTGTCATCATGTTTGTATACGGTAGGCCGATAAGAGTCGCCTGTATGAGAACGTTAATTTGAGAAAAAAAAAATATTCAGTAAAAACTGAAATTATGGTGTCATCATGTTTGTATACGGTAGGCCGATAAGAGTAGCTGGTATAAGAACGTTAGTTTGAGAAAAAAAAATTTTCAGTAAAAACAGAAATTATGGTGTCATCATGTTTGTATACGGTAGGCCGATAAGAGTAGCCTGTATGAGAACGTTAATTTGAGACAAAATAAATTTTCAGTAAAAACAGAAAGTATGGTGTCATCATGTTTGTATACGGTAGGCCGATAAGAGTAGCCTGTATGAGAACGTTAATTTGAGAAAAAAATATATTCAGTAAAAACTGAAATTATGGTGTCATCATGTTTGTATACGGTAGGCCGATAAGTGTAGCTTGTATGAGAACGTTACTTTAAAAAAAAAAAAAAAAAATTTCAGTAAAAACCGAAATTATGGTGTCATCATTTTTGTATACGGTAGGCCGATAAGAGTAGGTTGTATGAGAACGTTAATTTGAGGGAAAAAAAAATATTCAGTAAAAACTGAAATTATGGTGTCATCATGTTTGTATACGGTAGGCCGATAAGAGTAGCTGGTATAAGAACGTTAGTTTGAGAAAAAAAAATTTTCAGTAAAAACAGAAATTATGGTGTCATCATGTTTGTATACGGTAGGCCGATAAGAGTAGCCTGTATGAGAACGTTAATTTGAGACAAAATAAATTTTCAGTAAAAACAGAAAGTATGGTGTCATCATGTTTGTATACGGTAGGCCGATAAGAGTAGCTTGTCAAAGAACGTTAATTTGAGAAAAAATAAATTTGCAGTAAAAACTGAAATTTTGGTGTCATCATGTTTGTATACGGTAGGCCGATAAGAGTAGCCTGTATGAGAACGTTAATTTGAGAAAAAAAAAATATTCAGTAAAAACAGAAATTATGGTGTCATCATGTTTGTATACGGTAGGAAGATTAGTGTAGCTTGTATGAGAACGTTACTTTTAAAAAAAAAAAATTTTCAGTGAAAACTGAAATTATGGTGTCATCATGTTTGTATACGGTAGGCCGATAAGTGTAGCCTGTATGAGAACGTTAATTTGAGGAAAAATAAATTTTAAGTAAAAACAGAAAGTATGGTGTCATCATGTTTGTATACGGTAGGCCGATAAGAGTAGCCTGTATGAGAACGTTAATTTGAGAAAAAAAAAATATTCAGTAAAAACTGAAATTATGGTGTCATCATGTTTGTATACGGTAGGCCGATAAGAGTAGCTGGTATAAGAACGTTAGTTTGAGAAAAAAAAATTTTCAGTAAAAGCAGAAATTATGGTGTCATCATGTTTGTATACGGTAGGCCGATAAGAGTAGCCTGTATGAGAACGTTAATTTGAGACAAAATAAATTTTCAGTAAAAACAGAAAGTATGGTGTCATCATGTTTGTATACGGTAGGCCGATAAGAGTAGCCTGTATGAGAACGTTAATTTGAGAAAAAAATATATTCAGTAAAAACTGAAATTATGGTGTCATCATGTTTGTATACGGTAGGCCGATAAGTGTAGCTTGTATGAGAACGTTACTTTAAAAAAAAAAAAAAAAAAAATTTCAGTAAAAACCGAAATTATGGTGTCATCATTTTTGTATACGGTAGGCCGATAAGAGTAGGTTGTATGAGAACGTTAATTTGAGGGAAAAAAAAATATTCAGTAAAAACTGAAATTATGGTGTCATCATGTTTGTATACGGTAGGCCGATAAGAGTAGCTGGTATAAGAACGTTAGTTTGAGAAAAAAAAATTTTCAGTAAAAACAGAAATTATGGTGTCATCATGTTTGTATACGGTAGGCCGATAAGAGTAGCCTGTATGAGAACGTTAATTTGAGACAAAATAAATTTTCAGTAAAAACAGAAAGTATGGTGTCATCATGTTTGTATACGGTAGGCCGATAAGAGTAGCTTGTCAAAGAACGTTAATTTGAGAAAAAATAAATTTGCAGTAAAAACTGAAATTTTGGTATCATCATGTTTGTATACGGTAGGCCGATAAGAGTAGCCTGTATGAGAACGTTAATTTGAGAAAAAAAAAATATTCAGTAAAAACAGAAATTATGGTGTCATCATGTTTGTATACGGTAGGAAGATTAGTGTAGCTTGTATGAGAACGTTACTTTTAAAAAAAAAAAATTTTCAGTGAAAACTGAAATTATGGTGTCATCATGTTTGTATACGGTAGGCCGATAAGAGTAGCTTGTATGAGAACGTTGATTTGAGAAAAAAAAAATGTTCAGTAAAAACAGAAATTATGGTATCATCATGTTTGTATACGGTAGGCCGATAAGAGTAGCCTGTATGAGAACGTTAATTTGAGGAAAAATAAATTTTAAGTAAAAACAGAAAGTATGGTGTCATCATGTTTGTATACGGTAGGCCGATAAGAGTAGCCTGTATGAGAACGTTAATTTGAGAAAAAAAAAATATTCAGTAAAAACTGAAATTATGGTGTCATCATGTTTGTATACGGTAGGCCGATAAGAGTAGCTGGTATAAGAACGTTAGTTTGAGAAAAAAAAATTTTCAGTTAAAACAGAAATTATGGTGTCATCATGTTTGTATACGGTAGGCCGATAAGAGTAGCCTGTATGAGAACGTTAATTTGAGACAAAATAAATTTTCAGTAAAAACAGAAAGTATGGTGTCATCATGTTTGTATACGGTAGGCCGATAAGAGTAGCCTGTATGAGAACGTTAATTTGAGAAAAAAATATATTCAGTAAAAACTGAAATTATGGTGTCATCATGTTTGTATACGGTAGGCCGATAAGTGTAGCTTGTATGAGAACGTTACTTTAAAAAAAAAAAAAAAAAATTTCAGTAAAAACCGAAATTATGGTGTCATCATTTTTGTATACGGTAGGCCGATAAGAGTAGGTTGTATGAGAACGTTAATTTGAGGGAAAAAAAAATTTTTCAGTGAAAACTAAAATTCTGGTGTCATCATGTTTGTATACGGTAGGCCGATAAGTGTAGCTTGTATGAGAACGTTACTTTAAAAAAAAAAAAAATTTCAGTAAAAACTGAAATTATGGTGTCATCATGTTTGTATACGGTAGGCCGATAAGAGTAGCCTGTATGAGAACGGTAATTTGAGAAAAAAAAAATTTACAGTAAAAACTGAAATTATGGTGTCATCATGTTTGTATACACTAGGCCGATAAGTGTAGCTTGTATGAGAACGTTACTTTTAAAAAAAAAAAAAATTTTCAGTGAAAACTGAAACTATGGTGTCATCATGTTTGTATACGGTAGGCCGATAAGAGTAGCTTGTATAAGAACGTTAATTTGAGAAAAAAAAAATTTTCAGTAAAAACTGAAATTATGGTGTCATCATGTTTGTATACGGTAGGCCGATAAATGTAGCTTGTATGAGAACGTTACTTTAAAAAAAAAAAAAAAATTTCAGTAAAAACTGGAATTATGGTGTCATCATGTTTGTATACGGTAGGCCGATAAGTTTAGCTTGTATGAGAACGTTACTTTTAAAAAAAAAAAAAAAATTCCAGTAAAAACGGAAATTTTGGTGTCATCATGTTTGTATACGGTAGGCCGATAAGAGTAGTCTGTATGAGAACGTTAATTTGACAAAAAAAAAGTTTTCAGTAAAAACTGAAATTATGGTGTCATCATGTTTGTATACGGTAGGCCGATAAGAGTAGGTTGTATAAGAACGTTAATTTGAGAGAAAAAAATTTTTCAGTAAAAACTGAAATTATGGTGTCATTATGTTTGTATACGGTAGGCCGATAAGAGTAGCCTGTATGAGAACGTTAATTTAAAAAAAAAAAAATTTTCAGTAAAAACTGAAATTATGGTGTCATCATGTTTGTATACGGTAGGCCGATAAGAGTAGGTTGTATTAGAACATTAATTTGAGTAAAAAAAAATTTTCAGTAAAAACTGAAATTATGGTGTCATCATGTTTGTATACGGTAGGCCATTAAGAAAAGCCAGTATGAGACCGTTAATTTGAGAAAAAACAAAATTTTCAATGAAAACTGAAATTATGGTTTCATCATGTTTGTATACGGTAGGCCGATAAGAGTAGCCTGTATGAGAACGTTAATTTGAGAAAGAAAAAATATTCAGTAAAAACAGAAAGTATGGTGTCATCATGTTTGTATACGGTAGGAAGATTAGTGTAGCTTGTATGAGAACGTTAATTTGAGAAAAAAAAAATTTTCAGTAAAAACTGAAATTATGGTGTCATCATGTTTGTATACGGTAGGCCGATAAGAGTAGCTTGTCAAAGAACGTTAATTTGAGAAAAAAAAAATTTTCAGTAAAAACAGAAATTATGATGTCATCATGTTTGTATACGGTAGGCCGATAAGAGTAGCCTGTATGAGAACGTTAATTTGAGAAAGAAAAAATATTCAGTAAAAACAGAAAGTATGGTGTCATCATGTTTGTATACGGTAAGAAGATTAGTGTAGCTTGTATGAGAACGTTACTTGTAAAAAAAAAAAAAATTTCAGTAAAAACTGAAATTATGGTGTCATCATGTTTGTATACGGTAGGCCGATAAGAGTAGCCTGTAAGAGAACGTTAATTTGAGAAAAAATAAATTTTCAGTAAAAACAGAAATTATGGTGTCATCATGTTTGTATACGGTAGGCCGATAAGAGTAGTCTGTATGAGAACGTTAATTTGAGACAAAATAAATTTTCAGTAAAAACAGAAAGTATGGTGTCATCATGTTTGTATACGGTAGGCCGATAAGAGTAGCCTGTATGAGAACGTTAATTTGAGAAAAAAATATATTCAGTAAAAACTGAAATTATGGTGTCATCATGTTTGTATACGGTAGGCCGATAAGAGTAGCCTGTAAGAGAACGTTAATTTGAGAAAAAATAAATTTTCAGTAAAAACAGAAATTATGGTGTCATCATGTTTGTATACGGTAGGCCGATAAGAGTAGTCTGTATGAGAACGTTAATTTGAGACAAAATAAATTTTCAGTAAAAACAGAAAGTATGGTGTCATCATGTTTGTATACGGTAGGCCGATAAGAGTAGCCTGTATGAGAACGTTGATTTGAGAAAAAAAAAATGTTCAGTAAAAACAGAAATTATGGTGTCATCATGTTTTTATAGGGTTGGCCGATAAGAGTAGCTGGTATAAGAACGTTAATTTGAGGAAAAAAAATTTTCAGTAAAAACAGAAATTATGATGTCATCATGTTTGTATACGGTAGGCCGATAAGAGTAGCCTGTATGAGAACGGTAATTTGAGAAAAATAAAATTTTCAATAAAAACTGAATTTATGGTGTCATCATGTTTTTATAGGGTTGGCCGATAAGAGTAGCTGGTATAAGAACGTTAATTTGAGAAAAAAAAATTTTCAGTAAAAACAGAAATTATGGTGTCATCATGTTTGTATACGGTAGGCCGATAAGAGTAGCCTGTATGAGAACGTTAATTTGAGAAAAAAAAATTTTCAGTAAAAACAGAAATTATGGTGTCATCATGTTTGTATACGGTAGGCCGATAAGAGTCGCCTGTATGAGAACGTTAATTTGAGAAAAAAAAAATATTCAGTAAAAACTGAAATTATGGTGTCATCATGTTTGTATACGGTAGGCCGATAAGAGTAGCTGGTATAAGAACGTTAGTTTGAGAAAAAAAAATTTTCAGTAAAAACAGAAATTATGGTGTCATCATGTTTGTATACGGTAGGCCGATAAGAGTAGCCTGTATGAGAACGTTAATTTGAGACAAAATAAATTTTCAGTAAAAACAGAAAGTATGGTGTCATCATGTTTGTATACGGTAGGCCGATAAGAGTAGCCTGTATGAGAACGTTAATTTGAGAAAAAAATATATTCAGTAAAAACTGAAATTATGGTGTCATCATGTTTGTATACGGTAGGCCGATAAGTGTAGCTTGTATGAGAACGTTACTTTAAAAAAAAAAAAAAAAAATTTCAGTAAAAACCGAAATTATGGTGTCATCATTTTTGTATACGGTAGGCCGATAAGAGTAGGTTGTATGAGAACGTTAATTTGAGGGAAAAAAAAATATTCAGTAAAAACTGAAATTATGGTGTCATCATGTTTGTATACGGTAGGCCGATAAGAGTAGCTGGTATAAGAACGTTAGTTTGAGAAAAAAAAATTTTCAGTAAAAACAGAAATTATGGTGTCATCATGTTTGTATACGGTAGGCCGATAAGAGTAGCCTGTATGAGAACGTTAATTTGAGACAAAATAAATTTTCAGTAAAAACAGAAAGTATGGTGTCATCATGTTTGTATACGGTAGGCCGATAAGAGTAGCTTGTCAAAGAACGTTAATTTGAGAAAAAATAAATTTGCAGTAAAAACTGAAATTTTGGTGTCATCATGTTTGTATACGGTAGGCCGATAAGAGTAGCCTGTATGAGAACGTTAATTTGAGAAAAAAAAAATATTCAGTAAAAACAGAAATTATGGTGTCATCATGTTTGTATACGGTAGGAAGATTAGTGTAGCTTGTATGAGAACGTTACTTTTAAAAAAAAGAAATTTTCAGTGAAAACTGAAATTATGGTGTCATCATGTTTGTATACGGTAGGCCGATAAGAGTAGCTTGTATGAGAACGTTGATTTGAGAAAAAAAAAATGTTCAGTAAAAACAGAAATTATGGTGTCATCATGTTTGTATACGGTAGGCCGATAAGAGTAGCCTGTATGAGAACGTTAATTTGAGGAAAAATAAATTTTAAGTAAAAACAGAAAGTATGGTGTCATCATGTTTGTATACGGTAGGCCGATAAGAGTAGCCTGTATGAGAACGTTAATTTGAGAAAAAAAAAATATTCAGTAAAAACTGAAATTATGGTGTCATCATGTTTGTATACGGTAGGCCGATAAGAGTAGCTGGTATAAGAACGTTAGTTTGAGAAAAAAAAATTTTCAGTAAAAACAGAAATTATGGTGTCATCATGTTTGTATACGGTAGGCCGATAAGAGTAGCCTGTATGAGAACGTTAATTTGAGACAAAATAAATTTTCAGTAAAAACAGAAAGTATGGTGTCATCATGTTTGTATACGGTAGGCCGATAAGAGTAGCCTGTATGAGAACGTTAATTTGAGAAAAAAATATATTCAGTAAAAACTGAAATTATGGTGTCATCATGTTTGTATACGGTAGGCCGATAAGTGTAGCTTGTATGAGAACGTTACTTTAAAAAAAAAAAAAAAAAATTTCAGTAAAAACCGAAATTATGGTGTCATCATTTTTGTATACGGTAGGCCGATAAGAGTAGGTTGTATGAGAACGTTAATTTGAGGGAAAAAAAAATATTCAGTAAAAACTGAAATTATGGTGTCATCATGTTTGTATACGGTAGGCCGATAAGAGTAGCTGGTATAAGAACGTTAGTTTGAGAAAAAAAAATTTTCAGTAAAAACAGAAATTATGGTGTCATCATGTTTGTATACGGTAGGCCGATAAGAGTAGCCTGTATGAGAACGTTAATTTGAGACAAAATAAATTTTCAGTAAAAACAGAAAGTATGGTGTCATCATGTTTGTATACGGTAGGCCGATAAGAGTAGCTTGTCAAAGAACGTTAATTTGAGAAAAAATAAATTTGCAGTAAAAACTGAAATTTTGGTGTCATCATGTTTGTATACGGTAGGCCGATAAGAGTAGCCTGTATGAGAACGTTAATTTGAGAAAAAAAAAAATATTCAGTAAAAACAGAAATTATGGTGTCATCATGTTTGTATACGGTAGGAAGATTAGTGTAGCTTGTATGAGAACGTTACTTTTAAAAAAAAAAAATTTTCAGTGAAAACTGAAATTATGGTGTCATCATGTTTGTATACGGTAGGCCGATAAGAGTAGCTTGTATGAGAACGTTGATTTGAGAAAAAAAAAATGTTCAGTAAAAACAGAAATTATGGTGTCATCATGTTTGTATACGGTAGGCCGATAAGAGTAGCCTGTATGAGAACGTTAATTTGAGGAAAAATAAATTTTAAGTAAAAACAGAAAGTATGGTGTCATCATGTTTGTATCCGGTAGGCCGATAAGAGTAGCCTGTATGAGAACGTTAATTTGAGAAAAAAAAAATATTCAGTAAAAACTGAAATTATGGTGTCATCATGTTTGTATACGGTAGGCCGATAAGAGTAGCTGGTATAAGAACGTTAGTTTGAGAAAAAAAAATTTTCAGTTAAAACAGAAATTATGGTGTCATCATGTTTGTATACGGTAGGCCGATAAGAGTAGCCTGTATGAGAACGTTAATTTGAGACAAAATAAATTTTCAGTAAAAACAGAAAGTATGGTGTCATCATGTTTGTATACGGTAGGCCGATAAGAGTAGCCTGTATGAGAACGTTAATTTGAGAAAAAAATATATTCAGTAAAAACTGAAATTATGGTGTCATCATGTTTGTATACGGTAGGCCGATAAGTGTAGCTTGTATGAGAACGTTACTTTAAAAAAAAAAAAAAAAAATTTCAGTAAAAACCGAAATTATGGTGTCATCATTTTTGTATACGGTAGGCCGATAAGAGTAGGTTGTATGAGAACGTTAATTTGAGGGAAAAAAAAATTTTTCAGTGAAAACTAAAATTCTGGTGTCATCATGTTTGTATACACTAGGCCGATAAGTGTAGCTTGTATGAGAACGTTACTTTTAAAAAAAAAAAAAATTTTCAGTGAAAACTGAAACTATGGTGTCATCATGTTTGTATACGGTAGGCCGATAAGAGTAGCTTGTATAAGAACGTTAATTTGAGAAAAAAAAAATTTTCAGTAAAAACTAAAATTATGGTGTCATCATGTTTGTATACGGTAGGCCGATAAATGTAGCTTGTATGAGAACGTTACTTTTAAAAAAAAAAAAATTTCAGTAAAAACTGGAATTATGGTGTCATCATGTTTGTATACGGTAGGCCGATAAGTTTAGCTTGTATGAGAACGTTACTTTTAAAAAAAAAAAAAATTTTCAGTGAAAACTGAAATTATGGTGTCATCATGTTTGTATACGGTAGGCCGATAAGAGTAGGTTGTATAAGAACGTTAATTTGAGAGAAAAAAATTTTTCAGTAAAAACTGAAATTATGGTGTCATTATGTTTGTATACGGTAGGCCGATAAGAGTAGCCTGTATGAGAACGTTAATTTAAAAAAAAAAAAATTTTCAGTAAAAACTGAAATTATGGTGTCATCATGTTTGTATACGGTAGGCCGATAAGAGTAGGTTGTATTAGAACGTTAATTTGAGTAAAAAAAAATTTTCAGTAAAAACTGAAATTATGGTGTCATCATGTTTGTATACGGTAGGCCATTAAGAAAAGCCAGTATGAGACCGTTAATTTGAGAAAAAACAAAATTTTCAGTGAAAACTGAAATTATGGTTTCATCATGTTTGTATACGGTAGGCCGATAAGAGTAGCTTGTATGAGAACGTTAATTTGAGAAAAAAAAAATTTTCAGTAAAAACTGAAATTATGGTGTCATCATGTTTGTATACGGTAGGCCGATAAGAGTAGCTTGTCAAAGAACGTTAATTTGAGAAAAAAAAAATTTTCAGTAAAAACAGAAATTATGATGTCATCATGTTTGTATACGGTAGGCCGATAAGAGTAGCCTGTATGAGAACGTTAATTTGAGAAAGAAAAAATATTCAGTAAAAACAGAAATTATGGTGTCATCATGTTTGTATACGGTAGGAAGATTAGTGTAGCTTGTATGAGAACGTTACTTGTAAAAAAAAAAAAAATTTCAGTAAAAACTGAAATTATGGTGTCATCATGTTTGTATACGGTAGGCCGATAAGAGTAGCCTGTAAGAGAACGTTAATTTGAGAAAAAATAAATTTTCAGTAAAAACAGAAATTATGGTGTCATCATGTTTGTATACGGTAGGCCGATAAGAGTAGTCTGTATGAGAACGTTAATTTGAGACAAAATAAATTTTCAGTAAAAACAGAAAGTATGGTGTCATCATGCTTGTATACGGTAGGCCGATAAGAGTAGCCTGTATGAGAACGTTAATTTGAGAAAAAAATATATTCAGTAAAAACTGAAATTATGGTGTCATCATGTTTGTATACGGTAGGCCGATAAGTGTAGCTTGTATGAGAACGTTAATTTGAGAAAAAATAAATTTTCAGTAAAAACTAAAATTATGGTGTCATCATGTTTGTATACGGTAGGCCGATAAGAGTAGCCTGTATGAGAACGTTAATTTGAGAAAAAAAAAATTTTCAGTAAAAACAGAAATTATGGTGTCATCATGTTTGTATACGGTAGGCCGATAAGAGTAGTCTGTATGAGAACGTTAATTTGAGACAAAATAAATTTTCAGTAAAAACAGAAAGTATGGTGTCATCATGTTTGTATACGGTAGGCCGATAAGAGTAGCCTGTATGAGAACGTTAATTTAAAAAAAAAAAAATTTTCAGTAAAAACTGAAATTATGGTGTCATCATGTTTGTATACGGTAGGCCGATAAGAGTAGGTTGTATTAGAACGTTAATTTGAGAAAAAATAAATTTTCAGTAAAAACTAAAATTATGGTGTCATCATGTTTGTATACGGTAGGCCGATAAGAGTAGCCTGTATGAGAACGTTAATTTGAGAAAAAAAAAAAATTTCAGTAAAAACAGAAATTATGGTGTCATCATGTTGGTATACGGTAGGCCGATAAGAGTAGTCTGTATGAGAACGTTAATTTGAGACAAAATAAATTTTCAGTAAAAACAGAAAGTATGGTGTCATCATGTTTGTATACGGTAGGCCGATAAGAGTAGCCTGTATGAGAACGTTAATTTGAGAAAAAAATATATTCAGTAAAAACTGAAATTATGGTGTCATCATGTTTGTATACGGTAGGCCGATAAGTGTAGCTTGTATGAGAACGTTACTTTTAAAAAAAAAAAAAATTTTCCAGTGAAAACTGAAATTATGGTGTCATCATGTTTGTATGCGGTAGGCCGATAAGAGTAGCTTGTATGAGAACGTTAATTTGAGAAAAAAAAAATTTTCAGTAAAAACTGAAATTATGATGTCATCATGTTTGTATACGGTAGGCCGATAAGAGTAGCCTGTATGAGAACGTTAATTTGAGAAAAAATAAATTTGCAGTAAAAACTGAAATTTTGGTGTCATCATGTTTGTATACGGTAGGCCGATAAGAGTAGCCTGTATGAGAACGTTAATTTGAGAAAGAAAAAATATTCAGTAAAAACAGAAATTATGGTGTCATCATGTTTGTATACGGTAGGAAGATTAGTGTAGCTTGTATGAGAACGTTACTTTTAAAAAAAAAAAAAATTTCAGTAAAAACTGAAATTATGGTGTCATCATGTTTGTATACGGTAGGCCGATAAGAGTAGCCTGTAAGAGAACGTTAATTTGAGAAAAAATAAATTTTCAGTAAAAACAGAAATTATGGTGTCATCATGTTTGTATACGGTAGGCCGATAAGAGTAGCCTGTATGAGAACGTTAATTTGAGAAAAAATAAATTTTCAGTAAAAACTAAAATTATGGTGTCATCATGTTTGTATACGGTAGGCCGATAAGAGTAGCCTGTATGAGAACGTTAATTTGAGAAAAAAAAAATTTTCAGTAAAAACAGAAATTATGGTGTCATCATGTTGGTATACGGTAGGCCGATAAGAGTAGTCTGTATGAGAACGTTAATTTGAGACAAAATAAATTTTCAGTAAAAACAGAAAGTATGGCGTCATCATGTTTGTATACGGTAGGCCGATAAGAGTAGCCTGTATGAGAACGTTAATTTGAGAAAAAAATATATTCAGTAAAAACTGAAATTATGGTGTCATCATGTTTGTATACGGTAGGCCGATAAGTGTAGCTTGTATGAGAACGTTACTTTAAAAAAAAAAAAAAAAAAATTTCAGTAAAAACCGAAATTATGGTGTCATCATTTTTGTATACGGTAGGCCGATAAGAGTAGGTTGTATGAGAACGTTAATTTGAGGGAAAAAAAAATTTTTCAGTGAAAACTAAAATTCTGGTGTCATCATGTTTGTATACACTAGGCCGATAAGTGTAGGTTGTATAAGAACGTTAATTTGAGAGAAAAAAATTTTTCAGTAAAAACTGAAATTATGGTGTCATTATGTTTGTATACGGTAGGCCGATAAGAGTAGCCTGTATGAGAACGTTAATTTAAAAAAAAAAAAATTTTCAGTAAAAACTGAAATTATGGTGTCAAAATGTTTGTATACGGTAGGCCGATAAGAGTAGGTTGTATTAGAACGTTAATTTGAGTAAAAAAAAATTTTCAGTAAAAACTGAAATTATGGTGTCATCATGTTTGTATACGGTAGGCCATTAAGAAAAGCCAGTATGAGACCGTTAATTTGAGAAAAAACAAAATTTTCAGTGAAAACTGAAATTATGGTTTCATCATGTTTGTATACGGTAGGCCGATAAGAGTAGCTTGTATGAGAACGTTAATTTGAGAAAAAAAAAATTTTCAGTAAAAACTGAAATTATGGTGTCATCATGTTTGTATACGGTAGGCCGATAAGAGTAGCTTGTCAAAGAACGTTAATTTGAGAAAAAAAAAATTTTCAGTAAAAACAGAAATTATGATGTCATCATGTTTGTATACGGTAGGCCGATAAGAGTAGCCTGTATGAGAACGTTAATTTGAGAAAGAAAAAATATTCAGTAAAAACAGAAATTATGGTGTCATCATGTTTGTATACGGTAGGAAGATTAGTGTAGCTTGTATGAGAACGTTACTTGTAAAAAAAAAAAAAATTTCAGTAAAAACTGAAATTATGGTGTCATCATGTTTGTATACGGTAGGCCGATAAGAGTAGCCTGTAAGAGAACGTTAATTTGAGAAAAAATAAATTTTCAGTAAAAACAGAAATTATGGTGTCATCATGTTTGTATACGGTAGGCCGATAAGTTTAGCTTGTATGAGAACGTTACTTTTAAAAAAAAAAAAAAAATTCCAGTAAAAACGGAAATTTTGGTGTCATCATGTTTGTATACGGTAGGCCGATAAGTGTAGCTTGTATGAGAACGTTACTTTTAAAAAAAAAAAAAATTTTCAGTGAAAACTGAAATTATGGTGTCATCATGTTTGTATACGGTAGGCCGATAAGAGTAGGTTGTATAAGAACGTTAATTTGAGAGAAAAAAATTTTTCAGTAAAAACTGAAATTATGGTGTCATTATGTTTGTATACGGTAGGCCGATAAGAGTAGCCTGTATGAGAACGTTAATTTAAAAAAAAAAAAATTTTCAGTAAAAACTGAAATTATGGTGTCATCATGTTTGTATACGGTAGGCCGATAAGAGTAGGTTGTATTAGAACGTTAATTTGAGTAAAAAAAAATTTTCAGTAAAAACTGAAATTATGGTGTCATCATGTTTGTATACGGTAGGCCATTAAGAAAAGCCAGTATGAGACCGTTAATTTGAGAAAAAACAAAATTTTCAGTGAAAACTGAAATTATGG
Organism: Bombylius discolor; assembly: GCA_939192795.1. Lineage (NCBI taxonomy): Eukaryota > Metazoa > Arthropoda > Insecta > Diptera > Bombyliidae > Bombylius > Bombylius discolor. The sequence continues at coordinate 16,999,022 of OW584242.1, forward strand.
TTTCATCATGTTTGTATACGGTAGGCCGATAAGAGTAGCTTGTATGAGAACGTTAATTTGAGAAAAAAAAAATTTTCAGTAAAAACTGAAATTATGGTGTCATCATGTTTGTATACGGTAGGCCGATAAGAGTAGCTTGTCAAAGAACGTTAATTTGAGAAAAAAAAAATTTTCAGTAAAAACAGAAATTATGATGTCATCATGTTTGTATACGGTAGGCCGATAAGAGTAGCCTGTATGAGAACGTTAATTTGAGAAAGAAAAAATATTCAGTAAAAACAGAAATTATGGTGTCATCATGTTTGTATACGGTAGGAAGATTAGTGTAGCTTGTATGAGAACGTTACTTGTAAAAAAAAAAAAAATTTCAGTAAAAACTGAAATTATGGTGTCATCATGTTTGTATACGGTAGGCCGATAAGAGTAGCCTGTATGAGAACGTTAATTTGAGGAAAAATAAATTTTCAGTAAAAACAGAAAGTATGGTGTCATCATGTTTGTATACGGTAGGCCGATAAGAGTCGCCTGTATGAGAACGTTAATTTGAGAAAAAAAAAATATTCAGTAAAAACTGAAATTATGGTGTCATCATGTTTGTATACGGTAGGCCGATAAGAGTAGCTGGTATAAGAACGTTAGTTTGAGAAAAAAAAATTTTCAGTAAAAACAGAAAGTATGGTGTCATCATGTTTGTATACGGTAGGCCGATAAGAGTAGCCTGTATGAGAACGTTAATTTGAGAAAAAAATATATTCAGTAAAAACTGAAATTATGGTGTCATCATGTTTGTATACGGTAGGCCGATAAGTGTAGCTGGTATGAGAACGTTACTTTAAAAAAAAAAAAAAAAAATTTCAGTAAAAACCGAAATTATGGTGTCATCATTTTTGTATACGGTAGGCCGATAAGAGTAGGTTGTATGAGAACGTTAATTTGAGGGAAAAAAAAATATTCAGTAAAAACTGAAATTATGGTGTCATCATGTTTGTATACGGTAGGCCGATAAGAGTAGCTGGTATAAGAACGTTAGTTTGAGAAAAAAAAATTTTCAGTAAAAACAGAAATTATGGTGTCATCATGTTTGTATACGGTAGGCCGATAAGAGTAGCCTGTATGAGAACGTTAATTTGAGACAAAATAAATTTTCAGTAAAAACAGAAAGTATGGTGTCATCATGTTTGTATACGGTAGGCCGATAAGAGTAGCTTGTCAAAGAACGTTAATTTGAGAAAAAATAAATTTGCAGTAAAAACTGAAATTTTGGTGTCATCATGTTTGTATACGGTAGGCCGATAAGAGTAGCCTGTATGAGAACGTTAATTTGAGAAAAAAAAAATATTCAGTAAAAACAGAAATTATGGTGTCATCATGTTTGTATACGGTAGGAAGATTAGTGTAGCTTGTATGAGAACGTTACTTTTAAAAAAAAAAAATTTTCAGTGAAAACTGAAATTATGGTGTCATCATGTTTGTATACGGTAGGCCGATAAGAGTAGCCTGTATGAGAACGTTAATTTGAGGAAAAATAAATTTTAAGTAAAAACAGAAAGTATGGTGTCATCATGTTTGTATACGGTAGGCCGATAAGAGTAGCCTGTATGAGAACGTTAATTTGAGAAAAAAAAAATATTCAGTAAAAACTGAAATCATGGTGTCATCATGTTTGTATACGGTAGGCCGATAAGAGTAGCTGGTATAAGAACGTTAGTTTGAGAAAAAAAAATTTTCAGTAAAAACAGAAATTATGGTGTCATCATGTTTGTATACGGTAGGCCGATAAGAGTAGCCTGTATGAGAACGTTAATTTGAGACAAAATAAATTTTCAGTAAAAACAGAAAGTATGGTGTCATCATGTTTGTATACGGTAGGCCGATAAGAGTAGCCTGTATGAGAACGTTAATTTGAGAAAAAAATATATTCAGTAAAAACTGAAATTATGGTGTCATCATGTTTGTATACGGTAGGCCGATAAGTGTAGCTTGTATGATAACGTTACTTTAAAAAAAAAAAAAAAAAAATTTCAGTAAAAACCGAAATTATGGTGTCATCATTTTTGTATACGGTAGGCCGATAAGAGTAGGTTGTATGAGAACGTTAATTTGAGGGAAAAAAAAATATTCAGTAAAAACTGAAATTATGGTGTCATCATGTTTGTATACGGTAGGCCGATAAGAGTAGCTGGTATAAGAACGTTAGTTTGAGAAAAAAAAATTTTCAGTAAAAACAGAAATTATGGTGTCATCATGTTTGTATACGGTAGGCCGATAAGAGTAGGTTGTATGAGAACGTTAATTTGAGGGAAAAAAAAATTTTCAGTAAAAACAGAAAGTATGGTGTCATCATGTTTGTATACGGTAGGCCGATAAGAGTAGCTTGTCAAAGAACGTTAATTTGAGAAAAAATAAATTTGCAGTAAAAACTGAAATTTTGGTATCATCATGTTTGTATACGGTAGGCCGATAAGAGTAGCCTGTATGAGAACGTTAATTTGAGAAAAAAAAAATATTCAGTAAAAACAGAAATTATGGTGTCATCATGTTTGTATACGGTAGGAAGATTAGTGTAGCTTGTATGAGAACGTTACTTTTAAAAAAAAAAAATTTTCAGTGAAAACTGAAATTATGGTGTCATCATGTTTGTATACGGTAGGCCGATAAGAGTAGCTTGTATGAGAACGTTGATTTGAGAAAAAAAAAATGTTCAGTAAAAACCGAAATTATGGTATCATCATGTTTGTATACGGTAGGCCGATAAGAGTAGCCTGTATGAGAACGTTAATTTGAGGAAAAATAAATTTTAAGTAAAAACAGAAAGTATGGTGTCATCATGTTTGTATACGGTAGGCCGATAAGAGTAGCCTGTATGAGAACGTTAATTTGAGAAAAAAAAAATATTCAGTAAAAACTGAAATTATGGTGTCATCATGTTTGTATACGGTAGGCCGATAAGAGTAGCTGGTATAAGAACGTTAGTTTGAGAAAAAAAAATTTTCAGTTAAAACAGAAATTATGGTGTCATCATGTTTGTATACGGTAGGCCGATAAGAGTAGCCTGTATGAGAACGTTAATTTGAGACAAAATAAATTTTCAGTAAAAACAGAAAGTATGGTGTCATCATGTTTGTATACGGTAGGCCGATAAGAGTAGCCTGTATGAGAACGTTAATTTGAGAAAAAAATATATTCAGTAAAAACTGAAATTATGGTGTCATCATGTTTGTATACGGTAGGCCGATAAGTGTAGCTTGTATGAGAACGTTACTTTAAAAAAAAAAAAAAAAAATTTCAGTAAAAACCGAAATTATGGTGTCATCATTTTTGTATACGGTAGGCCGATAAGAGTAGGTTGTATGAGAACGTTAATTTGAGGGAAAAAAAAATTTTTCAGTGAAAACTAAAATTCTGGTGTCATCATGTTTGTATACGGTAGGCCGATAAGTGTAGCTTGTATGAGAACGTTACTTTAAAAAAAAAAAAAATTTCAGTAAAAACTGAAATTATGGTGTCATCATGTTTGTATACGGTAGGCCGATAAGAGTAGCCTGTATGAGAACGGTAATTTGAGAAAAAAAAAATTTACAGTAAAAACTGAAATTATGGTGTCATCATGTTTGTATACACTAGGCCGATAAGTGTAGCTTGTATGAGAACGTTACTTTTAAAAAAAAAAAAAATTTTCAGTGAAAACTGAAACTATGGTGTCATCATGTTTGTATACGGTAGGCCGATAAGAGTAGCTTGTATAAGAACGTTAATTTGAGAAAAAAAAAATTTTCAGTAAAAACTGAAATTATGGTGTCATCATGTTTGTATACGGTAGGCCGATAAATGTAGCTTGTATGAGAACGTTACTTTAAAAAAAAAAAAAAAATTTCAGTAAAAACTGGAATTATGGTGTCATCATGTTTGTATACGGTAGGCCGATAAGTTTAGCTTGTATGAGAACGTTACTTTAAAAAAAAAAAAAAAAATTCCAGTAAAAACGGAAATTTTGGTGTCATCATGTTTGTATACGGTAGGCCGATAAGAGTAGTCTGTATGAGAACGTTAATTTGACAAAAAAAAAGTTTTCAGTAAAAACTGAAATTATGGTGTCATCATGTTTGTATACGGTAGGCCGATAAGAGTAGGTTGTATAAGAACGTTAATTTGAGAGAAAAAAATTTTTCAGTAAAAACTGAAATTATGGTGTCATTATGTTTGTATACGGTAGGCCGATAAGAGTAGCCTGTATGAGAACGTTAATTTAAAAAAAAAAAAATTTTCAGTAAAAACTGAAATTATGGTGTCATCATGTTTGTATACGGTAGGCCGATAAGAGTAGGTTGTATTAGAACATTAATTTGAGTAAAAAAAAATTTTCAGTAAAAACTGAAATTATGGTGTCATCATGTTTGTATACGGTAGGCCATTAAGAAAAGCCAGTATGAGACCGTTAATTTGAGAAAAAACAAAATTTTCAATGAAAACTGAAATTATGGTTTCATCATGTTTGTATACGGTAGGCCGATAAGAGTAGCTTGTATGAGAACGTTAATTTGAGAAAAAAAAAATTTTCAGTAAAAACTGAAATTATGGTGTCATCATGTTTGTATACGGTAGGCCGATAAGAGTAGCTTGTCAAAGAACGTTAATTTGAGAAAAAAAAAATTTTCAGTAAAAACAGAAATTATGATGTCATCATGTTTGTATACGGTAGGCCGATAAGAGTAGCCTGTATGAGAACGTTAATTTGAGAAAGAAAAAATATTCAGTAAAAACAGAAAGTATGGTGTCATCATGTTTGTATACGGTAGGAAGATTAGTGTAGCTTGTATGAGAACGTTACTTGTAAAAAAAAAAAAAATTTCAGTAAAAACTGAAATTATGGTGTCATCATGTTTGTATACGGTAGGCCGATAAGAGTAGCCTGTAAGAGAACGTTAATTTGAGAAAAAATAAATTTTCAGTAAAAACAGAAATTATGGTGTCATCATGTTTGTATACGGTAGGCCGATAAGAGTAGTCTGTATGAGAACGTTAATTTGAGACAAAATAAATTTTCAGTAAAAACAGAAAGTATGGTGTCATCATGTTTGTATACGGTAGGCCGATAAGAGTAGCCTGTATGAGAACGTTAATTTGAGAAAAAAATATATTCAGTAAAAACTGAAATTATGGTGTCATCATGTTTGTATACGGTAGGCCGATAAGAGTAGCCTGTAAGAGAACGTTAATTTGAGAAAAAATAAATTTTCAGTAAAAACAGAAATTATGGTGTCATCATGTTTGTATACGGTAGGCCGATAAGAGTAGTCTGTATGAGAACGTTAATTTGAGACAAAATAAATTTTCAGTAAAAACAGAAAGTATGGTGTCATCATGTTTGTATACGGTAGGCCGATAAGAGTAGCCTGTATGAGAACGTTGATTTGAGAAAAAAAAAATGTTCAGTAAAAACAGAAATTATGGTGTCATCATGTTTTTATAGGGTTGGCCGATAAGAGTAGCTGGTATAAGAACGTTAATTTGAGGAAAAAAAATTTCCAGTAAAAACAGAAATTATGATGTCATCATGTTTGTATACGGTAGGCCGATAAGAGTAGCCTGTATGAGAACGGTAATTTGAGAAAAATAAAATTTTCAATAAAAACTGAATTTATGGTGTCATCATGTTTTTATAGGGTTGGCCGATAAGAGTAGCTGGTATAAGAACGTTAATTTGAGAAAAAAAAATTTTCAGTAAAAACAGAAATTATGGTGTCATCATGTTTGTATACGGTAGGCCGATAAGAGTAGCCTGTATGAGAACGTTAATTTGAGAAAAAAAAATTTTCAGTAAAAACAGAAATTATGGTGTCATCATGTTTGTATACGGTAGGCCGATAAGAGTCGCCTGTATGAGAACGTTAATTTGAGAAAAAAAAAATATTCAGTAAAAACTGAAATTATGGTGTCATCATGTTTGTATACGGTAGGCCGATAAGAGTAGCTGGTATAAGAACGTTAGTTTGAGAAAAAAAAATTTTCAGTAAAAACAGAAATTATGGTGTCATCATGTTTGTATACGGTAGGCCGATAAGAGTAGCCTGTATGAGAACGTTAATTTGAGACAAAATAAATTTTCAGTAAAAACAGAAAGTATGGTGTCATCATGTTTGTATACGGTAGGCCGATAAGAGTAGCCTGTATGAGAACGTTAATTTGAGAAAAAAATATATTCAGTAAAAACTGAAATTATGGTGTCATCATGTTTGTATACGGTAGGCCGATAAGTGTAGCTTGTATGAGAACGTTACTTTAAAAAAAAAAAAAAAAAATTTCAGTAAAAACCGAAATTATGGTGTCATCATTTTTGTATACGGTAGGCCGATAAGAGTAGGTTGTATGAGAACGTTAATTTGAGGGAAAAAAAAATATTCAGTAAAAACTGAAATTATGGTGTCATCATGTTTGTATACGGTAGGCCGATAAGAGTAGCTGGTATAAGAACGTTAGTTTGAGAAAAAAAAATTTTCAGTAAAAACAGAAATTATGGTGTCATCATGTTTGTATACGGTAGGCCGATAAGAGTAGCCTGTATGAGAACGTTAATTTGAGACAAAATAAATTTTCAGTAAAAACAGAAAGTATGGTGTCATCATGTTTGTATACGGTAGGCCGATAAGAGTAGCTTGTCAAAGAACGTTAATTTGAGAAAAAATAAATTTGCAGTAAAAACTGAAATTTTGGTGTCATCATGTTTGTATACGGTAGGCCGATAAGAGTAGCCTGTATGAGAACGTTAATTTGAGAAAAAAAAAATATTCAGTAAAAACAGAAATTATGGTGTCATCATGTTTGTATACGGTAGGAAGATTAGTGTAGCTTGTATGAGAACGTTACTTTTAAAAAAAAGAAATTTTCAGTGAAAACTGAAATTATGGTGTCATCATGTTTGTATACGGTAGGCCGATAAGAGTAGCTTGTATGAGAACGTTGATTTGAGAAAAAAAAAATGTTCAGTAAAAACAGAAATTATGGTGTCATCATGTTTGTATACGGTAGGCCGATAAGAGTAGCCTGTATGAGAACGTTAATTTGAGGAAAAATAAATTTTAAGTAAAAACAGAAAGTATGGTGTCATCATGTTTGTATACGGTAGGCCGATAAGAGTAGCCTGTATGAGAACGTTAATTTGAGAAAAAAAAAATATTCAGTAAAAACTGAAATTATGGTGTCATCATGTTTGTATACGGTAGGCCGATAAGAGTAGCTGGTATAAGAACGTTAGTTTGAGGAAAAAAAATTTTCAGTAAAAACAGAAAGTATGGTGTCATCATGTTTGTATACGGTAGGAAGATTAGTGTAGCTTGTATGAGAACGTTACTTGTAAAAAAAAAAAAAATTTCAGTAAAAACTGAAATTATGGTGTCATCATGTTTGTATACGGTAGGCCGATAAGAGTAGCCTGTAAGAGAACGTTAATTTGAGAAAAAATAAATTTTCAGTAAAAACAGAAATTATGGTGTCATCATGTTTGTATACGGTAGGCCGATAAGAGTAGTCTGTATGAGAACGTTAATTTGAGACAAAATAAATTTTCAGTAAAAACAGAAAGTATGGTGTCATCATGTTTGTATACGGTAGGCCGATAAGAGTAGCCTGTATGAGAACGTTAATTTGAGAAAAAAATATATTCAGTAAAAACTGAAATTATGGTGTCATCATGTTTGTATACGGTAGGCCGATAAGAGTAGCCTGTAAGAGAACGTTAATTTGAGAAAAAATAAATTTTCAGTAAAAACAGAAATTATGGTGTCATCATGTTTGTATACGGTAGGCCGATAAGAGTAGTCTGTATGAGAACGTTAATTTGAGACAAAATAAATTTTCAGTAAAAACAGAAAGTATGGTGTCATCATGTTTGTATACGGTAGGCCGATAAGAGTAGCCTGTATGAGAACGTTGATTTGAGAAAAAAAAAATGTTCAGTAAAAACAGAAATTATGGTGTCATCATGTTTTTATAGGGTTGGCCGATAAGAGTAGCTGGTATAAGAACGTTAATTTGAGGAAAAAAAATTTCCAGTAAAAACAGAAATTATGATGTCATCATGTTTGTATACGGTAGGCCGATAAGAGTAGCCTGTATGAGAACGGTAATTTGAGAAAAATAAAATTTTCAATAAAAACTGAATTTATGGTGTCATCATGTTTTTATAGGGTTGGCCGATAAGAGTAGCTGGTATAAGAACGTTAATTTGAGAAAAAAAAATTTTCAGTAAAAACAGAAATTATGGTGTCATCATGTTTGTATACGGTAGGCCGATAAGAGTAGCCTGTATGAGAACGTTAATTTGAGAAAAAAAAATTTTCAGTAAAAACAGAAATTATGGTGTCATCATGTTTGTATACGGTAGGCCGATAAGAGTCGCCTGTATGAGAACGTTAATTTGAGAAAAAAAAAATATTCAGTAAAAACTGAAATTATGGTGTCATCATGTTTGTATACGGTAGGCCGATAAGAGTAGCTGGTATAAGAACGTTAGTTTGAGAAAAAAAAATTTTCAGTAAAAACAGAAATTATGGTGTCATCATGTTTGTATACGGTAGGCCGATAAGAGTAGCCTGTATGAGAACGTTAATTTGAGACAAAATAAATTTTCAGTAAAAACAGAAAGTATGGTGTCATCATGTTTGTATACGGTAGGCCGATAAGAGTAGCCTGTATGAGAACGTTAATTTGAGAAAAAAATATATTCAGTAAAAACTGAAATTATGGTGTCATCATGTTTGTATACGGTAGGCCGATAAGTGTAGCTTGTATGAGAACGTTACTTTAAAAAAAAAAAAAAAAAATTTCAGTAAAAACCGAAATTATGGTGTCATCATTTTTGTATACGGTAGGCCGATAAGAGTAGGTTGTATGAGAACGTTAATTTGAGGGAAAAAAAAATATTCAGTAAAAACTGAAATTATGGTGTCATCATGTTTGTATACGGTAGGCCGATAAGAGTAGCTGGTATAAGAACGTTAGTTTGAGAAAAAAAAATTTTCAGTAAAAACAGAAATTATGGTGTCATCATGTTTGTATACGGTAGGCCGATAAGAGTAGCCTGTATGAGAACGTTAATTTGAGACAAAATAAATTTTCAGTAAAAACAGAAAGTATGGTGTCATCATGTTTGTATACGGTAGGCCGATAAGAGTAGCTTGTCAAAGAACGTTAATTTGAGAAAAAATAAATTTGCAGTAAAAACTGAAATTTTGGTGTCATCATGTTTGTATACGGTAGGCCGATAAGAGTAGCCTGTATGAGAACGTTAATTTGAGAAAAAAAAAATATTCAGTAAAAACAGAAATTATGGTGTCATCATGTTTGTATACGGTAGGAAGATTAGTGTAGCTTGTATGAGAACGTTACTTTTAAAAAAAAGAAATTTTCAGTGAAAACTGAAATTATGGTGTCATCATGTTTGTATACGGTAGGCCGATAAGAGTAGCTTGTATGAGAACGTTGATTTGAGAAAAAAAAAATGTTCAGTAAAAACAGAAATTATGGTGTCATCATGTTTGTATACGGTAGGCCGATAAGAGTAGCCTGTATGAGAACGTTAATTTGAGGAAAAATAAATTTTAAGTAAAAACAGAAAGTATGGTGTCATCATGTTTGTATACGGTAGGCCGATAAGAGTAGCCTGTATGAGAACGTTAATTTGAGAAAAAAAAAATATTCAGTAAAAACTGAAATTATGGTGTCATCATGTTTGTATACGGTAGGCCGATAAGAGTAGCTGGTATAAGAACGTTAGTTTGAGGAAAAAAAATTTTCAGTAAAAACAGAAATTATGGTGTCATCATGTTTGTATACGGTAGGCCGATAAGAGTAGCCTGTATGAGAACGTTAATTTGAGACAAAATAAATTTTCAGTAAAAACAGAAAGTATGGTGTCATCATGTTTGTATACGGTAGGCCGATAAGAGTAGCCTGTATGAGAACGTTAATTTGAGAAAAAAATATATTCAGTAAAAACTGAAATTATGGTGTCATCATGTTTGTATACGGTAGGCCGATAAGTGTAGCTTGTATGAGAACGTTACTTTAAAAAAAAAAAAAAAAAATTTCAGTAAAAACCGAAATTATGGTGTCATCATTTTTGTATACGGTAGGCCGATAAGAGTAGGTTGTATGAGAACGTTAATTTGAGGGAAAAAAAAATATTCAGTAAAAACTGAAATTATGGTGTCATCATGTTTGTATACGGTAGGCCGATAAGAGTAGCTGGTATAAGAACGTTAGTTTGAGAAAAAAAAATTTTCAGTAAAAACAGAAATTATGGTGTCATCATGTTTGTATACGGTAGGCCGATAAGAGTAGCCTGTATGAGAACGTTAATTTGAGACAAAATAAATTTTCAGTAAAAACAGAAAGTATGGTGTCATCATGTTTGTATACGGTAGGCCGATAAGAGTAGCTTGTCAAAGAACGTTAATTTGAGAAAAAATAAATTTGCAGTAAAAACTGAAATTTTGGTGTCATCATGTTTGTATACGGTAGGCCGATAAGAGTAGCCTGTATGAGAACGTTAATTTGAGAAAAAAAAAAATATTCAGTAAAAACAGAAATTATGGTGTCATCATGTTTGTATACGGTAGGAAGATTAGTGTAGCTTGTATGAGAACGTTACTTTTAAAAAAAAAAAATTTTCAGTGAAAACTGAAATTATGGTGTCATCATGTTTGTATACGGTAGGCCGATAAGAGTAGCTTGTATGAGAACGTTGATTTGAGAAAAAAAAAATGTTCAGTAAAAACAGAAATTATGGTGTCATCATGTTTGTATACGGTAGGCCGATAAGAGTAGCCTGTATGAGAACGTTAATTTGAGGAAAAATAAATTTTAAGTAAAAACAGAAAGTATGGTGTCATCATGTTTGTATACGGTAGGCCGATAAGAGTAGCCTGTATGAGAACGTTAATTTGAGAAAAAAAAAATATTCAGTAAAAACTGAAATTATGGTGTCATCATGTTTGTATACGGTAGGCCGATAAGAGTAGCTGGTATAAGAACGTTAGTTTGAGAAAAAAAAATTTTCAGTTAAAACAGAAATTATGGTGTCATCATGTTTGTATACGGTAGGCCGATAAGAGTAGTCTGTATGAGAACGTTAATTTGAGACAAAATAAATTTTCAGTAAAAACAGAAAGTATGGTGTCATCATGTTTGTATACGGTAGGCCGATAAGAGTAGCCTGTATGAGAACGTTAATTTGAGAAAAAAATATATTCAGTAAAAACTGAAATTATGGTGTCATCATGTTTGTATACGGTAGGCCGATAAGTGTAGCTTGTATGAGAACGTTACTTTAAAAAAAAAAAAAAAAAATTTCAGTAAAAACCGAAATTATGGTGTCATCATTTTTGTATACGGTAGGCCGATAAGAGTAGGTTGTATGAGAACGTTAATTTGAGGGAAAAAAAAATTTTTCAGTGAAAACTAAAATTCTGGTGTCATCATGTTTGTATACACTAGGCCGATAAGTGTAGCTTGTATGAGAACGTTACTTTTAAAAAAAAAAAAAATTTTCAGTGAAAACTGAAACTATGGTGTCATCATGTTTGTATACGGTAGGCCGATAAGAGTAGCTTGTATAAGAACGTTAATTTGAGAAAAAAAAAATTTTCAGTAAAAACTAAAATTATGGTGTCATCATGTTTGTATACGGTAGGCCGATAAATGTAGCTTGTATGAGAACGTTACTTTTAAAAAAAAAAAAATTTCAGTAAAAACTGGAATTATGGTGTCATCATGTTTGTATACGGTAGGCCGATAAGTTTAGCTTGTATGAGAACGTTACTTTTAAAAAAAAAAAAAAAATTCCAGTAAAAACGGAAATTTTGGTGTCATCATGTTTGTATACGGTAGGCCGATAAGTGTAGCTTGTATGAGAACGTTACTTTTAAAAAAAAAAAAAATTTTCAGTGAAAACTGAAATTATGGTGTCATCATGTTTGTATACGGTAGGCCGATAAGAGTAGGTTGTATAAGAACGTTAATTTGAGAGAAAAAAATTTTTCAGTAAAAACTGAAATTATGGTGTCATTATGTTTGTATACGGTAGGCCGATAAGAGTAGCCTGTATGAGAACGTTAATTTAAAAAAAAAAAAATTTTCAGTAAAAACTGAAATTATGGTGTCATCATGTTTGTATACGGTAGGCCGATGAGAGTAGGTTGTATTAGAACGTTAATTTGAGTAAAAAAAAATTTTCAGTAAAAACTGAAATTATGGTGTCATCATGTTTGTATACGGTAGGCCATTAAGAAAAGCCAGTATGAGACCGTTAATTTGAGAAAAAACAAAATTTTCAGTGAAAACTGAAATTATGGTTTCATCATGTTTGTATACGGTAGGCCGATAAGAGTAGCTTGTATGAGAACGTTAATTTGAGAAAAAAAAAATTTTCAGTAAAAACTGAAATTATGGTGTCATCATGTTTGTATACGGTAGGCCGATAAGAGTAGCTTGTCAAAGAACGTTAATTTGAGAAAAAAAAAATTTTCAGTAAAAACAGAAATTATGATGTCATCATGTTTGTATACGGTAGGCCGATAAGAGTAGCCTGTATGAGAACGTTAATTTGAGAAAGAAAAAATATTCAGTAAAAACAGAAATTATGGTGTCATCATGTTTGTATACGGTAGGAAGATTAGTGTAGCTTGTATGAGAACGTTACTTGTAAAAAAAAAAAAAATTTCAGTAAAAACTGAAATTATGGTGTCATCATGTTTGTATACGGTAGGCCGATAAGAGTAGCCTGTAAGAGAACGTTAATTTGAGAAAAAATAAATTTTCAGTAAAAACAGATATTATGATGTCATCATGTTTGTATACGGTAGGCCGATAAGAGTAGCCTGTATGAGAACGTTAATTTGAGAAAGAAAAAATATTCAGTAAAAACAGAAATTATGGTGTCATCATGTTTGTATACGGTAGGAAGATTAGTGTAGCTTGTATGAGAACGTTACTTGTAAAAAAAAAAAAAATTTCAGTAAAAACTGAAATTATGGTGTCATCATGTTTGTATACGGTAGGCCGATAAGAGTAGCCTGTAAGAGAACGTTAATTTGAGAAAAAATAAATTTTCAGTAAAAACAGAAATTATGGTGTCATCATGTTTGTATACGGTAGGCCGATAAGAGTAGCCTGTATGAGAACGTTAATTTGAGAAAAAAAAAATTTTCAGTAAAAACAGAAATTATGGTGTCATCATGTTTGTATACGGTAGGCCGATAAGAGTAGTCTGTATGAGAACGTTAATTTGAGACAAAATAAATTTTCAGTAAAAACAGAAAGTATGGTGTCATCATGTTTGTATACGGTAGGCCGATAAGAGTAGCCTGTATGAGAACGTTAATTTAAAACAAAAAAATTTTCAGTAAAAACTGAAATTATGGTGTCATCATGTTTGTATACGGTAGGCCGATAAGAGTAGGTTGTATTAGAACGTTAATTTGAGAAAAAATAAATTTTCAGTAAAAACTAAAATTATGGTGTCATCATGTTTGTATACGGTAGGCCGATAAGAGTAGCCTGTATGAGAACGTTAATTTGAGAAAAAAAAAAATTTCAGTAAAAACAGAAATTATGGTGTCATCATGTTGGTATACGGTAGGCCGATAAGAGTAGTCTGTATGAGAACGTTAATTTGAGACAAAATAAATTTTCAGTAAAAACAGAAAGTATGGTGTCATCATGTTTGTATAAGGTAGGCCGATAAGAGTAGCCTGTATGAGAACGTTAATTTGAGAAAAAAATATATTCAGTAAAAACTGAAATTATGGTGTCATCATGTTTGTATACGGTAGGCCGATAAGTGTAGCTTGTATGAGAACGTTACTTTTAAAAAAAAAAAAAATTTTCCAGTGAAAACTGAAATTATGGTGTCATCATGTTTGTATGCGGTAGGCCGATAAGAGTAGCTTGTATGAGAACGTTAATTTGAGAAAAAAAAAATTTTCAGTAAAAACTGAAATTATGGTGTCATCATGTTTGTATACGGTAGGCCGATAAGAGTAGCTTGTCAAAGAACGTTAATTTGAGAAAAAAAAAATTTTCAGTAAAAACAGAAATTATGATGTCATCATGTTTGTATACGGTAGGCCGATAAGAGTAGCCTGTATGAGAACGTTAATTTGAGAAAAAATAAATTTGCAGTAAAAACTGAAATTTTGGTGTCATCATGTTTGTATACGGTAGGCCGATAAGAGTAGCCTGTATGAGAACGTTAATTTGAGAAAGAAAAAATATTCAGTAAAAACAGAAATTATGGTGTCATCATGTTTGTATACGGTAGGAAGATTAGTGTAGCTTGTATGAGAACGTTACTTTTAAAAAAAAAAAAAATTTCAGTAAAAACTGAAATTATGGTGTCATCATGTTTGTATACGGTAGGCCGATAAGAGTAGCCTGTAAGAGAACGTTAATTTGAGAAAAAATAAATTTTCAGTAAAAACAGAAATTATGGTGTCATCATGTTTGTATACGGTAGGCCGATAAGAGTAGCCTGTATGAGAACGTTAATTTGAGAAAAAATAAATTTTCAGTAAAAACTAAAATTATGGTGTCATCATGTTTGTATACGGTAGGCCGATAAGAGTAGCCTGTATGAGAACGTTAATTTGAGAAAAAAAAAATTTTCAGTAAAAACAGAAATTATGGTGTCATCATGTTGGTATACGGTAGGCCGATAAGAGTAGTCTGTATGAGAACGTTAATTTGAGACAAAATAAATTTTCAGTAAAAACAGAAAGTATGGTGTCATCATGTTTGTATACGGTAGGCCGATAAGAGTAGCCTGTATGAGAACGTTAATTTGAGAAAAAAATATATTCAGTAAAAACTGAAATTATGGTGTCATCATGTTTGTATACGGTAGGCCGATAAGTGTAGCTTGTATGAGAACGTTACTTTAAAAAAAAAAAAAAAAAAATTTCAGTAAAAACCGAAATTATGGTGTCATCATTTTTGTATACGGTAGGCCGATAAGAGTAGGTTGTATGAGAACGTTAATTTGAGAAAAAATAAATTTTCAGTAAAAACTGAAATTATGGTGTCATCATGTTTGTATACGGTAGGCCGATAAGAGTAGCTTGTCAAAGAACGTTAATTTGAGAAAAAAAAAATTTTCAGTAAAAACAGAAATTATGATGTCATCATGTTTGTATACGGTAGGCCGATAAGAGTAGCCTGTATGAGAACGTTAATTTGAGAAAGAAAAAATATTCAGTAAAAACAGAAATTATGATGTCATCATGTTTGTATACGGTAGGCCGATAAGAGTAGCCTGTAAGAGAACGTTAATTTGAGAAAAAATAAATTTTCAGTAAAAACAGAAATTATGGTGTCATCATGTTTGTATACGGTAGGCCGATAAGAGTAGCCTGTATGAGAAAGTTAATTTGAGAAAAAATAAATTTTCAGTAAAAACTAAAATTATGGTGTCATCATGTTTGTATACGGTAGGCCGATAAGAGTAGCCTGTATGAGAACGTTAATTTGAGAAAAAAAAAATTTTCAGTAAAAACTGAAATTATGATGTCATCATGTTTGTATACGGTAGGCCGATAAGAGTAGCCTGTATGAGAACGTTAATTTGAGAAAGAAAAAATATTCAGTAAAAACCGAAATTATGGTGTCATCATTTTTGTATACGGTAGGCCGATAAGAGTAGGTTGTATGAGAACGTTAATTTGAGGGAAAAAAAAATTTTCAGTAAAAACTGAAATTATGGTGTCATTATGTTTGTATACGGTAGGCCGATAAGAGTAGCCTGTATGAGAACGTTAATTTAAAAAAAAAAAAATTTTCAGTAAAAACTGAAATTATGGTGTCATCATGTTTGTATACGGTAGGCCGATAAGAGTAGGTTGTATTAAAACGTTAATTTGAGTAAAAAAAAATTTTCAGTAAAAACTGAAATTATGGTGTCATCATGTTTGTATACGGTAGGCCATTAAGAAAAGCTAGTATGAGACCGTTAATTTGAGAAAAAACAAAATTTTCAGTGAAAACTGAAATTATGGTTTCATCATGTTTGTATACGGTAGGCCGATAAGAGTAGCTTGTATGAGAACGTTAATTTGAGAAAAAAAAAATTTTCAGTAAAAACTGAAATTATGGTGTCATCATGTTTGTATACGGTAGGCCGATAAGAGTAGCTTGTCAAAGAACGTTAATTTGAGAAAAAAAAAAATTTCAGTAAAAACAGAAATTATGATGTCATCATGTTTGTATACGGTAGGCCGATAAGAGTAGCCTGTATGAGAACGTTAATTTGAGAAAGAAAAAATATTCAGTAAAAACAGAAATTATGGTGTCATCATGTTTGTATACGGTAGGAAGATTAGTGTAGCTTGTATGAGAACGTTACTTGTAAAAAAAAAAAAAATTTCAGTAAAAACTGAAATTATGGTGTCATCATGTTTGTATACGGTAGGCCGATAAGAGTAGCCTGTAAGAGAACGTTAATTTGAGAAAAAATAAATTTTCAGTAAAAACAGAAATTATGGTGTCATCATGTTTGTATACGGTAGGCCGATAAGTTTAGCTTGTATGAGAACGTTACTTGTAAAAAAAAAAAAAATTTCAGTAAAAACTGAAATTATGGTGTCATCATGTTTGTATACGGTAGGCCGATAAGAGTAGCCTGTAAGAGAACGTTAATTTGAGAAAAAATAAATTTTCAGTAAAAACTGAAATTATGGTGTCATCATGTTTGTATGCGGTAGGCCGATAAGAGTAGCTTGTTTGAAAACGTTAATTTGAGAAAAAAAAAATTTTCAGTAAAAACTAAAATTATGGTGTCATCATGTTTGTACACGGTAGGCCGATAAGTGTAGCTTGTATGAGAACGTTACTTTAAAAAAAAAAAAATTTTCAGTTAAAACTGAAATTATGGTGTCATCATGTTTGTATACGGTAGGCCGATAAGAGTAGCTTGTATGAGAACGTTAATTTGAGGAAAAAAAATATTCAGTAAAAACTGAAATAATGGTGTCATCATGTTTGTATACGGTAGGCCGATAAGTTTAGCTTGTATGAGAACGTTACTTTTAAAAAAAAAAAAAAAATTCCAGTAAAAACGGAAATTTTGGTGTCATCATGTTTGTATACGGTAGGCCGATAAGTGTAGCTTGTATGAGAACGTTACTTTTAAAAAAAAAAAAAATTTTCAGTAAAAACTGAAATTATGGTGTCATCATGTTTGTATACGGTAGGCCGATAAGAGTAGCCTGTATGAGAACGTTAATTTGAGAAAAAATAAATTTGCAGTAAAAACTGAAATTTTGGTGTCATCATGTTTGTATACGGTAGGCCGATAAGAGTAGCCTGTATGAGAACGTTAATTTGAGAAAGAAAAAATATTCAGTAAAAACAGAAATTATGGTGTCATCATGTTTGTATACGGTAGGAAGATTAGTGTAGCTTGTATGAGAACGTTACTTTTAAAAAAAAAAAAAATTTCAGTAAAAACTGAAATTATGGTGTCATCATGTTTGTATACGGTAGGCCGATAAGAGTAGCCTGTAAGAGAACGTTAATTTGAGAAAAAATAAATTTTCAGTAAAAACAGAAATTATGGTGTCATCATGTTTGTATACGGTAGGCCGATAAGAGTAGCCTGTATGAGAACGTTAATTTGAGAAAAAATAAATTTTCAGTAAAAACTAAAATTATGGTGTCATCATGTTTGTATACGGTAGGCCGATAAGAGTAGCCTGTATGAGAACGTTAATTTGAGAAAAAAAAAATTTTCAGTAAAAACTGAAATTTTGGTGTCATCATGTTGGTATACGGTAGGCCGATAAGAGTAGTCTGTATGAGAACGTTAATTTGAGAAAGAAAAAATATTCAGTAAAAACAGAAAGTATGGTGTCATCATGTTTGTATACGGTAAGAAGATTAGTGTAGCTTGTATGAGAACGTTACTTTTAAAAAAAAAAAATATTCAGTAAAAACTGAAATTATGGTGTCATCATGTTTGTATACGGTAGGAAGATTAGTGTAGCTTGTATGAGAACGTTACTTTTAAAAAAAAAAAAATTTCAGTAAAAACTGGAATTATGGTGTCATCATGTTTGTATACGGTAGGCCGATAAGTTTAGCTTGTATGAGAACGTTACTTTTAAAAAAAAAAAAAAAATTCCAGTAAAAACGGAAATTTTGGTGTCATCATGTTTGTATACGGTAGGCCGATAAGTGTAGCTTGTATGAGAACGTTACTTTTAAAAAAAAAAAAAATTTTCAGTGAAAACTGAAATTATGGTGTCATCATGTTTGTATACGGTAGGCCGATAAGAGTAGGTTGTATAAGAACGTTAATTTGAGAGAAAAAAATTTTTCAGTAAAAACTGAAATTATGGTGTCATTATGTTTGTATACGGTAGGCCGATAAGAGTAGCCTGTATGAGAACGTTAATTTAAAAAAAAAAAAATTTTCAGTAAAAACTGAAATTATGGTGTCATCATGTTTGTATACGGTAGGCCGATGAGAGTAGGTTGTATTAGAACGTTAATTTGAGTAAAAAAAAATTTTCAGTAAAAACTGAAATTATGGTGTCATCATGTTTGTATACGGTAGGCCATTAAGAAAAGCCAGTATGAGACCGTTAATTTGAGAAAAAACAAAATTTTCAGTGAAAACTGAAATTATGGTTTCATCATGTTTGTATACGGTAGGCCGATAAGAGTAGCTTGTATGAGAACGTTAATTTGAGAAAAAAAAAATTTTCAGTAAAAACTGAAATTATGGTGTCATCATGTTTGTATACGGTAGGCCGATAAGAGTAGCTTGTCAAAGAACGTTAATTTGAGAAAAAAAAAATTTTCAGTAAAAACAGAAATTATGATGTCATCATGTTTGTATACGGTAGGCCGATAAGAGTAGCCTGTATGAGAACGTTAATTTGAGAAAGAAAAAATATTCAGTAAAAACAGAAATTATGGTGTCATCATGTTTGTATACGGTAGGAAGATTAGTGTAGCTTGTATGAGAACGTTACTTGTAAAAAAAAAAAAAATTTCAGTAAAAACTGAAATTATGGTGTCATCATGTTTGTATACGGTAGGCCGATAAGAGTAGCCTGTAAGAGAACGTTAATTTGAGAAAAAATAAATTTTCAGTAAAAACAGATATTATGATGTCATCATGTTTGTATACGGTAGGCCGATAAGAGTAGCCTGTATGAGAACGTTAATTTGAGAAAGAAAAAATATTCAGTAAAAACAGAAATTATGGTGTCATCATGTTTGTATACGGTAGGAAGATTAGTGTAGCTTGTATGAGAACGTTACTTGTAAAAAAAAAAAAAATTTCAGTAAAAACTGAAATTATGGTGTCATCATGTTTGTATACGGTAGGCCGATAAGAGTAGCCTGTAAGAGAACGTTAATTTGAGAAAAAATAAATTTTCAGTAAAAACAGAAATTATGGTGTCATCATGTTTGTATACGGTAGGCCGATAAGAGTAGCCTGTATGAGAACGTTAATTTGAGAAAAAAAAAATTTTCAGTAAAAACAGAAATTATGGTGTCATCATGTTTGTATACGGTAGGCCGATAAGAGTAGTCTGTATGAGAACGTTAATTTGAGACAAAATAAATTTTCAGTAAAAACAGAAAGTATGGTGTCATCATGTTTGTATACGGTAGGCCGATAAGAGTAGCCTGTATGAGAACGTTAATTTAAAACAAAAAAATTTTCAGTAAAAACTGAAATTATGGTGTCATCATGTTTGTATACGGTAGGCCGATAAGAGTAGGTTGTATTAGAACGTTAATTTGAGAAAAAATAAATTTTCAGTAAAAACTAAAATTATGGTGTCATCATGTTTGTATACGGTAGGCCGATAAGAGTAGCCTGTATGAGAACGTTAATTTGAGAAAAAAAAAAATTTCAGTAAAAACAGAAATTATGGTGTCATCATGTTGGTATACGGTAGGCCGATAAGAGTAGTCTGTATGAGAACGTTAATTTGAGACAAAATAAATTTTCAGTAAAAACAGAAAGTATGGTGTCATCATGTTTGTATAAGGTAGGCCGATAAGAGTAGCCTGTATGAGAACGTTAATTTGAGAAAAAAATATATTCAGTAAAAACTGAAATTATGGTGTCATCATGTTTGTATACGGTAGGCCGATAAGTGTAGCTTGTATGAGAACGTTACTTTTAAAAAAAAAAAAAATTTTCCAGTGAAAACTGAAATTATGGTGTCATCATGTTTGTATGCGGTAGGCCGATAAGAGTAGCTTGTATGAGAACGTTAATTTGAGAAAAAAAAAATTTTCAGTAAAAACTGAAATTATGGTGTCATCATGTTTGTATACGGTAGGCCGATAAGAGTAGCTTGTCAAAGAACGTTAATTTGAGAAAAAAAAAATTTTCAGTAAAAACAGAAATTATGATGTCATCATGTTTGTATACGGTAGGCCGATAAGAGTAGCCTGTATGAGAACGTTAATTTGAGAAAAAATAAATTTGCAGTAAAAACTGAAATTTTGGTGTCATCATGTTTGTATACGGTAGGCCGATAAGAGTAGCCTGTATGAGAACGTTAATTTGAGAAAGAAAAAATATTCAGTAAAAACAGAAATTATGGTGTCATCATGTTTGTATACGGTAGGAAGATTAGTGTAGCTTGTATGAGAACGTTACTTTTAAAAAAAAAAAAAATTTCAGTAAAAACTGAAATTATGGTGTCATCATGTTTGTATACGGTAGGCCGATAAGAGTAGCCTGTAAGAGAACGTTAATTTGAGAAAAAATAAATTTTCAGTAAAAACAGAAATTATGGTGTCATCATGTTTGTATACGGTAGGCCGATAAGAGTAGCCTGTATGAGAACGTTAATTTGAGAAAAAATAAATTTTCAGTAAAAACTAAAATTATGGTGTCATCATGTTTGTATACGGTAGGCCGATAAGAGTAGCCTGTATGAGAACGTTAATTTGAGAAAAAAAAAATTTTCAGTAAAAACAGAAATTATGGTGTCATCATGTTGGTATACGGTAGGCCGATAAGAGTAGTCTGTATGAGAACGTTAATTTGAGACAAAATAAATTTTCAGTAAAAACAGAAAGTATGGTGTCATCATGTTTGTATACGGTAGGCCGATAAGAGTAGCCTGTATGAGAACGTTAATTTGAGAAAAAAATATATTCAGTAAAAACTGAAATTATGGTGTCATCATGTTTGTATACGGTAGGCCGATAAGTGTAGCTTGTATGAGAACGTTACTTTAAAAAAAAAAAAAAAAAAATTTCAGTAAAAACCGAAATTATGGTGTCATCATTTTTGTATACGGTAGGCCGATAAGAGTAGGTTGTATGAGAACGTTAATTTGAGAAAAAATAAATTTTCAGTAAAAACTGAAATTATGGTGTCATCATGTTTGTATACGGTAGGCCGATAAGAGTAGCTTGTCAAAGAACGTTAATTTGAGAAAAAAAAAATTTTCAGTAAAAACAGAAATTATGATGTCATCATGTTTGTATACGGTAGGCCGATAAGAGTAGCCTGTATGAGAACGTTAATTTGAGAAAGAAAAAATATTCAGTAAAAACAGAAATTATGATGTCATCATGTTTGTATACGGTAGGCCGATAAGAGTAGCCTGTAAGAGAACGTTAATTTGAGAAAAAATAAATTTTCAGTAAAACAGAAATTATGGTGTCATCATGTTTGTATACGGTAGGCCGATAAGAGTAGCCTGTATGAGAACGTTAATTTGAGAAAAAATAAATTTTCAGTAAAAACTAAAATTATGGTGTCATCATGTTTGTATACGGTAGGCCGATAAGAGTAGCCTGTATGAGAACGTTAATTTGAGAAAAAAAAAATTTTCAGTAAAAACAGAAATTATGATGTCATCATGTTTGTATACGGTAGGCCGATAAGAGTAGCCTGTATGAGAACGTTAATTTGAGAAAGAAAAAATATTCAGTAAAAACCGAAATTATGGTGTCATCATTTTTGTATACGGTAGGCCGATAAGAGTAGGTTGTATGAGAACGTTAATTTGAGGGAAAAAAAAATTTTCAGTAAAAACTGAAATTATGGTGTCATTATGTTTGTATACGGTAGGCCGATAAGAGTAGCCTGTATGAGAACGTTAATTTAAAAAAAAAAAAATTTTCAGTAAAAACTGAAATTATGGTGTCATCATGTTTGTATACGGTAGGCCGATAAGAGTAGGTTGTATTAAAACGTTAATTTGAGTAAAAAAAAATTTTCAGTAAAAACTGAAATTATGGTGTCATCATGTTTGTATACGGTAGGCCATTAAGAAAAGCTAGTATGAGACCGTTAATTTGAGAAAAAACAAAATTTTCAGTGAAAACTGAAATTATGGTTTCATCATGTTTGTATACGGTAGGCCGATAAGAGTAGCTTGTATGAGAACGTTAATTTGAGAAAAAAAAAATTTTCAGTAAAAACTGAAATTATGGTGTCATCATGTTTGTATACGGTAGGCCGATAAGAGTAGCTTGTCAAAGAACGTTAATTTGAGAAAAAAAAAATTTTCAGTAAAAACAGAAATTATGATGTCATCATGTTTGTATACGGTAGGCCGATAAGAGTAGCCTGTATGAGAACGTTAATTTGAGAAAGAAAAAATATTCAGTAAAAACAGAAATTATGGTGTCATCATGTTTGTATACGGTAGGAAGATTAGTGTAGCTTGTATGAGAACGTTACTTGTAAAAAAAAAAAAAATTTCAGTAAAAACTGAAATTATGGTGTCATCATGTTTGTATACGGTAGGCCGATAAGAGTAGCCTGTAAGAGAACGTTAATTTGAGAAAAAATAAATTTTCAGTAAAAACAGAAATTATGGTGTCATCATGTTTGTATACGGTAGGCCGATAAGTTTAGCTTGTATGAGAACGTTACTTGTAAAAAAAAAAAAAATTTCAGTAAAAACTGAAATTATGGTGTCATCATGTTTGTATACGGTAGGCCGATAAGAGTAGCCTGTAAGAGAACGTTAATTTGAGAAAAAATAAATTTTCAGTAAAAACTGAAATTATGGTGTCATCATGTTTGTATGCGGTAGGCCGATAAGAGTAGCTTGTTTGAAAACGTTAATTTGAGAAAAAAAAAATTTTCAGTAAAAACTAAAATTATGGTGTCATCATGTTTGTACACGGTAGGCCGATAAGTGTAGCTTGTATGAGAACGTTACTTTAAAAAAAAAAAAATTTTCAGTTAAAACTGAAATTATGGTGTCATCATGTTTGTATACGGTAGGCCGATAAGAGTAGCTTGTATGAGAACGTTAATTTGAGGAAAAAAAATATTCAGTAAAAACTGAAATAATGGTGTCATCATGTTTGTATACGGTAGGCCGATAAGTTTAGCTTGTATGAGAACGTTACTTTTAAAAAAAAAAAAAAAATTCCAGTAAAAACGGAAATTTTGGTGTCATCATGTTTGTATACGGTAGGCCGATAAGTGTAGCTTGTATGAGAACGTTACTTTTAAAAAAAAAAAAAATTTTCAGTAAAAACTGAAATTATGGTGTCATCATGTTTGTATACGGTAGGCCGATAAGAGTAGCCTGTAAGAGAACGTTAATTTGAGAAAAAATAAATTTTCAGTAAAAACAGAAATTATGATGTCATCATGTTTGTATACGGTAGGCCGATAAGAGTAGCCTGTATGAGAACGTTAATTTGAGAAAGAAAAAATATTCAGTAAAAACAGAAATTATGGTGTCATCATGTTTGTATACGGTAGGAAGATTAGTGTAGCTTGTATGAGAACGTTACTTGTAAAAAAAAAAAAAATTTCAGTAAAAACTGAAATTATGGTGTCATCATGTTTGTATACGGTAGGCCGATAAGAGTAGCCTGTAAGAGAACGTTAATTTGAGAAAAAAAAAAATTTCAGTAAAAACTGAAATTATGGTGTCATCATGTTTGTATACGGTAGGCCGATAAGAGTAGCCTGTATGAGAACGTTAATTTGAGAAAAAAATATATTCAGTAAAAACTGAAATTATGGTGTCATCATGTTTGTATACGGTAGGCCGATAAGTGTAGCTTGTATGAGAACGTTACTTTAAAAAAAAAAAAAAAAAAATTTCAGTAAAAACCGAAATTATGGTGTCATCATTTTTGTATACGGTAGGCCGATAAGAGTAGGTTGTATGAGAACGTTAATTTGAGGGAAAAAAAAATTTTCAGTAAAAACTGAAATTATGGTGTCATCATGTTTGTATACGGTAGGCCGATAAGAGTAGCTTGTCAAAGAACGTTAATTTGAGAAAAAAAAAATTTTCAGTAAAAACAGAAATTATGATGTCATCATGTTTGTATACGGTAGGCCGATAAGAGTAGCCTGTATGAGAACGTTAATTTGAGAAAGAAAAAATATTCAGTAAAAACAGAAATTATGATGTCATCATGTTTGTATACGGTAGGCCGATAAGAGTAGCCTGTAAGAGAACGTTAATTTGAGAAAAAATAAATTTTCAGTAAAAACAGAAATTATGGTGTCATCATGTTTGTATACGGTAGGCCGATAAGAGTAGCCTGTATGAGAACGTTAATTTGAGAAAAAATAAATTTTCAGTAAAAACTAAAATTATGGTGTCATCATGTTTGTATACGGTAGGCCGATAAGAGTAGCCTGTATGAGAACGTTAATTTGAGAAAAAAAAAATTTTCAGTAAAAACAGAAATTATGATGTCATCATGTTTGTATACGGTAGGCCGATAAGAGTAGCCTGTATGAGAACGTTAATTTGAGAAAGAAAAAATATTCAGTAAAAACCGAAATTATGGTGTCATCATTTTTGTATACGGTAGGCCGATAAGAGTAGGTTGTATGAGAACGTTAATTTGAGGGAAAAAAAAATTTTCAGTAAAAACTAAAATTCTGGTGTCATCATGTTTGTATACACTAGGCCGATAAGTGTAGGTTGTATAAGAACGTTAATTTGAGAGAAAAAAATTTTTCAGTAAAAACTGAAATTATGGTGTCATTATGTTTGTATACGGTAGGCCGATAAGAGTAGCCTGTATGAGAACGTTAATTTAAAAAAAAAAAAATTTTCAGTAAAAACTGAAATTATGGTGTCATCATGTTTGTATACGGTAGGCCGATAAGAGTAGGTTGTATTAGAACGTTAATTTGAGTAAAAAAAAATTTTCAGTAAAAACTGAAATTATGGTGTCATCATGTTTGTATACGGTAGGCCATTAAGAAAAGCCAGTATGAGACCATTAATTTGAGAAAAAACAAAATTTTCAGTGAAAACTGAAATTATGGTTTCATCATGTTTGTATACGGTAGGCCGATAAGAGTAGCTTGTATGAGAACGTTAATTTGAGAAAAAAAAAATTTTCAGTAAAAACTGAAATTATGGTGTCATCATGTTTGTATACGGTAGGCCGATAAGAGTAGCTTGTCAAAGAACGTTAATTTGAGAAAAAAAAAATTTTCAGTAAAAACAGAAATTATGATGTCATCATGTTTGTATACGGTAGGCCGATAAGAGTAGCCTGTATGAGAACGTTAATTTGAGAAAGAAAAAATATTCAGTAAAAACAGAAATTATGGTGTCATCATGTTTGTATACGGTAGGAAGATTAGTGTAGCTTGTATGAGAACGTTACTTGTAAAAAAAAAAAAAATTTCAGTAAAAACTGAAATTATGGTGTCATCATGTTTGTATACGGTAGGCCGATAAGAGTAGCCTGTAAGAGAACGTTAATTTGAGAAAAAATAAATTTTCAGTAAAAACAGAAATTATGGTGTCATCATGTTTGTATACGGTAGGCCGATAAATTTAGCTTGTATGAGAACGTTACTTTTAAAAAAAAAAAAAAAATTCCAGTAAAAACGGAAATTTTGGTGTCATCATGTTTGTATACGGTAGGCCGATAAGTGTAGCTTGTATGAGAACGTTACTTTTAAAAAAAAAAAAAATTTTCAGTGAAAACTGAAATTATGGTGTCATCATGTTTGTATACGGTAGGCCGATAAGAGTAGGTTGTATAAGAACGTTAATTTGAGAGAAAAAAATTTTTCAGTAAAAACTGAAATTATGGTGTCATTATGTTTGTATACGGTAGGCCGATAAGAGTAGCCTGTATGAGAACGTTAATTTAAAAAAAAAAAAATTTTCAGTAAAAACTGAAATTATGGTGTCATCATGTTTGTATACGGTAGGCCGATAAGAGTAGGATGTATTAGAACGTTAATTTGAGTAAAAAAAAATTTTCAGTAAAAACTGAAATTATGGTGTCATCATGTTTGTATACGGTAGGCCATTAAGAAAAGCCAGTATGAGACCGTTAATTTGAGAAAAAACAAAATTTTCAGTGAAAACTGAAATTATGGTTTCATCATGTTTGTATACGGTAGGCCGATAAGAGTAGCTTGTATGAGAACGTTAATTTGAGAAAAAAAAAATTTTCAGTAAAAACTGAAATTATGGTGTCATCATGTTTGTATACGGTAGGCCGATAAGAGTAGCTTGTCAAAGAACGTTAATTTGAGAAAAAAAAAATTTTCAGTAAAAACAGAAATTATGATGTCATCATGTTTGTATACGGTAGGCCGATAAGAGTAGCCTGTATGAGAACGTTAATTTGAGAAAGAAAAAATATTCAGTAAAAACAGAAATTATGGTGTCATCATGTTTGTATACGGTAGGAAGATTATTGTAGCTTGTATGAGAACGTTACTTGTAAAAAAAAAAAAAATTTCAGTAAAAACTGAAATTATGGTGTCATCATGTTTGTATACGGTAGGCCGATAAGAGTAGCCTGTAAGAGAACGTTAATTTGAGAAAAAATAAATTTTCAGTAAAAACAGAAATTATGGTGTCATCATGTTTGTATACGGTAGGCCGATAAGAGTAGCTTGTATAAGAACGTTAATTTGAGAAAAAAAAAAATTTCAGTAAAAACTGAAATTATGGTGTCATCATGTTTGTATACGGTAGGCCGATAAATGTAGCTTGTATGAGAACGTTACTTTTAAAAAAAAAAAAATTTCAGTAAAAACTGGAATTATGGTGTCATCATGTTTGTATACGGTAGGCCGATAAGTTAAGCTTGTATGAGAACGTTACTTTAAAAAAAAAAAAAAAATTCCAGTAAAAACGGAAATTTTGGTGTCATCATGTTTGTATACGGTAGGCCGATAAGAGTAGTCTGTATGAGAACGTTAATTTGACAAAAAAAAAGTTTTAAGTAAAAACTGAAATTATGGTGTCATCATGTTTGTATACGGTAGGCCGATAAGAGTAGTTTGTATAAGAACGTTAATTTGAGAGAAAAAAATTTTTCAGTAAAAACTGAAATTATGGTGTCATTATGTTTGTATACGGTAGGCCGATAAGAGTAGCCTGTATGAGAACGTTAATTAAAAAAAAAAAAAAAATTCCAGTAAAAACGGAAATTTTGGTGTCATCATGTTTGTATACGGTAGGCCGATAAGAGTAGTCTGTATGAGAACGTTAATTTGACAAAAAAAAAGTTTTAAGTAAAAACTGAAATTATGGTGTCATCATGTTTGTATACGGTAGGCCGATAAGAGTAGTTTGTATAAGAACGTTAATTTGAGAGAAAAAAATTTTTCAGTAAAAACTGAAATTATGGTGTCATCATGTTTGTATACGGTAGGCCGATAAGAGTAGGTTGTATGAGAACGTTAATTTGAGGGAAAAAAAAATTTTTCAGTGAAAACTAAAATTCTGGTGTCATCATGTTTGTATACGGTAGGCCGATAAGTGTAGCTTGTATGAGAACGTTACTTTTAAAAAAAAAAAAAATTTCAGTAAAAACTGAAATTATGGTGTCATCATGTTTGTATACGGTAGCTCGATAAGAGTAGCCTGTATGAGAACGGTAATTTGAGAAAAAAAAAATTTACAGTAAGAACTGAAATTATGGTGTCATCATGTTTGTATACACTAGGCCGATAAGTGTAGCTTGTATGAGAACGTTACTTTTAAAAAAAAAAAAATTTTCAGTGAAAACTGAAACTATGGTGTCATCATGTTTGTATACGGTAGGCCGATAAGAGTAGCTTGTATAAGAACGTTAATTTGAGAAAAAAAAAAATTTCAGTAAAAACTGAAATTATGGTGTCATCATGTTTGTATACGGTAGGCCGATAAATGTAGCTTGTATGAGAACGTTACTTTTAAAAAAAAAAAAATTTCAGTAAAAACTGGAATTATGGTGTCATCATGTTTGTATACGGTAGGCCGATAAGTTAAGCTTGTATGAGAACGTTACTTTAAAAAAAAAAAAAAAATTCCAGTAAAAACGGAAATTTTGGTGTCATCATGTTTGTATACGGTAGGCCGATAAGAGTAGTCTGTATGAGAACGTTAATTTGACAAAAAAAAAGTTTTAAGTAAAAACTGAAATTATGGTGTCATCATGTTTGTATACGGTAGGCCGATAAGAGTAGTTTGTATAAGAACGTTAATTTGAGAGAAAAAAATTTTTCAGTAAAAACTGAAATTATGGTGTCATTATGTTTGTATACGGTAGGCCGATAAGAGTAGCCTGTATGAGAACGTTAATTTAAAAAAAAAAAAATTTTCAGTAAAAACTGAAATTATGGTGTCATCATGTTTGTATACGGTAGGCCGATAAGAGTAGGTTGTATTAGAACGTTAATTTGAGTAAAAAAAAATTTTCAGTAAAAACTGAAATTATGGTGTCATCATGTTTGTATACGGTAGGCCGATAAGAGTAGGTTGTATGAGAACGTTACTTTTAAAAAAAAAAAAATTTTTCAGTGAAAACTGAAATTATGGTGTCATCATGTTTGTATGCGGTAGGCCGATAAGAGTAGCTTGTATGAGAACGTTAATTTGAGAAAAAAAAAATTTTCAGTAAAAACTGAAATTATGGTGTCATCATGTTTGTATACGGTAGGCCGATAAGAGTAGCTTGTCAAAGAACGTTAATTTGAGAAAAAAAAAATTTTCAGTAAAAACAGAAATTATGATGTCATCATGTTTGTATACGGTAGGCCGATAAGAGTAGCCTGTATGAGAACGTTAATTTGAGAAAAAATAAATTTGCAGTAAAAACTGAAATTTTGGTGTCATCATGTTTGCATACGGTAGGCCGATAAGAGTAGCCTGTATGAGAACGTTAATTTGAGAAAGAAAAAATATTCAGTAAAAACAGAAATTATGGTGTCATCATGTTTGTATACGGTAGGAAGATTAGTGTAGCTTGTATGAGAACGTTACTTTTAAAAAAAAAAAAAATTTCAGTAAAAACTGAAATTATGGTGTCATCATGTTTGTATACGGTAGGCCGATAAGAGTAGCCTGTAAGAGAACGTTAATTTGAGAAAAAATAAATTTTCAGTAAAAACAGAAATTATGGTGTCATCATGTTTGTATACGGTAGGCCGATAAGAGTAGCCTGTATGAGAACGTTAATTTGAGAAAAAATAAATTTTCAGTAAAAACTAAAATTATGGTGTCATCATGTTTGTATACGGTAGGCCGATAAGAGTAGCCTGTATGAGAACGTTAATTTGAGACAAAATAAATTTTCAGTAAAAACAGAAAGTATGGTGTCATCATGTTGGTATACGGTAGGCCGATAAGAGTAGTCTGTATGAGAACGTTAATTTGAGAAAATAAAAATTTTCAGTGAAAACTGAAATTATGGTTTCATCATGTTTGTATACGTTAGGCCGATACGAGAAGTCTGCATGAGAACGTTAATTTGACAAAAAAAAAAGTTTTCAGTAAAAACTGAAATTATGGTGTCATCATGTTTGTATACGGTAGGCCGATAAGAGTAGGTTGTATGAGAACGTTACTTTTAAAAAAAAAAAAAAATTTTCAGTGAAAACTGAAATTATGGTGTCATCATGTTTGTATACGGTAGGCCGATAAGAGTAGCTTGTCAAAGAACGTTAATTTGAGAAAAAAAAAATTTTCAGTAAAAACAGAAATTATGATGTCATCATGTTTGTATACGGTAGGCCGATAAGAGTAGCCTGTATGAGAACGTTAATTTGAGGAAAAAAAATATTCAGTAAAAACTGAAATTATGGTGTCATCATGTTTGTACATATACGGTAGGCCGATAAGAGTAGCCTGTATGAGAACGTTAATTTGAGGAAAAAAAATATTCAGTAAAAACTGAAATTATGGTGTCATCATGTTTGTATACGGTAGGCCGATAAGAGTAGCCTGTATGAGAACGTTAATTTGAGAAAAAACAAAATTTTCAGTAAAAACAGAAATTATGGTGTCATCATGTTGGTATATGGTAGGCCGATAAGAGTAGCCTGTATGAGAACGTTAATTTGAGAAAAAACAAAATTTTCAGTAAAAACAGAAATTATGGTGTCATCATGTTGGTATACGGTAGGCCGATAAGAGTAGCCTGTATGAGAACGTTAATTTGAGAAAAAATAAATTTTCAGTAAAAACAGAAAGTATGGTGTCATCATGTTTGTATACGGTAGGCCGATAAGAGTAGCCTGTATAAGAACGTTAATTTTAGAAAAAAAAAATTTTTATTAAAAACTGAAATTATGGTGTCATCATGATTTTATAGGGTAGGCCGATAAGTGTAGCTTGTATGAGAACGTTACTTTTAAAAAAAAAAAAATTTCAGTAAAAACTGAAATTTTGGTGTCATCATGTTTGTATACGGTAGGCCGATAAGAGTAGCTTGTATAAGAACGTTAATTTGAGAGAAACAAAATTTTCAGTAAAAACTAAAATTATGGTGTCATCATGTTTGTATACGATAGGC
Source organism: Bombylius discolor (assembly GCA_939192795.1). Lineage (NCBI taxonomy): Eukaryota > Metazoa > Arthropoda > Insecta > Diptera > Bombyliidae > Bombylius > Bombylius discolor. Next base: position 17,029,805 of record OW584242.1, read on the forward strand.
CGATAAGTGTAGCTTGTATGAGAACGTTTCTCTTAAAAAAAAAAAAATTTTTTAGTGAAAACTAAAATTAGGGTGTCATCATGTTTGTATACGCTAGGCCGATAAGTGTAGCTTGTATGAGAACGTTACTTTAAAAAAAAAAAAAAAATTCAGTAAAAACTGAAATTATTGTGTCATCATGTTTGTATACGGTAAGCCGATAAGAGTAGCTTGTATAAGAACGTTAATTTGAGAAAAAAAAAATTTTCAGTAAAAACTAAAATTATGGTGTCATCATGTTTGTATACGATAGGCCGATAAGTGTAGCTTGTATGAGAACGTTACTTTTTAAAAAAAAAAAAAAAATTCAGTAAAAACTGAAATTATGGTGTCATCATGTTTGTATACGGTAGGCCGATAAGAGTAGCTTGTATAAGAACGTTAATTTGAGAAAAAAAAAATTTTCAGTAAAAACTAAAATTATGGTGTCATCATGTTTGTATACGGTAGGCCGATAAGTGTAGCTTGTATGAGAACGTTACTTTAAAAAAAAAAAAAAAAATTCAGTAAAAACTGAAATTATGGTGTCATCATGTTTGTATGCGGTAACCCGATAAGAGTAGCCTGTATGAGAACGTTAATTTGAGAAAAAAAAATATTCAGTAAAAACTGAAATTATGGTGTCATCATGTTTGTATACGGTGGGCCGATAAGAGTAGCTTGTATAAGAACGTTACTTTAAAAAAAAAAAAAAAAAAATTCAGTAAAAACTGAAATTATGGTGTCATCATGTTTGTATGCGGTAGGCCGATAAGAGTAGCCCGTATGAGAACGTTAATTTGAGAAAAAAAAATATTCAGTAAAAACTGAAATTATGGTGTCATCATGTTTGTATACGGTAGGCCGATAAGAGTAGCTTGTATAAGAACGTTAATTTGAGAAAGAAAAAATATTCAGTAAAAACTGAAATTATGGTGTCATCATGTTTGTATACGGTAGGCCGATAAGAGTAGCTTGTATAAGAACGTTAATTTGAGAAAAAAAAATTTTCAGTAAAAACAGAAATTATGGTGTCATCATGTTTGTATACGGTAGGCCGATAAGAGTAGCCTGTATGAGAACGTTAATTTGAGAAAAAATAAATTTTCAGTAAAAACAGAAAGTATGGTGTCATCATGTTTGTATACGGTAGGCCGATAAGAGTAGCCTGTATGAGAACGTTAATTTGAGAAAAAAAAAATATTCAGTAAAAACTGAAATTATGGTGTCATCATGTTTGTATACGGTAGGCCGATAAGTGTAGCTTGTATGAGAGCGTTACTAAAAAAAAAAAAAAAATTCCAGTAAAAACTGAAATTATGGTGTCATCATGTTTGTATACGGTAGGCCGATAAGAGTAGGTTGTAAAAAAACTTTAATTTGAGAAAAAAAAAATTTTTAGTAAAAACTGAAATTATGGTGTCATCATGTTTGTATACGGTAGGCCGATAAGTGTAGCTTGTATGAGAACGTTACTTTTAAAAAAAAAAAATTTTCAGTTAAAACTGAAATTATGGTGTCATCATGTTTGTATACGGTAGGCCGATAAGAGTAGCTTGTATGAGAACGTTAATTTGAGGAAAAAAAATATTCAGTAAAAACTGAAATAATGGTGTCATCATGTTTGTATACGGTAGGCCGATAAGAGTAGCTTGTCAAAGAACGTTAATTTGAGAAAAAAAAAATTTTCAGTAAAAACAGAAATTATGATGTCATCATGTTTGTATACGGTAGGCCGATAAGTGTAGCTTGTATGAGAACGTTACTTTAAAAAAAAAAAAATTTTCAGTTAAAACTGAAATTATGGTGTCATCATGTTTGTATACGGTAGGCCGATAAGAGTAGCTTGTATGAGAACGTTAATTTGAGGAAAAAAAATATTCAGTAAAAACTGAAATAATGGTGTCATCATGTTTGTATACGGTAGGCCGATAAGAGTAGCTTGTCAAAGAACGTTAATTTGAGAAAAAAAAAATTTTCAGTAAAAACAGAAATTATGATGTCATCATGTTTGTATACGGTAGGCCGATAAGAGTAGCCTGTATGAGAACGTTAATTTGAGAAAAAATAAATTTGCAGTAAAAACTGAAATTTTGGTGTCATCATGTTTGTATACGGTAGGCCGATAAGAGTAGCCTGTATGAGAACGTTAATTTGAGAGAAAAAAAATATTCAGTAAAAACAGAAATTATGGTGTCATCATGTTTGTATACGGTAGGCCGATTAGTGTAGCTTGTATGAGAACGTTACTTTAAAAAAAAAAAAAATTTCAGTAAAAACTGAAATTATGGTGTCATCATGTTTGTATACGGTAGGCCGATAAGAGTAGCCTGTATGAGAACGTTAATTTGAGAAAAAATAAATTTTCAGTAAAAACAGAAATTATGGTGTCATCATGTTTGTATACGGTAGGCCGATAAGAGTAGCCTGTATGAGAACGTTAATTTGAGAAAAAACAAAATTTTCAGTAAAAACAGAAATTATGGTGTCATCATGTTGGTATACGGTAGGCCGATAAGAGTAGCTTGTATAAGAACGTTAATTTGAGAAAAAAAAAATTTTCAGTAAAAACTGAAATTATGGTGTCATCATGTTTGTATACGATAGGCCGATAAGAGTAGTCTGTATGAGAACGTTAATTTGAGAAATAACAAAATTTTCAGTAAAAACAGAAATTATGGTGTCATCATGTTTGTATATGGTAGGCCGATAAGAGTAGCCTGTATGAGAACGTTAATTTGAGAAAAAACAAAATTTTCAGTAAAAACAGAAATTATGGTGTCATCATGTTGGTATACGGTAGGCCGATAAGAGTAGCCTGTATGAGAACGTTAATTTGAGAAAAAATAAATTTTCAGTAAAAACAGAAAGTATGGTGTCATCATGTTTGTATACGGTAGGCCGATAAGAGTAGGTTGTATAAGAACGTTAATTTGAGAAAAAAAAAATTTTTAGTAAAAACTGAAATTATGGTGTCATCATGTTTGTATACGGTAGGCCGATAAGTGTAGCTTGTATGAGAACGTTACTTTTAAAAAAAAAAAATTTTCAGTTAAAACTGAAATTATGGTGTCATCATGTTTGTATACGGTAGGCCGATAAGAGTAGCTTGTATGAGAACGTTAATTTGAGGAAAAAAAATATTCAGTAAAAACTGAAATAATGGTGTCATCATGTTTGTATACGGTAGGCCGATAAGAGTAGCTTGTCAAAGAACGTTAATTTGAGAAAAAAAAAATTTTCAGTAAAAACAGAAATTATGATGTCATCATGTTTGTATACGGTAGGCCGATAAGTGTAGCTTGTATGAGAACGTTACTTTAAAAAAAAAAAAATTTTCAGTTAAAACTGAAATTATGGTGTCATCATGTTTGTATACGGTAGGCCGATAAGAGTAGCTTGTATGAGAACGTTAATTTGAGGAAAAAAAATATTCAGTAAAAACTGAAATAATGGTGTCATCATGTTTGTATACGGTAGGCCGATAAGAGTAGCTTGTCAAAGAACGTTAATTTGAGAAAAAAAAAATTTTCAGTAAAAACAGAAATTATGATGTCATCATGTTTGTATACGGTAGGCCGATAAGAGTAGCCTGTATGAGAACGTTAATTTGAGAAAAAATAAATTTGCAGTAAAAACTGAAATTTTGGTGTCATCATGTTTGTATACGGTAGGCCGATAAGAGTAGCCTGTATGAGAACGTTAATTTGAGAGAAAAAAAATATTCAGTAAAAACAGAAATTATGGTGTCATCATGTTTGTATACGGTAGGCCGATTAGTGTAGCTTGTATGAGAACGTTACTTTAAAAAAAAAAAAAATTTCAGTAAAAACTGAAATTATGGTGTCATCATGTTTGTATACGGTAGGCCGATAAGAGTAGCCTGTATGAGAACGTTAATTTGAGAAAAAATAAATTTTCAGTAAAAACAGAAATTATGGTGTCATCATGTTTGTATACGGTAGGCCGATAAGAGTAGCCTGTATGAGAACGTTAATTTGAGAAAAAACAAAATTTTCAGTAAAAACAGAAATTATGGTGTCATCATGTTGGTATACGGTAGGCCGATAAGAGTAGCTTGTATAAGAACGTTAATTTGAGAAAAAAAAAATTTTCAGTAAAAACTGAAATTATGGTGTCATCATGTTTGTATACGATAGGCCGATAAGAGTAGTCTGTATGAGAACGTTAATTTGAGAAATAACAAAATTTTCAGTAAAAACAGAAATTATGGTGTCATCATGTTTGTATATGGTAGGCCGATAAGAGTAGCCTGTATGAGAACGTTAATTTGAGAAAAAACAAAATTTTCAGTAAAAACAGAAATTATGGTGTCATCATGTTGGTATACGGTAGGCCGATAAGAGTAGCCTGTATGAGAACGTTAATTTGAGAAAAAATAAATTTTCAGTAAAAACAGAAAGTATGATGTCATCATGTTTGTATACGGTAGGCCGATAAGAGTAGCCTGTATGAGAACGTTAATTTGAGAAAAAATAAATTTGCAGTAAAAACTGAAATTTTGGTGTCATCATGTTTGTATACGGTAGGCCGATAAGAGTAGCCTGTATGAGAACGTTAATTTGAGAGAAAAAAAATATTCAGTAAAAACAGAAATTATGGTGTCATCATGTTTGTATACGGTAGGCCGATTAGTGTAGCTTGTATGAGAACGTTACTTTAAAAAAAAAAAAAATTTCAGTAAAAACTGAAATTATGGTGTCATAATGTTTGTATACGGTAGGCCGATAAGAGTAGCTTGTATGAGAACGTTAATTTGAGGAAAAAAAATATTCAGTAAAAACTGAAATAATGGTGTCATCATGTTTGTATACGGTAGGCCGATAAGAGTAGCTTGTCAAAGAACGTTAATTTGAGAAAAAAAAAATTTTCAGTAAAAACAGAAATTATGATGTCATCATGTTTGTATACGGTAGGCCGATAAGTGTAGCTTGTATGAGAACGTTACTTTAAAAAAAAAAAAATTTTCAGTTAAAACTGAAATTATGGTGTCATCATGTTTGTATACGGTAGGCCGATAAGAGTAGCTTGTATGAGAACGTTAATTTGAGGAAAAAAAATATTCAGTAAAAACTGAAATAATGGTGTCATCATGTTTGTATACGGTAGGCCGATAAGAGTAGCTTGTCAAAGAACGTTAATTTGAGAAAAAAAAAATTTTCAGTAAAAACAGAAATTATGATGTCATCATGTTTGTATACGGTAGGCCGATAAGAGTAGCCTGTATGAGAACGTTAATTTGAGAAAAAATAAATTTGCAGTAAAAACTGAAATTTTGGTGTCATCATGTTTGTATACGGTAGGCCGATAAGAGTAGCCTGTATGAGAACGTTAATTTGAGAGAAAAAAAATATTCAGTAAAAACAGAAATTATGGTGTCATCATGTTTGTATACGGTAGGCCGATTAGTGTAGCTTGTATGAGAACGTTACTTTAAAAAAAAAAAAAATTTCAGTAAAAACTGAAATTATGGTGTCATCATGTTTGTATACGGTAGGCCGATAAGAGTAGCCTGTATGAGAACGTTAATTTGAGAAAAAATAAATTTTCAGTAAAAACAGAAATTATGGTGTCATCATGTTTGTATACGGTAGGCCGATAAGAGTAGCCTGTATGAGAACGTTAATTTGAGAAAAAACAAAATTTTCAGTAAAAACAGAAATTATGGTGTCATCATGTTGGTATACGGTAGGCCGATAAGAGTAGCTTGTATAAGAACGTTAATTTGAGAAAAAAAAAATTTTCAGTAAAAACTGAAATTATGGTGTCATCATGTTTGTATACGATAGGCCGATAAGAGTAGTCTGTATGAGAACGTTAATTTGAGAAATAACAAAATTTTCAGTAAAAACAGAAATTATGGTGTCATCATGTTTGTATATGGTAGGCCGATAAGAGTAGCCTGTATGAGAACGTTAATTTGAGAAAAAACAAAATTTTCAGTAAAAACAGAAATTATGGTGTCATCATGTTGGTATACGGTAGGCCGATAAGAGTAGCCTGTATGAGAACGTTAATTTGAGAAAAAATAAATTTTCAGTAAAAACAGAAAGTATGGTGTCATCATGTTTGTATACGGTAGGCCGATAAGAGTAGGTTGTATAAGAACGTTAATTTGAGAAAAAAAAAATTTTTAGTAAAAACTGAAATTATGGTGTCATCATGTTTGTATACGGTAGGCCGATAAGTGTAGCTTGTATGAGAACGTTACTTTTAAAAAAAAAAATTTTCAGTAAAAACAGAAATTATGGTGTCATCATGTTTGTATACGGTAGGCCGATAAGAGTAGCCTGTATGAGAACGTTAATTTGAGAAAAAATAAATTTTCAGTAAAAACTAAAATTATGGTGTCACCATGTTTGTATACGATAGGCCGATAAGTGTAGCTTGTATGAGAACGTTTCTTTTAAAAAAAAAAATTTTTCAGTGAAAACTGAAATTATGGTGTCATCATGTTTGTATACGCTAGGCCGATAAGCGTAGCTTGTATGAGAACGTTACTTTAAAAAAAAAAAAAACAAATTCAGTAAAAACTGAAATTATGGTGTCATCATGTTTGTATACGGTAGGCCGATAACAGTAGCTTGTATAAGAACGTTAATTTGAGAAAAAAAAAATTTTCAGTAAAAACTAAAATTATGGTGTCATCATGTTTGTATACGATAGGCCGATAAATGTAGCTTGTATGAGAACGTTACTTTAAAAAAAAAAAAAAAAAATTCAGTAAAAACTGAAATTATGGTGTCATCATGTTTGTATACGGTAGGCCGATAAGAGTAGCTTATATAAGAACGTTAATTTGAGACAAAAAAAATTTTCAGTAATAACTAAAATTATGGTGTCATCATGTTTGTATACGGTAGGCCGATAAGTGTAGCTTGTATGAGAACGTTACTTTAAAAAAAAAAAAAAAAAATTCAGTAAAAACTGAAATTATGGTGTCATCATGTTTGTATGCGGTAACCCGATAAGAGTAGCCTGTATGAGAACGTTAATTTGAGAAAAAAAAATATTCAGTAAAAACTGAAATTATGGTGTAATCATGTTTGTATACGGTGGGCCGATAAGAGTAGCTTGTATAAGAACGTTACTTTAAAAAAAAAAAAAAAAATTCAGTAAAAACTGAAATTATGGTGTCATCATGTTTGTATGCGGTAGGCCGATAAGAGTAGCCTGTATGAGAACGTTAATTTGAGAAAAAAAAATATTCAGTAAAAACTGAAATTATGGTGTCATCATGTTTGTATACGGTAGGCCGATAAGAGTAGCTTGAATAAGAACGTTAATTTGAGAAAAAAAAATATTCAGTAAAAACTGAAATTATGGTGTCATCATGTTTGTATACGGTAGACCGATAAGAGTAGCTTGTATAAGAACGTTAATTTGAGAAAAAAAAATTTTCAGTAAAAACAGAAATTATGGTGTCATCATGTTTGTATACGGTAGACCGATAAGAGTAGCTTGTATAAGAACGTTAATTTGAGAAAAAAAAATTTTCAGTAAAAACAGAAATTATGGTGTCATCATGTTTGTATACGGTAGGCCGATAAGAGTAGCCTGTATGAGAACGTTAATTTGAGAAAAAATAAATTTTCAGTAAAAACAGAAAGTATGGTGTCATCATGTTTGTATACGGTAGGCCGATAAGAGTAGCCTGTATGAGAACGTTAATTTGAGAAAAAAAAAATATTCAGTAAAAACTGAAATTATGGTGTCATCATGTTTGTATACGGTAGGCCGATAAGTGTAGCTTGTATGAGAACGTTACTAAAAAAAAAAAAAAAAAAAATTCCAGTAAAAACTGAAATTATGGTGTCATCATGTTTGTATACGGTAGGCCGATAAGAGTAGGTTGTAAAAAAACTTTAATTTGAGAAAAAAAAAATTTTTAGTAAAAACTGAAATTATGGTGTCATCATGTTTGTATACGGTAGGCCGATAAGTGTAGCTTGTATGAGAACGTTACTTTAAAAAAAAAAAAAAAAAATTCAGTAAAAACTGAAATTATGGTGTCATCATGTTTGTATACGGTAGGCCGATAAGAGTAGCTTGTATAAGAACGTTAATTTGAGACAAAAAAAATTTTCAGTAATAACTAAAATTATGGTGTCATCATGTTTGTATACGGTAGGCCGATAAGTGTAGCTTGTATGAGAACGTTACTTTAAAAAAAAAAAAAAAAAATTCAGTAAAAACTGAAATTATGGTGTCATCATGTTTGTATGCGGTAACCCGATAAGAGTAGCCTGTATGAGAACGTTATTTTGAGAAAAAAAAATATTCAGTAAAAACTGAAATTATGGTGTCATCATGTTTGTATACGGTGGGCCGATAAGAGTAGCTTGTATAAGAACGTTACTTTAAAAAAAAAAAAAAAAAAATTCAGTAAAAACTGAAATTATGGTGTCATCATGTTTGTATGCGGTAGGCCGATAAGAGTAGCCTGTATGAGAACGTTAATTTGAGAAAAAAAAATATTCAGTAAAAACTGAAATTATGGTGTCATCATGTTTGTATGCGGTAGGCCGATAAGAGTAGCCTGTATGAGAACGTTAATTTGAGAAAAAAAAATATTCAGTAAAAACTGAAATTATGGTGTCATCATGTTTGTATACGGTAGGCCGATAAGAGTAGCTTGTATAAGAACGTTAATTTGAGAAAAAAAAATTTTCAGTAAAAACAGAAATTATGGTGTCATCATGTATACGGTAGGCCGATAAGAGTAGCCTGTATGAGAACGTTAATTTGAGAAAAAAAAAATATTCAGTAAAAACTGATATTTTGTTGTCATCATGTTTGTATACGGTAGGCCGATAAGAGTAAGCTGTATGAGAACGTTACTAAAAAAAAAAAAAATTTCAGTAAAAACTGATATTTTGTTGTCATCATGTTTGTATACGGTAGGCCGATAAGAGTAAGCTGTATGAGAACGTTAATTTGAGAAAAAAAAAATTTTCAGTAAAAACTAAAATTATGGTGTCATCATGTTTGTATACGGTAGGCCGATAAGTGTAGCTTGTATGAGAACGTTACTTTAAAAAAAAAAAAATTTTCAGTTAAAACTGAAATTATGGTGTCATCATGTTTGTATACGGTAGGCCGATAAGATTAGGTTGTATGAGAACGTTAATTTGAGAAAAAACAAAATTTTCAGTGAAAACAGAAATTATGGTGTCATCATGTTTGTATACGGTAGGCCGATAAGAGTAGCTTGTAAAAGAACGTTAATTTAAGAAAAAAAATTTTCAGTAAAAACTGAAATTATGGTGTCATCATGTTTGTATACGGTAGGCCGATAAGTGTAGCTTGTATGAGAACGTTAATTTGACAAAAAAAAAAGTTTTCAGTAAAAACTGAAATTATGGTGTCATCATGTTTGTATACGGTAGGCCGATAAGAGTAGATTGTATGAGAACGTTAATTTGAGAAAAAAAAAAATTTCAGTGAAAACTGAAATTATGGTGTCATCATGTTTGTATACGGTAAGCCGATAAGAGTAGCTTGTATAAGAACGTTAATTTGAAAAAAAATAAATTTTCAGTAAAAACTGGAATTATGGTGTCATCATGTTTGTATGCGGTAGGCCGATAAGAGTAGCCTGTATGAGAAAGTTAATTTGAGAAAAAAAAATATTCAGTAAAAACTGAAATTATGGTGTCATCATGTTTGTATACGGTAGGCCGATAAGAGTAGCTTGTATAAGAACGTTAATTTGAGACAAAAAAAATTTTCAGTAATAACTAAAATTATGGTGTCATCATGTTTGTATACGGTAGGCCGATAAGTGTAGCTTGTATGAGAACGTTACTTTAAAAAAAAAAAAAAAAAATTCAGTAAAAACTGAAATTATGGTGTCATCATGTTTGTATGCGGTAACCCGATAAGAGTAGCCTGTATGAGAACGTTATTTTGAGAAAAAAAAATATTCAGTAAAAACTGAAATTATGGTGTCATCATGTTTGTATACGGTGGGCCGATAAGAGTAGCTTGTATAAGAACGTTACTTTAAAAAAAAAAAAAAAAAAATTCAGTAAAAACTGAAATTATGGTGTCATCATGTTTGTATGCGGTAGGCCGATAAGAGTAGCCTGTATGAGAACGTTAATTTGAGAAAAAAAAATATTCAGTAAAAACTGAAATTATGGTGTCATCATGTTTGTATACGGTAGGCCGATAAGAGTAGCTTGTATAAGAACGTTAATTTGAGAAAAAAAAAATATTCAGTAAAAACTGAAATTATGGTGTCATCATGTTTGTATACGGTAGGCCGATAAGAGTAGCTTGTATAAGAACGTTAATTTGAGAAAAAAAAATTTTCAGTAAAAACAGAAATTATGGTGTCATCATGTATACGGTAGGCCGATAAGAGTAGCCTGTATGAGAACGTTAATTTGAGAAAAAATAAATTTTCAGTAAAAACAGAAAGTATGGTGTCATCATGTTTGTATACGGTAGACCGATAAGAGTAGCCTGTATGAGAACGTTAATTTGAGAAAAAAAAAATATTCAGTAAAAACTGAAATTATGGTGTCATCATGTTTGTATACGGTAGGCCGATAAGTGTAGCTTGTATGAGAACGTTACTAAAAAAAAAAAAAATTTCAGTAAAAACTGATATTTTGTTGTCATCATGTTTGTAAACGGTAGGCCGATAAGAGTAAGCTGTATGAGAACGTTAATTTGAGAAAAAAAAAATTTTCAGTAAAAACTAAAATTATGGTGTCATCATGTTTGTATACGGTAGGCCGATAAGTGTAGCTTGTATGAGAACGTTACTTTAAAAAAAAAAAAATTTTCAGTTAAAACTGAAATTATGGTGTCATCATGTTTGTATACGGTAGGCCGATAAGAGTAGGTTGTATGAGAACGTTAATTTGAGAAAAAACAAAATTTTCAGTGAAAACAGAAATTATGGTGTCATCATGTTTGTATACGGTAGGCCGATAAGAGTAGCTTGTAAAAGAACGTTAATTTAAGAAAAAAAATTTTCAGTAAAAACTGAAATTATGGTGTCATCATGTTTGTATACGGTAGGCCGATAAGTGTAGCTTGTATGAGAACGTTAATTTGACAAAAAAAAAAGTTTTCAGTAAAAACTGAAATTATGTTGTCATCATGTTTGTATACGGTAGGCCGATAAGAGTAGATTGTATGAGAACGTTAATTTGAGAAAAAAAAAAATTTCAGTGAAAACTGAAATTATGGTGTCATCATGTTTGTATACGGTAAGCCGATAAGAGTAGCTTGTATAAGAACGTTAATTTGAAAAAAAATAAATTTTCAGTAAAAACTGGAATTATGGTGTCATCATGTTTGTATGCGGTAGGCCGATAAGAGTAGCCTGTATGAGAACGTTAATTTGAGAAAAAAAAATATTCAGTAAAAACTGAAATTATGGTGTCATCATGTTTTCATAGGGTAGGCGGATAAGTGTAGCTTGTATGAGAACGTTACTTTTAAAAAAAAAAAAATTTCAGTAAAAACTGAAATTTTGGTGTCATCATGTTTGTATACGGTAGGCCGATAAGAGTAGCTTGTATAAGAACGTTAATTTGAGAAAAAAAAAATTTTCAGTAAAAACTAAAATTATGGTGTCATCATGTTTGTATACGATAGGCCGATAAGTGTAGCTTGTATGAGAACGTTTGTTTTAAAAAAAAAAAATTTTTCAGTGAAAACTGAAATTATAGTGTCATCATGTTTGTATACGCTAGGCCGATAAGTGTAGCTTGCATGAGAACGTTACTTTAAAAAAAAAAAAAAAAAAATTCAGTAAAAACTGAAATTATGGTGTCATCATGTTTGTATGCGGTAGGCCGATAAGAGTAGCCTGTATGAGAACGTTAATTTGAGAAAAAAAAATATTCAGTAAAAACTAAAATTATGGTGTCATCATGTTTGTATACGGTAGGCCGATAAGTGTAGCTTGTATGAGAACGTTACTTTAAAAAAAAAAAAAAAAAAAAATTCAGTAAAAACTGAAATTATGGTGTCATCATGTTTGTATGCGGTAGGCCGATAAGAGTAGCCTGTATGAGAACGTTAATTTGAGAAAAAAAAATACTCAGTAAAAACTGAAATTATGGTGTCATCATGTTTGTATACGGTAGGCCGATAAGAGTAGCTTGTATAAGAACGTTACTTTAAAAAAAAAAAAGAAAAATTCAGTAAAAACTGAAATTATGGTGTCATCATGTTTGTATACGGTAGGCAGATAAGTGTAGCTTGTATGAGAACGTTAATTTGACAAAAAAAAAAGATTTCAGTAAAAACTGAAATTATGGTGTCATCATGTTTGTATACGGTAGGCCGATAAGAGTAGCTTGTATGAGAACGTTAATTTGAGAAAAAAAAAATTTCAGTGAAAACTGAAATTATGGTGTCATCATGTTTGTATACGGTAAGCCGATAAGAGTAGCTTGTATGAGAACGTTAATTTGAGAAAAAAAAAATATTCAGTAAAAACTGAAATTATGGTGTCATCATGTTTGTATACGGTAGGCCGATAAGTGTAGCTTGTTTGAGAACGTTACTAAAAAAAAAAAAAAAAAAAATTCCAGTAAAAACTGAAATTATGGTGTCATCATGTTTGTATACGGTAGGCCGATAAGAGTAGGTTGTAAAAAAACTTTAATTTGAGAAAAAAAAAATTTTTAGTAAAAACTGAAATTATGGTGTCATCATGTTTGTATGCGGTAGGCCGATAAGAGTAGCTTGTTTGAAAACGTTAATTTGAGAAAAAAAAAATTTTCAGTAAAAACTAAAATTATGGTGTCATCATGTTTGTACACGGTAGGCCGATAAGTGTAGCTTGTATGAGAACGTTACTTTAAAAAAAAAAAAATTTTCAGTTAAAACTGAAATTATGGTGTCATCATGTTTGTATACGGTAGGCCGATAAGAGTAGCTTGTATGAGAACGTTAATTTGAGGAAAAAAAATATTCAGTAAAAACTGAAATAATGGTGTCATCATGTTTGTATACGGTAGGCCGATAAGTGTAGCTTGTATGAGAACGTTAATTTGAGAAAAAATAAATTTTCAGTAAAAACTTAAATTTTGGTGTCATCATGTTTGTATACGGTAGGCCGATAAGAGTAGCCTGTATGACAACGTTAATTTGAGGAAAAAAATTATTCAGTAAAAACTGAAATTATGGTGTCTTCATGTTTGTATACGGTAGGCCGATAAGTGTAGCTTGTATGAGAACGTTAATTTGACAAAAAAAAAAGTTTTCAGTAAAAACTGAAATTATGGTGTCATCATGTTTGTATACGGTAGGCCGATAAGTGTAGCTTGTATGAGAACGTTACTTTAAAAAAAAAAAAAATTTCAGTAAAAACTGAAATTTTGTTGTCATCATGTTTGTATACGGTAGGCCGATAAGAGTAGCTTGTTTGAAAACGTTAATTTGAGAAAAAAAAAATTTTCAGTAAAAACTAAAATTATGGTGTCATCATGTTTGTACACGGTAGGCCGATAAGTGTAACTTGTATGAGAACGTTAATTTGAGAAAATATAAATTTTCAGTAAAAACTTAAATTTTGGTGTCATCATGTTTGTATACGGTAGGCCGATAAGAGTAGCCTGTATGACAACGTTAATTTGAGGAAAAAAATTATTCAGTAAAAACTGAAATTATGGTGTCATCATGTTTGTATACGGTAGGCCGATAAGAGTAGCTTGTATGAGAACGTTAATTTGAGGAAAAAAAATATTCAGTAAAAACTGAAATAATGGTGTCATCATGTTTGTATACGGTAGGCCGATAAGTGTAACTTGTATGAGAACGTTAATTTGAGAAAATATAAATTTTCAGTAAAAACTTAAATTATGGTGTCATCATGTTTGTATGCGGTAGGCCGATAAGAGTAGCTTGTTTGAAAACGTTAATTTGAGAAAAAAAAAATTTTCAGTAAAAACTAAAATTATGGTGTCATCATGTTTGTATACGGTAGGCAGATAAGTGTAGCTTGTATGAGAACGTTAATTTGACAAAAAAAAAAGATTTCAGTAAAAACTGAAATTATGGTGTCATCATGTTTGTATACGGTAGGCCGATAAGAGTAGGTTGTATGAGAACGTTAATTTGAGAAAAAACAAAATTTTCAGTGAAAACAGAAATTATGGTGTCATCATGTTTGTATACGGTAGGCCGATAAGAGTAGCTTGTAAAAGAACGTTAATTTAAGAAAAAAAATTTTCAGTAAAAACTGAAATTATGGTGTCATCATGTTTGTATACGGTAGGCCGATAAGTGTAGCTTGTATGAGAACGTTAATTTGACAAAAAAAAAAGTTTTCAGTAAAAACTGAAATTATGGTGTCATCATGTTTGTATACGGTAGGCCGATAAGAGTAGATTGTATGAGAACGTTAATTTGAGAAAAAAAAAAATTTCAGTGAAAACTGAAATTATGGTGTCATCATGTTTGTATACGGTAAGCCGATAAGAGTAGCTTGTATAAGAACGTTAATTTGAAAAAAAATAAATTTTCAGTAAAAACTGGAATTATGGTGTCATCATGTTTGTATGCGGTAGGCCGATAAGAGTAGCCTGTATGAGAACGTTAATTTGAGAAAAAAAAATATTCAGTAAAAACTGAAATTATGGTGTCATCATGTTTTTATAGGGTAGGCGGATAAGTGTAGCTTGTATGAGAACGTTACTTTTAAAAAAAAAAAAATTTCAGTAAAAACTGAAATTTTGGTGTCATCATGTTTGTATACGGTAGGCCGATAAGAGTAGCTTGTATAAGAACGTTAATTTGAGAAAAAAAAAATTTTCAGTAAAAACTAAAATTATGGTGTCATCATGTTTGTATACGATAGGCCGATAAGTGTAGCTTGTATGAGAACGTTTGTTTTAAAAAAAAAAAATTTTTCAGTGAAAACTGAAATTATAGTGTCATCATGTTTGTATACGCTAGGCCGATAAGTGTAGCTTGCATGAGAACGTTACTTTAAAAAAAAAAAAAAAAAAATTCAGTAAAAACTGAAATTATGGTGTCATCATGTTTGTATGCGGTAGGCCGATAAGAGTAGACTGTATGAGAACGTTAATTTGAGAAAAAAAAATATTCAGTAAAAACTAAAATTATGGTGTCATCATGTTTGTATACGGTAGGCCGATAAGTGTAGCTTGTATGAGAACGTTACTTTAAAAAAAAAAAAAAAAAAAAATTCAGTAAAAACTGAAATTATGGTGTCATCATGTTTGTATGCGGTAGGCCGATAAGAGTAGCCTGTATGAGAACGTTAATTTGAGAAAAAAAAATACTCTGTAAAAACTGAAATTATGGTGTCATCATGTTTGTATACGGTAGGCCGATAAGAGTAGCTTGTATAAGAACGTTACTTTAAAAAAAAAAAAGAAAAATTCAGTAAAAACTGAAATTATGGTGTCATCATGTTTGTATACGGTAGGCAGATAAGTGTAGCTTGTATGAGAACGTTAATTTGACAAAAAAAAAAGATTTCAGTAAAAACTGAAATTATGGTGTCATCATGTTTGTATACGGTAGGCCGATAAGAGTAGCTTGTATGAGAACGTTAATTTGAGAAAAAAAAAATTTCAGTGAAAACTGAAATTATGGTGTCATCATGTTTGTATACGGTAAGCCGATAAGAGTAGCTTGTATGAGAACGTTAATTTGAGAAAAAAAAAATATTCAGTAAAAACTGAAATTATGGTGTCATCATGTTTGTATACGGTAGGCCGATAAGTGTAGCTTGTATGAGAACGTTACTAAAAAAAAAAAAAAAAAAAATTCCAGTAAAAACTGAAATTATGGTGTCATCATGTTTGTATACGGTAGGCCGATAAGAGTAGGTTGTAAAAAAACTTTAATTTGAGAAAAAAAAAATTTTTAGTAAAAACTGAAATTATGGTGTCATCATGTTTGTATGCGGTAGGCCGATAAGAGTAGCTTGTTTGAAAACGTTAATTTGAGAAAAAAAAAATTTTCAGTAAAAACTAAAATTATGGTGTCATCATGTTTGTACACGGTAGGCCGATAAGTGTAGCTTGTATGAGAACGTTACTTTAAAAAAAAAAAAATTTTCAGTTAAAACTGAAATTATGGTGTCATCATGTTTGTATACGGTAGGCCGATAAGAGTAGCTTGTATGAGAACGTTAATTTGAGGAAAAAAAATATTCAGTAAAAACTGAAATAATGGTGTCATCATGTTTGTATACGGTAGGCCGATAAGTGTAGCTTGTATGAGAACGTTAATTTGAGAAAAAATAAATTTTCAGTAAAAACTTAAATTTTGGTGTCATCATGTTTGTATACGGTAGGCCGATAAGAGTAGCCTGTATGACAACGTTAATTTGAGGAAAAAAATTATTCAGTAAAAACTGAAATTATGGTGTCTTCATGTTTGTATACGGTAGGCCGATAAGTGTAGCTTGTATGAGAACGTTAATTTGACAAAAAAAAAAGTTTTCAGTAAAAACTGAAATTATGGTGTCATCATGTTTGTATACGGTAGGCCGATAAGTGTAGCTTGTATGAGAACGTTACTTTAAAAAAAAAAAAAATTTCAGTAAAAACTGAAATTTTGTTGTCATCATGTTTGTATACGGTAGGCCGATAAGAGTAGCTTGTTTGAAAACGTTAATTTGAGAAAAAAAAAATTTTCAGTAAAAACTAAAATTATGGTGTCATCATGTTTGTACACGGTAGGCCGATAAGTGTAGCTTGTATGAGAACGTTACTTTAAAAAAAAAAAAATTTTCAGTTAAAACTGAAATTATGGTGTCATCATGTTTGTATACGGTAGGCCGATAAGAGTAGCTTGTATGAGAACGTTAATTTGAGGAAAAAAAATATTCAGTAAAAACTGAAATAATGGTGTCATCATGTTTGTATACGGTAGGCCGATAAGTGTAACTTGTATGAGAACGTTAATTTGAGAAAATATAAATTTTCAGTAAAAACTTAAATTTTGGTGTCATCATGTTTGTATACGGTAGGCCGATAAGAGTAGCCTGTATGACAACGTTAATTTGAGGAAAAAAATTATTCAGTAAAAACTGAAATTATGGTGTCATCATGTTTGTATACGGTAGGCCGATAAGAGTAGGTTGTATGAGAACGTTAATTTGAGAAAAAACAAAATTTTCAGTGAAAACAGAAATTATGGTGTCATCATGTTTGTATACGGTAGGCCGATAAGAGTAGCTTGTAAAAGAACGTTAATTTGAGAAAAAAAATTTTCAGTAAAAACTGAAATTATGGTGTCATCATGTTTGTATACGGTAGGCCGATAAGTGTAGCTTGTATGAGAACGTTAATTTGACAAAAAAAAAAGTTTTCAGTAAAAACTGAAATTATGGTGTCATCATGTTTGTATACGGTAGGCCGATAAGAGTAGATTGTATGAGAACGTTAATTTGAGAAAAAAAAAAATTTCAGTGAAAACTGAAATTATGGTGTCATCATGTTTGTATACGGTAAGCCGATAAGAGTAGCTTGTATAAGAACGTTAATTTGAAAAAAAATAAATTTTCAGTAAAAACTGGAATTATGGTGTCATCATGTTTGTATGCGGTAGGCCGATAAGAGTAGCCTGTATGAGAACGTTAATTTGAGAAAAAAAAATATTCAGTAAAAACTGAAATTATGGTGTCATCATGTTTGTATACGGTAGGCCGATAAGTGTAGCTTGTATGAGAACGTTACTTTTAAAAAAAAAAAAATTTCAGTAAAAACTGAAATTATGGTGTCACCATGTTTGTATACGGTAGGCCGATAAGAGTAGCTTGTATAAGAACGTTAATTTGAGGAAAAAAAAAATTTTCAGTAAAAACAAAAATTATGGTGTCATCATGTTTGTATGCGGTAGGCCGATAAGAGTAGCCTGTATGAGAACGTTAATTTGAGAAAAAAAAAAATTCAGTAAAAACTGAAATTATGGTGTCATCATGTTTGTATACGGTAGGCCGATAAGTGTAGGTTGTATGAGAACGTTACTTTGAAAAAAAAAAATTTCAGTAAAAACTGAAATTATGGTGTCATCATGTTTGTATACGGTAGGCCGATAAGTGTAGCTTGTATGAGAACGTTACTTTAAAAAAAAAAAAAAAAAATTCAGTAAAAACTGAAATTATGGTGTCATAATGTTTGTATGCGGTAGGCCGATAAGAGTAGCCTGTATGAGAACGTTAATTTGAGAAAAAAAAATATTCAGTAAAAACTGAAATTATGGTGTCATCATGTTTGTATACGGTAGGCCGATAAGTGTAGCTTGTATGAGAACGTTACTTTAAAAAAAAAAAAAACGTCAGTAAAAACTGAAATTATGGTTTCACCATGTTTGTATACGGTAGGCCGATAAGAGTAGCTTGTTTAAGAACGTTAATTTGAGAAAAAAAAAATTTTCAGTAAAAACAAAAATTATGGTGTCATCATGTTTGTATACGGTAGGCCGATAAGAGTAGCCTGTATGAGAACGTTAATTTGAGAAAAAAAAAATTCAGTAAAAACTGAAATTATGGTGTCATCATGTTTGTATACGGTAGGCCGATAAGAGTAGCTTGTATGAGAACGTTCATTTAAGAAAAAAGAAATTTTCAGTAAAAACTGAAATTATGGTGTCATCATGTTTGTATACGGTAGGCCGATAAGAGTAGCCTGTATGAGAACGTTAATTTGAGAAAAAATAGATTTTCAGTAAAAACAAAAATTATGGTGTCATCATGTTTGTATACGGTAGGCCGATAAGAGTAGCCTGTATGAGAACGTTAATTTGAGAAAAAAAAAATATTCAGTAAAAACAGAAATTATGGTGTCATCATGTTTGTATACGGTAGGCCGATTAGTGTAGCCTGTATGAGAACGTTACTTTTAAAAAAAAAAAAAATTTCAGTAAAAACTGAAATTATGGTGTCATCATGTTTGTATACGGTAGGCCGATAAGAGTAGCCTGTATGAGAACGTTAATTTGAGAAAAAATAAATTTTCAGTAAAAACAGAAATTATGGTGTCATCATGTTTGTATACGGTAGGCCGATAAGAGTAGCCTGTATGAGAACGTTAATTTGAGAAAAAATAAATTTTCAGTAAAAACAAAAATTATGGTGTCATCATGTTTGTATACGGCAGGCCGATAAGAGTAGCCTGTATGAGAACGTTAATTTGAGAAAAAAAAAATATTCAGTAAAAACAGAAATTATGGTGTCATCATGTTTGTATACGGTAGGCCGATAAGAGTAGCCTGTATGAGAACGTGAATTTGAGAAAAAATAAATTTTCAGTAAAAACAGAAAGTATGGTGTCATCATGTTTGTATACGGTACGCCGATAAGAGTAGCTTGTATGAGAACGTTAATTTGAGAAAAAAAAATATTCAGTAAAAACTGAAATTATGGTGTCATCATGTTTGTATACGGTAGGCCGATAAGTGTAGCTTGTATGAGAACGTTACTAAAAAAAAAAAAAAAATAATTCCAGTAAAAACTGAAATTATGGTGTCATCATGTTTGTATACGGTAGGCCGATAAGAGTAGGTTGTATAAGAACGTTAATTTGAGAAAAAAAAATTTTTAGTAAAAACTGAAATTATGGTGTCATCATGTTTGTATACGGTAGGCCGATAAGTGTAGCTTGTATGAGAACGTTACTTTTAAAAAAAAAAAATTCCAGTAAAAACTGAAATTATGGTGTCATCATGTTTGTATACGGTAGGCCGATAAGAGTAGCTTGTATGAGAACGTTAATTTGAGAAAAAAAAATTTTTCATTAAAAACTAAAATTATGGTGTCATCATGTTTGTATACGGTAGGCCGATAAGTGTAGCTCGTATGAGAACGTTACTTTTAAAAAAAAAAAATTTTCAGTTAAAACTGAAATTATGGTGTCATCATGTTTGTATACGGTAGGCCGATAAGAGTAGCTTGTATGAGAACGTTAATTTGAGGAAAAAAAATATTCAGTAAAAACTGAAATTATGGTGTCATCATGTTTGTATACGGTAGGCCGATAAGTGTAGCTTGTATGAGAAGGTTAATTTGAGAAGAAAAAAATGTTCAGTAAAAACAGAAATTATGGTGTCATCATGTTTGTACACGGTAGGCCGATAAGAGTAGCCTGTATAAGAACGTTAGTTTGAGGAAAAAAAATATTCAGTAAAAACTGAAATTATGGTGTCATCATGCTTGTATACGGTAGGCCGATAAGTGTAGCTTGTATGAGAACGTTACTTTAAAAAAAAAAAAAAAAAATTTCAGTAAAAACCGAAATTATGGTGTCATCATTTTTGTATACGGTAGGCCGATAAGAGTAGGTTGTATAAGAACGTTAATTTGAGGGAAAAAAAAATTTTTCAGTGAAAACTAAAATTCTGGTGTCATCATGTTTGTATACACTAGGCCGATAAGTGTAGCTTGTATGAGAACGTTACTTTTAAAAAAAAAAAAAATTTTCAGTGAAAACTGAAACTATGGTGTCATCATGTTTGTATACGGTAGGCCGATAAGTGTAGCTTGTATGAGAACGTTACTTTTAAAAAAAAAAAAATTTCAGTAAAAACTGAAATTATGGTGTCACCATGTTTGTATACGGTAGGCCGATAAGAGTAGCTTGTATAAGAACGTTAATTTGAGGAAAAAAAAAATTTTCAGTAAAAACAAAAATTATGGTGTCATCATGTTTGTATGCGGTAGGCCGATAAGAGTAGCCTGTATGAGAACGTTAATTTGAGAAAAAAAAAAAATCAGTAAAAACTGAAATTATGGTGTCATAATGTTTGTATGCGGTAGGCCGATAAGAGTAGCCTGTATGAGAACGTTAATTTGAGAAAAAAAAATATTCAGTAAAAACTGAAATTATGGTGTCATCATGTTTGTATACGGTAGGCCGATAAGTGTAGCTTGTATGAGAACGTTACTTTAAAAAAAAAAAAAATTTCAGTAAAAACTGAAATTATGGTTTCACCATGTTTGTATACGGTAGGCCGATAAGAGTAGCTTGTTTAAGAACGTTAATTTGAGAAAAAAAAAATTTTCAGTAAAAACAAAAATTATGGTGTCATCATGTTTGTATACGGTAGGCCGATAAGAGTAGCCTGTATGAGAACGTTAATTTGAGAAAAAAAAAATTCAGCAAAAACTGAAATTATGGTGTCATCATGTTTGTATACGGTAGGCCGATAAGAGTAGCTTGTATGAGAACGTTCATTTGAGAAAAAAAAATATTCAGTAAAAACTGAAATTATGGTGTCATCATGTTTGTATACGGTAGGCCGATAAGTGTAGCTTGTATGAGAACGTTACTAAAAAAAAAAAAAAAATAATTCCAGTAAAAACTGAAATTATGGTGTCATCATGTTTGTATACGGTAGGCCGATAAGAGTAGGTTGTATAAGAACGTTAATTTGAGAAAAAAAAATTTTTAGTAAAAACTGAAATTATGGTGTCATCATGTTTGTATACGGTAGGCCGATAAGTGTAGCTTGTATGAGAACGTTACTTTTAAAAAAAAAAAAATTCCAGTAAAAACTGAAATTATGGTGTCATCATGTTTGTATACGGTAGGCCGATAAGAGTAGCCTGTATGAGAACGTTAATTTGAGAAAAAAAAATTTTTCATTAAAAACTAAAATTATGGTGTCATCATGTTTGTATACGGTAGGCCGATAAGTGTAGCTCGTATGAGAACGTTACTTTTAAAAAAAAAAAATTTTCAGTTAAAACTGAAATTATGGTGTCATCATGTTTGTATACGGTAGGCCGATAAGAGTAGCTTGTATGAGAACGTTAATTTGAGGAAAAAAAATATTCAGTAAAAACTGAAATTATGGTGTCATCATGTTTGTATACGGTAGGCCGATAAGTGTAGCTTGTATGAGAAGGTTAATTTGAGAAGAAAAAAATGTTCAGTAAAAACAGAAATTATGGTGTCATCATGTTTGTACACGGTAGGCCGATAAGAGTAGCCTGTATAAGAACGTTAGTTTGAGGAAAAAAAATATTCAGTAAAAACTGAAATTATGGTGTCATCATGCTTGTATACGGTAGGCCGATAAGTGTAGCTTGTATGAGAACGTTACTTTAAAAAAAAAAAAAAAAAATTTCAGTAAAAACCGAAATTATGGTGTCATCATTTTTGTATACGGTAGGCCGATAAGAGTAGGTTGTATAAGAACGTTAATTTGAGGGAAAAAAAAATTTTTCAGTGAAAACTAAAATTCTGGTGTCATCATGTTTGTATACACTAGGCCGATAAGTGTAGCTTGTATGAGAACGTTACTTTTAAAAAAAAAAAAAATTTTCAGTGAAAACTGAAACTATGGTGTCATCATGTTTGTATACGGTAGGCCGATAAGTGTAGCTTGTATGAGAACGTTACTTTTAAAAAAAAAAAATTTCAGTAAAAACTGAAATTATGGTGTCACCATGTTTGTATACGGTAGGCCGATAAGAGTAGCTTGTATAAGAACGTTAATTTGAGGAAAAAAAAAATTTTCAGTAAAAACAAAAATTATGGTGTCATCATGTTTGTATGCGGTAGGCCGATAAGAGTAGCCTGTATGAGAACGTTAATTTGAGAAAAAAAAAAATTCAGTAAAAACTGAAATTATGGTGTCATAATGTTTGTATGCGGTAGGCCGATAAGAGTAGCCTTTATGAGAACGTTAATTTGAGAAAAAAAAATATTCAGTAAAAACTGAAATTATGGTGTCATCATGTTTGTATACGGTAGGCCGATAAGTGTAGCTTGTATGAGAACGTTACTTTAAAAAAAAAAAAAATTTCAGTAAAAACTGAAATTATGGTTTCACCATGTTTGTATACGGTAGGCCGATAAGAGTAGCTTGTTTAAGAACGTTAATTTGAGAAAAAAAAAATTTTCAGTAAAAACAAAAATTATGGTGTCATCATGTTTGTATACGGTAGGCCGATAAGAGTAGCCTGTATGAGAACGTTAATTTGAGAAAAAAAAAATTCAGCAAAAACTGAAATTATGGTGTCATCATGTTTGTATACGGTAGGCCGATAAGAGTAGCTTGTATGAGAACGTTCATTTGAGAAAAAAGAAATTTTCAGTAAAAACTGAAATTATGGTGTCATCATGTTTGTATACGGTAGGCCGATAAGAGTAGCCTGTATGAGAACGTTAATTTGAGAAAAAATAAATTTTCAGTAAAAACAAAAATTATGGTGTCATCATGTTTGTATACGGTAGGCCGATAAGAGTAGCCTGTATGAGAACGTTAATTTGAGAAAAAAAAAATATTCAGTAAAAACAGAAATTATGGTGTCATCATGTTTGTATACGGTAGGCCGATTAGTGTAGCCTGTATGAGAACGTTACTTTTAAAAAAAAAAAAAATTTCAGTAAAAACTGAAATTATGGTGTCATCATGTTTGTATACGGTAGGCCGATAAGAGTAGCCTGTATGAGAACGTTAATTTGAGAAAAAATAAATTTTCAGTAAAAACAGAAATTATGGTGTCATCATGTTTGTATACGGTAGGCCGATAAGAGTAGCCTGTATGAGAACGTTAATTTGAGAAAAAATAAATTTTCAGTAAAAACAAAAATTATGGTGTCATCATGTTTGTATACGGTACGCCGATAAGAGTAGCCTGTATGAGAACGTTAATTTGAGAAAAAAAAATATTCAGTAAAAACTGAAATTATTATGTCATCATGTTTGTATACGGTAGGCCGATAAGTGTAGCTTGTATGAGAACGTTACTAAAAAAAAAAAAAAATTATTTCAGTAAAAACTGAAATTATGGTGTCATCATGTTTGTATACGGTAGGCCGATAAGAGTAGGTTGTATAAGAACGTTAATTTGAGAAAAAAAAATTTTTAGTAAAAACTGAAATTATGGTGTCATCATGTTTGTATACGGTAGGCCGATAAGTGTAGCTTGTATGAGAACGTTACTTTTAAAAAAAAAAAAATTTCAGTAAAAACTGAAATTTTGGTGTCATCATGTTTGTATACGGTAGGCCGATAAGAGTAGCTTGTATGAGAACGTTAATTTGAGAAAAAAAAATTTTTCATTAAAAACTAAAATTATGGTGTCATCATGTTTGTATACGGTAGGCCGATAAGTGTAGCTTGTATGAGAACGTTACTTTTAAAAAAAAAAAATTTTCAGTTAAAACTCAAATTATGGTGTCATCATGTTTGTATACGGTAGGCCGATAAGAGTAGCTTGTATGAGAACGTTAATTTGAGGAAAAAAAATATTCAGTAAAAACTGAAATTATGGTGTCATCATGTTTGTATACGGTAGGCCGATAAGTGTAGCTTGTATGAGAACGTTAATTTGAGAAGAAAAAAATGTTCAGTAAAAACAGAAATTATGGTGTCATCATGTTTGTACACGGTAGGCCGATAAGTGTGGCTTGTATGAGAACGTTAATTTGACAAAAAATAAATTTTCAGTAAAAACTTAAATTTTGGTGTCATCTTGTTTGTATACTGTAGGCCGATAAGAGTAGCCTGTATAAGAACGTTAGTTTGAGGAAAAAAAATATTCAGTAAAAACTGAAATTATGGTGTCATCATGTTTGTATACGGTAGGCCGATAAGAGTAGGTTGTATGAGAACGTTAATTTGAGAAAAAACAAAATTTTCAGTGAAAACAGAAATTATGGTGTCATCATGTTTGTATACGGTAGGCCGATAAGAGTAGCTTGTAAAAGAACGTTAATTTGAGAAAAAAAATTTTCAGTAAAAACTGAAATTATGGTGTCATCATGTTTGTATACGGTAGGCCGATAAGTGTAGCTTGTATGAGAACGTTAATTTGAGAAAAAAAAAAGTTTTCAGTAAAAACTGAAATTATGGTGTCATCATGTTTGTATACGGTTGGCCGATAAGAGTAGCCTGTATTAGAACGTTAATTTGAGAAAAAATATATTTTCAGTAAAAACAGAAATTATGGTGTCATCATGTTTGTATACGGTAGGCCGATAAGAGTAGCCTGTATGAGAACGTTAAATTGAGAAAAAAAAATTTTCAGTAAAAACAAAAATTATGGTGTCATCATGTTTGTATGCGGTAGGCCGATCAGAGTAGCCTGTATGAGAACGTTAATTTGAGAAAAAAAAATATTCAGTAAAAACTGAAATTATGGTGTCATCATGTTTATATACGGTAGGCCGATAAGTGTAGCTTGTATGAGAACGTTACTTTAAAAAAAAAAAAAAAAAATTCAGTAAAAACTGAAATTATGGTGTCATCATGTTTGTATACGGTAGGCCGATAAGAGTAGCTTGTATGAGAACGTTACTTTAAAAAAAAAAAAAATTTCAGTAAAAACTGAAATTATGGTGTCACCATGTTTGTATACGGTAGGCCGATAAGAGTAGCTTGTATGAGAACGTTAATTTGAGAAAAAAAAAATTTTCAGTAAAAACAAAAATTATGGTGTCATCATGTTTGAATACGGGAGGCCGATAAGAGTAGCCTGTATGAGAACGTTAATTTGAGAAAAAAAAATCCAGTAAAAACTGAAATTATGGTGTCATCATGTTTGTATGCGGTAGGCCGATAAGAGTAGCCTGTATGAGAACGTTAATTTGAGAAAAAAAAATTTTCAGTAAAAACTGAAATTATGGTGTCATCATGTTTGTATACGGTAGGCCGATAAGAGTAGCCTGTATAAGAACGTTAATTTGACAAAAAAAAAAGTTTTCAGTAAAAACAGAAATTATGGTGTCATCATGTTTGTATACGGTAGGCCGATAAGAGTAGCCTGTATGATAACGTTAATTTGAGAAAAAATAAATTTTCAGTAAAAACAAAAATTATGGTGTCATCATGTTTGTATACGGTAGGCCGATAAGAGTAGCCTGTATGAGAACGTTAATTTGAGAAAAAAAAAATATTCAGTAAAAACTGAAATTATTGTGTCATCATGTTTGTATACGGTAGGCCGATTAGTGTAGCTTGTATGAGAACGTTACTTTTAAAAAAAAAAAAAATTTCAGTAAAAACTGAAATTATGGTGTCATCATGTATGTATACGGTAGGCCGATAAGAGTAGCTTGTATGAGAACGTTAATTTGAGGAAAAAAAAATTTCAGTAAAAACATAATGTTTGGTGTCATCATGTTTGTATACGGTAGGCCGATAAGAGTAACCTGTATGAGAACGTTAATTTGAGAAAAAAAAAATATTCAGTAAAAACTGAAATTATGGTGTCATCATGTTTGTATACGGTAGGCCGATAAGTGTAGCTTGTATGAGAACGTTACTTTAAAAAAAAAAAAAAAAATTCCAGTAAAAACTGAAATTATGGTGTCATCATGTTTGTATACGGTAGGCCGATAAGAGTAGGTTGTATAAGAACGTTAATTTGAGAAAAAAAAATATTCAGTAAAAACTGAAATTATGGTGTCATCATGTTTGTATACGGTAGGCCGGTAAGTGTAGCTTGTATGAGAACGTTACTTTAAAAAAAAAAAAAAAAATTCCGGTAAAAACTGAAATTATGGTGTCATCATGTTTGTATACGGTAGGCCGATAAGAGTAGGTTGTATAAGAACGTTAATTTGAGAAAAAACAAATTTTCAGTAAAAACAGAAATTATGGTGTCATCATGTTTGTATACGGTAGGTCGATAAGAGTAGCCTGTATGAGAACGTTAATTTGAGAAAAAATAAATTTTCAGTAAAAACAGAAAGTTTGGTGTCATCATGTTTGTATACGGTAGGCCGATAAGAGTAGCCTGTATGAGAACGTTAATTTGAGAAAAAAAAAATATTCAGTAAAAACTGAAATTATGGTGTCATCATGTTCGTATACGGTAGGCCGATAAGTGTAGCTTGTATGAGAACGTTACTTTAAAAAAAAAAAAAAAAATTCCAGTAAAAACTGAAATTATGGTGTCATCATGTTTGTATACGGTAGGCCGATAAGAGTAGGTTGTATAAGAACGTTAATTTGAGAAAAAAAAAATTTTTAGTAAAAACTGAAATTTTGGTGTCATCATGTTTGTATACGGTAGGCCGATAAGAGTAGCTTGTATGAGAACGTTAATTTGAGAAAAAAAAAATTTTCATTAAAAACTAAAATTATGTATCATCATGTTTGTATACGGTAGGCCGATAAGTGTAGCTTGTATGAGAACGTTACTTTTAAAAAAAAAAAATTTTCAGTTAAAACTGAAATTATGGTGTCATCATGTTTGTATAGGGTAGGCCGATAAGTGTAGCTTGTATGAGAACGTTAATTTGAGAAAAAATAAATTTTCAGTAAAAACTTAAATTTTGGTGTCATCATGTTTGTATACTGTAGGCCGATAAGAGTAGCCTGTATGAGAACGTTAATTTGAGGAAAAAAAATATTCAGTAAAAACTGAAATTATGGTGTCATCATGTTTGTATACGGTAGGCCGATAAGAGTAGGTTGTACGAGAACGTTAATTTGAGAAAAAACAAAATTTTCAGTGAAAACAGAAATTATGGTGTCATCATGTTTGTATACGGTAGGCCGATAAGAGTAGCTTGTAAAAGAACGTTAATTTGAGAGAAAAAATTTTCAGTAAAAACTGAAATTATGATGTCATCATGTTTGTATACGATAGGCCGATAAGTGTAGCTTGTATGAGAACGTTAATTTGACAAAAAAAAAAGTTTTCAGTAAAAACTGAAATTATGGTGTCATCATGTTTGTATACGGTAGGCCGATAAGAGTAGCTTGTATGAGAACGTTAATTTGAGAAAAAAAAATTTCAGTGAAAACTGAAATTATGGTGTCATCATGTTTGTATACGGTAGGCCGATAAGAGTAGCTTGTATAAGAACGTTTATTTGAGAAAAAATAAATTTTCAGTAAAAACTGGAATTATGGTGTCATCATGTTTGTATGCGGTAGGCCGATAAGAGTAGCCTGTATGAGAACGTTAATTTGAGAAAAAAAAATATTCAGTAAAAACTGAAATTATGGTGTCATCATGTTTGTATACGGTAGGCCGATAAGTGTACCTTGTATGAGAACGTTCCTTCTAAAAAAATAAAATTTCAGTAAAAACTGAAATTATGGTGTCACCATGTTTGTATACGGTAGGCCGATAAGAGTAGGTTGTATAAGAACGTTAATTTGAGAAAAAAAAAATTTTCAGTAAAAACAAAAATTATGGTGTCATCATGTTTGTATACGGTAGGCCGATAAGTGTAGCTTGTATGAGAACGTTACTTTTAAAAAAAAAAAAATTTCAGTAAAAACTGAAATTTTGGTGTCATCATGTTTGTATACGTAGGCCGATGAGAGTAGCTTGTATGAGAACGTTAATTTGAGAAAAAAAAAATTTTCAGTAAAAACAGAAAGTATGGTGTCATCATGTTTGTATACGGTAGGCCGATAAGAGTAGCCTGTATGAGAACGTTAATTTGAGAAAAAAAAATATTCAGTAAAAACTAAAATTACGGTGTCATCATGTTTGTATACGGTAGGCCGATAAGAGTAGCTTGTATGAGAACGTTAATTTGAGAAAAAAAAAATTTTCAGTAAAAACTGAAATTATGGTGTCATATGTTTGTATACGTAGGCCGATGAGAGTAGCTTGTATGAGAACGTTAATTTGAGAAAAAAAAAATTTTCAGTAAAAACAGAAAGTATGGTGTCATCATGTTTGTATACGGTAGGCCGATAAGAGTAGCTTGTATGAGAACGTTAATTTGAGAAAAAAAAAATTTTCAGTAAAAACTGAAATTATGGTGTCATATGTTTGTATACGGTAGGCCGATAAGAGTAGCCTGTATGAGAACGTTAATTTGAGAAAAAATAAATTTTCAGTAAAAACAGAAATTATGGTGTCATCATGTTTGTATACGGTAGGCCGATAAGAGTAGCCTGTATGAGAACGTTAATTTGAGAAAAAATAAATTTTCAGTAAAAACAAAAATTATGGTGTCATCATGTTTGTATACGGTAGGCCGATAAGAGTAGCCTGTATGAGAACGTTAATTTGAGAAAAAAAAATATTCAGTAAAAACTAAAATTACGGTGTCATCATGTTTGTATACGGTAGGCCGATAAGAGTAGCTTGTATGAGAACGTTAATTTGAGAAAAAAAAAATTTTCAGTAAAAACTGAAATTATGGTGTCATATGTTTGTATACGGTAGGCCGATAAGAGTAGCCTGTATGAGAACGTTAATTTGAGAAAAAATAAATTTTCAGTAAAAACAGAAATTATGGTGTCATCATGTTTGTATACGGTAGGCCGATAAGAGTAGCCTGTATGAGAACGTTAATTTGAGAAAAAATAAATTTTCAGTAAAAACAAAAATTATGGTGTCATCATGTTTGTATACGGTAGGCCGATAAGAGTAGCCTGTATTAGAACGTTAATTTGAGAAAAAAAAAATTTCAGTAAAAACTGGAATTATGGTGTCACCATATTTGTATACGGTAGGCCGATAAGAGTAGCCTGTATGAGAACGTTAATTTGAGAAAAAAAAATATTCAGTAAAAACTAAAATTACGGTGTCATCATGTTTGTATACGGTAGGCCGATAAGAGTAGCTTGTATGAGAACGTTAATTTGAGAAAAAAAAAATTTTCAGTAAAAACTGAAATTATGGTGTCATCATGTTTGTATACGGTAGGCCGATAAGAGTAGGTTGTATGAGAACGTTAATTTGAGAAGAAAAAAATGTTCAGTAAAAACAGAAATTATGGTGTCATCATGTTTGTATACGGTAGGCTGATAAGTGTAGCTTGTATGAGAACGTTAATTTGACAAAAAAAAAAGTTTTCAGTAAAAACTGAAATTATGGTGTCATCATGTTTGTATACGGTAGGCCGATAAGAGTAGCCTGTATGAGAACGTTAATTTGAGAAAAAAAAATATTCAGTAAAAACTAAAATTACGGTGTCATCATGTTTGTATACGGTAGGCCGATAAGAGTAGGTTGTATGAGAACGTTAATTTGAGAAAAAACAAAATTTTCAGTGAAAACAGAAATTATGGTGTCATCATGTTTGTATACGGTAGGCCGATAAGAGTAGCTTGTAAAAGAACGTTAATTTGAGAAAAAAAATTTTCAGTAAAAACTGAAATTATGGTGTCATCATGTTTGTATACGGTAGGCCGATAAGTGTAGCTTGTATGAGAACGTTAATTTGACAAAAAAAAAAGTTTTCAGTAAAAACTGAAATTATGGTGTCATCATGTTTGTATACGGTAGGCCGATAAGAGTAGCTCGTATGAGAACGTTAATTTGAGAAAAAAAAAATTTTCAGTAAAAACAAAAATTATGGTGTCATCATGTTTGTATACGGTAGGCCGATAACTGTAGCTTGTATGAGAACGTTAATTTGACAAAAAAAAAATTTTTAGTAAAAACTGAAGTTATAGTGTCATCATGTTTGTATACGGTAGGCCGATAATAGTAGGTTGTATGAGAACGTTAATTTGAGAAGAAAAAAATGTTCAGTAAAAACAGAAATTATGGTGTCATCATGTTTGTATACGGTAGGCCGATAAGAGTAGCCTGAATAAGAACGTTAATTTGAGAAAAACTAAATTTTCAGTAAAAACAGAAATTATGGTGTCATCATGTTTGTATACGGTAGGCCGATAAGAGTAGCCTGTATGATAACGTTAATTTGAGAAAAAATAAATTTTCAGTAAAAACAAAAATTATGGTGTCATCATGTTTGTATACGGTAGGCCGATAAGAGTAGCCTGTATGAGAACGTTAATTTGAGAAGAAAAAAATTTTCAGTAAAAACTGAAATTATGGTGTCATCATGTTTGTATACGGTAGGCCGATAAGTGTAGTTTGTATGAGAACGTTACTTTTAAATAAAAAAAAATTTTCAGTTAAAACTGAAATTATGGTGTCATCATGTTTGTATACGGTAGGCCGATAATGGTAGCTTGTATGAGAACGTTAATTTGAGGAAAAAAAATATACAGTAAAAAATGAAATTATGGTGTCATCATGTTTGTATACGGTAGGCCGATAAGAGTAGCCTGTATGAGAACGTTAATTTGAGAAGAAAAAAATGTTCAGTAAAAACAGAAATTATGGTGTCATCATGTTTGTATACGGTAGGCCGATAAGTGTAGCTTGTATGAGAACGTTAATTTGACAAAAAAAAATGTTTTCAGTGAAAACTGAAATTATGGTGTCATCATGTTTGTATACGGTAGGCCGATAAGAGTAGCCTGTATGAGAACGTTAATTTGAGAAAAAAAAATATTCAGTAAAAACTAAAATTAAGGTGTCATCATGTTTGTATACGGTAGGCCGATAAGAGTAGCTTGTATGAGAACGTTAATTTGAGAAAAAAAAAATTTTCAGTAGAAACTGAAATTATCGTGTCATCATGTTTGTATACGGTAGGCCGATAAGAGTAGCCTGTATGAGAACGTTAATTTGAGAAAAAAAAGTATTCAGTTAAAACTAAAATTACGGTGTCATCATGTTTGTATACGGTAGGCCGAAAAGAGTAGGTTGTATGAGAACGTTAATTTGAGAACAAACAAAATTTTCAGTGAAAACAGAAATTATGGTGTCATCATGTTTGTATACGGTAGGCCGATAAGAGTAGCTTGTAAAAGAACGTTAATTTGAGAAAAAAAATTTTCAGTAAAAACTGAAATTATCGTGTCATCATGTTTGTATACGGTAGGCCGATAAGAGTAGCCTGTATGAGAACGTTAATTTGAGAAAAAAAAGTATTCAGTTAAAACTAAAATTACGGTGTCATCATGTTTGTATACGGTAGGCCGATAAGTGTAGCTTGTATGAGAACGTTAATTTGACAAAAAAAAAAGTTTTCAGTAAAAACTGAAATTATGGTGTCATCATGTTTGTATACGGTAGGCCGATAAGAGTAGCTCGTATGAGAACGTTAATTTGAGAAAAAAAAAATTTTCAGTAAAAACTGAAATTATGGTGTCATCATGTTTGTATACGGTAGGCCGATAACTGTAGCTTGTATGAGAACGTTAATTTGACAAAAAAAAAATTTCTAGTAAAAACTGAAATTATGGTGTCATCATGTTTGTATACGGTAGGCCGATAAGTGTAGCTTGTATGAGAACGTTACTTTTAAAAAAAAAAAAATTTCAGTAAAAACTGAAATTTTGGTGTCATCATGTTTGTATACGGTAGGCCGATAAGAGTAGCTTGTATGAGAACGTTAATTTGAGAAAAAAAAAATTTTCAGTAAAAACTGAAATTATGGTGTCATCATGTTTGTATACGGTAGGCCGATAAGAGTAGCCTGAATAAGAACGTTAATTTGAGAAAAACTAAATTTTCAGTAAAAACAGAAATTATGGTGTCATCATGTTTGTATACGGTAGGCCGATAAGAGTAGCCTGTATGATAACGTTAATTTGAGAAAAAATAAATTTTCAGTAAAAACAAAAATTATGGTGTCATCATGTTTGTATACGGTAGGCCGATAAGAGTAGCCTGTATGAGAACGTTAATTTGAGAAAAAAAAAATATTCAGTAAAAACTGAAATTATGGTGTCATCATGTATGTATACGGTAGGCCGATAAGAGTAGCCTGTATGAGAACGTTAATTAGAGAAAAAATAAATTTTCAGTAAAATCTGAAGTTTTGGTGTCATCATGTTTGTATACGGTAGGCCGATAAGAGTAGCCTGTATGATAACGTTAATTTGAGAAAAAATAAATTTTCAGTAAAAACAGAAATGATAGTTTCACCATATTTGTTTACGGTAGGCTGGTAAGAGTAGTTTGTATCAGATCGCTAATTTGAGAAAAAAAAAATTTTCAGTAAAAACAGAAATTATGGTGTCATCATGTATGTATACGGTAGGCCGATAAGAGTAGCCTGTATGAGAACGTTAATTAGAGAAAAAATAAATTTTCAGTAAAAACTGAAGTTTTGGTGTCATCATGTTTGTATACGGTAGGCCGATAAGAGTAGCCTGTATGAGAACGTTAATTAGAGAAAAAATAAATTTTCAGTAAAAACTGAAGTTTTGGTGTCATCATGTTTGTATACGGTAGGCCGATAAGAGTAGCTTGTATGAGAACGTTAATTTGAGAAAAACTAAATTTTCAGTAAAAACAGAAATTATGGTGTCATCATGTTTGTATACGGTAGGCCGATAAGAGTAGCCTGTATGATAACGTTAATTTGAGAAAAAATAAATTTTCAGTAAAAACAAAAATTATGGTGTCATCATGTTTGTATACGGTAGGCCGATAAGAGTAGCCTGTATGAGAACGTTAATTTGAGAAAAAAAAAATTTTCAGTAAAAACTGAAATTATGGTGTCATCATGTTTGTATACGGTAGGCCGATAAGTGTAGTTTGTATGAGAACGTTACTTTTAAATAAAAAAAAATTTTCAGTTAAAACTGAAATTATGGTGTCATCATGTTTGTATACGGTAGGCCGATAATGGTAGCTTGTATGAGAACGTTAATTTGAGGAAAAAAAATATTCAGTAAAAACTGAAATTATGGTGTCATCATGTTTGTATACGGTAGGCCGATAAGAGTAGGTTGTATGAGAACTTTAATTTGAGAAGAAAAAAAGTTTTCAGTGAAAACTGAAATTATGGTGTCATCATGTTTGTATACGGTAGGCCGATTAGAGTAGCCTGTATGAGAACGTTAATTTGAGAAAAAAAAATATTCAGTAAAAACTAAAATTAAGGTGTCATCATGTTTGTATACGGTAGGCCGATAAGAGTAGCTTGTAAAAGAAAGTTAATTTGAGAAAAAAAATTTTCAGGAAAAACTGATTTTATGGTGTCATCATGTTTGTATACGGTAGGCCGATAAGTGTAGCTTGTATGAGAACGTTAATTTGACAAAAAAAAAAGTTTTCAGTAAAAACTGAAATTATGGTGTCATCATGTTTGTATACGGTAGGCCGATAAGAGTAGCTCGTATGAGAACGTTAATTTGAGAAAAAAAAAATTTTCAGTAAAAACTGAAATTATGGTGTCATCATGTTTGTATACGGTAGGCCGATAACTGTAGCTTGTATGAGAACGTTAATTTGACAAAAAAAAAATTTCTAGTAAAAACTGAAATTATGGTGTCATCATGTTTGTATACGGTAGGCCGATAAGTGTAGCTTGTATGAGAACGTTAATTTGAGAAAAAACAAAATTTTCAGTAAAAACAGAAATTATGGTGTCATCATGTTCGTATACGGTAGGCCGATAAGAGTAGCCTGTATGAGAACGTTAATTTGAGAAAAAAAAATATTCAGTTAAAACTAAAATTACGGTGTCATCATGTTTGTATACGGTAGGCCGATAAGAGTAGCTTGTATGAGAACGTTAATTTGAGAAAAAAAAAATTTTCAGTAAAAACTGAAATTATGGTGTCATCATGTTTGTATACGGTAGGCCGATAAGAGTAGCCTGTATGAGAACGTTAATTAGAGAAAAAATAAATTTTCAGTAAAAACTGAAGTTTTGGTGTCATCATGTTTGTATACGGTAGGCCGATAAGAGTAGCCTGTATGAGAACGTTAATTAGAGAAAAAATAAATTTTCAGTAAAAACTGAAGTTTTGGTGTCATCATGTTTGTATACGGTAGGCCGATAAGAGTAGCCTGTATGAGAACGTTAATTAGAGAAAAAATAAATTTTCAGTAAAAACTGAAGTTTTGGTGTCATCATGTTTGTATACGGTAGGCCGATAAGAGTAGCTTGTATGAGAACGTTAATTTGAGAAAAAAAAAATATTCAGTAAAAACTGAAATTATGGTGTCATCATGTTTGTATACGGTAGGCCGATAAGTGTAGCTTGTATGAGAACGTTACTTTTAAAAAAAAAAAAATTTCAGTAAAAACTGAAATTTTGGTGTCATCATGTTTGTATACGTAGGCCGATGAGAGTAGCTTGTATGAGAACGTTAATTTGAGAAAAAAAAAATTTTCAGTAAAAACTGAAATTATGGTGTCATCATGTTCGTATACGGTAGGCCGATAAGAGTAGCCTGTATGAGAACGTTAATTTGAGAAAAAAAAATATTCAGTTAAAACTAAAATTACGGTGTCATTATGTTTGTATACGGTAGGCCGATAAGAGTAGCTTGTATGAGAACGTTAATTTGAGAAAAAAAAAATTTTCAGTAAAAACTGAAATTATGGTGTCATCATGTTTGTATACGGTAGGCCGATAAGAGTAGCCTGTATGAGAACGTTAATTTGAGAAAAAATAAATTTTCAGTAAAAACAGTAATTATGGTGTCATCATGTTTGTATACGGTAGGCCGATAAGAGTAGCCTGTATGAGAACGTTAATTTGAGAAAAAATAAATTTTCAGTAAAAACAAAAATTATGGTGTCATCATGTTTGTATACGGTAGGCCGATAAGAGTAGCCTGTGTTAGAACGTTAATTTGAGAAAAAAAAAATTTCAGTAAAAACTAAAATTACGGTGTCATCATGTTTGTATACGGTAGGCCGATAAGAGTAGCTTGTATGAGAACGTTAATTTGAGAAAAAAAAAATTTTCAGTAAAAACTGAAATTAGGGTGTCATCATGTTTGTATACGGTAGGCCGATAAGTGTAGCTTGTATGAGAACGTTACTTTTAAAAAAAAAAAATTTTCAGTTAAAACTGAAATTATGGTGTCATCATGTTTGTATACGGTAGGCCGATAATGGTAGCTTGTATGAGAACGTTAATTTGAGGAAAAAAAATATTCAGTAAAAACAGAAATTATGGTGTCATCATGTTTGTATACGGTAGGCCGATAAGAGTAGGTTGTATAAGAACGTTAATTTGAGAAGAAAAAAATGTTCAGTAAAAACAGAAATTATGGTGTCATCATGTTTGTATACGGTAGGCCGATAAGTGTAGCTTGTATGAGAACGTTAATTTGACAAAAAAAAAAGTTTTCAGTAAAAACTGAAATTATGGTGTCATCATGTTTGTATACGGTAGGCCGAAAAGAGTAGCCTGTATTGGAACGTTAATTTGAGAAAAAAAAATATTCAGTAAAAACTAAAATTACGGTGTCATCATGTTTGTATACGGTAGGCCGATAAGAGTAGCTTGTATGAGAACGTTAATTTGAGAAAAAAAAAATTTTCAGTAAAAACTGAAATTATGGTGTCATCATGTTTGTATACGGTAGGCCGATAAGAGTAGCCTGTATGAGAACGTTAATTTGAGAAAAAAAAATATTCAGTAAAAACTAAAATTACGGTGTCATCATGTTTGTATACGGTAGGCCGATAAGAGTAGGTTGTATGAGAACATTAATTTGAGAAAAAACAAAATTTTCAGTGAAAACAGAAATTATGGTGTCATCATGTTTGTATACGGTAGGCCGATAAGAGTAGCTTGTAAAAGAACGTTAATTTGAGAAAAAAAATTTTCAGTAAAAACTGAAATTATGGTGTCATCATGTTTGTATACGATAGGCCGATAAGTGTAGCTTGTATGAGAACGTTAATTTGACAAAAAAAAAGTTTTCAGTAAAAACAGTAATTATGGTGTCATCATGTTTGTATACGGTAGGCCGATAAGAGTAGCCTGTATGAGAACGTTAATTTGAGAAAAAATAAATTTTCAGTAAAAACAAAAATTATGGTGTCATCATGTTTGTATACGGTAGGCCGAAAAGAGTAGCCTGTGTTAGAACGTTAATTTGAGAAAAAAAAAATTTCAGTAAAAACTAAAATTACGGTGTCATCATGTTTGTATACGGTAGGCCGATAAGAGTAGCTTGTATGAGAACGTTAATTTGAGAAAAAAAAAATATTCAGTAAAAACTGAAATTATGGTGTCATCATGTTTGTATACGGTAGGCCGATAAGTGTAGCTTGTATGAGAACGTTACTTTTAAAAAAAAAAAAATTTCAGTAAAAACTGAAATTTTGGTGTCATCATGTTTGTATACGTAGGCCGATAAGAGTAGCTTGTATGAGAACGTTAATTTGAGAAAAAAAAAATTTTCAGTAAAAACTGAAATTATGGTGTCATCATGTTCGTATACGGTAGGCCGATAAGAGTAGCCTGTATGAGAACGTTAATTTGAGAAAAAAAAATATTCAGTTAAAACTAAAATTACGGTGTCATCATGTTTGTATACGGTAGGCCGATAAGAGTAGCTTGTATGAGAACGTTAATTTGAGAAAAAAAAAATTTTCAGTAAAAACTGAAATTATGGTGTCATCATGTTTGTATACGGTAGGCCGATAAGAGTAGCCTGTATGTGAACGTTAATTTGAGAAAAAATAAATTTTCAGTAAAAACAGTAATTATGGTGTCATCATGTTTGTATACGGTAGGCCGATAAGAGTAGCCTGTATGAGAACGTTAATTTGAGAAAAAATAAATTTTCAGTAAAAACAAAAATTATGGTGTCATCATGTTTTTATACGGTAGGCCGATAAGAGTAGCCTGTGTTAGAACGTTAATTTGAGAAAAAAAAAATTTCAGTAAAAACTAAAATTACGGTGTCATCATGTTTGTATACGGTAGGCCGATAAGAGTAGCTTGTATGAGAACGTTAATTTGAGAAAAAAAAAATTTTCAGTAAAAACTGAAATTAGGGTGTCATCATGTTTGTATACGGTAGGCCGATAAGTGTAGCTTGTATGAGAACGTTACTTTTAAAAAAAAAAAATTTTCAGTTAAAACTGAAATTATGGTGTCATCATGTTTGTATACGGTAGGCCGATAATGGTAGCTTGTATGAGAACGTTAATTTGAGGAAAAAAAATATTCAGTAAAAACAGAAATTATGGTGTCATCATGTTTGTATACGGTAGGCCGATAAGAGTAGCCTGTATAAGAACGTTAATTTGAGAAGAAAAAAATGTTCAGTAAAAACAGAAATTATGGTGTCATCATGTTTGTATACGGTAGGCCGATAAGTGTAGCTTGTATGAGAACGTTAATTTGACAAAAAAAAAGTTTTCAGTAAAAACTGAAATTATGGTGTCATCATGTTTGTATACGGTAGGCCGAAAAGAGTAGCCTGTATTGGAACGTTAATTTGAGAAAAAAAAATATTCAGTAAAAACTAAAATTACGGTGTCATCATGTTTGTATACGGTAGGCCGATAAGAGTAGCTTGTATGAGAACGTTAATTTGAGAAAAAAAAAATTTTCAGTAAAAACTGAAATTATGGTGTCATCATGTTTGTATACGGTAGGCCGATAAGAGTAGCCTGTATGAGAACGTTAATTTGAGAAAAAAAAATATTCAGTAAAAACTAAAATTACGGTGTCATCATGTTTGTATACGGTAGGCCGATAAGAGTAGGTTGTATGAGAACATTAATTTGAGAAAAAACAAAATTTTCAGTGAAAACAGAAATTATGGTGTCATCATGTTTGTATACGGTAGGCCGATAAGAGTAGCTTGTAAAAGAACGTTAATTTGAGAAAAACTAAATTTTCAGTAAAAACTGAAATTATGGTGTCATCATGTTTGTATGCGGTAGGCTGATAAGTGTAGCCTGTATGATAACGTTAATTTGAGAAAAAAAAATATTCAGTAAAAACTGAAATTATGGTGTCATCATGTTTGTATACGGTAGGCCGATAAGTGTACCTTGTATGAGAACGTTACTTTAAAAAAAAAAAAAATTTCAGTAAAAACTGAAATTATGGTGTCACCATGTTTGTATACGGTAGGCCGATAAGAGTAGCCTGTGTTAGAACGTTAATTTGAGAAAAAAAAAATTTCAGTAAAAACTAAAATTACGGTGTCATCATGTTTGTATACGGTAGGCCGATAAGAGTAGCCTGTATGAGAACGTTACTTTTAAATAAAAAAAAATTTTCAGTTAAAACTGAAATTATGGTGTCATCATGTTTGTATACGGTAGGCCGATAAGAGTAGCTTGTATGAGAACGCTAATTTGAGAAAAAAAAAATTTTCAGTAAAAACTGAAATTATGGTGTCATCATGTTTGTATACGGTAGGCCGATAAGAGTAGCCTGTATAAGAACGTTAATTTGAGAAAAACTAAATTTTCAGTAAAAACAGAAATTATGGTGTCATCATGTTTGTATACGGTAGGCCGATAAGAGTAGCCTGTATGATAACGTTAATTTGAGAAAAAAAAAATTTTCAGTAAAAACTGAAATTATGGTGTCATCATGTTTGTATACGATAGGCCGATAAGTGTAGCTTGTATGAGAACGTTAATTTGACAAAAAAAAAGTTTTCAGTAAAAACTGAAATTATGGTGTCATCATGTTTGTATACGGTAGGCCGATAAGAGTAGCTTGTATGAGAACGTTAATTTGAGAAAAAAAAAATTTTTAGTAAAAACTGAAATTATGGTGTCATCATGTTTGTATACAGTAGGCCGATAAGTGTAGCTTGTATGAGAACGTTACTTTTAAAAAAAAAAAAATTTCAATAAAAACTGAAATTTTGGTGTCATCATGTTTGTATACGGTAGGCCGATAAGAGTAGCTTGTATGAGAACGCTAATTTGAGAAAAAAAAAATTTTCAGTAAAAACTGAAATTATGGTGTCATCATGTTTGTATACGGTAGGCCGATAAGAGTAGCCTGTATAAGAACGTTAATTTGAGAAAAACTAAATTTTCAGTAAAAACAGAAATTATGGTGTCATCATGTTTGTATACGGTAGGCCGATAAGAGTAGCCTGTATGATAACGTTAATTTGAGAAAAAAAAAATTTTCAGTAAAAACTGAAATTTTGGTGTCATCATGTTTGTATACGGTAGGCCGATAAGAGTAGCTTGTATGAGAACGTTACTTTTAAAAAAAAAAAATTTTCAGTTAAAACTGAAATTATGGTGTCATCATGTTTGTATACGGTAGGCCGATAAGAGTAGCTTGTATAAGAACGTTAATTTGAGAAAAAAAAATTTTCAGTAAAAACAGAAATTATGGTGTCATCATGTTTGTATACGGTAGGCCGATAAGAGTAGCTTGTATGAGAACGTTAATTTGAGAAAAAAGAAATTTTCAGTAAAAACTGAAATTATGCTGTCATCATGTTTGTATACGGTAGGCCGATAAGAGTAGCCTGTATGAGAACGTTAATTTGAGAAAAACTAAATTTTCAGTAAAAACTGAAATTATGGTGTCATCATGTTTGTATGCGGTAGGCTGATAAGTGTAGCCTGTATGATAACGTTAATTTGAGAAAAAAAAATATTCAGTAAAAACTGAAATTATGGTGTCATCATGTTTGTATACGGTAGGCCGATAAGTGTACCTTGTATGAGAACGTTACTTTAAAAAAAAAAAAAATTTCAGTAAAAACTGAAATTATGGTGTCACCATGTTTGTATACGGTAGGCCGATAAGAGTAGCCTGTATGAGAACGTTAATTTGAGAAAAAATAAATTTTCAGTAAAAACTGAAATTATGGTGTCATCTTGTTTGTATACGGTAGGCCGATAAGAGTAGCCTGTGTTAGAACGTTAATTTGAGAAAAAAAAAATTTCAGTAAAAACTAAAATTACGGTGTCATCATGTTTGTATACGGTAGGCCGATAAGAGTAGCCTGTATGAGAACGTTACATTTAAATAAAAAAAAATTTTCAGTTAAAACTGAAATTATGGTGTCATCATGTTTGTATACGGTAGGCCGATAATGGTAGCTTGTATGAGAACGTTAATTTGAGGAAAAAAAATGTTCAGTAAAAACATAAATTATGGTGTCATCATGTTTGTATACGGTAGGCCGATAAGTGTAGCTTGTATGAGAACGTTAATTTGACAAAAAAAAAAGTTTTCAGTAAAAACTGAAATTATGGTGTCATCATGTTTGTATACGGTAGGCCGAAAAGAGTAGCCTGTATGAGAACGTTAATTTGAGAAAAAAAAATATTCAGTAAAAACTAAAATTACGGTGTCATCATGTTTGTATACGGTAGGCCGATAAGAGTAGCTTGTATGAGAACGTTAATTTGAGAAAAAAAAAATTTTCAGTAAAAACTGAAATTATGGTGTCATCATGTTTGTATACGGTAGGCCGATAAGAGTAGCCTGTATGAGAACGTTAATTTGAGAAAAAAAAATATTCAGTAAAAACTAAAATTACGGTGTCATCATGTTTGTATACGGTAGGCCGATAAGAGTAGGTTGTATGAGAACATTAATTTGAGAAAAAACAAAATTTTCAGTGAAAACAGAAATTATGGTGTCATCATGTTTGTATACGGTAGGCCGATAAGAGTAGCTTGTAAAAGAACGTTAATTTGAGAAAAAAAATTTTCAGTAAAAACTGAAATTATGGTGTCATCATGTTTGTATACGATAGGCCGATAAGTGTAGCTTGTATGAGAACGTTAATTTGACAAAAAAAAAAGTTTTCAGTAAAAACTGAAATTATGGTGTCATCATGTTTGTATACGGTAGGCCGATAAGAGTAGCTTGTATGAGAACGTTAATTTGAGAAAAAAAAAATTTTTAGTAAAAACTGAAATTATGGTGTCATCATGTTTGTATACGGTAGGCCGATAAGTGTAGCTTGTATGAGAACGTTACTTTTAAAAAAAAAAAAATTTCAATAAAAACTGAAATTTTGGAGTCATCATGTTTGTATACGGTAGGCCGATAAGAGTAGCTTGTATGAGAACGTTAATTTGAGAAAAAAAAAATTTTCAGTAAAAACTGAAATTATGGTGTCATCATGTTTGTATACGGTAGGCCGATAAGAGTAGCTTGTATAAGAACGTTAATTTGAGAAAAACTAAATTTTCAGTAAAAACAGAAATTATGGTGTCATC
Source organism: Bombylius discolor (assembly GCA_939192795.1). NCBI lineage: Eukaryota > Metazoa > Arthropoda > Insecta > Diptera > Bombyliidae > Bombylius > Bombylius discolor. The sequence continues at coordinate 17,071,513 of OW584242.1, forward strand.
ATGTTTGTATACGGTAGGCCGATAAGAGTAGCCTGTATGATAACGTTAATTTGAGAAAAAATAAATTTTCAGTAAAAACTGAAATTTTGGTGTCATCATGTTTGTATACGGTAGGCCGATAAGAGTAGCTTGTATGAGAACGTTACTTTTAAAAAAAAAAATTTTCAGTTAAAACTGAAATTATGGTGTCATCATGTTTGTATACGGTAGGCCGATAAGAGTAGCTTGTATAAGAACGTTAATTTGAGAAAAAAAAATTTTCAGTAAAAACAGAAATTATGGTGTCATCATATTTGTATACGGTAGGCCGATAAGAGTAGCTTGTATGAGAACGTTAATTTGAGAAAAAAAAAATTTCAGTGAAAACTGAAATTATGGTGTCATCATGTTTGTATACGGTAAGCCGATAAGAGTAACTTGTATAAGAACGTTTATTTGAGAAAAAATAAATTTTCAGTAAAAACTGGAATTATGGTGTCATCATGTTTGTATGCGGTAGGCTGATTAGTGTAGCCTGTATGAGAACGTTAATTTGAGAAAAAAAAATATTCAGTAAAAACTGAAATTATGGTGTCATCATGTTTGTATACGGTAGGCCGATAAGTGTACCTTGTATGAGAACGTTACTTTAAAAAAAAAAAAATTTCAGTAAAAACTGAAATTATGGTGTCACCATGTTTGTATACGGTAGGCCGATAAGAGTAGGTTGTATAAGAACGTTAATTTGAGAAAAAAAAAATTTTCAGTAAAAACAAAAATTATGGTGTCATCATGTTTGTATACGGTAGGCCGATAAGTGTAGCTTGTATGAGAACGTTACTTTAAAAAAAAAAAAAATTTCAGTAAAAACTGAAATTTTGGTGTCATCATGTTTGTATACGTAGGCCGATGAGAGTAGCTTGTATGAGAACGTTAATTTGAGAAAAAAAAAATTTTCAGTAAAAACTGAAATTATGGTGTCATCATGTTTGTATACGGTAGGCCGATAAGAGTAGCCTGTATGAGAACGTTAATTTGAGAAAAAAAAATATTTAGTAAAAACTAAAATTACGGTGTCATCATGTTTGTATACGGTAGGCCGATAAGAGTAGCTTGTATGAGAACGTTAATTTGAGACAAAAAAAATTTTCAGTAAAAACTGAAATTATGGTGTCATCATGTTTGTATACGGTAGGCCGACAAGAGTAGCCTGTATGAGAACGTTAATTTGAGAAAAAATAAATTTTCAGTAAAAACAGAAATTATGGTGTCATCATGTTTGTATACGGTAGGCCGATAAGAGTAGCCTGTATGAGAACGTTAATTTGAGAAAAAAAAAATTTTCAGTTAAAAACAAAAATTATGGTGTCATCATGTTTGTATACGGTAGGCCGATAAGTGTAGCTTGTATGAGAACATTACTTTAAAAAAAAAAAAAATTTCAGTAAAAACTGAAATTTTGGTGTCATCATGTTTGTATACGTAGGCCGATGAGAGTAGCTTGTATGAGAACGTTAATTTGAGAAAAAAAAAATTTTCAGTAAAAACTGAAATTATGGTGTCATCATGTTTGTATACGGTAGGCGGATAAGAGTAGCCTGTATGAGAACGTTAATTTGAGAAAAAAAAATATTCAGTAAAAACTAAAATTACGGTGTCATCATGTTTGTATACGGTAGGCCGATAAGAGTAGCTTGTATGAGAACGTTAATTTGAGAAAAAAAAAATTTTCAGTAAAAACTGAAATTATGGTGTCATCATGTTTGTATACGGTAGGCCGACAAGAGTAGCCTGTATGAGAACGTTAATTTGAGAAAAAATAAATTTTCAGTAAAAACAGAAATTATGGTGTCATCATGTTTGTATACGGTAGGCCGATAAGAGTAGCCTGTATGAGAACGTTAATTTGAGAACAAAAAAATTTTCAGTAAAAACAAAAATTATGGTGTCATCATGTTTATATACGGTAGGCCGATAAGAGTAGCCTGTATGAGAACGTTAATTTGAGAAAAAATAAATTTTCAGTAAAAACTGAAATTTTGGTGTCATCATGTTTGTATACGGTAGGCCGATAAGAGTAGCCTGTATGAGAACGTTAATTTGAGAAAAAATAAATTTTCAGTAAAAACAAAAATTATGGTGTCATCATGTTTGTATACGGTAGGCCGATAAGAGTAGCCTGTATTAGAACGTTAATTTGAGAAAAAAAAAATTTCAGTAAAAACTGGAATTATGGTGTCATCATGTTTGTATACGGTAGGCCGATAAGAGTAGGTTGTATGAGAACGTTAATTTGAGAAAAAAAAAATTTTCAGTGAAAACAGAAATTATGGTGTCATCATGTTTGTATACGGTAGGCCGATAAGAGTGGCATGTAAAGAACGTTAATTTGAGAAAAAAAATTTTCAGTAAAAACTGAAATTATGGTGTCATCATGTTTGTATACGGTAGGCCGATAAGTGTAGCTTGTATGAGAACGTTAATTTGACAAAAAAAAAAGTTTTCAGTAAAAACTGAAACTATGGTGTCATCATGTTTGTATACGGTAGGCCGATAAGAGTAGCTTGTATGAGAACGTTAATTTGAGAAAAAAAAAATTTTAGTGAAAACTGAAATTATGGTGTCATCATGTTTGTATACGGTAAGCCGATAAGAGTAGCTTGTATAAGAACGTTTATTTGAGAAAAAATAAATTTTCAGTAAAAACTGGAATTATGGTGTCATCATGTTTGTATGCGGTAGGCCGATAAGAGTAGCCTGTATGAGAACGTTAATTTGAGAAAAAAAAATATTCAGTAAAAACTGAAATTATGGTGTCATCATGTTTGTATACGGTAGGCCGATAAGTGTAGCTTGTATGAGAACGTTACTTTTAAAAAAAAAAAAATTTTCAATAAAAACTGAAATTTTGGTGTCATCATGTTTGTATACGTAGGCCGATGAGAGTAGCTTGTATGAGAACGTTAATTTGAGAAAAAAAAAATTTTCAGTAAAAACTGAAATTATGGTGTCATCATGTTTGTATACGGTAGGCCGATAAGAGTAGCCTGTATGAGAACGTTAATTTGAGAAAAAAAAGTATTCAGTAAAAACTAAAATTACGGTGTCATCATGTTTGTATACGGTAGGCCGATAAGAGTAGCTTGTATGAGAACGTTAATTTGAGAAAAAAAAAATTTTCAGTAAAAACTGAAATTATGGTGTCATCATGTTTGTATACGGTAGGCCGATAAGAGTAGCCTGTATTAGAACGTTAATTTGAGAAAAAATATATTTTCAGTAAAAACAGAAATTATGGTGTCATCATGTTTGTATACGGTAGGCCGATAAGAGTAGCCTGTATGAGAACGTTAATTTGAGAAAAAAAAAATTTTCAGTAAAAACAAAAATTATGGTGTCATCATGTTTGTATACGGTAGGCCCATAAGAGTAGCCTGTATTAGAACGTTAATTTGAGAAAAAAAAAATTTCAGTAAAAACTGGAATTATGGTGTCATCATGTTTGTATACGGTAGGCCGATAATTTTAGCTTGTATGAGAACGTTACTTTAAAAAAAAAAAAAAAATTCCAGTAAAAACGGAAATTTTGGTGTCATCATGTTTGTATACGGTAGGCCGATAAGAGTAGTCTGTATGAGAACGTTAATTTGACAAAAAAAAAGTTTTCAGTAAAAACTGAAATTATGGTGTCATCATGTTTGTATACGGTAGGCCGATAAGAGTAGCTTGTAAAAGAACGTTAATTTGAGATAAAAAATTTTCAGTAAAAACTGAAATTATGGTGTCATCATGTTTGTATACGGTAGGCCGATAAGTGTAGCTTGTATGAGAACGTTAATTTGACAAAAAAAAAGTTTTCAGTAAAAACTGAAATTATGGTGTCATCATGTTTGTATACGGTAGGCCGATAAGAGTAGCTTGTATGAGAACGTTAATTTGAGAAAAAAAAAATTTCAGTGAAAACTGGAATTATGGTGTCATCATGTTTGTATACTGTAGGCCGATAAGTGTAGCTTGTATGAGAACGTTACTTTAAAAAAAAAAAAAATTTCAGTAAAAACTGAAATTATGGTGTCACCATGTTTGTATACGGTAGGCCGATAAGAGTAGCTTTTTATATGAACGTTAATTTGAGAAAAAAAAATTTTTCAGTAAAAACAAAAATTATGGTGTCATCATGTTTGTATACGGTAGGCCGATAAGAGTAGCCTGTATGAGAACGTTAATTTGAGAAAAAAAAATATTCAGTAAAAACAGAAATTATGGTGTCATCATGTTTGTATACGGTAGGCCGATAAGAGTAGCCTGTATGAGAACGTTAATTTGAGAAAAAATAAATTTTCAGTAAAAGCAGAAATTATGGTGTCATCATGTTTGTATACGGTAGGCAGATAAGTGTAGCTTGTATGAGAACGTTAATTTGACAAAAAAAAAAAGTTTTCAGTAAAAACTGAAATTATGGTGTCATCATGTTTGTATACGGTAGGCCGATAAGAGTAGCTTGTATGAGAACGTTAATTTGAGAAAAAAAAAATTTCAGTGAAAACTGAAATTATGGTGTCATCATGTTTGTATACGGTAAGCCGATAAGAGTAGCTTGTATAAGAACGTTTATTTGAGAAAAAATAAATTTTCAGTAAAAACTGGAATTATGGTGTCATCATGTTTGTATGCGGTAGGCCGATAAGAGTAGCCTGTATGAGAACGTTAATTTGAGAAAAAAAATTATTCAGTAAAAACTGAAATTATGGTGTCATCATGTTTGTATACGGTAGGCCGATAAGAGTAGGTTGTATAAGAACGTTAATTTGAGAAAAAAAAAATTTTCAGTAAAAACAAAAATTATGGTGTCATCATGTTTGTATACGGTAGGCCGATAAGTGTAGCTTGTATGAGAACGTTACTTTTAAAAAAAAAAAAAATTTCAGTAAAAACTGAAATTTTGGTGTCATCATGTTTGTATACGTAGGCCGATGAGAGTAGCTTGTATGAGAACGTTAATTTGAGAAAAAAAAATTTTCAGTAAAAACTGAAATTATGGTGTCATCATGTTTGTATACGGTAGGCCGATAAGAGTAGCCTGTATGAGAACGTTAATTTGAGAAAAAAAAATATTCAGTAAAAACTAAAATTACGGTGTCATCATGTTTGTATACGGTAGGCCGATAAGAGTAGCTTGTATGAGAACGTTAATTTGAGAAAAAAAAAATTTTCAGTAAAAACTGAAATTATGGTGTCATCAGGTTTGTATACGGTAGGCCGATAAGAGTAGCCTGTATGAGAACGTTAATTTGAGAAAAAAAATTTTTAGTAAAAACTGAAATTATGGTGTCATCATGTTTGCATACGGTAGGCCGATAAGAGTAGCCTGTATGAGAACGTTAATTTGAGAAAATATAAATTTTCAGTAAAAACAAAATTTATGGTGTCATCATGTTTGTATACGGTAGGCCGATAAGAGTTGCCTGTATTAGAACGTTAATTTGAGAAAAAAAAAATTTCAGTAAAAACTGGAATTATGGTGTCATCATGTTTGTATACAGTAGGCCGATAAGTTTAGCTTGTATAAAAACGTTAATTTGAGAAAAAAAAATTTTCAGTAAAAACAAAAATTATGGTGTCATCATGTTTGTATACGGTAGGCCGATAAGAGTAGCCTGTATGAGAACGTTAATTTGAGAAAAAAAAATATTCAGTAAAAACAGAAAGTATGGTGTCATCATGTTTGTATACGGTAGGCCGATAAGAGTAGCCTGTATAAGAACGTTAATTTAAAAAAAAAAAAAAAAATTTCAGTAAAAACGGAAATTTTGGTGTCATCATATTTGTATACGGTAGGCCGATAAGAGTAGTCTGTATGAGAACGTTAATTTTAGAAAAAAAAAGTTTTCAGTAAAAACTGAAATTATGGTGTCATCATGTTTGTATACGGTAGGCCGATAAGAGTAGCTTTTATGAGAACGTTAATTTGAGAAAAAAAAATTTCAGTAAAAACAAAAATTATGGTGTCATCATGTTTGTATACGGTAGGCCGATAAGAGTAGCCTGTATGAGAACGTTAATTTGAGAAAAAAAAATATTCAGTAAAAACAGAAATTATGGTGTCATCATGTTTGTATACGGTAGGCCGATAAGAGTAGCTTGTATGAGAACGTTAATTTGAGAAAAAAAAATTTTCAGTAAAAACTGAAATTATGGTGTCATCATGTTTGTATACGGTAGGCCGATAAGAGTAGCCTGTATGAGAACGTTAATTTGAGAAAAAATAAATTTTCAGTAAAAACAGAAATTATGGTGGCATCATGTTTGTATACGGTAGGCAGATAAGAGTAGCCTGTATGAGAACGTTAATTTGAGAAAAAATAAATTTTCAGTAAAAACAGAAAGTATGGTGTCATCATGTTTGTATACGGTAGGCCGATAAGAGTAGCCTGTATGAGAACGTTAATTTGAGAAAAAAAAATATTCAGTAAAAACAGAAATTATGGTGTCATCATGTTTGTATACGATAGGCCGATAAGTGTACCTTGTATGAGAACGTTACTTTTAAAAAAAAAAATTTTCAGTAAAAACTGAAATTATGGTGTCATCATTTTTTTATAGGGTAGGCCGATAAGTGTAGCTTGTATGAGAACGTTACTTTAAAAAAAAAAAAATTTTTCAGTGAAAACTGAACTTATGGTGTCATCATGTTTGTATACGGTAGGCCGATAAGAGTAGCTTGTATGAGAACGTGAATTTGAGAAAAAAAAAATTTTCAGTAAAAACTAAAATTATGGTGTCATCATGTTTGTATACGGTAGGCCGATAAGTGTAGCTGGTATGAGAACGTTACTTTTAAAAAAAAAAAAATTTTCAGTGAAAACTGAAATTATGGTGTCATCATGTTTGTATACGGTAGGCCGATAAGTGTAGCTTGTATGAGAACGTTACTTTTAAAAAAAATAATTCCAGTAAAAACTGAAATTATGGTGTCATCATGTTTGTATACGGTAGGCCGACAAGAGTAGCCTGTATGAGAACGGTAATTTGAGAAAAATAAAATTTTCAATAAAAACTGAAATTATGGTGTCATCATGTTTTTATAGGGTAGGCCGATAAGTGTAGGTTGTATGAGAACGTTACTTTAAAAAAAAAAAAATTTCATTAAAAACTGAAATTATGGTGTCATCATAGTAGGCCGATAAGAGTAGCTTGTATAAGGACGTTAATTTGAGAAAAAAAAATTTTCATTAAAAACAGAAATTATGGTGTCATCATGTTTGTATACGGTAGGCCGATAAGAGCAGCTTGTTTGAGAACGGTAATTTGAGAAAAATAAAATTTTCAATAAAAACTGAAATTATGGTGTCATCATGTTTTTATAGGGTAGCCGATAAAAGTAGCTTGTATGAGAACGTTACTTAAAAAAAAAAAAAAATTCCAGTAAAAACTGAAATTATGGTGTCATCATGTATGTATACGGTAGGCCGATAAGAGTAGCTTGTATAAGAACGTTAATTTGAGAAAAAAAAATTTTCATTAAAAACAGAAATTATGGTGTCATCATGTTTGTATACGGTAGCCGATAAAAGTAGCTTGTATGAGAACGTTAATTTGAGAAAAAATAAATTTTCAGTAAAAACAGAAAGTATGGTGTCATCATGTTTGTATACGGTAGGCCGATAAGAGTAGCCTGTATGAGAACGTTAATTTGAGAAAAAAAAAATATTCAGTAAAAACTGAAATTATGGTGTCATCATGTTTGTATACGGTAGGCCGATAAGTGTAGCTTGTATGAGAACGTTACTTTAAAAAAAAAAAAAAAATTCCAGTAAAAACTGAAATTATGGTGTCATCATGTTTGTATACGGTAGGCCGATTAGTGTAGCTTGTATGAGAACGTTACTTTTAAAAAAAAAAAAAAATTCAGTAAAAACTGAAATTATGGTGTCATAATGTTTGTATACGGTAGGCCGATAAGAGTAGGTTTTATAAGAACGTTAATTTGAAAAAAAAAAATATTCAGTAAAAACTGAAATTATGGTGTCATCATGTTAGTATACGGTAGGCCCATTAGAGTAGCCTGTATGAGAACGTTAATTTGAGAAAAAAAAAATATTCAGTAAAAACTGAAATTATGGTGTCATCATGTTTGTATACGGTAGGCCCATTAGAGTAGCCTGTATGAGAACGTTAATTTGAGAAAAAAAAAAATTTCAGTAAAAACAAAAATTTTGGTGTCATCATGTTTGTATACGGTAGGCCGATAAGAGTAGCCTGTATGAGAACGTTAATTCGAGGAAAAAAAATATTCAGTAAAAACTGAAATTATGGTGTCATCATGTTTGTATACGGTAGGCCGATAAGTGTAGCTTGTATGAGAACGTTACTTTTAAAAAAAAAAAATTTTCAGTGAAAACTGAAATTATGGTGTCGTCATGTTTGTATACGGTAGGCCGATAAGAGTAGCTTGTATGAGAACGTTGATTTGAGAAAAAACAAATGTTCAGTAAAAACAGAAATTATGGTGTCATCATGTTTGTATACGGTAGGCCGATAAGTGTAGCTTGTATGAGAACGTTACTTTTAAAAAAAAAAATTTTTCAGTGAAAACTGAAATTATGGTGTCATCATGTTTGTATACGGTAGGCCGATAAGAGTAGCTTGTATGAGAAAGTTGATTTGAGAAAAAAAAAATGTTCAGTAAAAACAGAAATTATGGTGTCATCATGTTTGTATACGGTAGGCCGATAAGTGTAGCTTGTATGAGAACGTTACTTTTAAAAAAAAAAAAAATTTCAGTAAAAACTGAAATTTTGTTGTCATCATGTTTGTATACGGTAGGCCGATAAGAGTAGCCTGTATGAGAACGTTAATTTAAGAAAAAATAAATTTTCAGTAAAAACTTAAATTTTGGTGTCATCATGTTTGTATACGGTAGGCCGATAAGAGTAGCCTGTATGAGAAAGTTAATTTGAGAAAAAAAAAATTTTCAGTAAAAACTAAAATTATGGTGTCATCATGTTTGTATACGGTAGGCCGATAAGTGTAGCTTGTATGAGAACGTTACTTTTAAAACAAAAAAAAATTCCAGTAAAAACTGAAATTATGATGTCATCATGTTTGTATACGGTAGGCCAATAAGAGTAGCTTTTATAAGAACGTTAATTTGAGAAAAAAAAAATTTTCAGTAAAAACAGAAATTATGGTGTCATCATGTTTGTATACGGTAGGCAGATAAGTGTAGCTTGTATGAGAACGTTAATTTGACAAAAAAAAAAGTTTTCAGTAAAAACTGAAATTATGGTGTCATCATGTTTGTATACGGTAGGCCGATAAGAGTAGCTTGTATGAGAACGTTAATTTGAGAAAAAAAAAATTTCAGTGAAAACTAAAATTATGGTGTCATCATGTTTGTATACGGTAAGCCGATAAGATTAGCTTGTATAAGAACGTTTATTTGAGAAAAAATAAATTTTCAGTAAAAACTGGAATTATGGTGTCATCATGTTTGTATGCGGTAGGCCGATAAGAGTAGCCTGTATGAGAACGTTAATTTGAGAAAAAAAATTATTCAGTAAAAACTGAAATTATGGTGTCATCATTTTTGTATACGGTAGGCCGATAAGTGTACCTTGTATGAGAACGTTACTTTTAAAAAAAAAAAATTTCAGTAAAAACTGAAATTATGGTGTCACCATGTTTGTATACGGTAGGCCGATAAGAGTAGGTTGTATAAGAACGTTAATTTGAGAAAAAAAAAATTTTCAGTAAAAACAAAAATTATGGTGTCATCATGTTTGTATACGGTAGGCCGATAAGTGTAGCTTGTATGAGAACGTTACTTTTAAAAAAAAAAAAAATTTCAGTAAAAACTGAAATTTTGGTGTCATCATGTTTGTATACGTAGGCCGATGAGAGTAGCTTGTATGAGAACGTTAATTTGAGAAAAAAAAATTTTCAGTAAAAACTGAAATTATGGTGTCATCATGTTTGTATACGGTAGGCCGATAAGAGTAGCCTGTATGAGAACGTTAATTTGAGAAAAAAAAATATTCAGTAAAAACAAAAATTACGGTGTCATCATGTTTGTATACGGTAGGCCGATAAGAGTAGCTTGTATGAGAACGTTAATTTGAGAAAAAAAAAATTTTCAGTAAAAACTGAAATTATGGTGTCATCAGGTTTGTATACGGTAGGCCGATAAGAGTAGCCTGTATGAGAACGTTAATTTGAGAAAAAAAATTTTCAGTAAAAACTGAAATTATGGTGTCATCATGTTTGCATACGGTAGGCCGATAAGAGTAGCCTGTATGAGAACGTTAATTTGATAAAATATAAATTTTCAGTAAAAACAAAATTTATGGTGTCATCATGTTTGTATACGGTAGGCCGATAAGAGTAGCCTGTATTAGAACGTTATTTTGAGAAAAAAAAAATTTCAGTAAAAACTGGAATTATGGTGTCATCATGTTTGTATACAGTAGGCCGATAAGTTTAGCTTGTATGAGAACGTTACTTTTAAAAAAAAAAATATTCAGTAAAAACAGAAATTATGGTGTCATCATGTTTGTATACGGTAGGCCGATAAGAGTAGCTTGTATGAGAACGTTAATTTGAGAAAAAAAAATTTTCAGTAAAAACAAAAATTATGGTGTCATCATGTTTGTATACGGTAGGCCGATAAGAGTAGCCTGTATGAGAACGTTAATTTGAGAAAAAAAAATATTCAGTAAAAACAGAAATTATGGTGTCATCATGTTTGTATACGGTAGGCCGATAAGAGTAGCTTGTATGAGAACGTTAATTTGAGAAAAAAAAATTTTCAGTAAAAACTAAAATTATGGTGTCATCATGTTTGTATACGGTAGGCCGATAAGAGTAGCCTGTATGAGAACGTTAATTTGAGAAAAAATAAATTTTCAGTAAAAACAGAAATTATGGTGTCATCATGTTTGTATACGGTAGGCAGATAAGAGTAGCCTGTATGAGAACGTTAATTTGAGAAAAAATAAATTTTCAGTAAAAACAGAAAGTATGGTGTCATCATGTTTGTATACGGTAGGCCGATAAGAGTAGCCTGTATAAGAACGTTAATTTAAAAAAAAAAAAAAAAATTTCAGTAAAAACGGAAATTTTGGTGTCATCATGTTTGTATACGTAGGCCGATGAGAGTAGCTTGTATGAGAACGTTAATTTGAGAAAAAAAAATTTTCAGTAAAAACAGAAATTATGGTGTCATCATGTTTGTATACGGTAGGCCGATAAGAGTAGCCTGTATGAGAACGTTAATTTGAGAAAAAAAAATATTCAGTAAAAACAAAAATTACGGTGTCATCATGTTTGTATACGGTAGGCCGATAAAAGTAGCTTGTATGAGAACGTTAATTTGAGAAAAAAAAAATTTTCAGTAAAAACTGAAATTATGGTGTCATCAGGTTTGTATACGGTAGGCCGATAAGAGTAGCCTGTATGAGAACGTTAATTTGAGAAAAAAAATTTTTAGTAAAAACTGAAATTATGGTGTCATCATGTTTGCATACGGTAGGCCGATAAGAGTAGCCTGTATGAGAACGTTAATTTGAGAAAATATAAATTTTCAGTAAAAACAAAATTTATGGTGTCATCATGTTTGTATACGGTAGGCCGATAAGAGTAGCCTGTATTAGAACGTTATTTTGAGAAAAAAAAAATTTCAGTAAAAACTGGAATTATGGTGTCATCATGTTTGTATACAGTAGGCCGATAAGTTTAGCTTGTATGAGAACGTTACTTTTAAAAAAAAAAAAAAATTCAGTAAAAACAGAAATTTTGGTGTCATCATGTTTGTATACGGTAGGCCGATAAGAGTAGTCTGTATGAGAACGTTAATTTGACAAAAAAAAAGTTTTCAGTAAAAACTGAAATTATGGTGTCATCATGTTTGTATACGGTAGGCCGATAAGAGTAGCTTTTATAAGAACGTTAATTTGAGAAAAAAAAATTTTCAGTAAAAACAAAAATTATGGTGTCATCATGTTTGTATACGGTAGGCCGATAAGAGTAGCCTGTATGAGAACGTTAATTTGAGAAAAAAAAATATTCAGTAAAAACAGAAATTATGGTGTCATCATGTTTGTATACGGTAGGCCGATAAGAGTAGCTTGTATGAGAACGTTAATTTGAGAAAAAAAAATTTTCAGTAAAAACAGAAATTATGGTGTCATCATGTTTGTATACGGTAGGCAGATAAGAGTAGCCTGTATGAGAACGTTAATTTGAGAAAAAATAAATTTTCAGTAAAAACAGAAAGTATGGTGTCATCATGTTTGTATACGGTAGGCCGATAAGAGTAGCCTGTATGAGAACGTTAATTTGAGAAAAAAAAATATTCAGTAAAAACAGAAATTATGGTGTCATCATGTTTGTATACGGTAGGCCGATAAGTGTACCTTGTATAAGAACGTTACTTTTAAAAAAAAAAATTTTCAGTAAAAACTGAAATTATGGTGTCATCATTTTTTTATAGGGTAGGCCGATAAGTGTAGCTTGTATGAGAACGTTACTTTAAAAAAAAAAAAATTTTTCAGTGAAAACTGAACTTATGGTGTCATCATGTTTGTATACGGTAGGCCGATAAGAGTAGCTTGTATGAGAACGTGAATTTGAGAAAAAAAAAATTTTCAGTAAAAACTAAAATTATGGTGTCATCATGTTTGTATACGGTAGGCCGATAAGTGTAGCTCGTATGAGAACGTTACTTTTAAAAAAAAAAAAATTTTCAGTGAAAAATGAAATTATGGTGTCATCATGTTTGTATACGGTAGGCCGATAAGTGTAGCTTGTATGAGAACGTTACTTTTAAAAAAAAAAAATTCCAGTAAAAACTGAAATTATGGTGTCATCATGTTTGTATACGGTAGGCCGATAAGAGTAGCCTGTATGAGAACGGTAATTTGAGAAAAATAAAATTTTCAATAAAAACTGAAATTATGGTGTCATCATGTTTTTATAGGGTAGGCCGATAAGTGTAGCTTGTATGAGAACGTTACTTTAAAAAAAAAAAAAAATTTCAGTAAAAACTGAAATTATGGTGTCATCATGTATGTATACGGTAGGCCGATAAGAGTAGCTTGTATAAGAACGTTAATTTGAGAAAAAAAAATTTTCATTAAAAACAGAAATTATGGTGTCATCATGTTTGTATACGGTAGGCCGATAAGAGTAGCTTGTATGAGAACGGTAATTTGAGAAAAATAAAATTTTCAATAAAAACTGAAATTATGGTGTCATCATGTTTTTATAGGGTAGGCCGATAAGTGTAGCTTGTATGAGAACGTTACTTAAAAAAAAAAATAAAATTCCAGTAAAAACTGAAATTATGGTGTCATCATGTATGTATACGGTAGGCCGATAAGAGTAGCTTGTATAAGAACGTTAATTTGAGAAAAAAAAATTTTCATTAAAAACAGAAATTATGGTGTCATCATGTTTGTATACGGTAGCCGATAAGAGTAGCCTGTATGAGAACGGTAATTTGAGAAAAATAAAATTTTTAATAAAAACTGAAATTATGGTGTCATCATGTTTTTATAGGGTAGGCCGATAAGTGTAGCTTGTATGAGAACGTTACTTTTAAAAAAAAAAAAAAATTCAGTAAAAACTGAAATTATGGTGTCATAATGTTTGTATACGGTAGGCCGATAAGAGTAGCCTGTATGAGAACGTTAATTTGAGAAAAAAAAATATTCAGTAAAAACAGAAATTATGGTGTCATCATGTTTGTATACGGTAGGCCGATAAGTGTACCTTGTATGAGAACGTTACTTTTAAAAAAAAAAAATATTCAGTAAAAACTGAAATTATGGTGTCATCATGTTTGTATACGGTAGGCCGATAAGTGTAGCTTGTATGAGAACGTTACTTTAAAAAAAAAAAAAAAATTCCAGTAAAAACTGAAATTATGGTGTCATCATGTTTGTATACGGTAGGCCGATTAGTGTAGCTTGTATGAGAACGTTACTTTTAAAAAAAAAAAAAAATTCAGTAAAAACTGAAATTATGGTGTCATAATGTTTGTATACGGTAGGCCGATAAGAGTAGGTTTTATAAGAACGTTAATTTGAAAAAAAAAAATATTCAGTAAAAACTGAAATTATGGTGTCATCATGTTTGTATACGGTAGGCCCATTAGAGTAGCCTGTATGAGAACGTTAATTTGAGAAAAAAAAAATATTTTGTAAAAACTGAAATTATGGTGTCATCATGTTTGTATACGGTAGGCCCATTAGAGTAGCCTGTATGAGAACGTTAATTTGAGAAAAAAAAAAATTTCAGTAAAAACAAAAATTTTGGTGTCATCATGTTTGTATACGGTAGGCCGATAAGAGTAGCCTGTATGAGAACGTTAATTCGAGGAAAAAAAATATTCAGTAAAAACTGAAATTATGGTGTCATCATGTTTGTATACGGTAGGCCGATAAGTGTAGCTTGTATGAGAACGTTACTTTAAAAAAAAAAAATTTTTCAGTGAAAACTGAAATTATGGTGTCATCATGTTTGTATACGGTAGGCCGATAAGAGTAGCATGTATGAGAACGTTGATTTGAGAAAAAAAAAATGTTCAGTAAAAACAGAAATTATGGTGTCATCATGTTTGTATACGGTAGGCCGATAAGTGTAGCTTGGATGAGAACGTTACTTTTAAAAAAAAAAAAAATTTCAGTAAAAACTGAAATTTTGTTGTCATCATGTTTGTATACGGTAGGCCGATAAGAGTAGCCTGTATGAGAACGTTAATTTAAGAAAAAATAAATTTTCAGTAAAAACTTAAATTTTGGTGTCATCATGTTTGTATACGGTAGGCCGATAAGAGTAGCCTGTATGAGAACGTTAATTTGAGAAAAAAAAAATTTTCAGTAAAAACTAAAATTATGGTGTCATAATGTTTGTATACGGTAGGCCGATAAGTGTAGCTATGAGAACGTTACTTTTAAAAAAAAAAAATTTTCAGTGAAAACTGAAATTATGGTGTCATCATGTTTGTATACGGTAGGCCGATAAGTGTAGCTTGTATGAGAACGTTACTTTTAAAACAAAAAAAAATTCCAGTAAAAACTGAAATTATGATGTCATCATGTTTGTATACGGTAGGCCAATAAGAGTAGCCTGTATGAGAACGGTAATTTGAGAAAAATAAAATTTTCAATAAAAACTGAAATTATGGTGTCATCATGTTTTTATAGGGTAGGCCGATAAGTGTAGCTTGTATGAGAACGATACTTTAAAAAAAAAAAAAATTTCAGTAAAAACTGAAATTATGGTGTCATCATGTTTGTATACGGTAGGCCGATAAGAGTAGCCTGTATTAGAACGTTAATTTGAAAAAAAAAAATTTCAGTAAAAACTGGAATTATGGTGTCATCATGTTTGTATACGGTAGGCCGATAAGTTTAGCTTGTATGAGAACGTTACTTTTAAAAACAAAAAAAAATTCCAGTAAAAACTGAAATTATGGTGTCATCATGTTTGTATACGGTAGGCCAATAAGAGGAGCCTGTATGAGAACGGTAATTTGAGAAAAATAAAATTTTCAATAAAAACTGAAATAATGGTGTCATCATAATTTTATAGGGTAGGCCGATAAGTGTAGCTTGTATGAGAACGTTACTTTAAAAAAAAAAAAAAAATTTCAGTAAAAACTGAAATTATGGTGTCATCATGTTTGTATACGGTAGGCCGATAAGAGTAGCTTGTATAAGAACGTTAATTTGAGAAAAAAAGAATTTTCAGTAAAAACAGAAATTATGGTGTCATCATGTTTGTATACGGTAGGCCGATAAGAGTAGCCTGTATGAGAACGTTAATTTGAGAAAAAATAAATTTTCAGTAAAAACTGAAATTATGGTGTCATCATGTTTGTATACGGTAGGCCGATAAGTGTAGCTTGTATGAGAACGTTAATTGGAGAAAAACAAAATTTCCAGTAAAAACTGAAGTTATGGTGTCTACGTGTTTGTATACGGTAGGCTGGTTAGAGTAGCCTGTATTAGAACGTTAATTTGAGAAAAACAAAATTTCCAGTATAAACTGAAATTATGGTGTCATCGTGTTTGTATACGGTAGACCGATAAGAGTAGCCTGTATGAGAACGTTAATTTGAGAAAAAAAAAATTTTCAGTAAAAACTGAAGTTATGGTGTCATCATGTTTGTATACGGTAGGCCGATAAGAGTAGCTTGTATAAGAACGTTAATTTGAGAAAAAAAGAATTTTCAGTAAAAACAGAAATTATGGTGTCATCATGTTTGTATACGGTAGGCCGATAAGAGTAGCCTGTATGAGAACGTTAATTTGAGAAAAAATAAATTTTCAATAAAAACTGAAATTATGGTGTCATCATGTTTGTATACGGTAGGCTGGTTAGAGTAGCCTGTATTAGAACGTTAATTTGAGAAAAACAAAATTTCCAGTATAAACTGAAATTATGGTGTCATCGTGTTTGTATACGGTAGACCGATAAGAGTAGCCTGTATTAGAACGTTAATTTGAAAAAAAAAAATTTCAGTAAAAACTGGAATTATGGTGTCATCATGTTTGTATACGGTAGGCCGATAAGTTTAGCTTGTATGAGAACGTTACTTTTAAAAACAAAAAAAAATTCCAGTAAAAACTGAAATTATGGTGTCATCATGTTTGTATACGGTAGGCCAATAAGAGGAGCCTGTATGAGAACGGTAATTTGAGAAAAATAAAATTTTCAATAAAAACTGAAATAATGGTGTCATCATAATTTTATAGGGTAGGCCGATAAGTGTAGCTTGTATGAGAACGTTACTTTAAAAAAAAAAAAAAAATATTCAGTAAAAACTAAAATTACGGTGTCATCATGTTTGTATACGGTAGGCCGATAAGAGTAGCCTGTATGAGAACGTTAATTTGAGAAAAAAAAAATATTCAGTAAAAACTGAAATTATGGTGTCATCATGTTTGTATACGGTAGGCCGATAAGTGTAGCTTGTATGAGAACGTTACTTTAAAAAAAAAAAATTTCAGTAAAAACTGAAATTTTGGTGTCATCATGTTTGTATACGGTAGGCCGATAAGAGTAGCTTGTATGAGAACGTTAATTTGAGAAAAAAAAAATTTCAGTAAAAACTGAAATTATGGTGTCATCATGTTTGTATACGGTAGGCCGATAAGTGTAGCTTGTATGAGAACGTTACTTTTAGAAAAAAAAAAATTTTCAGTGAAAACTGAAATTATGGTGTCATCATGTTTGTATACGGTAGGCCGATAAGAGTAGCTTGTATGAGTACGTTGATTTGAGAAAAAAAAAATGTTCAGTAAAAACAGAAATTATGGTGTCATCATGTTTGTATACGGTAGGCCGATAAGAGTAGCCTGTATGAGAACGTTAATTTGAGAAAAAAAAATTTTTCAGTGAAAACTGAAATTATGGTGTCATCATGTTTGTATACGGTAGGCCGATAAGAGTAGCTTGTATGAGAACGTTGATTTGAGAAAAAAAAAATTTTCAGTAAAAACTGAAATTATGGTGTCATCATGTTTGTATACGGTAGGCCGATAAGAGTAGCTTGTATGAGAACGTTAATTTAAGAAAAAAAAAATTTTCAGTGAAAACTGAACTTATGGTGTCATCATGTTTGTATACGGTAGGCCGATAAGAGTAGCTTGTATGAGAACGTGAATTTGAGAAAAAAAAAATTTTCAGTAAAAACTAAAATTATGGTGTCATCATGTTTGTATACGGTAGGCCGATAAGTGTAGCTCGTATGAGAACGTTACTTTTAAAAAAAAAAAATTTTCAGTGAAAACTGAAATTATGGTGTCATCATGTTTGTATACGGTAGGCCGATAAGTGTAGCTTGTATGAGAACGTTACTTTTAAAAAAAAAAAATTCCAGTAAAAACTGAAATTATGGTGTCATCATGTTTGTATACGGTAGGCCGATAAGAGTAGCCTGTATGAGAACGGTAATTTGAGAAAAATAAAATTTTTAATAAAAACTGAAATTATGGTGTCATCATGTTTTTATAGGGTAGGCCGATAAGTGTAGCTTGTATGAGAACGTTACTTTAAAAAAAAAAAAAAATTCCAGTAAAAACTGAAATTATGGTGTCATCATGTATGTATACGGTAGGCCGATAAGAGTAGCTTGTATAAGAACGTTAATTTGAGAAAAAAAAATTTTCATTAAAAACAGAAATTATGGTGTCATCATGTTTGTATACGGTAGGCCGATAAGAGTAGCTTGTATGAGAACGTTAATTTGAGAAAAAATAAATTTTCAGTAAAAACAGAAAGTATGGTGTCATCATGTTTGTATACGGTAGGCCGATAAGAGTAGCCTGTATGAGAACGTTAATTTGAGAAAAAAAAAATATTCAGTAAAAACTGAAATTATGGTGTCATCATGTTTGTATACGGTAGGCCGATAAGTGTAGCTTGTATGAGAACGTTACTTTAAAAAAAAAAAAAAAATTCCAGTAAAAACTGAAATTATGGTGTCATCATGTTTGTATACGGTAGGCCGATTAGTGTAGCTTGTATGAGAACGTTACTTTTAAAAAAAAAAAAAATTCAGTAAAAACTGAAATTATGGTGTCATAATGTTTGTATACGGTAGGCCGATAAGAGTAGGTTTTATAAGAACGTTAATTTGAAAAAAAAAAATATTCAGTAAAAACTGAAATTATGGTGTCATCATGTTTGTATACGGTAGGCCCATTAGAGTAGCCTGTATGAGAACGTTAATTTGAGAAAAAAAAAATATTCAGTAAAAACTGAAATTATGGTGTCATCATGTTTGTATACGGTAGGCCCATTAGAGTAGCCTGTATGAGAACGTTAATTTGAGAAAAAAAAAATTTCAGTAAAAACAAAAATTTTGGTGTCATCATGTTTGTATACGGTAGGCCGATAAGAGTAGCCTGTATGAGAACGTTAATTCGAGGAAAAAAAATATTCAGTAAAAACTGAAATTATGGTGTCATCATGTTTGTATACGGTAGGCCGATAAGTGTAGCTTGTATGAGAACGTTACTTTTAAAAAAAAAAAATTTTCAGTGAAAACTGAAATTATGGTGTCGTCATGTTTGTATACGGTAGGCCGATAAGAGTAGCTTGTATGAGAACGTTGATTTGAGAAAAAACAAATGTTCAGTAAAAACAGAAATTATGGTGTCATCATGTTTGTATACGGTAGGCCGATAAGTGTAGCTTGTATGAGAACGTTACTTTTAAAAATAAAAATTTTTCAGTGAAAACTGAAATTATGGTGTCATCATGTTTGTATACGGTAGGCCGATAAGAGTAGCTTGTATGAGAACGTTGATTTGAGAAAAAAAAAATGTTCAGTAAAAACAGAAATTATGGTGTCATCATGTTTGTATACGGTAGGCCGATAAGTTTAGCTTGTATGAGAACGTTACTTTTAAAAAAAAAAAAAAATTCCAGTAAAAACTGAAATTATGGTGTCATCATGTTTGTATACGGTAGGCCGATAAGAGTAGCCTGTATGAGAACGTTAATTTAAGAAAAAATAAATTTTCAGTAAAAACTTAAATTTTGGTGTCATCATGTTTGTATACGGTAGGCCGATAAGAGTAGCCTGTATGAGAACGTTAATTTGAGAAAAAAAAAAATTTTCAGTAAAAACTAAAATTATGGTGTCATCATGTTTGTATACGGTAGGCTGATAAGTGTAGCTATGAGAACGTTACTTTTAAAAAAAAAAAAATTTTCAGTGAAAACTGAAATTATGGTGTCATCATGTTTGTATACGGTAGGCCGATAAGTGTAGCTTGTATGAGAACGTTACTTTTAAAACAAAAAACAATTCCAGTAAAAACTGAAATTATGATGTCATCATGTTTGTATACGGTAGGCCAATAAGAGTAGCCTGTATGAGAACGGTAATTTGAGAAAAATAAAATTTTCAATAAAAACTGAAATTATGGTGTCATCATGTTTTTATAGGGTAGGCCGATAAGTGTAGCTTGTATGAGAACGATACTTTAAAAAAAAAAAAAATTTCAGTAAAAACTGAAATTATGGTGTCATCATGTTTGTATACGGTAGGCCGATAAGAGTAGCCTGTATTAGAACGTTAATTTGAGAAAAAAAAAATTTCAGTAAAAACTGGAATTATGGTGTCATCATGTTTGTATACGGTAGGCCGATAAGTTTAGCTTGTATGAGAACGTTACTTTTAAAAACAAAAAAAAATTCCAGTAAAAACTGAAATTATGGTGTCATCATGTTTGTATACGGTAGGCCAGTAAGAGGAGCCTGTATGAGAACGGTAATTTGAGTAAAATAAAATTTTCAATAAAAACTGAAATAATGGTGTCATCATAATTTTATAGGGTAGGCCGATAAGTGTAGCTTGTATGAGAACGTTACTTTAAAAAAAAAAAAAAAATTTCAGTAAAAACTGAAATTATGGTGTCATCATGTTTGTATACGGTAGGCCGATAAGAGTAGCTTGTATAAGAACGTTAATTTGAGAAAAAAAGAATTTTCAGTAAAAACAGAAATTATGGTGTCATCATGTTTGAATACGGTAGGCCGATAAGAGTAGCCTGTATGAGAACGTTAATTTGAGAAAAAAAAAATATTCAGTAAAAACTGAAATTATGGTGTCATCATGTTTGTATACGGTAGGCCGATAAGTGTAGCTTGTATGAGAACGTTACATTAAAAAAAAAAAAAAAAATTCCAGTAAAAACTGAAATTATGGTGTCATCATGTTTGTATACGGTAGGCCGATAAGAGTAGGTTGTATAAGAACGTTAATTTGAGAAAAAAAAAATTTTCAGTAAAAACTGAAATTATGGTGTCATCATGTTTGTATACGGTAGGCCGATAAGTGTAGCTTGTATGAGAACGTTACTTTAAAAAAAAAAAAAATTTCAGTAAAAACTGAAATTTTGGTGTCATCATGTTTGTATACGGTAGGCCGATAAGAGTAGCTTGTATGAGAACGTTAATTTGAGAAAAAAAAAATTTTCAGTAAAAACTGAAATTATGGTGTCATCATGTTTGTATACGGTAGGCCGATAAGTGTAGCTTGTATGAGAACGTTACTTTTAGAAAAAAAAAAATTTTCAGTGAAAACTGAAATTATGGTGTCATCATGTTTGTATACGGTAGGCCGATAAGAGTAGCTTGTATGAGTACGTTGATTTGAGAAAAAAAAAATGTTCAGTAAAAACAGAAATTATGGTGTCATCATGTTTGTATACGGTAGGCCGATAAGAGTAGCCTGTATGAGAACGTTAATTTGAGAAAAAAAAAATTTTCAGTGAAAACTGAAATTATGGTGTCATCATGTTTGTATACGGTAGGCCGATAAGATTAGCTTGTATAAGAACGTTGATTTGAGAAAAAAAAAATTTTCAGTAAAAACTGAAATTATGGTGTCATCATGTTTGTATACGGTAGGCCGATAAGAGTAGCTTGTATGAGAACGTTAATTTAAGAAAAAAAAAATTTTCAGTGAAAACTGAACTTATGGTGTCATCATGTTTGTATACGGTAGGCCGATAAGAGTAGCTTGTATGAGAACGTGAATTTGAGAAAAAAAAAATTTTCAGTAAAAACTAAAATTATGGTGTCATCATGTTTGTATACGGTAGGCCGATAAGTGTAGCTCGTATGAAAACGTTACTTTTACAAAAAAAAAAATTTTCAGTGAAAACTGAAATTATGGTGTCATCATGTTTGTATACGGTAGGCCGATAAGTGTAGCTTGTATGAGAACGTTACTTTTAAAAAAAAAAATTCCAGTAAAAACTGAAATTATGGTGTCATCATGTTTGTATACGGTAGGCCGATAAGAGTAGCCTGTATGAGAACGGTAATTTGAGAAAAATAAAATTTTTAATAAAAACTGAAATTATAATGTCATCATGTTTTTATAGGGTAGGCCGATAAGTGTAGCTTGTATGAGAACGTTACTTTAAAAAAAAAAAAAAATTCCAGTAAAAACTGAAATTATGGTATCATCAAGTATGTATACGGTAGGCCGATAAGAGTAGCTTGTATAAGAACGTTAATTTGAGAAAAAAAATTTTTCATTAAAAACAGAAATTATGGTGTCATCATGTTTGTATACGGTAGGCCGATAAGAGTAGCTTGTATGAGAACGTTAATTTGAAAAAAAATAAATTTTCAGTAAAAACAGAAAGTATGGTGTCATCATGTTTGTATACGGTAGGCCGATAAGAGTAGCCTGTATGAGAACGTTAATTTGAGAAAAAAAAAATATTCAGTAAAAACTGAAATTATGGTGTCATCATGTTTGTATACGGTAGGCCGATAAGTGTAGCTTGTATGAGAACGTTACTTTAAAAAAAAAAAAAAAAATTCCAGTAAAAACTGAAATTATGGTGTCATCATGTTTGTATACGGTAGGCCGATTAGTGTAGCTTGTATGAGAACGTTACTTTAAAAAAAAAAAAAAAATTCAGTAAAAACTGAAATTATGGTGTCATAATGTTTGTATACGGTAGGCCGATAAGAGTAGGTTTTATAAGAACGTTAATTTGAAAAAAAAAAATATTCAGTAAAAACTGAAATTATGGTGTCATCATGTTTGTATACGGTAGGCCCATTATGCCTGTATGAGAACGTTAATTTGATAAAAAACAAATATTCAGTAAAAACTGAAATTATGGTGTCATCATGTTTGTATACGGTAGGCCCATTAGAGTAGCCTGTATGAGAACGTTAATTTGAGAAAAAAAAAATTTTCAGTAAAAACAAAAATTTTGGTGTCATCATGTTTGTATACGGTAGGCCGATAAGAGTAGCCTGTATGAGAACGTTAATTCGAGGAAAAAAAATATTCAGTAAAAACTGAAATTGTGGTGTCATCATGTTTGTATACGGTAGGCCGATAAGTGTAGCTTGTATGAGAACGTTACTTTTAAAAAAAAAAAATTTTCAGTGAAAACTGAAATTATGGTGTCATCATGTTTGTATACGGTAGGCCGATAAGAGTAGCTTGTATGAGAACGTTGATTTGAGAAAAAAAAAATGTTCAGTAAAAACAGAAATTATGGTGTCATCATGTTTGTATACGGTAGGCCGATAAGTGTAGCTTGTATTAGAACGTTTATTTGAGAAAAAAAAAATTTCAGTAAAAACTGGAATTATGGTGTCATCATGTTTGTATACGGTAGGCCGATAAGTTTAGCTTGTATGAGAACGTTACTTTTAAAAACAAAAAAAAATTCCAGTAAAAACTGAAATTATGGTGTCATCATGTTTGTATACGGTAGGCCAATAAGAGGAGCCTGTATGAGAACGGTAATTTGAGACAAATAAAATTTTCAATAAAAACTGAAATTATGGTGTCATCATGTTTTTATAGGGTAGGCCGATAAGTGTAGCTTGTATGAGAACGTTACTTTAAAAAAAAAAAAAAAATTTCAGTAAAAACTGAAATTATGGTGTCATCATGTTTGTATACGGTAGGCCGATAAGAGTAGCTTGTATAAGAACGTTAATTTGCGAAAAAAAGAATTTTCAGTAAAAACAGAAATTATGGTGTCATCATGTTTGTATACGGTAGGCCGATAAGAGTAGCCTGTATGAGAACGTTAATTTTAGAAAAAATAAATTTTCAGTAAAAACTGAAATTATGGTGTCATCATGTTTGTATACGGTAGGCCGATAAGAGTAGCCTGTATGAGAACGTTAATTTGAGAAAAAAAAAATATTCAGTAAAAACTGAAATTATGGTGTCATCATGTTTGTATACGGTAGGCCGATAAGTGTTGCTTGTATGAGAACGTTACATTAAAAAAAAAAAAAAAAATTCCAGTAAAAACTGAAATTATGGTGTCATCATGTTTGTATACGGTAGGCCGATAAGAGTAGCTTGTATGAGAACGTTAATTTGAGAAAAAAAAAATTTTCAGTAAAAACTGAAATTATGGTGTCATCATGTTTGTATACGGTAGGCCGATAAGAGTAGGTTGTATAAGAACGTTAATTTGAGAAAAAAAAAATTTTTAGTAAAAACTGAAATTATGGTGTCATCATGTTTGTATACGGTAGGCCGATAAGTGTAGCTTGTATGAGAACGTTACTTTAAAAATAAAAAAATTCCAGTAAAAACTGAAATTTTGGTGTCATCATGTTTGTATACGGTAGGCCGATAAGAGTAGGTTGTATGAGAACGTTAATTTGAGAAAAAAAAAATTTTCAGTAAAAACTGAAATTATGGTGTCATCATGTTTGTATACGGTAGGCCGATAAGAGTAGCCTGTATGAGAACGTTACTTAAAAAAAAAAAAAAAATTTCAGTGAAAACTGAAATTATGGTGTCATCATTTTTGTATACGGTAGGCCGATAAGAGTAGCTTGTATGAGAACGTGAATTTGAGAAAAAAAAAATTTTCAGTGAAAACTAAAATTATGGTGTCATCATGTTTGTATACGGTAGGCCGATAAGTGTAGCTTGTATGAGAACGTTACTTTTAAAAAAAAAAAAAATTTTCAGTGAAAACTGAAATTATGGTGTCATCATGTTTGTATACGGTAGGCCGATAAGTGTAGCTTGTATGAGAACGTTACTTTTAAAAAAAAAAATTCCAGTAAAAACTGAAATTATGGTGTCATCATGTTTGTATACGGTAGACCGATAAGTGTAGCTTGTATGAGAACGTTACTTTTAAAAAAAAAAAATTCCAGTAAAAACTGAAATTATGGTGTCATCATGTTTGTATACGGTAGGCCGATAAGTGCAGCTTGTATGAGAATGTTACTTTAAAAAAAAAAAAATTCCAGTAAAAACTGAAATTTTGGTGTCATCATGTCTGTATACGGTAGGCCGATAAGAGTAGCTTGTATGAGACCGTTATTTGAGAAAAAAAAAATATTCAGTAAAAACTGAAATTATGGTGTCATCATGTTTGTATACGGTAGGCCGATTAGTGTAGCTTGTATGAGAACGTTACTTTTAAAAAAAAAAAAAAATTTCAGTAAAAACTGAAATTATGGTGTCATCATGTTTGTATACGGTAGGCCGATAAGTGTAGCTTGTATGAGACCGTTATTTGAGAAAAAAAAAATATTCAGTAAAAACTGAAATTATGGTGTCATCATGTTTGTATACGGTAGGCCGATTAGTGTAGCTTGTATGAGAACGTTACTTTTAAAAAAAAAAAACAATTTCAGTAAAAACTGAAATTATGGTGTCATCATGTTAGTATACGGTAGGTCCATTAGAGTAGCCTGTATGAGAACGTTAATTTGAGAAAAAAAAAATTTTCAGTAAAAACAAAAATTTTGGTGTCATCATGTTTGTATACGGTAGGCCGATAAGAGTAGCCTGTATGAGAACGTTAATTTGAGGAAAAAAAATATTCAGTAAAAACTGAAATTATGGTGTCATCATGTTTGTATACGGTAGGCCGATAAGAGTAGCTTGTATGAGAACGTGAATTTGAGAAAAAAAAAATTTTCAGTAAAAACTAAAATTATGGTGTCATCGTGTTTGTATACGGTAGGCCGATAAGTGTAGCTTGTATGAGAACGTTACTTTAAAAAAAAAAAAATGTTCAGTAAAAACAGAAATTATGGTGTCATCATGTTAGTATACGGTAGGCCCATTAGAGTAGCCTGTATGAGAACGTTAATTTGAGAAAAAAAAAATTTTCAGTAAAAACAAAAATTTTGGTGTCATCATGTTTGTATACGGTAGGCCGATAAGAGTAGCCTGTATGAGAACGTTAATTTGAGGAAAAAAAATATTCAGTAAAAACTGAAATTATGGTGTCATCATGTTTGTATACGGTAGGCCGATAAGAGTAGCTTCTATGAGAACGTTAATTTAAGAAAAAAAAAATTTTCAGTAAAAACTGAAATTATGGTGTCATCGTGTTTGTATACGGTAGACCGATAACAGTAGCCAGTATGAGAACGTTGATTTGAGATAAACAAAAATTTCAGTAAAAACTGAAATTATGGTGTCATCGTGTTTGTATACGGTAGGCTGATAAGAGTAGCCTGTATGAGAACGTTAATTTAAGAAAAAAAAAATTTCCAGTATAAACTGAAATTATTGTTTCATCATGTTTGTATACGGTAGGCTGACACTGGTAGCCTGTATCAGACAGCTATTTCGGGAAATAATTTTTTTCAGTGAATACAGATATTATGCTGTGTTTGTGTTTGTATACGGTAAGCCGATAAGAGTACCCTGTATGAGAACGTTAATATGTGGGAAAAAAATTTTTAGTAAAAACTGAAATTATGGTGTCATCATGTTTGTATACGGTAGGCCGATAAGTGTAGCTTGTATGAGAACGTTACTTTAAAAAAAAAAAAATGTTCAGTAAAAACAGAAATTATGGTGTCATCATGTTAGTATACGGTAGGCCCATTAGAGTAGCCTGTATGAGAACGTTAATTTGAGAAAAAAAAAATTTTCAGTAAAAACAAAAATTTTGGTGTCATCATGTTTGTATACGGTAGGCCGATAAGAGTAGCCTGTATGAGAACGTTAATTTGAGGAAAAAAAATTTTCAGTAAAAACTGAAGTTATGGTGTGTACGTGTTTGTATACGGTAGGCTGATAAGAGTAGCGTGTATGAGAACGTTAATTTGAGAAAAACAAAATTTTCAGTAAAAACTGAAATTATGGTGTCATCGTGTTTGTATACGGTAGACCGATAACAGTAGCCAGTATGAGAACGTTGATTTGAGATAAACAAAAATTTCAGTAAAAACTGAAATTATGGTGTCATCGTGTTTGTGTACGGTAGGCTGATAAGAGTAGCCTGTATGAGAACGTTAATTTAAGAAAAAAAAAATTTTCAGTAAAAACTGAAGTTATGGTGTCTACGTGTTTGTATACGGTAGGCTGATAAGAGTAGCCTGTATGAGAACGTTAATTTGAGAAAAACAAAATTTTCAGTAAAAACTTAAGTTATGGTGTCTACGTGTTTGTATACGGTAGGCTGATAAGAGTAGCCTGTATGAGAACGTTAATTTGAGAAAAACAAAATTTTCAGTAAAAACTGAAATTATGGTGTCATCGTGTTTGTATACGGTAGGCTGATAAGAGTAGCCTGTATGAGCACGTTAAATTGAGAAAAAAAAATTTTCAGTAAAAACTTAAGTTATGGTGTCTACGTGTTTGTATACGGTAGGCTGATAAGAGTAGCCTGTATGAGAATGTTAATTTAAGAAAAGAAAAATTTTCAGTAAAAACTGAAGTTATGGTGTCTACGTGTTTGTATACGGTAGGCTGATAAGAGTAGCCTGTATGAGAACGTTAAATTGAGAAAAAAAAATTTTCAGTGAAGACTGAAGTTATGGTGTCATCGTGTCAGTATACTGTAGGCCGATAAGAGTAGCCTGTATGAGAACGTTAATTTGAGAAAAACAAAATTTTCAGTAAAAACTGAAATTATGGTGTCATCGTGTTTGTATACGGTAGGCTGATAAGAGTAGCCTGTATGAGAACGTTAAATTGAGAAAAAAAAATTTTCAGTAAAAACTTAAGTTATGGTGTCTACGTGTTTGTATACGGTAGGCTGATAAGAGTAGCCTGTATGAGAACGTTAATTTAAGAAAAGAAAAATTTTCAGTAAAAACTGAAGTTATGGTGTCTACGTGTTTGTATACGGTAGGCTGATAAGAGTAGCCTGTATGAGAACGTTAAATTGAGAAAAAAAAATTTTCAGTGAAGACTGAAGTTATGGTGTCATCGTGTTTGTATACGGTAGGCTGATAAGAGTAGCCTGTATGACAACGTTGATTTGAGAAAAACAAAATTTTCAGTAAAAACTGAAATTATGGTCTCGTCGTGTTTGTATACTGTAGGCCGATAAGAGTAGCCAGTATGAGAACGTTAATTTAAGAAGAAAAAAAATTTCCAGTATAAACTGAAATTATTGTTTCATCATGTTTTTATAAGGTAGGCTGATAAGAGTAGCGTGTATGAGAACGTTAATTTGAGAAAAACAAAATTTCCAGTATAAACTGAAATTATGGTGTCATCGTGTTTGTATAAGGTAGACCGATAACAGTAGCCAGTATGAGAACGTTGATTTAGGAAAAAAAAAAAATTTTCCACTATAAACTGAAATTATGGTGTCATCGTGTTTGTATACTGTAGGCCGATAAGAGTAGCCTGTATGAGAACATTAATTTGAGAAAAAAAAAATTTCCAGTATAAACTGAAATGATGGTGTCGTCGTGTTTGTATACTGTAGGCCGATAAGAGTAGCCAGTATGAGAACGTTAATTTAAGAAGAAAAAAAATTTCCAGTATAAACTGAAATTATTGTTTCATCATGTTTGTATACGGTAGGCTGACACTGGTAGCCTGTATCAGACAGCTATTTCGGGAAATAATTTTTTTCAGTGAATACAGATATTATGCTGTGTTTGTGTTGTATACGGTAAGCCGATAAGAGTAGCCTTTATGAGAACGTTAATTTAAGAAAAGAAAAATTTTCAGTAAAAACTGAAATTATGGTCTCGTCGTGTTTGTATACTGTAGGCCGATAAGAGTAGCCAGTATGAGAACGTTAATTTAAGAAGAAAAAAAATTTCCAGTATAAACTGAAATTATTGTTTCATCATGTTTTTATAAGGTAGGCTGATAAGAGTAGCGTGTATGAGAACGTTAATTTGAGAAAAACAAAATTTCCAGTATAAACTGAAATTATGGTCTCATCGTGTTTGTATAAGGTAGACCGATAAGAGTACCCTGTATGAGAACGTTAATTTGAGATAAACAAAAATTTCAGTAAGAACTGAAATTATGGTGTCATCTTGTTTGTATACGGTAGGCTGATAAGAGTAGCCTGTATGAGAACGTTAATTTAAGAAAAAAAAAATTTTCAGTAAAAACTGAAGTTATGGTGTCTACGTTTTTGTATACGGTAGGCTGATAAGAGTAGCCTGTATGAGAACGTTATTTTGACAAAAAAAAAATTTTCAGTAAAAACTTAAGTTATGGTGTCTACGTGTTTGTATACGGTAGGCTGATAAGAGTAGCCTGTATGAGAACGTTAATTTGAGAAAAAAAAAATTTCCAGTATAAACTGAAATTATGGTGTCGTCGTGTTTGTATACTGTAGGCCGATAAGAGTAGCCTGTATGAGAACGTTAATTTGAGAAAAAAAAAATTTTCAGTAAAAACTGAAGTTATGGTGTGTACGTGTTTGTATACGGTAGGCTGATAAGAGTAGCGTGTATGAGAACGTTAATTTGAGAAAAAAAAAATTTTAGTAAAAACTGAAATTATGGTGTCAGCATGTTTGTATACGGTAGGCTGTAAAGAGTAGCCTGTATGAGAACGTTAATTTGAGAAAAAAAAAATTTTCAGTAAAAACTGAAGTTATGGTGTGTACGTGTTTGTATACGGTAGGCTGATAAGAGTAGCGTGTATGAGAACGTTAATTTGAGAAAAACAAAATTTTCAGTAAAAACTGAAATTATGGTGTCTACGTATTTGTATACGGTAGACCGATAAGAGTACCCTGTATGAGAACGTTAATTTGAGATAAACAAAAATTTCAGTAAGAACTGAAATTATGGTGTCATCTTGTTTGTATACGGTAGGCTGATAAGAGTAGCCTGTATGAGAACGTTAATTTAAGAAAAAAAAAATTTTCAGTAAAAACTGAAGTTATGGTGTCTACGTGTTTGTATACGGTAGGCTGATAAGAGTAGCCTGTATGAGAACGTTATTTTGACAAAAAAAAAATTTTCAGTAAAAACTTAAGTTATGGTGTCTACGTGTTTGTATACGGTAGGCTGATAAGAGTAGCCTGTATGAGAACGTTAATTTGAGAAAAACAAAATTTTCAGTAAAAACTGAAATTATGGTGTCATCGTGTTTGTATACGGTAGGCTGATAAGAGTAGCCTGTATGAGAACGTTAATTTAAGAAAAGAAAAATTTTCAGTAAAAACTGAAGTTATGGTGTCTACGTGTTTGTATACGGTAGGATGATAAGAGTAGCCTGTATGAGAACGTTAAATTGAGAAAAAAAAACTTTCAGTGAAGACTGAAGTTATGGTGTCATCGTGTCAGTATACTGTAGGCCGATAAGAGTAGCCTGTATGATAACGTTAATTTGAGAAAAACAAAATTTTCAGTAAAAACTGAAATTATGGTGTCATCGTGTTTGTATACGGTAGGCTGATAAGAGTAGCCTGTATGTGAACGTTAATTTAAGAAAAAAATATTTTCAGTAAAAACTGAAGTTATGTTGTCTACGTGTTTGTATACGGTAGGCTGATAAGAGTAGCCTGTATGA
Source organism: Bombylius discolor (assembly GCA_939192795.1). Taxonomy (NCBI): domain Eukaryota; kingdom Metazoa; phylum Arthropoda; class Insecta; order Diptera; family Bombyliidae; genus Bombylius; species Bombylius discolor. The sequence continues at coordinate 17,101,766 of OW584242.1, forward strand.
GAACGTTAATTTAAGAAAAAAAAAATTTTCAGTAAAAACTTAAGTTATGGTGTCTACGTGTTTGTATACGGTAGGCTGATAAGAGTAGCCTGTATGAGAACGTTAATTTGAGAAAAACAAAATTTTCAGTAAAAACTGAAATTATGGTGTCATCGTGTTTGTATACGGTAGGCTGATAAGAGTAGCCTGTATGAGAACGTTAATTTAAGAAAAAAAAAATTTTCAGTAAAAACTGAAGTTATGGTGTCTACGTGTTTGTATACGGTAGGCTGATAAGAGTAGCCTGTATGAGAACGTTATTTTGACAAAAAAAAAATTTTCAGTAAAAACTTAAGTTATGGTGTCTACGTGTTTGTATACGGTAGGCTGATAAGAGTAGCCTGTATGAGAACGTTAATTTGAGAACAACAAAATTTTCAGTAAAAACTGAAATTATGGTGTCATCGTGTTTGTATACGGTAGGCTGATAAGAGTAGCCTGTATGAGAACGTTAATTTAAGAAAAGAAAAATTTTCAGTAAAAACTGAAGTTATGGTGTCTACGTGTTTGTATACGGTAGGCTGATAAGAGTAGCCTGTATGAGAACGTTAAATTGAGAAAAAAAAACTTTCAGTGAAGACTGAAGTTATGGTGTCATCGTGTCAGTATACTGTAGGCCGATAAGAGTAGCCTGTATGAGAACGTTAATTTGAGAAAAACAAAATTTTCAGTAAAAACTGAAATTATGGTGTCATCGTGTTTGTATACGGTAGGCTGATAAGAGTAGCCTGTATGTGAACGTTAATTTAAGAAAAAAAAAATTTTCAGTAAAAACTGAAGTTATGTTGTCTACGTGTTTGTATACGGTAGGCTGATAAGAGTAGCCTGTATGACAACGTTAATTTGAGAAAAACAAAATTTCCAGTATAAACTGAAATTATGGTGTCATCGTGTTTGTATAAGGTAGACCGATAACAGTAGCCAGTATGAGAACGTTGATTTAGGAAAAAAAAAAATTTTCCACTATAAACTGAAATTATGGTGTCATCGTGTTTGTATACTGTAGGCCGATAAGAGTAGCCTGTATGAGAACATTAATTTGAGAAAAAAAAAATTTCCAGTATAAACTGAAATTATGGTGTCGTCGTGTTTGTATACTGTAGGCCGATAAGAGTAGCCAGTATGAGAACGTTAATTTAAGAAGAAAAAAAATTTCCAGTATAAACTGAAATTATTGTTTCATCATGTTTTTATAAGGTAGGCTGACACTGGTAGCCTGTATCAGACAGCTATTTCGGGAAATAATTTTTTTCAGTGAATACAGATATTATGCTGTGTTTGTGTTTGTATACGGTAAGCCGATAAGAGTAGCCTGTATGAGAACGTTAATATGGGAAAAAAAAATTTTTAGTAAAAACTGAAATTATGGTGTCATCATGTTCGTATACGGTAGGCTGACACTGGTAGCATGTATCAGACAGCTATTTCGGGAAATAATTTTTTTCAGTGAATACAGATATTATGCTGTGTTTGTGTTGTATACGGTAAGCCGATAAGAGTAGCCTTTATGAGAACGTTAATTTAAGAAAAGAAAAATTTTCAGTAAAAACTGGAGTTATGGTGTCTACGTGTTTGTATACGGTAGGCTGATAAGAGTAGCCTGTATGAGAACGTTGATTTAAGAAAAAAACAAAAATTTCCAGTATAAACTGAAATTATGGTGTCATCGTGTTTGTATACTGTAGGCCGATAAGAGTAGCCTGTATGAGAACATTAATTTGAGAAAAACAAAATTTCCAGTATAAACTTAAATTATGGTGTCATCATGTTTGTATACGGTAGGCTGATAAGAGTAGCCTGTATGAGAACGTTAATTTAAGAAGAAAAAAAATTTTCAGTAAAAACTGAAGTTATGGTGTCATCGTGTTTGTATACTCTAGACCGATAAGAGTACCCTGTATGAGAACGTTAATTTGAGAAAAACAAAATTTCCAGTATAAACTGAAATTATGGTGTCATCGTGTTTGTATACGGTAGACCAATAAAAGTAGCCTGTATGAGAACGTTGATTTAAGAAAAAAAAAAAAAATTTCCAGTATAAACTTAAATTATGGTGTCATCATGTTTGTATACGGTAGGCTGATAAGAGTAGCCTGTATGAGAACGTTAATTTAAGAAGAAAAAAATTTTCAGTAAAAACTGAAGTTATGGTGTCTACGTGTTTGTATACGGTAGGCTGGTAAGAGTAGCCTGTATGAGAACGTTAATTTGAGAAAAACAAAATTTCCAGTATAAACTGAAATTATGGTGTCATCATGTTTGTATACGGTAGGCTGATAAGAGTAGCCTGTATGAGAACGTTAATTTGAGAAAAAAAAAATTTTTAGTAAAAACTGAAGTTATGGTGTCATCGTGTTTGTATACTCTAGATCGATAAGAGTACCCTGTATGAGAACGTCAATTTGAGAAAAACAAAACTTTCAGTAAAAACTGAAATTATGGTGTCATCGTGTTTGTATACGGTAGACCGTTAAGAGTAGCCAGTATGAGAACGTTGATTTAAGAAAAAAAAAAAAAATTTCCAGTATAAACTTAAATTATGGTGTCATCATGTTTGTATACGATAGGCTGATAAGAGTAGCCTGTATGAGAACATTAATTGGAGAAAAACAAAATTTCCAGTAAAAACTGAAGTTATAGTGTCTACGTGTTTGTATACGGTAGGCTGGTTAGAGTAGCCTGTATGAGAACGTTAATTTGAGAAAAACAAAATTTCCAGTATAAACTGAAATTATGGTGTCATCGTGTTTGTATACGGTAGACCGATAAGAGTAGCCTGTATGAGAACGTTAATTTGAGAAAAAAAAAATTTTCAGTAAAAACTGAAGTTATGGTGTCATCGTGTTTGTATACTCTAGACCGATAAGAGTACCCTGTATGAGAACGTTAATTTGAGAAAAAAAAATTTTCAGTAAAAACTGAAATTATGGTGTCATCGTGTTTGTATACTGTAGGCCGATAAGAGTAGCCTGTATGAGAACGTTAATTTGAGAAAAAATAAATTTGCAGTAAAAACTGAAATTTTGGTGTCATCATGTTTGTATACGGTAGGCCGATAAGAGTAGCCTGTATGAGAACGTTATTTTTAAAAAAAAAAAAATTTCAGTAAAAACTGGAATTATGGTGTCATCATGTTTGTATACAGTAGGCCAATAAGAGTAGCCAGTATGAGAACGTTAATTTAAGAAGAAAAAAAATTTCCACTATAAACTGAAATTATTGTTTCATCATGTTTTTATAAGGTAGGCTGATAAGAGTAGCGTGTATGAGAACGTTAATTTGAGAAAAACAAAATTTCCAGTATAAACTGAAATTATGGTCTCATCGTGTTTGTATAAGGTAGACCGATAACAGTAGCCAGTATGAGAACGTTGATTTAGGAAAAAAAAAAAATTTTCCACTATAAACTGAAATTATGGTGTCATCGTGTTTGTATACTGTAGGCCGATAAGAGTAGCCTGTATGAGAACGTTAATATGGGAAAAAAAAATTTTTAGTAAAAACTGAAATTATGGTGTCATCATGTTTGTATACGGTAGGCTGTAAAGAGTAGCCTGTATGAGAACGTTAATTTGAGAAAAAAAAAATTTTCAGTAAAAACTGAAGTTATGGTGTGTACGTGTTTGTATACGGTAGGCTGATAAGAGTAGCGTGTATGAGAACGTTAATTTGAGAAAAACAAAATTTTCAGTAAAAACTGAAATTATGGTGTCATCGTGTTTGTATACGGTAGACCGATAAGAGTACCCTGTATGAGAACGTTAATTTGAGATAAACAAAAATTTCAGTAAGAACTGAAATTATGGTGTCATCTTGTTTGTATACGGTAGGCTGATAAGAGTAGCCTGTATGAGAACGTTAATTTAAGAAAAAAAAAATTTTCAGTAAAAACTGAAGTTATGGTGTCTACGTGTTTGTATACGGTAGGCTGATAAGAGTAGCCTGTATGAGAACGTTATTTTGACAAAAAAAAAATTTTCAGTAAAAACTTAAGTTATGGTGTCTACGTGTTTGTATACGGTAGGCTGATAAGAGTAGCCTGTATGAGAACGTTAATTTGAGAAAAACAAAATTTTCAGTAAAAACTGAAATTATGGTGTCATCGTGTTTGTATACGGTAGGCTGATAAGAGTAGCCTGTATGAGAACGTTAATTTAAGAAAAGAAAAATTTTCAGTAAAAACTGAAGTTATGTTGTCTACGTGTTTGTATACGGTAGGCTGATAAGAGTAGCCTGTATGAGAACGTTAAATTGAGAAAAAAAAACTTTCAGTGAAGACTGAAGTTATGGTGTCATCGTGTCAGTATACTGTAGGCCGATAAGAGTAGCCTGTATGAGAACGTTAATTTGAGAAAAACAAAATTTTCAGTAAAAACTGAAATTATGGTGTCATCGTGTTTGTATACGGTAGGCTGATAAGAGTAGCCTGTATGTGAACGTTAATTTAAGAAAAAAAAAATTTTCAGTAAAAACTGAAGTTATGTTGTCTACGTGTTTGTATACGGTAGGCTGATAAGAGTAGCCTGTATGAGAACGTTAATTTAAGAAAAAAAAAATTTTCAGTAAAAACTGAAGTTATGGTGTCTACGTGTTTGTATACGGTAGGCTGATAAGAGTAGCCTGTATGAGAACGTTAAATTGAGAAAAAAAAACTTTCAGTGAAGACTGAAGTTATGGTGTCATCGTGTCAGTATACTGTAGGCCGATAAGAGTAGCCTGTATGAGAACGTTAATTTGAGAAAAACAAAATTTTCAGTAAAAACTGAAATTATGGTGTCATCGTGTTTGTATACGGTAGGCTGATAAGAGTAGCCTGTATGTGAACGTTAATTTAAGAAAAAAAAAATTTTCAGTAAAAACTGAAGTTATGTTGTCTACGTGTTTGTATACGGTAGGCTGATAAGAGTAGCCTGTATGACAACGTTAATTTGAGAAAAACAAAATTTCCAGTATAAACTGAAATAATGGTGTCATCGTGTTTGTATAAGGTAGACCGATAACAGTAGCCAGTATGAGAACGTTGATTTAGGAAAAAAAAATTTCCAGTATAAACTGAAATTATTGTTTCATCATGTTTGTATACGGTAGGCTGTAAAGAGTAGCCTGTATGAGAACGTTAATTTGAGAAAAAAAAAATTTCCAGTATAAACTGAAGTTATGGTGTCATCGTGTTTGTATACTCTAGACCGATAAGAGTACCCTGTATGAGAACGTTAATTTGAGAAAAAAAAATTTTCAGTAAAAACTGAAATTATGGTGTCATCGTGTTTGTATACTGTAGGCCGATAAGAGTAGCCTGTATGAGAACGTTAATTTGAGAAAAAATAAATTTGCAGTAAAAACTGAAATTTTGGTGTCATCATGTTTGTATACGGTAGGCCGATAAGAGTAGCCTGTATGAGAACGTTATTTTTAAAAAAAAAAAAATTTCAGTAAAAACTGGAATTATGGTGTCATCATGTTTGTATACAGTAGGCCAATAAGAGTAGCCAGTATGAGAACGTTAATTTAAGAAGAAAAAAAATTTCCACTATAAACTGAAATTATTGTTTCATCATGTTTTTATAAGGTAGGCTGATAAGAGTAGCGTGTATGAGAACGTTAATTTGAGAAAAACAAAATTTCCAGTATAAACTGAAATTATGGTCTCATCGTGTTTGTATAAGGTAGACCGATAACAGTAGCCAGTATGAGAACGTTGATTTAGGAAAAAAAAAAAATTTTCCACTATAAACTGAAATTATGGTGTCATCGTGTTTGTATACTGTAGGCCGATAAGAGTAGCCTGTATGTGAACGTTAATTTAAGAAAAAAAAAATTTTCAGTAAAAACTGAAGTTATGTTGTCTACGTGTTTGTATACGGTAGGCTGATAAGAGTAGCCTGTATGAGAACGTTAATTTAAGAAAAAAAAAATTTTCAGTAAAAACTGAAGTTATGGTGTCTACGTGTTTGTATACGGTAGGCTGATAAGAGTAGCCTGTATGAGAACGTTAAATTGAGAAAAAAAAACTTTCAGTGAAGACTGAAGTTATGGTGTCATCGTGTCAGTATACTGTAGGCCGATAAGAGTAGCCTGTATGAGAACGTTAATTTGAGAAAAACAAAATTTTCAGTAAAAACTGAAATTATGGTGTCATCGTGTTTGTATACGGTAGGCTGATAAGAGTAGCCTGTATGAGAACGTTAAATTGAGAAAAAAAAACTTTCAGTGAAGACTGAAGTTATGGTGTCATCGTGTCAGTATACTGTAGGCCGATAAGAGTAGCCTGTATGAGAACGTTAATTTGAGAAAAACAAAATTTTCAGTAAAAACTGAAATTATGGTGTCATCGTGTTTGTATACGGTAGGCTGATAAGAGTAGCCTGTATGTGAACGTTAATTTAAGAAAAAAAAAATTTTCAGTAAAAACTGAAGTTATGTTGTCTACGTGTTTGTATACGGTAGGCTGATAAGAGTAGCCTGTATGAGAACGTTAATTTAAGAAAAAAAAAATTTTCAGTAGAAACTGAAGTTATGGTGTCTACGTGTTTGTATACGGTAGGCTGATAAGAGTAGCCTGTATGAGAACGTTAAATTGAGAAAAAAAAACTTTCAGTGAAGACTGAAGTTATGGTGTCATCGTGTCAGTATACTGTAGGCCGATAAGAGTAGCCTGTATGAGAACGTTAATTTGAGAAAAACAAAATTTTCAGTAAAAACTGAAATTATGGTGTCATCGTGTTTGTATACGGTAGGCTGATAAGAGTAGCCTGTATGTGAACGTTAATTTAAGAAAAAAAAAATTTTCAGTAAAAACTGAAGTTATGTTGTCTACGTGTTTGTATACGGTAGGCTGATAAGAGTAGCCTGTATGACAACGTTAATTTGAGAAAAACAAAATTTCCAGTATAAACTGAAATAATGGTGTCATCGTGTTTGTATAAGGTAGACCGATAACAGTAGCCAGTATGAGAACGTTGATTTAGGAAAAAAAAAAAATTTTCCACTATAAACTGAAATTATGGTGTCATCGTGTTTGTATACTGTAGGCCGATAAGAGTAGCCTGTATGAGAACATTAATTTGAGAAAAAAAAAATTTCCAGTATAAACTGAAATTATTGTTTCATCATGTTTGTATACGGTAGGCTGTAAAGAGTAGCCTGTATGAGAACGTTAATTTGAGAAAAAAAAAATTTCCAGTATAAACTGAAGTTATGGTGTCATCGTGTTTGTATACTCTAGACCGATAAGAGTACCCTGTATAAGAACGTTAATTTGAGAAAAAAAAATTTTCAGTAAAAACTGAAATTATGGTGTCATCGTGTTTGTATACTGTAGGCCGATAAGAGTAGCCTGTATGAGAACGTTAATTTGAGAAAAAATAAATTTGCAGTAAAAACTGAAATTTTGGTGTCATCATGTTTGTATACGGTAGGCCGATAAGAGTAGCCTGTATGAGAACGTTATTTTTAAAAAAAAAAAAATTTCAGTAAAAACTGGAATTATGGTGTCATCATGTTTGTATACAGTAGGCCAATAAGAGTAGCCAGTATGAGAACGTTAATTTAAGAAGAAAAAAAATTTCCACTATAAACTGAAATTATTGTTTCATCATGTTTTTATAAGGTAGGCTGATAAGAGTAGCGTGTATGAGAACGTTAATTTGAGAAAAACAAAATTTCCAGTATAAACTGAAATTATGGTCTCATCGTGTTTGTATAAGGTAGACCGATAACAGTAGCCAGTATGAGAACGTTGATTTAGGAAAAAAAAAAAATTTTCCACTATAAACTGAAATTATGGTGTCATCGTGTTTGTATACTGTAGGCCGATAAGAGTAGCCTGTATGTGAACGTTAATTTAAGAAAAAAAAAATTTTCAGTAAAAACTGAAGTTATGTTGTCTACGTGTTTGTATACGGTAGGCTGATAAGAGTAGCCTGTATGAGAACGTTAATTTAAGAAAAAAAAAATTTTCAGTAAAAACTGAAGTTATGGTGTCTACGTGTTTGTATACGGTAGGCTGATAAGAGTAGCCTGTATGAGAACGTTAAATTGAGAAAAAAAAACTTTCAGTGAAGACTGAAGTTATGGTGTCATCGTGTCAGTATACTGTAGGCCGATAAGAGTAGCCTGTATGAGAACGTTAATTTGAGAAAAACAAAATTTTCAGTAAAAACTGAAATTATGGTGTCATCGTGTTTGTATACGGTAGGCTGATAAGAGTAGCCTGTATGAGAACGTTAAATTGAGAAAAAAAAACTTTCAGTGAAGACTGAAGTTATGGTGTCATCGTGTCAGTATACTGTAGGCCGATAAGAGTAGCCTGTATGAGAACGTTAATTTGAGAAAAACAAAATTTTCAGTAAAAACTGAAATTATGGTGTCATCGTGTTTGTATACGGTAGGCTGATAAGAGTAGCCTGTATGTGAACGTTAATTTAAGAAAAAAAAAATTTTCAGTAAAAACTGAAGTTATGTTGTCTACGTGTTTGTATACGGTAGGCTGATAAGAGTAGCCTGTATGACAACGTTAATTTGAGAAAAACAAAATTTCCAGTATAAACTGAAGTTATGGTGTCATCGTGTTTGTATACTCTAGACCGATAAGAGTACCCTGTATGAGAACGTTAATTTGAGAAAAAAAAATTTTCAGTAAAAACTGAAATTATGGTGTCATCGTGTTTGTATACTGTAGGCCGATAAGAGTAGCCTGTATGAGAACGTTAATTTGAGAAAAAATAAATTTGCAGTAAAAACTGAAATTTTGGTGTCTACGTGTTTGTATACGGTAGGCTGATAAGAGTAGCCTGTATGAGAACGTTAAATTGAGAAAAAAAAACTTTCAGTGAAGACTGAAGTTATGGTGTCATCGTGTCAGTATACTGTAGGCCGATAAGAGTAGCCTGTATGAGAACGTTAATTTGAGAAAAACAAAATTTTCAGTAAAAACTGAAATTATGGTGTCATCGTGTTTGTATACGGTAGGCTGATAAGAGTAGCCTGTATGAGAACGTTAAATTGAGAAAAAAAAAACTTTCAGTGAAGACTGAAGTTATGGTGTCATCGTGTCAGTATACTGTAGGCCGATAAGAGTAGCCTGTATGAGAACGTTAATTTGAGAAAAACAAAATTTTCAGTAAAAACTGAAATTATGGTGTCATCGTGTTTGTATACGGTAGGCTGATAAGAGTAGCCTGTATGTGAACGTTAATTTAAGAAAAAAAAAATTTTCAGTAAAAACTGAAGTTATGTTGTCTACGTGTTTGTATACGGTAGGCTGATAAGAGTAGCCTGTATGACAACGTTAATTTGAGAAAAACAAAATTTCCAGTATAAACTGAAGTTATGGTGTCATCGTGTTTGTATACTCTAGACCGATAAGAGTACCCTGTATGAGAACGTTAATTTGAGAAAAAAAAATTTTCAGTAAAAACTGAAATTATGGTGTCATCGTGTTTGTATACTGTAGGCCGATAAGAGTAGCCTGTATGAGAACGTTAATTTGAGAAAAAATAAATTTGCAGTAAAAACTGAAATTTTGGTGTCATCATGTTTGTATACGGTAGGCCGATAAGAGTAGCCTGTATGAGAACGTTATTTTTAAAAAAAAAAAAATTTCAGTAAAAACTGGAATTATGGTGTCATCATGTTTGTATACAGTAGGCCAATAAGAGTAGCCAGTATGAGAACGTTAATTTAAGAAGAAAAAAAATTTCCACTATAAACTGAAATTATTGTTTCATCATGTTTTTATAAGGTAGGCTGATAAGAGTAGCGTGTATGAGAACGTTAATTTGAGAAAAACAAAATTTCCAGTATAAACTGAAATTATGGTCTCATCGTGTTTGTATAAGGTAGACCGATAACAGTAGCCAGTATGAGAACGTTGATTTAGGAAAAAAAAAAAATTTTCCACTATAAACTGAAATTATGGTGTCATCGTGTTTGTATACTGTAGGCCGATAAGAGTACCCTGTATGAGAACGTTAATATGGGAAAAAAAAATTTTTAGTAAAAACTGAAATTATGGTGTCATCATGTTTGTATACGGTAGACTGTAAAGAGTAGCCTGTATGAGAACGTTAATTTGAGAAAAAAAAAATTTTCAGTAAAAACTGAAGTTATGGTGTGTACGTGTTTGTATACGGTAGGCTGATAAGAGTAGCGTGTATGAGAACGTTAATTTGAGAAAAACAAAATTTTCAGTAAAAACTGAAATTATGGTGTCATCGTGTTTGTATACGGTAGACCGATAAGAGTACCCTGTATGAGAACGTTAATTTGAGATAAACAAAAATTTCAGTAAGAACTGAAATTATGGTGTCATCTTGTTTGTATACGGTAGGCTGATAAGAGTAGCCTGTATGAGAACGTTAATTTAAGAAAAAAAAAATTTTCAGTAAAAACTGAAGTTATGGTGTCTACGTGTTTGTATACGGTAGGCTGATAAGAGTAGCCTGTATGAGAACGTTATTTTGACAAAAAAAAAATTTTCAGTAAAAACTTAAGTTATGGTGTCTACGTGTTTGTATACGGTAGGCTGATAAGAGTAGCCTGTATGAGAACGTTAATTTGAGAAAAACAAAATTTTCAGTAAAAACTGAAATTATGGTGTCATCGTGTTTGTATACGGTAGGCTGATAAGAGTAGCCTGTATGAGAACGTTAATTTAAGAAAAGAAAAATTTTCAGTAAAAACTGAAGTTATGGTGTCTACGTGTTTGTATACGGTAGGCTGATAAGAGTAGCCTGTATGAGAACGTTAAATTGAGAAAAAAAAACTTTCAGTGAAGACTGAAGTTATGGTGTCATCGTGTCAGTATACTGTAGGCCGATAAGAGTAGCCTGTATGAGAACGTTAATTTGAGAAAAACAAAATTTTCAGTAAAAACTGAAATTATGGTGTCATCGTGTTTGTATACGGTAGGCTGATAAGAGTAGCCTGTATGTGAACGTTAATTTAAGAAAAAAAAAATTTTCAGTAAAAACTGAAGTTATGTTGTCTACGTGTTTGTATACGGTAGGCTGATAAGAGTAGCCTGTATGAGAACGTTAATTTAAGAAAAAAAAAATTTTCAGTGAAAACTGAAGTTATGGTGTCTACGTGTTTGTATACGGTAGGCTGATAAGAGTAGCCTGTATGAGAACGTTAAATTGAGAAAAAAAAACTTTCAGTGAAGACTGAAGTTATGGTGTCATCGTGTCAGTATACTGTAGGCCGATAAGAGTAGCCTGTATGAGAACGTTAATTTGAGAAAAACAAAATTTTCAGTAAAAACTGAAATTATGGTGTCATCGTGTTTGTATACGGTAGGCTGATAAGAGTAGCCTGTATGTGAACGTTAATTTAAGAAAAAAAAAATTTTCAGTAAAAACTGAAGTTATGTTGTCTACGTGTTTGTATACGGTAGGCTGATAAGAGTAGCCTGTATGACAACGTTAATTTGAGAAAAACAAAATTTCCAGTATAAACTGAAATTATGGTGTCATCGTGTTTGTATAAGGTAGACCGATAACAGTAGCCAGTATGAGAACGTTGATTTAGGAAAAAAAAAAAAATTTCCACTATAAACTGAAATTATGGTGTCATCGTGTTTGTATACTGTAGGCCGATAAGAGTAGCCTGTATGAGAACATTAATTTGAGAAAAAAAAAATTTCCAGTATAAACTGAAATTATTGTTTCATCATGTTTTTATAAGGTAGGCTGACACTGGTAGCCTGTATCAGACAGCTATTTCGGGAAATAATTTTTTTCAGTGAATACAGATATTATGCTGTGTTTGTGTTTGTATACGGTAAGCCGATAAGAGTAGCCTGTATGAGAACGTTAATATGGGAAAAAAAAATTTTTAGTAAAAACTGAAATTATGGTGTCATCATGTTCGTATACGGTAGGCTGACACTGGTAGCATGTATCAGACAGCTATTTCGGGAAATAATTTTTTTCAGTGAATACAGATATTATGCTGTGTTTGTGTTGTATACGGTAAGCCGATAAGAGTAGCCTTTATGAGAACGTTAATTTAAGAAAAGAAAAATTTTCAGTAAAAACTGGAGTTATGGTGTCTACGTGTTTGTATACGGTAGGCTGATAAGAGTAGCCTGTATGAGAACGTTGATTTAAGAAAAAAACAAAAATTTCCAGTATAAACTGAAATTATGGTGTCATCGTGTTTGTATACTGTAGGCCGATAAGAGTAGCCTGTATGAGAACATTAATTTGAGAAAAACAAAATTTCCAGTATAAACTTAAATTATGGTGTCATCATGTTTGTATACGGTAGGCTGATAAGAGTAGCCTGTATGAGAACGTTAATTTAAGAAAAAAAAAATTTTCAGTAAAAACTGAAGTTATGGTGTCATCGTGTTTGTATACTCTAGACCGATAAGAGTACCCTGTATGAGAACGTTAATTTGAGAAAAACAAAATTTCCAGTATAAACTGAAATTATGGTGTCATCGTGTTTGTATACGGTAGACCAATAAAAGTAGCCTGTATGAGAACGTTGATTTAAGAAAAAAAAAAAAAATTTCCAGTATAAACTTAAATTATGGTGTCATCATGTTTGTATACGGTAGGCTGATAAGAGTAGCCTGTATGAGAACGTTAATTTAAGAAGAAAAAAATTTTCAGTAAAAACTGAAGTTATGGTGTCTACGTGTTTGTATACGGTAGGCTGGTAAGAGTAGCCTGTATGAGAACGTTAATTTGAGAAAAACAAAATTTCCAGTATAAACTGAAATTATGGTGTCATCATGTTTGTATACGGTAGGCTGATAAGAGTAGCCTGTATGAGAACGTTAATTTGAGAAAAAAAAAATTTTTAGTAAAAACTGAAGTTATGGTGTCATCGTGTTTGTATACTCTAGATCGATAAGAGTACCCTGTATGAGAACGTCAATTTGAGAAAAACAAAACTTTCAGTAAAAACTGAAATTATGGTGTCATCGTGTTTGTATACGGTAGACCGTTAAGAGTAGCCAGTATGAGAACGTTGATTTAAGAAAAAAAAAAAAAATTTCCAGTATAAACTTAAATTATGGTGTCATCATGTTTGTATACGATAGGCTGATAAGAGTAGCCTGTATGAGAACATTAATTGGAGAAAAACAAAATTTCCAGTAAAAACTGAAGTTATGGTGTCTACGTGTTTGTATACGGTAGGCTGGTTAGAGTAGCCTGTATGAGAACGTTAATTTGAGAAAAAAAAATTTTCAGTAAAAACTGAAATTATGGTGTCATCGTGTTTGTATACTGTAGGCCGATAAGAGTAGCCTGTATGAGAACATTAATTGGAGAAAAACAAAATTTCCAGTAAAAACTGAAGTTATGGTGTCTACGTGTTTGTATACGGTAGGCTGGTTAGAGTAGCGTGTATGAGAACGTTAATTTGAGAAAAACAAAATTTTCAGTAAAAACTGAAGTTATGGTGTCATCGTGTTTGTATACGGTAGACCGATAACAGTAGCCAGTATGAGAACGTTAATTTGAGAAAAACAAAATTTTCAGTAAAAACTGAAATTATGGTGTCATCGTGTTTGTATACGGTAGACCGATAAGAGTAGCCTGTATGAGAACGTTAATTTGAGAAAAAAAAAATTTTCAGTAAAAACTGAAGTTATGGTGTCATCGTGTTTGTATACTCTAGACCGATAAGAGTACCCTGTATGAGAACGTTAATTTGAGAAAAACAAAATTTTCAGTAAAAACTGAAATTATGGTGTCATCGTGTTTGTATACGGTAGACCGATAAGAGTACCCTTTATGAGAACGTTAATTTGAGAAAAACAAAAATTTCAGTAAAAACTGAAATTATGGTGTCATCGTGTTTGTATACGGTAGGCTGATAAGAGTATCCTGTATGAGAACGTTAATTTAAGAAAAAAAAAATTTTCAGTAAAAACTGAAGTTATGGTGTCTACGTGTTTGTATACGGTAGGCTGATAAGAGTAGCGTGTATGAGAACGTTAATTTGAGAAAAACAAAATTTTCAGTAAAAACTGAAATTATGGTGTCATCGTGTTTGTATATGGTAGACCGTTAAGAGTAGCCAGTATGAGAACGTTGATTTAAGAAAAAAAAAATTTCCAGTATAAACTGAAATTATGGTGTCATCGTGTTTGTATACGGTAGACCAATAAAAGTAGCCTGTATGAGAACGTTGATTTAAGAAAAAAAAAAAAAATTTCCAGTATAAACTTAAATTATGGTGTCATCATGTTTGTATACGGTAGGCTGATAAGAGTAGCCTGTATGAGAACGTTAATTTAAGAAGAAAAAAATTTTCAGTAAAAACTGAAGTTATGGTGTCTACGTGTTTGTATACGGTAGGCTGGTAAGAGTAGCCTGTATGAGAACGTTAATTTGAGAAAAACAAAATTTCCAGTATAAACTGAAATTATGGTGTCATCATGTTTGTATACGGTAGGCTGATAAGAGTAGCCTGTATGAGAACGTTAATTTGAGAAAAAAAAAATTTTCAGTAAAAACTGAAGTTATGGTGTCATCGTGTTTGTATACTCTAGATCGATAAGAGTACCCTGTATGAGAACGTTAATTTGAGAAAAACAAAATTTTCAGTAAAAACTGAAATTATGGTGTCATCGTGTTTGTATACGGTAGACCGTTAAGAGTAGCCAGTATGAGAACGTTGATTTAAGAAAAAAAAAAAAATTTCCAGTATAAACTTAAATTATGGTGTCATCATGTTTGTATACGGTAGGCTGATAAGAGTAGCCTGTATGAGAACATTAATTGGAGAAAAACAAAAATTTCAGTAAAAACTGAAATTATGGTGTCATCGTGTTTGTATACGGTAGACTGATAAGAGTATCCTGTATGAGAACATTAATTGGAGAAAAACAAAATTTCCAGTAAAAACTGAAGTTATGGTGTCTACGTGTTTGTATACGGTAGGCTGGTTAGAGTAGCCTGTATGAGAACGTTAATTTAAGAAAAACAAAATTTCCAGTATAAACTGAAATTATGGTGTCATCGTGTTTGTATACGGTAGACCGATAAGAGTAGCCTGTATGAGAACGTTAATTTGAGAAAAAAAAAATTTTCAGTAAAAACTGAAGTTATGGTGTCATCGTGTTTGTATACTCTAGACCGATAAGAGTACCCTGTATGAGAACGTTAATTTGAGAAAAAAAAATTTTCAGTAAAAACTGAAATTATGGTGTCATCGTGTTTGTATACTGTAGGCCGATAAGAGTAGCCTGTATGAGAACATTAATTGGAGAAAAACAAAATTTCCAGTAAAAACTGAAGTTATGGTGTCTACGTGTTTGTATACGGTAGGCTGGTTAGAGTAGCGTGTATGAGAACGTTAATTTGAGAAAAACAAAATTTTCAGTAAAAACTGAAGTTATGGTGTCATCGTGTTTGTATACGGTAGACCGATAACAGTAGCCAGTATGAGAACGTTAATTTGAGAAAAACAAAATTTTCAGTAAAAACTGAAATTATGGTGTCATCGTGTTTGTATACGGTAGACCGATAAGAGTAGGCTGTATGAGAACGTTAATTTGAGAAAAAAAAAATTTTCAGTAAAAACTGAAGTTATGGTGTCATCGTGTTTGTATACTCTAGACCGATAAGAGTACCCTGTATGAGAACGTTAATTTGAGAAAAACAAAATTTTCAGTAAAAACTGAAATTATGGTGTCATCGTGTTTGTATACGGTAGACCGATAAGAGTACCCTTTATGAGAACGTTAATTTGAGAAAAACAAAAATTTCAGTAAAAACTGAAATTATGGTGTCATCGTGTTTGTATACGGTAGGCTGATAAGAGTATCCTGTATGAGAACGTTAATTTAAGAAAAAAAAATTTTCAGTAAAAACTGAAGTTATGGTGTCTACGTGTTTGTATACGGTAGGCTGATAAGAGTAGCGTGTATGAGAACGTTAATTTGAGAAAAACAAAATTTTCAGTAAAAACTGAAATTATGGTGTCATCGTGTTTGTATATGGTAGACCGTTAAGAGTAGCCAGTATGAGAACGTTGATTTAAGAAAAAAAAAATTTCCAGTATAAACTGAAATTATGGTGTCATCGTGTTTGTATACGGTAGACCAATAAAAGTAGCCTGTATGAGAACGTTGATTTAAGAAAAAAAAAAAAAATTTCCAGTATAAACTTAAATTATGGTGTCATCATGTTTGTATACGGTAGGCTGATAAGAGTAGCCTGTATGAGAACGTTAATTTAAGAAGAAAAAAATTTTCAGTAAAAACTGAAGTTATGGTGTCTACGTGTTTGTATACGGTAGGCTGGTAAGAGTAGCCTGTATGAGAACGTTAATTTGAGAAAAACAAAATTTCCAGTATAAACTGAAATTATGGTGTCATCATGTTTGTATACGGTAGGCTGATAAGAGTAGCCTGTATGAGAACGTTAATTTGAGAAAAAAAAAATTTTCAGTAAAAACTGAAGTTATGGTGTCATCGTGTTTGTATACTCTAGATCGATAAAAGTACCCTGTATGAGAACGTTAATTTGAGAAAAACAAAATTTTCAGTAAAAACTGAAATTATGGTGTCATCGTGTTTGTATACGGTAGACCGTTAAGAGTAGCCAGTATGAGAACGTTGATTTAAGAAAAAAAAAAAAATTTCCAGTATAAACTTAAATTATGGTGTCATCATGTTTGTATACGGTAGGCTGATAAGAGTAGCCTGTATGAGAACATTAATTGGAGAAAAACAAAATTTCCAGTAAAAACTGAAGTTATGGTGTCTACGTCTTTGTATACGGTAGGCTGTAAAGAGTAGCCTGTATGAGAACGTTAATTTGAGAAAAACAAAATTTCCAGTATAAACTGAAATTATGGTGTCATCGTGTTTGTATACGGTAGACCGATAAGAGTAGCCTGTATGAGAACGTTAATTTGAGAAAAAAAAAATTTTCAGTAAAAACTGAAGTTATGGTGTCATCGTGTTTGTATACTCTAGACCGATAAGAGTACCCTGTATGAGAACGTTAATTTGAGAAAAAAAAATTTTCAGTAAAAACTGAAATTATGGTGTCATCGTGTTTGTATACTGTAGGCCGATAAGAGTAGCCTGTATGAGAACATTAATTGGAGAAAAACAAAATTTCCAGTAAAAACTGAAGTTATGGTGTCTACGTGTTTGTATACGGTAGGCTGGTTAGAGTAGCGTGTATGAGAACGTTAATTTGAGAAAAACAAAATTTTCAGTAAAAACTGAAGTTATGGTGTCATCGTGTTTGTATACGGTAGACCGATAACAGTAGCCAGTATGAGAACGTTAATTTGAGAAAAACAAAATTTTCAGTAAAAACTGAAATTATGGTGTCATCGTGTTTGTATACGGTAGACCGATAAGAGTAGCCTGTATGAGAACGTTAATTTGAGAAAAACAAAATTTTCAGTAAAAACTGAAATTATGGTGTCATCGTGTTTGTATACGGTAGACCGATAAGAGTACCCTGTATGAGAACGTTAATTTGAGAAAAACAAAAATTTCAGTAAAAACTGAAATTATGGTGTCATCGTGTTTGTATACGGTAGGCTGATAAGAGTAGCCTGTATGAGAACGTTAATTTAAGAAAAAAAAAATTTTCAGTAAAAACTGAAGTTATGGTGTCTACGTGTTTGTATACGGTAGACCGATAAGAGTAGCCTGTATGAGAACGTTAATTTGAGAAAAACAAAATTTTCAGTAAAAACTGAAATTATGGTGTCATCGTGTTTGTATACTCTAGACCGATAAGAGTACCCTGTATGAGAACGTTAATTTGAGAAAAAAAAATTTCCAGTATAAACTGAAATTATGGTGTCATCGTGTTTGTATAAGGTAGACCGATAACAGTAGCCAGTATGAGAACGTTGATTTAGGAAAAAAAAAAAATTTTCCACTATAAACTGAAATTATGGTGTCATCGTGTTTGTATACTGTAGGCCGATAAGAGTAGCCTGTATGAGAACATTAATTTGAGAAAAAAAAAATTTCCAGTATAAACTGAAGTTATGGTGTCATCGTGTCAGTATACTGTAGGCCGATAAGAGTAGCCTGTATGAGAACGTTAATTTGAGAAAAACAAAATTTTCAGTAAAAACTGAAATTATGGTGTCATCGTGTTTGTATACGGTAGGCTGATAAGAGTAGCCTGTATGTGAACGTTAATTTAAGAAAAAAAAAATTTTCAGTAAAAACTGAAGTTATGTTGTCTACGTGTTTGTATACGGTAGGCTGATAAGAGTAGCCTGTATGACAACGTTAATTTGAGAAAAACAAAATTTCCAGTATAAACTGAAATTATGGTGTCATCGTGTTTGTATAAGGTAGACCGATAACAGTAGCCAGTATGAGAACGTTGATTTAGGAAAAAAAAAAAATTTTCCACTATAAACTGAAATTATGGTGTCATCGTGTTTGTATGCTGTAGGCCGATAAGAGTAGCCTGTATGAGAACATTAATTTGAGAAAAAAAAAATTTCCAGTATAAACTGAAATTATGGTGTCGTCGTGTTTGTATACTGTAGGCCGATAAGAGTAGCCAGTATGAGAACGTTAATTTAAGAAGAAAAAAAATTTCCAGTATAAACTGAAATTATTGTTTCATCATGTTTTTATAAGGTAGGCTGACACTGGTAGCCTGTATCAGACAGCTATTTCGGGAAATAATTTTTTTCAGTGAATACAGATATTATGCTGTGTTTGTGTTTGTATACGGTAAGCCGATAAGAGTAGCCTGTATGAGAACGTTAATATGGGGAAAAAAAATTTTTAGTAAAAACTGAAATTATGGTGTCATCATGTTCGTATACGGTAGGCTGACACTGGTAGCATGTATCAGACAGCTATTTCGGGAAATAATTTTTTTCAGTGAATACAGATATTATGCTGTGTTTGTGTTGTATACGGTAAGCCGATAAGAGTAGCCTTTATGAGAACGTTAATTTAAGAAAAACAAAATTTCCAGTATAAACTGAAATTATGGTGTCATCGTGTTTGTATACGGTAGACCGATAAGAGTAGCCTGTATGAGAACGTTAATTTGAGAAAAACAAAATTTTCAGTAAAAACTGAAAATATGGTGTCATCGTGTTTGTATACGGTAGACCGATAAGAGTACCCTGTATGAGAACGTTAATTTGAGAAAAACAAAAATTTCAGTAAAAACTGAAATTATGGTGTCATCGTGTTTGTATACGGTAGGCTGATAAGAGTATCCTGTATGAGAACGTTAATTTAAGAAAAAAAAAATTTTCAGTAAAAACTGAAGTTATGGTGTCTACGTGTTTGTATACGGTAGGCTGATAAGAGTAGCGTGTATGAGAACGTTAATTTGAGAAAAACAAAATTTTCAGTAAAAACTGAAATTATGGTGTCTACGTATTTGTATACTGTAGGCCGATAAGAGTAGCCTGTATGAGAACGTTAATTTGAGAAAAACAAAATTTTCAGTAAAAACTGAAATTATGGTGTCATCGTGTTTGTATACGGTAGACCAATAAAAGTAGCCTGTATGAGAACGTTGATTTAAGAAAAAAAAAAAAAATTTCCAGTATAAACTTAAATTATGGTGTCATCATGTTTGTATACGGTAGGCTGATAAGAGTAGCCTGTATGACAACGTTAATTTGAGAAAAACAAAATTTCCAGTATAAACTGAAATTATGGTGTCATCGTGTTTGTATAAGGTAGACCGATAACAGTAGCCAGTATGAGAACGTTGATTTAGGAAAAAAAAAAATTTTCCACTATAAACTGAAATTATGGTGTCATCGTGTTTGTATACTGTAGGCCGATAAGAGTAGCCTGTATGAGAACATTAATTTGAGAAAAAAAAAATTTCCAGTATAAACTGATATTATGGTGTCGTCGTGTTTGTATACTGTAGGCCGATAAGAGTAGCCAGTATGAGAACGTTAATTTAAGAAGAAAAAAAATTTCCAGTATAAACTGAAATTATTGTTTCATCTTGTTTTTATAAGGTAGGCTGACACTGGTAGCCTGTATTAGACAGCTATTTCGGGAAATAATTTTTTTCAGTGAATACAGATATTATGCTGTGTTTGTGTTTGTATACGGTAAGCCGATAAGAGTAGCCTGTATGAGAACGTTAATATGGGGAAAAAAAATTTTTAGTAAAAACTGAAATTATGGTGTCATCATGTTCGTATACGGTAGGCTGACACTGGTAGCATGTATCAGACAGCTATTTCGGGAAATAATTTTTTTCAGTGAATACAGATATTATGCTGTGTTTGTGTTGTATACGGTAAGCCGATAAGAGTAGCCTTTATGAGAACGTTAATTTAAGAAAAGAAAAATTTTCAGTAAAAACTGGAGTTATGGTGTCTACGTGTTTGTATACGGTAGGCTGATAAGAGTAGCCTGTAGGAGAACATTAATTTGAGAAAAACAAAATTTTCAGTAAAAACTGAAATTATGGTGTCATCGTGTTTGTATACGGTAGACCGATAAGAGTACCCTGTATGAGAACGTTAATTTGAGAAAAACAAAAATTTCAGTAAAAACTGAAATTATGGTGTCATCGTGTTTGTATACGGTAGGCTGATAAGAGTAGCCTGTATGAGAACGTTAATTTAAGAAAAAAAAAATTTTCAGTAAAAACTGAAGTTATGGTGTCTACGTGTTTGTATACGGTAGACCGATAAGAGTAGCCTGTATGAGAACGTTAATTTGAGAAAAACAAAATTTTCAGTAAAAACTGAAATTATGGTGTCATCGTGTTTGTATACTCTAGACCGATAAGAGTACCCTGTATGAGAACGTTAATTTGAGAAAAAAAAATTTCCAGTATAAACTGAAATTATGGTGTCATCGTGTTTGTATAAGGTAGACCGATAACAGTAGCCAGTATGAGAACGTTGATTTAGGAAAAAAAAAAAATTTTCCACTATAAACTGAAATTATGGTGTCATCGTGTTTGTATACTGTAGGCCGATAAGAGTAGCCTGTATGAGAACGTTAATTTGAGAAAAACAAAATTTTCAGTAAAAACTGAAATTATGGTGTCATCGTGTTTGTATACGGTAGGCTGATAAGAGTAGCCTGTATGTGAACGTTAATTTAAGAAAAAAAAAATTTTCAGTAAAAACTGAAGTTATGTTGTCTACGTGTTTGTATACGGTAGGCTGATAAGAGTAGCCTGTATGACAACGTTAATTTGAGAAAAACAAAATTTCCAGTATAAACTGAAATTATGGTGTCATCGTGTTTGTATAAGGTAGACCGATAAGAGTAGCCTGTATGTGAACGTTAATTTAAGAAAAAAAAAATTTTCAGTAAAAACTGAAGTTATGTTGTCTACGTGTTTGTATACGGTAGGCTGATAAGAGTAGCCTGTATGACAACGTTAATTTGAGAAAAACAAAATTTCCAGTATAAACTGAAATTATGGTGTCATCGTGTTTGTATAAGGTAGACCGATAACAGTAGCCAGTATGAGAACGTTGATTTAGGAAAAAAAAAAAATTTTCCACTATAAACTGAAATTATGGTGTCATCGTGTTTGTATACTGTAGGCCGATAAGAGTAGCCTGTATGAGAACATTAATTTGAGAAAAAAAAAATTTCCAGTATAAACTGAAATTATGGTGTCGTCGTGTTTGTATACTGTAGGCCGATAAGAGTAGCCAGTATGAGAACGTTAATTTAAGAAGAAAAAAAATTTCCAGTATAAACTGAAATTATTGTTTCATCATGTTTTTATAAGGTAGGCTGACACTGGTAGCCTGTATCAGACAGCTATTTCGGGAAATAATTTTTTTCAGTGAATACAGATATTATGCTGTGTTTGTGTTTGTATACGGTAAGCCGATAAGAGTAGCCTGTATGAGAACGTTAATATGGGGAAAAAAAATTTTTAGTAAAAACTGAAATTATGGTGTCATCATGTTCGTATACGGTAGGCTGACACTGGTAGCATGTATCAGACAGCTATTTCGGGAAATAATTTTTTTCAGTGAATACAGATATTATGCTGTGTTTGTGTTGTATACGGTAAGCCGATAAGAGTAGCCTTTATGAGAACGTTAATTTAAGAAAAACAAAATTTCCAGTATAAACTGAAATTATGGTGTCATCGTGTTTGTATACGGTAGACCGATAAGAGTAGCCTGTATGAGAACGTTAATTTGAGAAAAACAAAATTTTCAGTAAAAACTGAAATTATGGTGTCATCGTGTTTGTATACGGTAGACCGATAAGAGTACCCTGTATGAGAACGTTAATTTGAGAAAAACAAAAATTTCAGTAAAAACTGAAATTATGGTGTCATCGTGTTTGTATACGGTAGGCTGATAAGAGTATCCTGTATGAGAACGTTAATTTAAGAAAAAAAAAATTTTCAGTAAAAACTGAAGTTATGGTGTCTACGTGTTTGTATACGGTAGGCTGATAAGAGTAGCGTGTATGAGAACGTTAATTTGAGAAAAACAAAATTTTCAGTAAAAACTGAAATTATGGTGTCTACGTATTTGTATACTGTAGGCCGATAAGAGTAGCCTGTATGAGAACGTTAATTTGAGAAAAACAAAATTTTCAGTAAAAACTGAAATTATGGTGTCATCGTGTTTGTATACGGTAGACCAATAAAAGTAGCCTGTATGAGAACGTTGATTTAAGAAAAAAAAAAAAAATTTCCAGTATAAACTTAAATTATGGTGTCATCATGTTTGTATACGGTAGGCTGATAAGAGTAGCCTGTATGACAACTTTAATTTGAGAAAAACAAAATTTCCAGTATAAACTGAAATTATGGTGTCATCGTGTTTGTATAAGGTAGACCGATAACAGTAGCCAGTATGAGAACGTTGATTTAGGAAAAAAAAAAAATTTTCCACTATAAACTGAAATTATGGTGTCATCGTGTTTGTATACTGTAGGCCGATAAGAGTAGCCTGTATGAGAACATTAATTTGAGAAAAAAAAAATTTCCAGTATAAACTGATATTATGGTGTCGTCGTGTTTGTATACTGTAGGCCGATAAGAGTAGCCAGTATGAGAACGTTAATTTAAGAAGAAAAAAAATTTCCAGTATAAACTGAAATTATTGTTTCATCTTGTTTTTATAAGGTAGGCTGACACTGGTAGCCTGTATTAGACAGCTATTTCGGGAAATAATTTTTTTCAGTGAATACAGATATTATGCTGTGTTTGTGTTTGTATACGGTAAGCCGATAAGAGTAGCCTGTATGAGAACGTTAATATGGGGAAAAAAAATTTTTAGTAAAAACTGAAATTATGGTGTCATCATGTTCGTATACGGTAGGCTGACACTGGTAGCATGTATCAGACAGCTATTTCGGGAAATAATTTTTTTCAGTGAATACAGATATTATGCTGTGTTTGTGTTGTATACGGTAAGCCGATAAGAGTAGCCTTTATGAGAACGTTAATTTAAGAAAAGAAAAATTTTCAGTAAAAACTGGAGTTATGGTGTCTACGTGTTTGTATACGGTAGGCTGATAAGAGTAGCCTGTATGAGAACGTTGATTTAAGAAAAAAACAAAAATTTCCAGTATAAACTGAAATTATGGTGTCATTGTGTTTGTATACTGTAGGCCGATAAGAGTAGCCAGTAGGAGAACATTAATTTGAGAAAAACAAAATTTCCAGTATAAACTTAAATTATGGTGTCATCATGTTTGTATACGGTAGGCTGATAAGAGTAGCCTGTATGAGAACGTTAATTTAAGAAAAAAAAAATTTTCAGTAAAAACTGAAGTTATGGTGTCATCGTGTTTGTATACTCTAGACCGATAAGAGTACCCTGTATGAGAACATTAATTTGAGAAAAAAAAAATTTCCAGTATAAACTGAAATTATGGTGTCGTCGTGTTTGTATACTGTAGGCCGATAAGAGTAGCCAGTATGAGAACGTTAATTTAAGAAGAAAAAAAATTTCCAGTATAAACTGAAATTATTGTTTCATCTTGTTTTTATAAGGTAGGCTGACACTGGTAGCCTGTATTAGACAGCTATTTCGGGAAATAATTTTTTTCAGTGAATACAGATATTATGCTGTGTTTGTGTTTGTATACGGTAAGCCGATAAGAGTAGCCTGTATGAGAACGTTAATATGGGGAAAAAAATTTTTAGTAAAAACTGAAATTATGGTGTCATCATGTTCGTATACGGTAGGCTGACACTGGTAGCATGTATCAGACAGCTATTTCGGGAAATAATTTTTTTCAGTGAATACAGATATTATGCTGTGTTTGTGTTGTATACGGTAAGCCGATAAGAGTAGCCTTTATGAGAACGTTAATTTAAGAAAAGAAAAATTTTCAGTAAAAACTGGAGTTATGGTGTCTACGTGTTTGTATACGGTAGGCTGATAAGAGTAGCCTGTATGAGAACGTTGATTTAAGAAAAAAACAAAAATTTCCAGTATAAACTGAAATTATGGTGTCATTGTGTTTGTATACTGTAGGCCGATAAGAGTAGCCTGTAGGAGAACATTAATTTGAGAAAAACAAAATTTCCAGTATAAACTTAAATTATGGTGTCATCATGTTTGTATACGGTAGGCTGATAAGAGTAGCCTGTATGAGAACGTTAATTTAAGAAAAAAAAAATTTTCAGTAAAAACTGAAGTTATGGTGTCTACGTGTTTGTATACGGTAGGCTGGTAAGAGTAGCCTGTATGAGAACGTTAATTTGAGAAAAACAAAATTTCCAGTATAAACTGAAATTATGGTGTCATCATGTTTGTATACGGTAGGCTGATAAGAGTAGCCTGTATGAGAACGTTAATTTGAGAAAAAAAAAAATTTCAGTAAAAACTGAAATTATGGTGTCATCGTGTTTGTATACGGTAGGCTGATAAGAGTATCCTGTATGAGAACGTTAATTTAAGAAAAAAAAAATTTTCAGTAAAAACTGAAGTTATGGTGTCTACGTGTTTGTATACGGTAGGCTGATAAGAGTAGCGTGTATGAGAACGTTAATTTGAGAAAAACAAAATTTTCAGTAAAAACTGAAATTATGGTGTCTACGTATTTGTATACTGTAGGCTGATAAGAGTAGCCTGTATGAGAACGTTAATTTGAGAAAAACAAAATTTTCAGTAAAAACTGAAATTATGGTGTCATCGTGTTTGTATACGGTAGACCAATAAAAGTAGCCTGTATGAGAACGTTGATTAAGGAAAAAAAAAAAAATTTCCAGTATAAACTTAAATTATGGTGTCATCATGTTTGTATACGGTAGGCTGATAAGAGTAGCCTGTATGACAACTTTAATTTGAGAAAAACAAAATTTCCAGTATAAACTGAAATTATGGTGTCATCGTGTTTGTATAAGGTAGACCGATAACAGTAGCCAGTATGAGAACGTTGATTTAGGAAAAAAAAAAAATTTTCCACTATAAACTGAAATTATGGTGTCATCGTGTTTGTATACTGTAGGCCGATAAGAGTAGCCTGTATGAGAACATTAATTTGAGAAAAAAAAAATTTCCAGTATAAACTGATATTATGGTGTCGTCGTGTTTGTATACTGTAGGCCGATAAGAGTAGCCAGTATGAGAACGTTAATTTAAGAAGAAAAAAAATTTCCAGTATAAACTGAAATTATTGTTTCATCTTGTTTTTATAAGGTAGGCTGACACTGGTAGCCTGTATTAGACAGCTATTTCGGGAAATAATTTTTTTCAGTGAATACAGATATTATGCTGTGTTTGTGTTTGTATACGGTAAGCCGATAAGAGTAGCCTGTATGAGAACGTTAATATGGGGAAAAAAAATTTTTAGTAAAAACTGAAATTATGGTGTCATCATGTTCGTATACGGTAGGCTGACACTGGTAGCATGTATCAGACAGCTATTTCGGGAAATAATTTTTTTCAGTGAATACAGATATTATGCTGTGTTTGTGTTGTATACGGTAAGCCGATAAGAGTAGCCTTTATGAGAACGTTAATTTAAGAAAAGAAAAATTTTCAGTAAAAACTGGAGTTATGGTGTCTACGTGTTTGTATACGGTAGGCTGATAAGAGTAGCCTGTATGAGAACGTTGATTTAAGAAAAAAACAAAAATTTCCAGTATAAACTGAAATTATGGTGTCATTGTGTTTGTATACTGTAGGCCGATAAGAGTAGCCTGTAGGAGAACATTAATTTGAGAAAAACAAAATTTCCAGTATAAACTTAAATTATGGTGTCATCATGTTTGTATACGGTAGGCTGATAAGAGTAGCCTGTATGAGAACGTTAATTTAAGAAAAAAAAAATTTTCAGTAAAAACTGAAGTTATGGTGTCATCGTGTTTGTATACTCTAGACCGATAAGAGTACCCTGTATGAGAACGTTAATTTGAGAAAAACAAAATTTCCAGTATAAACTTAAATTATGGTGTCATCATGTTTGTATACGGTAGGCTGATAAGAGTAGCCTGTATGAGAACGTTAATTTAAGAAGAAAAAAATTTTCAGTAAAAACTGAAGTTATGGTGTCTACGTGTTTGTATACGGTAGGCTGGTAAGAGTAGCCTGTATGAGAACGTTAATTTGAGAAAAACAAAATTTCCAGTATAAACTGAAATTATGGTGTCATCATGTTTGTATACGGTAGGCTGATAAGAGTAGCCTGTATGAGAACGTTAATTTGAGAAAAAAAAAAATTTTTAGTAAAAACTGAAGTTAAGGTGTCGTCGTGTTTGTATACTCTAGATCGATAAGAGTACCCTGTATGAGAACGTCAATTTGAGAAAAACAAAACTTTCAGTAAAAACTGAAATTATGGTGTCATCGTGTTTGTATACGGTAGACCGTTAAGAGTAGCCAGTATGAGAACGTTGATTTAAGAAAAAAAAAATTTTCAGTAGAAACTGAAATTATGGTGTCATCGTGTTTGTATACGATAGGCTGATAAGAGTAGCCTGTATGAGAACATTAATTGGAGAAAAACAAAATTTCCAGTAAAAACTGAAGTTATGGTGTCTACGTGTTTGTATTCGGTAGGCTGGTTAGAGTAGCCTGTATTAGAACGTTAATTTGAGAAAAACAAAATTTCCAGTATAAACTGAAATTATGGTGTCATCGTGTTTGTATACGGTAGACCGATAAGAGTAGCCTGTATGAGAACGTTAATTTGAGAAAAAAAAAATTTTCAGTAAAAACTGAAGTTATGGTGTCATCGTGTTTGTATACTCTAGACCGATAAGAGTACCCTGTATGAGAACGTTAATTTGAGAAAAAAAAATTTTCAGTAAAAACTGAAATTATGGTGTCATCGTGTTTGTATACTGTAGGCCGATAAGAGTAGCCTGTATGAGAACATTAATTGGAGAAAAACAAAATTTCCAGTAAAAACTGAAGTTATGGTGTCTACGTGTTTGTATACGGTAGGCTGGTTAGAGTAGCGTGTATGAGAACGTTAATTTGAGAAAAACAAAATTTTCAGTAAAAACTGAAGTTATGGTGTCATCGTGTTTGTATACGGTAGACCGATAACAGTAGCCAGTATGAGAACGTTAATTTGAGAAAAACAAAATTTTCAGTAGAAACTGAAATTATGGTGTCATCGTGTTTGTATACGGTAGACCGATAAGAGTAGCCTGTATGAGAACGTTAATTTGAGAAAAAAAAAATTTTCAGTAAAAACTGAAGTTATGGTGTCATCGTGTTTGTATACTCTAGACCGATAAGAGTACCCTGTATGAGAACGTTAATTTGAGAAAAACAAAATTTTCAGTAAAAACTGAAATTATGGTGTCATCGTGTTTGTATACGGTAGACCGATAAGAGTACCCTGTATGAGAACGTTAATTTGAGAAAAACAAAAATTTCAGTAAAAACTGAAATTATGGTGTCATCGTGTTTGTATACGGTAGGCTGATAAGAGTATCCTGTATGAGAACGTTAATTTAAGAAAAAAAAAATTTTCAGTAAAAACTGAAGTTATGGTGTCTACGTGTTTGTATACGGTAGGCTGATAAGAGTAGCGTGTATGAGAACGTTAATTTGAGAAAAACAAAATTTTCAGTAAAAACTGAAATTATGGTGTCATCGTGTTTGTATACGGTAGACCGTTGAGTAGCCAGTATGAAAACGTTGATTTAAGAAAAAAAAAATTTCCAGTATAAACTGAAATTATGGTGTCATCGTGTTTGTATACGGTAGACCAATAAAAGTAGCCTGTATGAGAACGTTGATTTAAGAAAAAAAAAAAAAATTTCCAGTATAAACTTAAATTATGGTGTCATCATGTTTGTATACGGTAGGCTGATAAGAGTAGCCTGTATGAGAACGTTAATTTAAGAAGAAAAAAATTTTCAGTAAAAACTGAAGTTATGGTGTCTACGTGTTTGTATACGGTAGGCTGGTAAGAGTAGCCTGTATGAGAACGTTAATTTGAGAAAAACAAAATTTCCAGTATAAACTGAAATTATGGTGTCATCATGTTTGTATACGGTAGGCTGATAAGAGTAGCCTGTATGAGAACGTTAATTTGAGAAAAAAAAAATTTTCAGTAAAAACTGAAGTTATGGTGTCATCGTGTTTGTATACTCTAGATCGATAAGAGTACCCTGTATGAGAACGTTAATTTGAGAAAAACAAAATTTTCAGTAAAAACTGAAATTATGGTGTCATCGTGTTTGTATACGGTAGACCGTTAAGAGTAGCCAGTATGAGAACGTTGATTTAAGAAAAAAAAAAAAATTTCCAGTATAAACTTAAATTATGGTGTCATCATGTTCGTATACGGTAGGCTGATAAGAGTAGCCTGCATGAGAACATTAATTGGAGAAAAACAAAATTTCCAGTAAAAACTGAAGTTATGGTGTCTACGTGTTTGTATACGGTAGGCTGTAAAGAGTAGCCTGTATGAGAACGTTAATTTGAGAAAAACAAAATTTCCAGTATAAACTGAAATTATGGTGTCATCGTGTTTGTATACGGTAGACCGATAAGAGTAGCCTGTATGAGAACGTTAATTTGAGAAAAAAAAAATTTTCAGTAAAAACTGAAGTTATGGTGTCATCGTGTTTGTATACTCTAGACCGATAAGAGTACCCTGTATGAGAACGTTAATTTGAGAAAAAAAAATTTTCAGTAAAAACTGAAATTATGGTGTCATCGTGTTTGTATACTGTAGGCCGATAAGAGTAGCCTGTATGAGAACATTAATTGGAGAAAAACAAAATTTCCAGTAAAAACTGAAGTTATGGTGTCTACGTGTTTGTATACGGTAGGCTGGTTAGAGTAGCGTGTATGAGAACGTTAATTTGAGAAAAACAAAATTTTCAGTAAAAACTGAAGTTATGGTGTCATCGTGTTTGTATACGGTAGACCGATAACAGTATCCAGTATGAGAACGTTAATTTGAGAAAAACAAAATTTTCAGTAAAAACTGAAATTATGGTGTCATCGTGTTTGTATACGGTAGACCGATAAGAGTAGCCTGTATGAGAACGTTAATTTGAGAAAAAAAAAATTTTCAGTAAAAACTGAAGTTATGGTGTCATCGTGTTTGTATACTCTAGACCGATAAGAGTACCTTGTATGAGAACGTTAATTTGAGAAAAACAAAATTTTCAGTAAAAACTGAAATTATGGTGTCATCGTGTTTGTATACGGTAGACCGATAAGAGTACCCTGTATGAGAACGTTAATTTGAGAAAAACAAAAATTTCAGTAAAAACTGAAATTATGGTGTCATCGTGTTTGTATACGGTAGGCTGATAAGAGTAGCCTGTATGAGAACGTTAATTTAAGAAAAAAAAAATTTTCAGTAAAAACTGAAGTTATGGTGTCTACGTGTTTGTATACGGTAGACCGATAAGAGTAGCCTGTATGAGAACGTTAATTTGAGAAAAACAAAATTTTCAGTAAAAACTGAAATTATGGTGTCATCGTGTTTGTATACTCTAGACCGATAAGAGTACCCTGTATGAGAACGTTAATTTGAGAAAAAAAAATTTTCAGTAAAAACTGAAATTATGGTGTCATCGTGTTTGTATACTGTAGGCCGATAAGAGTAGCCTGTATGAGAACATTAATTGGAGAAAAACAAAATTTCCAGTAAAAACTGAAGTTATGGTGTCTACGTGTTTGTATACGGTAGGCTGGTTAGAGTAGCGTGTATGAGAACGTTAATTTGAGAAAAACAAAATTTTCAGTAAAAACTGAAGTTATGGTGTCATCGTGTTTGTATACGGTAGACCGATAACAGTAGCCAGTATGAGAACGTTAATTTGAGAAAAACAAAATTTTCAGTAAAAACTGAAATTATGGTGTCATCGTGTTTGTATACTCTAGACCGATAAGAGTACCTTGTATGAGAACGTTAATTTGAGAAAAACAAAATTTTCAGTAAAAACTGAAATTATGGTGTCATCGTGTTTGTATACTGTAGGCCGATAAGAGTAGCCTGTATGAGAACATTAATTGGAGAAAAACAAAATTTCCAGTAAAAACTGAAGTTATGGTGTCATCGTGTTTGTATACGGTAGACCGATAAGAGTACCCTGTATGAGAACGTTAATTTGAGAAAAACAAAAATTTCAGTAAAAACTGAAATTATGGTGTCATCGTGTTTGTATACGGTAGACCGATAAGAGTAGCCTGTATGAGAACGTTAATTTGAGAAAAACAAAAATTTCAGTAAAAACTGAAAATATGGTGTCATCGTGTTTGTATACGGTAGGCTGATAAGAGTAGCCTGTATGAGAACGTTAATTTAAGAAAAAACCAATTTTCAGTAAAAACTGAAGTTATGGTGTCTACGTGTTTGTATACGGTAGACCGATAAGAGTAGCCTGTATGAGAACGTTAATTTGAGAAAAACAAAATTTTCAGTAAAAACTGAAATTATGGTGTCATCGTGTTTGTATACTCTAGACCGATAAGAGTACCCTGTATGAGAACGTTAATTTGAGAAAAAAAAATTTTCAGTAAAAACTGAAATTATGGTGTTATCGTGTTTGTATACTGTAGGCCGATAAAAGTAGCCTGTATGAGAACGTTGATTTAAGAAAAAAAAAAAAAATTTCCAGTATAAACTTAAATTATGGTGTCATCATGTTTGTATACGGTAGGCTGATAAGAGTAGCCTGTATGAGAACGTTAATTTAAGAAGAAAAAAATTTTCAGTAAAAACTGAAGTTATGGTGTCTACGTGTTTGTATACGGTAGGCTGGTAAGAGTAGCCTGTATGAGAACGTTAATTTGAGAAAAACAAAATTTCCAGTATAAACTGAAATTATGGTGTCATCATGTTTGTATACGGTAGGCTGATAAGAGTAGCCTGTATGAGAACGTTAATTTGAGAAAAAAAAAATTTTCAGTAAAAACTGAAGTTATGGTGTCATCGTGTTTGTATACTCTAGATCGATAAGAGTACCCTGTATGAGAACGTTAATTTGAGAAAAACAAAATTTCCAGTAAAAACTGAAATTATGGTGTCATCGTGTTTGTATACGGTAGACCGATAAGAGTACCCTGTATGAGAACGTTAATTTGAGAAAAACAAAAATTTCAGTAAAAACTGAAATTATGGTGTCATCGTGTTTGTATACGGTAGGCTGATAAGAGTAGCCTGTATGAGAACGTTAATTTGAGAAAAAAAAAATTTTCAGTAAAAACTGAAGTTATGGTGTCATCGTGTTTGTATACGGTAGGCTGATAAGAGTAGCCTGTATGAGAACGTTAATTTGAGAAAAAAAAAATTTTCAGTAAAAACTGAAGTTATGGTGTCTACGTGTTTGTATACGGTAGGCTGATAAGAGTAGCTTGTATGAGAACGTTGATTTGAGAAAAAAAAAAAAATTTCCAGTATAAACTTAAATTATGGTGTCATCATGTTTGTATACGGTAGGCTGATAAGAGTAGCCTGTATGAGAACATTAATTGGAGAAAAACAAAATTTCCAGTTATGGTGTCTACGTGTTTGTATACGGTAGGCTGTAAAGAGTAGCCTGTATGAGAACGTTAATTTGAGAAAAACAAAATTTCCAGTATAAACTGAAATTATGGTGTCATCGTGTTTGTATACGGTAGACCGATAAGAGTAGCCTGTATGAGAACGTTAATTTGAGAAAAAAAAAATTTTCAATAAAAACTGAAGTTATGGTGTCATCGTGTTTGTATACTCTAGACCGATAAGAGTACCCTGTATGAGAACGTTAATTTGAGAAAAAAAAATTTTCAGTAAAAACTGAAATTATGGTGTCATCGTGTTTGTATACTGTAGGCCGATAAGAGTAGCCTGTATGAGAACATTAATTGGAGAAAAACAAAATTTCCAGTAAAAACTGAAGTTATGGTGTCTACGTGTTTGTATATGGTAGACCGATAACAGTAGCCAGTATGAGAACGTTAATTTGAGAAAAACAAAATTTTCAGTAAAAACTGAAATTATGGTGTCATCGTGTTTGTATACGGTAGACCGATAAGAGTAGCCTGTATGAGAACGTTAATTTGAGAAAAAAAAAATTTTCAGTAAAAACTGAAGTTATGGTGTCATCGTGTTTGTATACTCTAGACCGATAAGAGTACCCTGTATGAGAACGTTAATTTGAGAAAAACAAAAATTTCAGTAAAAACTGAAATTATGGTGTCATCGTGTTTGTATACGGTAGGCTGATAAGAGTAGCCTGTATGAGAACGTTAATTTAAAAAGAAAAAAATTTTCAGTAAAAACTGAAGTTATGGTGTCTACGTGTTTGTATACGGTAGGCTGGTAAGAGTAGCCTGTATGAGAACGTTAATTTGAGAAAAACAAAATTTCCAGTATAAACTGAAATTATGGTGTCATCATGTTTGTATACGGTAGGCTGATAAGAGTAGCCTGTATGAGAACGTTAATTTGAGAAAAAAAAAATTTTCAGTAAAAACTGAAGTTATGGTGTCATCGTGTTTGTATACTCTAGATCGATAAGAGTACCCTGTATGAGAACGTTAATTTGAGAAAAACAAAATTTTCAGTAAAAACTGAAATTATGGTGTCATCGTGTTTGTATACGGTAGACCGTTAAGAGTAGCCAGTATGAGAACGTTGATTTAAGAAAAAAAAAAAAATTTCCAGTATAAACTTAAATTTTGGTGTCATCATGTTTGTATACTGTAGGCCGATAAGAGTAGCCTGTATGAGAACATTAATTGGAGAAAAACAAAATTTCCAGTAAAAACTGAAGTTATGGTGTCATCGTGTTTGTATACGGTAGACCGATAAGAGTAGCCTGTATGAGAACGTTAATTTGAGAAAAAAAAAATTTTCAGTAAAAACTGAAGTTATGGTGTCATCGTGTTTGTATACTGTAGGCCGATAAGAGTAGCCTGTATGAGAACATTAATTGGAGAAAAACAAAATTTCCAGTAAAAACTGAAGTTATGGTGTCTACGTGTTTGTATACGGTAGGCTGGTTAGAGTAGCGTGTATGAGAACGTTAATTTGAGAAAAACAAAATTTTCAGTAAAAACTGAAGTTATGGTGTCATCGTGTTTGTATACGGTAGACCGATAACAGTATCCAGTATGAGAACGTTAATTTGAGAAAAACAAAATTTTCAGTAAAAACTGAAATTATGGTGTCATCGTGTTTGTATACGGTAGACCGATAAGAGTAGCCTGTATGAGAACGTTAATTTGAGAAAAAAAAAATTTTCAGTAAAAACTGAAGTTATGGTGTCATCGTGTTTGTATACGGTAGGCTGATAAGAGTAGCCTGTATGAGAACGTTATTTTGACAAAAAAAAAATTTTCAGTAAAAACTTAAGTTATGGTGTCTACGTGTTTGTATACGGTAGGCTGATAAGAGTAGCCTGTATGAGAACGTTAATTTGAGAAAAACAAAAATTTCAGTAAAAACTGAAATTATGGTGTCATCGTGTTTGTATACGGTAGGCTGTAAAGAGTAGCGTGTATGAGAACGTTAATTTGAGATAAACAAAAATTTCAGTAAAAACTGAAATTATGGTGTCATCTTGTTTGTATACGGCAGGCTGATAAGAGTAGCCTGTATGAGAACATTAATTGGAGAAAAACAAAATTTTCAGTAAAAACTGAAGTTATGGTGTCATCGTGTTTGTATACGGTAGACCGATAACAGTATCCAGTATGAGAACGTTAATTTGAGAAAAACAAAATTTTCAGTAAAAACTGAAATTATGGTGTCATCGTGTTTGTATATGGTAGACCGATAACAGTAGCCAGTATGAGAACGTTAATTTGAGAAAAACAAAATTTTCAGTAAAAACTGAAATTATGGTGTCATCGTGTTTGTATACGGTAGACCGATAAGAGTACCCTGTATGAGAACGTTAATTTGAGAAAAACAAAAATTTCAGTAAAAACTGAAATTATGGTGTCATCGTGTTTGTATACGGTAGGCTGTAAAGAGTAGCGTGTATGAGAACGTTAATTTGAGATAAACAAAAATTTCAGTAAAAACTGAAATTATGGTGTCATCTTGTTTGTATACGGCAGGCTGATAAGAGTAGCCTGTATGAGAACATTAATTGGAGAAAAACAAAATTTTCAGTAAAAACTGAAGTTATGGTGTCTACGTGTTTGTATACGGTAGGCTGATAAGAGTAGCCTGTATGAGAACGTTATTTTGACAAAAAAAAAATTTTCAGTAAAAACTTAAGTTATGGTGTCTACGTGTTTGTATACGGTAGGCTGATAAGAGTAGCCTGTATGAGAACGTTAATTTGAGAAAAACAAAATTTTCAGTAAAAACTGAAATTATGGTGTCATCGTGTTTGTATACGGTAGGCTGATAAGAGTAGCCTGTATGAGAACGTTAATTTAAGAAAAGAAAAATTTTCAGTAAAAACTGAAGTTATGGTGTCTACGTGTTTGTATACGGTAGGCTGATAAGAGTAGCCTGTATGAGAACGTTAAATTGAGAAAAAAAAAATTTCAGTGAAGACTGAAGTTATGGTGTCATCGTGTCAGTATACTGTAGGCCGATAAGAGTAGCCTGTATGAGAACGTTAATTTGAGAAAAACAAAATTTTCAGTAAAAACTGAAATTATGGTGTCATCGTGTTTGTATACGGTAGGCTGATAAGAGTAGCCTGTATGAGAACGTTAATTTAAGAAAAAAAAAATTTTCAGTAAAAACTGAAGTTATGTTGTCTACGTGTTTGTATACGGTAGGCTGATAAGAGTAGCCTGTATGACAACGTTAATTTGAGAAAAACAAAATTTTCAGTAAAAACTGAAATTATGGTCTCGTCGTGTTTGTATACTGTAGGCCGATAAGAGTAGCCAGTATGAGAACGTTAATTTAAGAAGAAAAAAAATTTCCAGTATAAACTGAAATTATTGTTTCATCATGTTTTTATAAGGTAGGCTGACACTGGTAGCCTGTATCAGACAGCTATTTCGGGAAATAATTTTTTTCACTGAATACAGATATTATGCTGTGTTTGTGTTTGTATACGGTAAGCCGATAAGAGTAGCCTGTATGAGAACGTTAATATGGGAAAAAAAAATTTTTAGTAAAAACTGAAATTATGGTGTCATCATGTTCGTATACGGTAGGCTGACACTGGTAGCATGTATCAGACAGCTATTTCGGGAAATAATTTTTTTCAGTGAATACAGATATTATGCTGTGTTTGTTTTGTATACGGTAAGCCGATAAGAGTAGCCTTTATGAGAACGTTCATTTAAGAAAAGAAAAATTTTCAGTAAAAACTGGAGTTATGGTGTCTACGTGTTTGTATACGGTAGGCTGATAAGAGTAGCCTGTATGAGAACGTTGATTTAAGACAAAAACAAAAATTTCCAGTATAAACTGAAATTATGGTGTCATCGTGTTTGTATACTGTAGGCCGATAAGAGTAGCCTGTATGAGAACATTAATTTGAGAAGTACAAAATTTCCAGTATAAACTTAAATTATGGTGTCATCATGTTTGTATACGGTAGGCTGATAAGAGTAGCCTGTATGAGAACGTTAATTTAAAAAAAAAAATTTTCAGTAAAAACTGAAGTTATGGTGTCATCGTGTTTGTATACTCTAGACCGATAAGAGTACCCTGTATGAGAACGTTAATTTGAGAAAAACAAAATTTTCAGTAAAAACTGAAATTATGGTGTCATCGTGTTTGTATACGGTAGACCGTTAAGAGTAGCCAGTATGAGAACGTTGATTCAAGAAAAAAAAAATGTCCAGTATAAACTGAAATTATGGTGTCATCGTGTTTGTATACGGTAGACCAATAAGAGTAGCCTGTATGAGAACGTTGATTTAAGAAAAAAAAAAAAAATTTCCAGTATAAACTTAAATTATGGTGTCATCATGTTTGTATACGGTAGGCTGATAAGAGTAGCCTGTATGAGAACGTTAATTTAAGAAGAAAAAAATTTTCAGTAAAAACTGAAGTTATGGTGTCTACGTGTTTGTATACGGTAGGCTGGTAAGAGTAGCCTGTATGAGAACGTTAATTTGAGAAAAACAAAATTTCCAGTATAAACTGAAATTATGGTGTCATCGTGTTTGTATACGGTAGGCTGATAAGAGTAGCCTGTATGAGAACGTTAATTTAAGAAAAGAAAAATTTTCAGTAAAAACTGAAGTTATGGTGTCTACGTGTTTGTACACGGTAGGCTGATAAGAGTAGCCTGTATGAGAACGTTAAATTGAGAAAAAAAAAATTTCAGTGAAGACTGAAGTTATGGTGTCATCGTGTCAGTATACTGTAGGCCGATAAGAGTAGCCTGTATGAGAACGTTAATTTGAGAAAAACAAAATTTTCAGTAAAAACTGAAATTATGGTGTCATCGTGTTTGTATACGGTAGGCTGATAAGAGTAGCCTGTATGAGAACGTTAATTTAAGAAAAAAAAAATTTTCAGTAAAAACTGAAGTTATGTTGTCTACGTGTTTGTATACGGTAGGCTGATAAGAGTAGCCTGTATGACAACGTTAATTTGAGAAAAACAAAATTTTCAGTAAAAACTGAAATTATGGTCTCGTCGTGTTTGTATACTGTAGGCCGATAAGAGTAGCCAGTATGAGAACGTTAATTTAAGAAGAAAAAAAATTTCCAGTATAAACTGAAATTATTGTTTCATCATGTTTTTATAAGGTAGGCTGACACTGGTAGCCTGTATCAGACAGCTATTTCGGGAAATAATTTTTTTCACTGAATACAGATATTATGCTGTGTTTGTGTTTGTATACGGTAAGCCGATAAGAGTAGCCTGTATGAGAACGTTAATATGGGAAAAAAAAATTTTTAGTAAAAACTGAAATTATGGTGTCATCATGTTCGTATACGGTAGGCTGACACTGGTAGCATGTATCAGACAGCTATTTCGGGAAATAATTTTTTTCAGTGAATACAGATATTATGCTGTGTTTGTTTTGTATACGGTAAGCCGATAAGAGTAGCCTTTATGAGAACGTTCATTTAAGAAAAGAAAAATTTTCAGTAAAAACTGGAGTTATGGTGTCTACGTGTTTGTATACGGTAGGCTGATAAGAGTAGCCTGTATGAGAACGTTGATTTAAGACAAAAACAAAAATTTCCAGTATAAACTGAAATTATGGTGTCATCGTGTTTGTATACTGTAGGCCGATAAGAGTAGCCTGTATGAGAACATTAATTTGAGAAGTACAAAATTTCCAGTATAAACTTAAATTATGGTGTCATCATGTTTGTATACGGTAGGCTGATAAGAGTAGCCTGTATGAGAACGTTAATTTAAAAAAAAAAATTTTCAGTAAAAACTGAAGTTATGGTGTCATCGTGTTTGTATACTCTAGACCGATAAGAGTACCCTGTATGAGAACGTTAATTTGAGAAAAACAAAATTTTCAGTAAAAACTGAAATTATGGTGTCATCGTGTTTGTATACGGTAGACCGTTAAGAGTAGCCAGTATGAGAACGTTGATTCAAGAAAAAAAAAATTTCCAGTATAAACTTAAATTATGGTGTCATCATGTTTGTATACGGTAGGCTGATAAGAGTAGCCTGTATGAGAACGTTAATTTAAGAAGAAAAAAATTTTCAGTAAAAACTGAAGTTATGGTGTCTACGTGTTTGTATACGGTAGGCTGGTAAGAGTAGCCTGTATGAGAACGTTAATTTGAGAAAAACAAAATTTCCAGTATAAACTGAAATTATGGTGTCATCATGTTTGTATACGGTAGGCTGATAAGAGTAGCCTGTATGAGAACGTTAATTTAAGAAAAGAAAAATTTTCAGTAAAAACTGGAGTTATGGTGTCTACGTGTTTGTATACGGTAGGCTGATAAGAGTAGCCTGTATGAGAACGTTGATTTAAGAAAAAAACAAAAATTTCCAGTATAAACTGAAATTATGGTGTCATCGTGTTTGTATACTGTAGGCCGATAAGAGTAGCCTGTATGAGAACATTAATTTGAGAAAAACAAAATTTCCAGTATAAACTTAAATTATGGTGTCATCATGTTTGTATACGGTAGGCTGATAAGAGTAGCCTGTATGAGAACGTTAATTTAAAAAAAAAAATTTTCAGTAAAAACTGAAGTTATGGTGTCATCGTGTTTGTATACTCTAGACCGATAAGAGTAGCCTGTGTGAGAACGTTAATTTGAGAAAAAAAAATTTTCAGTAAAAACTGAAATTATGGTGTCATCGTGTTTGTATACTCTAGACCGATAAGAGTACCCTGTATGAGAACGTTAATTTGAGAAAAACAAAATTTTCAGTAAAAACTGAAATTATGGTGTCATCGTGTTTGTATACGGTAGACCGATAAGACTACCCTGTATGAGAACGTTAATTTGAGAAAAACAAAAATTTCAGTAAAAACTGAAATTATGGTGTCATCGTGTTTGTATACGGTAGGCTGATAAGAGTAGCCTGTATGAGAACGTTAATTTAAGAAAAAAAAAATTTTCAGTAAAAACTGAAGTTATGGTGTCTACGTGTTTGTATACGGTAGGCTGATAAGAGTAGCGTGTATGAGAACGTTAATTTGAGAAAAACAAAAATTTCAGTAAAAACTGAAATTATGGTGTCATGGTGTTTGTATACGGTAGACCGATAAGAGTAGCCTGTATGAGAACGTTGATTTAAGAAAAAAACAAAAATTTCCAGTATAAACTGAAATTATGGTGTCATCGTGTTTGTATACGGTAGACCGATAACAGTAGCCAGTATGAGAACGTTAATTTGAGAAAAACAAAATTTTCAGTAAAAACTGAAGTTATGGTGTCATCGTGTTTGTATACGGTAGACCGATAAGAGTAGCCTGTATGAGAACGTTAATTTGAGAAAAAAAAATTTTCAGTAAAAACTGAAGTTATGGTGTCATCGTGTTTGTATACTCTAGACCGATAAGAGTACCCTGTATGAGAACGTTAATTTGAGAAAAACAAAATTTCCAGTAAAAACTGAAGTTATGGTGTCTTCGTGTTTGTATACGGTAGGCTGGTTAGAGTAGCGTGTATGAGAACGTTAATTTGAGAAAAACAAAATTTTCAGTAAAAACTGAAGTTATGGTGTCATCGTGTTTGTATACGGTAGACCGATAACAGTAGCCAGTATGAGAACGTTAATTTGAGAAAAACAAAATTTTCAGTAAAAACTGAAGTTATGGTGTCATCGTGTTTGTATACGGTAGACCGATAAGAGTAGCCTGTATGAGAACGTTAATTTGAGAAAAAAAAATTTTCAGTAAAAACTGAAGTTATGGTGTCATCGTGTTTGTATACTCTAGACCGATAAGAGTACCCTGTATGAGAACGTTAATTTGAGAAAAACAAAATTTTCAGTAAAAACTGAAATTATGGTGTCATCGTGTTTGTATACGGTAGACCGATAAGACTACCCTGTATGAGAACGTTAATTTGAGAAAAACAAAAATTTCAGTAAAAACTGAAATTATGGTGTCATCGTGTTTGTATACGGTAGGCTGATAAGAGTAGCCTGTATGAGGACATTAATTGGAGAAAAACAAAATTTCCAGTAAAAACTGAAGTTATGGTGTCTACGTGTTTGTATACGGTAGGCTTGTTAGAGTAGCCTGTATGAGAACGTTAACTTGAGAAAAACAAAATTTCCAGTATAAACTGAAATTATGGTGTCATCGTGTTTGTATACGGTAGACCGTTAAGAGTAGCCAGTATGAGAACGTTGATTTAAGAAAAAAAAAAAAAATTTCCAGTATAAACTTAAATTATGGTGTCATCATGTTTGTATACGGTAGGCTGATAAGAGTAGCCTGTATGAGGACATTAATTGGAGAAAAACAAAATTTCCAGTAAAAACTGAAGTTATGGTGTCTACGTGTTTGTATACGGTAGGCTGGTTAGAGTAGCCTGTATGAGAACGTTAATTTGAGAAAAACAAAATTTCCAGTATAAACTGAAATTATGGTGTCATCGTGTTTGTATACGGTAGACCGATAAGAGTAGCCTGTATGAGAACGTTAATTTGAGAAAAAAAAAATTTTCAGTAAAAACTGAAGTTATGGTGTCATCGTGTTTGTATACTCTAGACCGATAAGAGTACCCTGTATGAGAACGTTAATTTGAGAAAAAAAAATTTTCAGTAAAAACTGAAATTATGGTGTCATCGTGTTTGTATACTGTAGGCCGATAAGAGTAGCCTGTATGAGAACATTAATTGGAGAAAAACAAAATTTCCAGTAAAAACTGAAGTTATGGTGTCTACGTGTTTGTATACGGTAGGCTGATTAGAGTAGCGTGTATGAGAACGTTAATTTGAGAAAAACAAAATTTTCAGTAAAAACTGAAGTTATGGTGTCATCGTGTTTGTATACGGTAGACCGATAACAGTAGCCAGTATGAGAACGTTAATTTGAGAAAAACAAAATTTTCAGTAAGAACTGAAATTATGGTGTCATCGTGTTTGTATACGGTAGACCGATAAGAGTAGCCTGTATGAGAACGTTAATTTGAGAAAAAAAAATTTTCAGTAAAAACTGAAGTTATGGTGTCATCGTGTTTGTATACTCTAGACCGATAAGAGTAGCCTGTATGAGAACGTTAATTTAAGAAAAACAAAATTTTCAGTAAAAACTGAAGTTATGGTGTCTACGTGTTTGTATACGGTAGGCTGATAAGAGTAGCGTGTATGAGAACGTTAATTTGAGAAAAACAAAATTTTCAGTAAAAACTGAAATTATGGTGTCATCGTGTTTGTATACGGTAGACCGATAAGAGTACCCTGTA
The DNA here is from genome assembly GCA_939192795.1 of Bombylius discolor. NCBI lineage: Eukaryota > Metazoa > Arthropoda > Insecta > Diptera > Bombyliidae > Bombylius > Bombylius discolor. Next base: position 17,142,941 of record OW584242.1, read on the forward strand.
TGAGAACGTTAATTTGAGAAAAACAAAAATTTCAGTAAAAACTGAAATTATGGTGTCATGGTGTTTGTATACGGTAGACCGATAAGAGTAGCCTGTATGAGAACGTTGATTCAAGAAAAAAACAAAAATTTCCAGTATAAACTGAAATTATGGTGTCATGCAGTTTGTATACGGTAGACCGATAAGAGTAGCCTGTATGAGAACGTTGATTTAAGAAAAAAACAAAAATTTCCAGTATAAACTGAAATTATGGTGTCATCGTGTTTGTATACTGTAGGCCGATAAGAGTAGCCTGTATGAGAACATTAATTGGAGAAAAACAAAATTTCCAGTATGAACTTAAATTATGGTGTCATCATGTTTGTATACGGTAGGCTGATAAGAGTAGCCTGTATGAGAACGTTAATTTGAGAAGAAAAAAAATTTCCAGTATAAACTGAAATTATTGTTTCATCATGTTTGTATACGGTAGACCGATAAGAGTACCCTGTATGAGAACGTTAATTTGAGAAAAACAAAAATTTCAGTAAAAACTGAAATTATGGTGTCATCGTGTTTGTATACGGTAAGCCGATAAGAGTACCCTGTATGAGAACGTTAATATGGGGAAAAAAAATTTTCAGTAAAAACTGAAGTTATGGTGTGTACGTGTTTGTATGCGGTAGGCTGATAAGAGTATCGCGTATGAGAACGTTAATTTGAGAAAAACAAAATTTTCAGTAAAAACTGAAATTATGGTGTCATCGTGTTTGTATACGGTAGACCGATAAGAGTACCCTGTATGAGAACGTTAATTTGAGAAAAACAAAATTTTCAGTAAAAACTGAAATTATGGTGTCATCGTGTTTGTATACGGTAAGCCGATAAGAGTAGCCTGTATGAGAACGTTAATTTAAGAAAAAAAAAAATTTTCAGTAAAAACTGAAGTTATGGTGTCTACGTGTTTGTATACGGTAGGCTGATATGAGTAGCCTGTATGAGAACGTTATTTTGACAAAAAAAAAATTTTCAGTAAAAACTTAAGTTATGGTGTCTACGTGTTTGTATACGGTAGGCTGATAAGAGTAGCCTGTATGAGAACGTTAATTTGAGAAAAACAAAATTTTCAGTAAAAACTGAAATTATGGTGTCATCGTGTTTGTATACGGTAGGCTGATAAGAGTAGCCTGTATGAGAACGTTAATTTAAGAAAAGAAAAATTTTAAGTAAAAACTGAAGTTATGGTGTCTACGTGTTTGTATACGGTAGGCTGATAAGAGTAGCCTGTATAAGAACGTTAAATTAAGAAAAAAAAATTTTCAGTGAAGACTGAAGTTATGGTGTCATCGTGTCAGTATACTGTAGGCCGATAAGAGTAGCCTGTATGAGAACGTTAATTTGAGAAAAACAAAATTTTCAGTAAAAACTGAAGTTATGGAGTCTACGTGTTTGTATACGGTAGGCTGATAAGAGTAGCCTGTATGAGAACTTTAATTTAAGAAAAAAAAAAATTTTCAGTATAAACTGAAATTATGGTGTCATCGTGTTTGTATACTGTAGGCCGATAAGGGTAGCCTGTATGAGAACGTTAATTTGAGAAAAAAAAATTTTTCAGTAAAAACTGAAGTTATGGTGTCTACGTGTTTGTATACGGTAGGCTGATAAGAGTAGCCTGTATGAGAACGTTAATTTGAGAAAAAAAGAATTTTCAGTAAAAACTGAAGTTATGGTGTCTACGTGTTTGTATACGGTAGGCTGGTAAGAGTAGCCTGTATGAGAACGTTAATTTGAGAAAAACAAAATTTTCAGTAAAAACTGAAATTATGGTGTCATCGTGTTTGTATACCCTAGACCGATAAGAGTACCCTGTATGAGAACGTTAATTTGAGAAAAACAAAATTTTCAGTAAAAACTGAAATTATGGTGTCATCGTGTTTGTATACGGTAGACTGACAATGGTAGCCTGTATGAAAACGTTAATTTGAGGAAGAAAAAAATTTTCCAGTATAAACTGAAATTATTGTGTCATCGTGTTTGTATACGGTAGACCGATAAGAGTAGCCTGTATGAGAACGTTAATTTGAGAAAAAAAAAATTTTCAGTAAAAACTGAAGTTATGGTGTCTACGTGTTTGTATACGGTAGGCTGAAAAGAGTAGCCTGTATGAGAACGTTAATTTGAGAAAAAAAAATTTTTCAGTAAAAACTGAAGTTATGGTGTGTACGTGTTTGTATACGTTAAACCGATAAGAGTACCCTGTATGAGAACGTTAATTTGAGAAAAACAAAATTTTCAGTAAAAACTGATGTTATGGTGTCTACGTGTTTGTATACGGTAGGCTGATAAGAGTAGCCTGTATGAGAACGTTAATTTGAGAAAAACAAAATTTTCAGTAAAAACTGAAATTATGGTGTCATCGTGTTTGTATACGGTAGACCGATAAGACTACCCTGTATGAGAACGTTAATTTGAGAAAAACAAAAATTTCAGTAAAAACTGAAATTATGGTGTCATCGTGTTCGTATACGGTAGGCTGATAAGAGTAGCCTGTATGAGAACGTTAATTTGAGGAAAAAAAATTTTCAGTGAAGACTGAAGTTATGGTGTCATCGTGTTAGTATACTGTAGGCCGATAAGAGTAGCCTGTATGAGAACGTTAATTTGAGAAAAACAAAATTTTCAGTAAAAACTGAAATTATGGTGTCATCGTGTTTGTATACGGTAGGCTGATAAAAGTAGCCTGTATGAGAACGTTAATTTAAGAAAAAAAAAATTTTCAGTAAAAACTGAAGTTATGGTGTCTACGTGTTTGTATACGGTAGGCTGATAAGAGTAGCCTGTATGAGAACGTAAATTTGACAAAAAAAAAATTTCCAGTAAAAACTTAAGTTATGGTGTCTACGTGTTTGTATACGGTAGGCTGATAAGAGTAGCCTGTATGAGAACGTTAATTTGAGAAAAACAAAATTTTCAGTAAAAACTGAAATTATGGTGTCATCGTGTTTGTATACGGTAGGCTGATAAGAGTAGCCTGTATGAGAACAATAATTTAAGAAAAGAAAAATTTTCAGTGAAAACTGAAGTTATGGTGTCGTCGTGTTTGTATACTGTAGGCCGATAAAAGTAGCCAGTATGAGAACGTTAATTTAAGAAGAAAATAAATTTCAAATATAAACTGAAATTATTGTTTCATCATGTTTGTATACGGTAGGCTGACACTGGTAGCCTGTATCAGACAGCTATTTCGAAAAATAATTTTTTTCAGTGAATACAGATATTATGCTGTGTTTGTGTTTGTATACGGTAAGCCGATAGGAGTAGCCTGTATGAGAACGTTAATATGGGAAAAAAATTTTTCAGTAAAAACTGAAATTATGGTGTCATCGTGTTTGTATACGGTAGACCGATAACAGTAGCCAGTATGAGAACGTTGATTTAAGAAAAAAAAAAATTCCAGTATAAACTGAAATTATGGTGTCATCGTGTTTTTATACTGTAGGCCGATAAGGGTAGCCTGTATGAGAACGTTAATATGGGAAAAAAAAAATTTTAGTAAAAACTGAAATTATGGTGTCATCATGTTTGTATACGGTAGGCTGATAAGAGTAGCCTGTATGAGAACATTAATTTGAGAAACAAAAATTTTTCAGTAAAAACTGAAGTTATGGTGTCTACGTGTTTGTAAACGGTAGGCTGGTAAGAGTAGCCTGTATGAGAACGTTAATTTGAGAAAAACAAAATTTTCAGTAAAAACTGAAATTATGGTGTCATCGTGTTTGTATACCCTAGACCGACAAGAGTACCCTGTATGAGAACGTTAATTTGAGAAAAGAAAAATTTTCAGTAAAAACTGAAATTATGGTGTCATCGTGTTTGTATACGGTAGACCGATAAGAGTAGCCAGTATGAGAACGTTGATTTAGGAAAAAAAAATTTCCAGTATAAACTGAAATTACGGTGTCATCGTGATTGTATACGGTAGACCGATAAGAGTAGCCTGTATGAGAACGTTGATTTAAGAAAAAAAAAATTGTCAGTAAAAACTGAATTTATGGTGTCTACGTGTTTGTATACGGTAGGCTGATAAGAGTAGCCTGTATGAGAACGTTAATTTGAGATAAACAAAATTTTCAGTAAAAACTGAAATTATGGTGTCATCGTGTTTGTATACGGTAGACCGATAAGAGTAGCCAGTATGAGAACGTTGATTTAAGAAAAAAAAAATTCCAGTATAAACTGAAATTATGGTGTCATCGTGTTTGTATACGGTAGACCGATAAGAGTAGCCAGTATGAGAACGTTAATTTGAGAAAAAAAAAATTTTCAGTAAAAACTGAAGTTATGGTGTCTACGAGTTTGTATACTGTAGGCCGATAAGAGTAGCCTGTATGAGAACAATAATTGGAGAAAAACAAAATTTCCAGTATAAACTTAAATTATGGTGTCATCATGTTTGTATACGGTAGGCTGATAAGAGTAGCCTGTATGAGAACGTTAATTTGAGAAAAAAAAATTTTTCAGTAAAAACTGAAGTTATGGTGTGTACGTGTTTGTATACGGTAGGCTGATAAGAGTAGCCTGTATGAGAACGTTAATTTAAGAAAAAAAAAATGTTCAGTAAAAACTGAATTTATGGCTTCTACGTGTTTGTATACGGTAGGCTGCTAAGAGTAGCCTGTATGAGAACGTTAATTTGAGAAAAACAAAATTTTCAGTAAAAACTGAAATTATGGTGTCATCGTGATTGTATACGATAGACCGATAAGAGTAGCCTGTATGAGAACGTTGATTTAAGAAAAAAAAAAAAATTTCCAGTAAAAACTGAAATTATGGTGTCATCATGTTTGTATACGGTAGGCTGATAAGAGTAGCCTGTATGAGAACGTTAACTTGAGAAAAAAAAAATTTTCAGTAAAAACTGAAGTTATGGTGTCTATGTGTTTGTATACGGTAGGCTGATAAGAGTAGCCTGTATGAGAACGTTAATTTGAGAAAAACAAAATTTCCAGTAAAAACTGAAATTATGGTGTCATCGTGATTGTATACGGTAGACCGATAAGAGTAGCCTGTATGAGAACGTTGATTTAAGAAAAAAAAATATTTCAGTAAATACTGAAGTTATGGTGTCTACGTGTTTGTATACGGTAGGCTGATAAGAGTAGCCTGTATGAGAACGTTAATTTGAGAAAAACAAAATTTCCAGTAAAAACTGAAATTATGGTGTCATCGTGATTGTATACGGTAGACCGATAAGAGTAGCCTGTATGAGAACGTTGATTTAAGAAAAAAAAAAAATTTCCAGTATAAACTGAAATTATGGTGTCATCGTGTTTGTATACTGTAGGCCGATAAGAGTAGCCTGTATGAGAACATTAATTTGAGAAAAACAAAATTTCCAGTATAAGCTTAAATTATGGTGTCATCATGTTTTTATACGGTAGGCTGATAAGAGTAGCCTGTATGAGAACGTTAATTTAAGAAAAAAAAAATTTTCAGTAAAAACTGAAGTTATGGTGTCTACGTGTTTGTATACGGTACGCTGGTTAGAGTAGCCTGTATGAGAACGTTAATTTGAGAAAAACAAAATTTCCAGTATAAACCGAAATTATGGTGTCATCGTGTTTGTATACGGTAGACCGATAAGAGTAGCCTGTATGAGAACGTTAATTTAAGAAAAAAAAAATTTTCAGTAAAAACTGAAATTATGGTGTCGTCGTGTTTGTATACTGTAGGCCGATAACAGTAGCCAGTATGAGAACGTTAATTTAAGAAAAGAAAAATTTTCAGTGAAAACTGAAGTTATGGTGTCGTCGTGTTTGTATACTGTAGGCCGATAAAAGTAGCCAGTATGAGAACATTAATTTGAGAAAAAAAAAAATTTCCAGTATAAACTGAAATTATGGTGTCGTCGTGTTTGTATACTGTAGGCCGATAAGAGTAGCCAGTATGAGAACGTTAATTTAAGAAAAGAAAAATTTTCAGTGAAAACTGAAGTTATGGTGTCGTCGTGTTTGTATACTGTAGGCCGATAAAAGTAGCCAGTATGAGAACGTTAATTTAAGAAGAAAATAAATTTCCAGTATAAACTGAAATTATTGTTTCATCATGTTTGTATACGGTAGGCTGACACTGGTAGCCTGTATGAGAACGTTAATTTAAGAAAAAAAAAATGTTCAGTAAAAACTGAATTTATGGTTTCTACGTGTTTGTATACGGTAGGCTGCTAAGAGTAGCCTGTATGAGAACGTTAATTTGAGAAAAACAAAATTTTCAGTAAAAACTGAAATTATGGTGTCATCGTGATTGTATACGATAGACCGATAAGAGTAGCCTGTATGAGAACGTTGATTTAAGAAAAAAAAAAAAATTTCCAGTAAAAACTGAAATTATGGGGTCATCATGTTTGTATACGGTAGGCTGATAAGAGTAGCCTGTATGAGAACGTTAATTTGAGAAAAAAAAAATTTTCAGTAAAAACTGAAGTTATGGTGTCTATGTGTTTGTATACGGTAGGCTGATAAGAGTAGCCTGTATGAGAACGTTAATTTGAGAAAAACAAAATTTCCAGTAAAAACTGAAATTATGGTGTCATCGTGATTGTATACGGTAGACCGATAAGAGTAGCCTGTATGAGAACGTTGATTTAAGAAAAAAAAATATTTCAGTAAATACTGAAGTTATGGTGTCTACGTGTTTGTATACGGTAGGCTGATAAGAGTAGCCTGTATGAGAACGTTAATTTGAGAAAAACAAAATTTCCAGTAAAAACTGAAATTATGGTGTCATCGTGATTGTATACGGTAGACCGATAAGAGTAGCCTGTATGAGAACGTTGATTTAAGAAAAAAAAAAAATTTCCAGTATAAACTGAAATTATGGTGTCATCGTGTTTGTATACTGTAGGCCGATAAGAGTAGCCTGTATGAGAACATTAATTTGAGAAAAACAAAATTTCCAGTATAAGCTTAAATTATGGTGTCATCATGTTTTTATACGGTAGGCTGATAAGAGTAGCCTGTATGAGAACGTTAATTTAAGAAAAAAAAAATTTTCAGTAAAAACTGAAGTTATGGTGTCTACGTGTTTGTATACGGTACGCTGGTTAGAGTAGCCTGTATGAGAACGTTAATTTGAGAAAAACAAAATTTCCAGTATAAACCGAAATTATGGTGTCATCGTGTTTGTATACGGTAGACCGATAAGAGTAGCCTGTATGAGAACGTTAATTTAAGAAAAAAAAAATTTTCAGTAAAAACTGAAATTATGGTGTCGTCGTGTTTGTATACTGTAGGCCGATAAGAGTAGCCAGTATGAGAACGTTAATTTAAGAAAAGAAAAATTTTCAGTGAAAACTGAAGTTATGGTGTCGTCGTGTTTGTATACTGTAGGCCGATAAAAGTAGCCAGTATGAGAACATTAATTTGAGAAAAAAAAAAATTTCCAGTATAAACTGAAATTATGGTGTCGTCGTGTTTGTATACTGTAGGCCGATAAGAGTAGCCAGTATGAGAACGTTAATTTAAGAAAAGAAAAATTTTCAGTGAAAACTGAAGTTATGGTGTCGTCGTGTTTGTATACTGTAGGCCGATAAAAGTAGCCAGTATGAGAACATTAATTTGAGAAAAAAAAAAAATTTCCAGTATAAACTGAAATTATGGTGTCATCGTGTTTGTATACGGTAGACCGATAACAGTAGCAAGTATGGGAACGTTGATTTAAGAAAAAAAAAAAAAATTTTCCACTATAAACTGAAATTATGGTGTCATCGTGTTTGTATACTGTAGGCCGATAAGAGTAGCCTGTATGAGAACATTAATTTGAGAAAAAAAAAAATTTCCAGTATAAACTGAAATTATGGTGTCGTCGTGTTTGTATACTGTAGGCCGATAAGAGTAGCCAGTATGAGAACGTTAATTTAAGAAAAGAAAAATTTTCAGTGAAAACTGAAGTTATGGTGTCGTCGTGTTTGTATACTGTAGGCCGATAAAAGTAGCCAGTATGAGAACGTTAATTTAAGAAGAAAATAAATTTCCAGTATAAACTGAAATTATTGTTTCATCATGTTTGTATACGGTAGGCTGACACTGGTAGCCTGTATGAGAACGTTAATTTGAGAAAAACAAAATTTCCAGTAAAAACTGAAATTATGGTGTCATCGTGATTGTATACGGTAGACCGATAAGAGTAGCCTGTATGAGAACGTTGATTTAAGAAAAAAAAATATTTCAGTAAATACTGAAGTTATGGTGTCTCCGTGTTTGTATACGGTAGGCTGATAAGAGTAGCCTGTATGAGAACGTTAATTTGAGAAAAACAAAATTTCCAGTAAAAACTGAAATTATGGTGTCATCGTGATTGTATACGGTAGACCAATAAGAGTAGCCTGTATGAGAACGTTGATTTAAGAAAAAAAAAAAAATTTCCAGTATAAACTGAAATTATGGTGTCATCGTGTTTGTATACTGTAGGCCGATAAGAGTAGCCTGTATGAGAACATTAATTTGAGAAAAACAAAATTTCCAGTATAAGCTTAAATTATGGTGTCATCATGTTTTTATACGGTAGGCTGATAAGAGTAGCCTGTATGAGAACGTTAATTTAAGAAAAAAAAATATTTCAGTAAATACTGAAGTTATGGTGTCTCCGTGTTTGTATACGGTAGGCTGATAAGAGTAGCCTGTATGAGAACGTTAATTTGAGAAAAACAAAATTTCCAGTAAAAACTGAAATTATGGTGTCTCCGTGTTTGTATACGGTAGGCTGATAAGAGTAGCCTGTATGAGAACGTTAATTTGAGAAAAACAAAATTTCCAGTAAAAACTGAAATTATGGTGTCATCGTGATTGTATACGGTAGACCGATAAGAGTAGCCTGTATGAGAACGTTGATTTAAGAAAAAAAAATAAATTTCCAGTATAAACTGAAATTATTGTTTCATCATGTTTGTATACGGTAGGCTGACACTGGTAGCCTGTATGAGAACGTTAATTTGAGAAAAACAAAATTTCCAGTAAAAACTGAAATTATGGTGTCATCGTGATTGTATACGGTAGACCGATAAGAGTAGCCTGTATGAGAACGTTGATTTAAGAAAAAAAAATATTTCAGTAAATACTGAAGTTATGGTGTCTCCGTGTTTGTATACGGTAGGCTGATAAGAGTAGGCTGTATGAGAACGTTAATTTGAGAAAAACAAAATTTCCAGTAAAAACTGAAATTATGGTGTCATCGTGATTGTATACGGTAGACCGATAAGAGTAGCCTGTATGAGAACGTTGATTTAAGAAAAAAAAAAAAATTTCCAGTATAAACTGAAATTATGGTGTCATCGTGTTTGTATACTGTAGGCCGATAAGAGTAGCCTGTATGAGAACATTAATTTGAGAAAAACAAAATTTCCAGTATAAGCTTAAATTATGGTGTCATCATGTTTTTATACGGTAGGCTGATAAGAGTAGCCTGTATGAGAACGTTAATTTAAGAAAAAAAAAATTTTCAGTAAAAACTGAAGTTATGGTGTCTACGTGTTTGTATACGGTACGCTGGTTAGAGTAGCCTGTATGAGAACGTTAATTTGAGAAAAACAAAATTTCCAGTATAAACCGAAATTATGGTGTCATCGTGTTTGTATACGGTAGACCGATAAGAGTAGCCTGTATGAGAACGTTAATTTAAGAAAAAAAAAATTTTCAGTAAAAACTGAAATTATGGTGTCGTCGTGTTTGTATACTGTAGGCCGATAAGAGTAGCCAGTATGAGAACGTTAATTTAAGAAAAGAAAAATTTTCAGTGAAAACTGAAGTTATGGTGTCGTCGTGTTTGTATACTGTAGGCCGATAAAAGTAGCCAGTAAGAGAACATTAATTTGAGAAAAAAAAAAATTTCCAGTATAAACTGAAATTATGGTGTCGTCGTGTTTGTATACTGTAGGCCGATAAGAGTAGCCAGTATGAGAACGTTAATTTAAGAAAAGAAAAATTTTCAGTGAAAACTGAAGTTATGGTGTCGTCGTGTTTGTATACTGTAGGCCGATAAAAGTAGCCAGTATGAGAACATTAATTTGAGAAAAAAAAAAATTTCCAGTATAAACTGAAATTATGGTGTCATCGTGTTTGTATATTGTAGACCGATAACAGTAGCCAGTATGAGAACGTTGATTTAAGAAAAAAAAAAAAAATTTTCCACTATAAACTGAAATTATGGTGTCATCGTGTTTGTATACTGTAGGCCGATAAGAGTAGCCTGTATGAGAACATTAATTTGAGAAAAAAAAAATTTTCAGTAAAAACTGAAGTTATGGTGTCTATGTGTTTGTATACGGTAGGCTGATAAAAGTAGCCTGTATGAGAACGTTAATTTGAGAAAAACAAAATTTCCAGTAAAAACTGAAATTATGGTGTCATCGTGATTGTATACGGTAGACCGATAAGAGTAGCCTGTATGAGAACGTTGATTTAAGAAAAAAAAATATTTCAGTAAATACTGAAGTTATGGTGTCTACGTGTTTGTATACGGTAGGCTGATAAGAGTAGCCTGTATGAGAACGTTAATTTGAGAAAAACAAAATTTCCAGTAAAAACTGAAATTATGGTGTCATCGTGATTGTATACGGTAGACCGATAAGAGTAGCCTGTATGAGAACGTTGATTTAAGAAAAAAAAAAAAATTTCCAGTATAAACTGAAATTATGGTGTCATCGTGTTTGTATACTGTAGGCCGATAAGAGTAGCCTGTATGAGAACATTAATTTGAGAAAAACAAAATTTCCAGTATAAGCTTAAATTATGGTGTCATCATGTTTTTATACGGTAGGCTGATAAGAGTAGCCTGTATGAGAACGTTAATTTAAGAAAAAAAAAATTTTCAGTAAAAACTGAAGTTATGGTGTCTACGTGTTTGTATACGGTACGCTGGTTAGAGTAGCCTGTTAGAGAACGTTAATTTGAGAAAAACAAAATTTCCAGTATAAACCGAAATTATGGTGTCATCGTGTTTGTATACGGTAGACCGATAAGAGTAGCCTGTATGAGAACGTTAATTTAAGAAAAAAAAAATTTTCAGTAAAAACTGAAATTATGGTGTCGTCGTGTTTGTATACTGTAGGCCGATAAGAGTAGCCAGTATGAGAACGTTAATTTAAGAAAAGAAAAATTTTCAGTGAAAACTGAAGTTATGGTGTCGTCGTGTTTGTATACTGTAGTCCGATAAAAGTAGCCAGTATGAGAACAATAATTTGAGAAAAAAAAAAATTTCCAGTATAAACTGAAATTATGGTGTCGTCGTGTTTGTATACTGTAGGCCGATAAGAGTAGCCAGTATGAGAACGTTAATTTAAGAAAAGAAAAATTTTCAGTGAAAACTGAAGTTATGGTGTCGTCGTGTTTGTATACTGTAGGCCGATAAAAGTAGCCAGTATGAGAACGTTAATTTAAGAAGAAAATAAATTTCCAGTATAAACTGAAATTATTGTTTCATCATGTTTGTATACGGTAGGCTGACACTGGTAGCCTGTATGAGAACGTTAATTTGAGAAAAAAAAAAATTCCAGTATAAACTGAAATTATGGTGTCGTCGTGTTTGTATACTGTAGGCCGATAAGAGTAGCCAGTATGAGAACGTTAATTTAAGAAAAGAAAAATTTTCAGTGAAAACTGAAGTTATGGTGTCGTCGTGTTTGTATACTGTAGGCCGATAAAAGTAGCCAGTATGAGAACATTAATTTGAGAAAAAAAAAAATTTCCAGTATAAACTGAAATTATGGTGTCATCGTGTTTGTATACGGTAGACCGATAACAGTAGCCAGTATGAGAACGTTGATTTAAGAAAAAAAAAAAAAATTTTCCACTATAAACTGAAATTATGGTGTCATCGTGTTTGTATACTGTAGGCCGATAAGAGTAGCCTGTATGAGAACATTAATTTGAGAAAAAAAAAAATTTCCAGTATAAACTGAAATTATGGTGTCGTCGTGTTTGTATACTGTAGGCCGATAAGAGTAGCCAGTATGAGAACGTTAATTTAAGAAAAGAAAAATTTTCAGTGAAAACTGAAGTTATGGTGTCGTCGTGTTTGTATACTGTAGGCCGATAAAAGTAGCCAGTATGAGAACATTAATTTGAGAAAAAAAAAAATTTCCAGTATAAACTGAAATTATGGTGTCATCGTGTTTGTATACGGTAGACCGATAACAGTAGCCAGTATGAGAACGTTGATTTAAGAAAAAAAAAAAAAATTTTCCACTATAAACTGAAATTATGGTGTCATCGTGTTTGTATACTGTAGGCCGATAAGAGTAGCCTGTATGAGAACATTAATTTGAGAAAAAAAAAATTTTCAGTAAAAACTGAAGTTATGGTGTCTATGTGTTTGTATACGGTAGGCTGATAAAAGTAGCCTGTATGAGAACGTTAATTTGAGAAAAACAAAATTTCCAGTAAAAACTGAAATTATGGTGTCATCGTGATTGTATACGGTAGACCGATAAGAGTAGCCTGTATGAGAACGTTGATTTAAGAAAAAAAAATATTTCAGTAAATACTGAAGTTATGGTGTCTACGTGTTTGTATACGGTAGGCTGATAAGAGTAGCCTGTATGAGAACGTTAATTTGAGAAAAACAAAATTTCCAGTAAAAACTGAAATTATGGTGTCATCGTGATTGTATACGGTAGACCGATAAGAGTAGCCTGTATGAGAACGTTGATTTAAGAAAAAAAAAAAAATTTCCAGTATAAACTGAAATTATGGTGTCATCGTGTTTGTATACTGTAGGCCGATAAGAGTAGCCTGTATGAGAACATTAATTTGAGAAAAACAAAATTTCCAGTATAAGCTTAAATTATGGTGTCATCATGTTTTTATACGGTAGGCTGATAAGAGTAGCCTGTATGAGAACGTTAATTTAAGAAAAAAAAAATTTTCAGTAAAAACTGAAGTTATGGTGTCTACGTGTTTGTATACGGTACGCTGGTTAGAGTAGCCTGTTAGAGAACGTTAATTTGAGAAAAACAAAATTTCCAGTATAAACCGAAATTATGGTGTCATCGTGTTTGTATACGGTAGACCGATAAGAGTAGCCTGTATGAGAACGTTAATTTAAGAAAAAAAAAATTTTCAGTAAAAACTGAAATTATGGTGTCGTCGTGTTTGTATACTGTAGGCCGATAAGAGTAGCCAGTATGAGAACGTTAATTTAAGAAAAGAAAAATTTTCAGTGAAAACTGAAGTTATGGTGTCGTCGTGTTTGTATACTGTAGTCCGATAAAAGTAGCCAGTATGAGAACAATAATTTGAGAAAAAAAAAAATTTCCAGTATAAACTGAAATTATGGTGTCGTCGTGTTTGTATACTGTAGGCCGATAAGAGTAGCCAGTATGAGAACGTTAATTTAAGAAAAGAAAAATTTTCAGTGAAAACTGAAGTTATGGTGTCGTCGTGTTTGTATACTGTAGGCCGATAAAAGTAGCCAGTATGAGAACGTTAATTTAAGAAGAAAATAAATTTCCAGTATAAACTGAAATTATTGTTTCATCATGTTTGTATACGGTAGGCTGACACTGGTAGCCTGTATGAGAACGTTAATTTGAGAAAAAAAAAAATTCCAGTATAAACTGAAATTATGGTGTCGTCGTGTTTGTATACTGTAGGCCGATAAGAGTAGCCAGTATGAGAACGTTAATTTAAGAAAAGAAAAATTTTCAGTGAAAACTGAAGTTATGGTGTCGTCGTGTTTGTATACTGTAGGCCGATAAAAGTAGCCAGTATGAGAACATTAATTTGAGAAAAAAAAAAATTTCCAGTATAAACTGAAATTATGGTGTCATCGTGTTTGTATACGGTAGACCGATAACAGTAGCCAGTATGAGAACGTTGATTTAAGAAAAAAAAAAAAAATTTTCCACTATAAACTGAAATTATGGTGTCATCGTGTTTGTATACTGTAGGCCGATAAGAGTAGCCTGTATGAGAACATTAATTTGAGAAAAAAAAAAATTTCCAGTATAAACTGAAATTATGGTGTCGTCGTGTTTGTATACTGTAGGCCGATAAGAGTAGCCAGTATGAGAACGTTAATTTAAGAAAAGAAAAATTTTCAGTGAAAACTGAAGTTATGGTGTCGTCGTGTTTGTATACTGTAGGCCGATAAAAGTAGCCAGTATGAGAACGTTAATTTAAGAAGAAAATAAATTTCCAGTATAAACTGAAATTATTGTTTCATCATGTTTGTATACGGTAGGCTGACACTGGTAGCCTGTATGAGAACGTTAATTTGAGAAAAACAAAATTTCCAGTAAAAACTGAAATTATGGTGTCATCGTGATTGTATACGGTAGACCGATAAGAGTAGCCTGTATGAGAACGTTGATTTAAGAAAAAAAAATATTTCAGTAAATACTGAAGTTATGGTGTCTACGTGTTTGTATACGGTAGGCTGATAAGAGTAGCCTGTATGAGAACGTTAATTTGAAAAAAAAAACAAAATTTCCAGTAAAAACTGAAATTATGGTGTCATCGTGATTGTATACGGTAGACCGATAAGAGTAGCCTGTATGAGAACGTTGATTTAAGAAAAAAAAAAAAATTTCCAGTATAAACTGAAATTATGGTGTCATCGTGTTTGTATACTGTAGGCCGATAAGAGTAGCCTGTATGAGAACATTATTTTGAGAAAAACAAAATTTCCAGTATAAGCTTAAATTATGGTGTCATCATGTTTTTATACGGTAGGCTGATAAGAGTAGCCTGTATGAGAACGTTAATTTAAGAAAAAAAAAATTTTCAGTAAAAACTGAAGTTATGGTGTCTACGTGTTTGTATACGGTACGCTGGTTAGAGTAGCCTGTATGAGAACGTTAATTTGAGAAAAACAAAATTTCCAGTATAAACCGAAATTATGGTGTCATCGTGTTTGTATACGGTAGACCGATAAGAGTAGCCTGTATGAGAACGTTAATTTAAGAAAAAAAAAATTTTCAGTAAAAACTGAAATTATGGTGTCGTCGTGTTTGTATACTGTAGGCCGATAAGAGTAGCCAGTATGAGAACGTTAATTTAAGAAAAGAAAAATTTTCAGTGAAAACTGAAGTTATGGTGTCGTCGTGTTTGTATACTGTAGGCCGATAAAAGTAGCCAGTATGAGAACATTAATTTGAGAAAAAAAAAAATTTCCAGTATAAACTGAAATTATGGTATCGTCGTGTTTGTATACTGTAGGCCGATAAGAGTAGCCAGTATGAGAACGTTAATTTAAGAAAAAAAAAATTTTCAGTGAAAACTGAAGTTATGGTGTCGTCGTGTTTGTATACTGTAGGCCGATAAAAGTAGCCAGTATGAGAACATTAATTTGAGAAAAAAAAAAATTTCCAGTATAAACTGAAATTATGGTGTCATCGTGTTTGTATACGGTAGACCGATAACAGTAGCCAGTATGAGAACGTTGATTTAAGAAAAAAAAAAAAAATTTTCCACTATAAACTGAAATTATGGTGTCATCGTGTTTGTATACTGTAGGCCGATAAGAGTAGCCTGTATGAGAACATTAATTTGAGAAAAAAAAAAATTTCCAGTATAAACTGAAATTATGGTGTCGTCGTGTTTGTATACTGTAGGCCGATAAGAGTAGCCAGTATGAGAACGTTAATTTAAGAAAAGAAAAATTTTCAGTGAAAACTGAAGTTATGGTGTCGTCGTGTTTGTATACTGTAGGCCGATAAAAGTAGCCAGTATGAGAACGTTAATTTAAGAAGAAAATAAATTTCCAGTATAAACTGAAATTATTGTTTCATCATGTTTGTATACGGTAGGCTGACACTGGTAGCCTGTATCAGACAGCTATTTCGGGAAATAATTTTTTTCAGTGAATACAGATATTATGCTGTGTTTGTGTTTGTATACGGTAAGCCGATAGGAGTAGCCTGTATGAGAACGTTAATATGGGAAAAAAATTTTTCAGTAAAAACTGAAATTATGGTGTCATCGTGTTTGTATACGGTAGACCGATAACAGTAGCCAGTATGAGAACGTTGATTTAAGAAAAAAAAAATTCCCAGTATAAACTGAAATTATGGTGTCATCGTGTTTGTATACTGTAGGCCGATAAGGGTAGCCTGTATGAGAACGTTAATATGGGAAAAAAAAAATTTTAGTAAAAACTGAAATTATGGTGTCATCATGTTTGTATACGGTAGGCTGATAAGAGTAGCCTGTATGAGAACATTAATTTGAGAAACAAAAATTTTTCAGTAAAAACTGAAGTTATGGTGTCTACGTGTTTGTAAACGGTAGGCTGGTAAGAGTAGCCTGTATGAGAACGTTGATTTGAGAAAAACAAAATTTTCAGTAAAAACTGAAATTATGGTGTCATCGTGTTTGTATACGGTAGACCGATAAGAGTAGCCAGTATGAGAACGTTGATTTAGGAAAAAAAAATTTCCAGTATAAACTGAAATTATGGTGTCATCGTGTTTGTATACGGTAGACCGATAAGAGTAGCCTGTATGAGAACGTTAATTTAAAAAAAAAAAAATTTTCAGTAAAAACTGAAGTAATGGTGTCTACGTGTTTGTATACGGTAGGCTGATAAGAGTAGCCTGTATGAGAACGTTAATTTAAGAAAAGAAAAATTTTCAGTAAAAACTGAAGTTGTGGTGTCTACGTGTTTGTATACGGTAGGCTGATAAGAGTAGCCTGTATGAGAACGTTAATTTGAGAAAAAAAAATTTTTCAGTAAAAACTGAAGTTATGGTGTGTACGTGTTTGTATACGGTAGGCTGATAAGAGTAGCCTGTATGAGAACGTTAATTTAAGAAAAAAAAAATGTTCAGTAAAAACTGAATTTATGGTGTCATCATGTTTGTATACGGTAGGCTGATAAGAGTAGCCTGTATGAGAACGTTAATTTGAGAAAAAAAAATTTTCAGTAAAAACTGAAATTACGGTGTCATCGTGATTGTATACGGTAGACCGATAAGAGTAGCCTGTATGAGAACGTTGATTTAAGAAAAAAAAAAATTTCCAGTATAAACTGAAATTATGGTGTCATCGTGTTTGTATACGGTAGGCTGATAAGAGTAGCCTGTATGAGAACATTAATTTGAGAAACAAAAATTTTTCAGTAAAAACTGAAGTTATGGTGTCTACGTGTTTGTAAACGGTAGGCTGGTAAGAGTAGCCTGTATGAGAACGTTGATTTGAGAAAAACAAAATTTTCAGTAAAAACTGAAATTATGGTGTCATCGTGTTTGTATACGGTAGACCGATAAGAGTAGCCAGTATGAGAACGTTGATTTAGGAAAAAAAAATTTCCAGTATAAACTGAAATTATGGTGTCATCGTGTTTGTATACGGTAGACCGATAAGAGTAGCCTGTATGAGAACGTTAATTTAAAAAAAAAAAAATTTTCAGTAAAAACTGAAGTAATGGTGTCTACGTGTTTGTATACGGTAGGCTGATAAGAGTAGCCTGTATGAGAACGTTAATTTAAGAAAAGAAAAATTTTCAGTAAAAACTGAAGTTGTGGTGTCTACGTGTTTGTATACGGTAGGCTGATAAGAGTAGCCTGTATGAGAACGTTAATTTGAGAAAAAAAAATTTTTCAGTAAAAACTGAATTTATGGTGTCTACGTGTTTGTATACGGTAGGCTGATAAGAGTAGCCTGTATGAGAACGTTAATTTGAGCTAAACAAAATTTTCAGTAAAAACTGAAATTATGGTGTCATCGTGTTTGTATACGGTAGACCGATAAGAGTAGCCAGTATGAGAACGTTGATTTAAGAAAAAAAAAAATTCCAGTATAAACTGAAATTATGGTGTCATCGTGTTTGTATACGGTAGACCGATAAGAGTAGCCTGTATGAGAACGTTAATTTGAGAAAAAAAAAATTTTCAGTAAAAACTGAAGTTATGGTGTCTACGTGTTTGTATACGGTAGGCTGATAAGAGTAGCCTGTATGAGAACGTTAATTTGAGAAAAAAAAAATTTTCAGTAAAAACTGAAGTTATGGTGTGTACGTGTTTGTATACGGTAGGCTGATAAGAGTAGCCTGTAAGAGAACGTTAATTTGAGAAAAAAAAATTTTTCAGTAAAAACTGAAGTTATGGTGTGTACGTGTTTGTATACGGTAGGCTGATAAGAGTAGCCTGTATGAGAACGTTAATTTAAGAAAAAAAAAATGTTCAGTTAAAACTGAATTTATGGTGTCTACGTGTTTGTATACGGTAGGCTGCTAAGAGTAGCCTGTATGAGAACGTTAATTTGAGAAAAACAAAATTTTCAGTAAAAACTGAAATTATCGTGTCATCATGTTTGTATACGGTAGGCTGATAAGAGTAGCCTGTATGAGAACGTTGATTTAAGAAAAAAAAAATGTTCAGTTAAAACTGAATTTATGGTGTCATCGTGATTGTATACGATAGACCGATAAGAGTAGCCTGTATGAGAACGTTGATTTAAGAAAAAAAAAAAATTTCCAGTAAAAACTGAAATTATGGTGTCATCATGTTTGTATACGGTAGGCTGATAAGAGTAGCCTGTATGAGAACGTTAATTTGAGAAAAACAAAATTTCCAGTAAAAACTGAAATTATGGTGTCATCGTGATTGTATACGGTAGACCGATAAGAGTAGCCTGTATGAGAACGTTGATTTAAGAAAAAAAAATATTTCAGTAAATACTGAAGTTATGGTGTCTATGTGTTTGTATACGGTAGGCTGATAAGAGTAGCCTGTATGAGAACGTTAATTTGAGAAAAACAAAATTTCCAGTAAAAACTGAAATTATGGTGTCATCGTGATTGTATACGGTAGACCGATAAGAGTAGCCTGTATGAGAACGTTGATTTAAGAAAAAAAAATATTTCAGTAAATACTGAAGTTATGGTGTCTACGTGTTTGTATACGGTAGGCTGATAAGAGTAGCCTGTATGAGAACGTTAATTTGAGAAAAACAAAATTTCCAGTAAAAACTGAAATTATGGTGTCATCGTGATTGTATACGGTAGACCGATAAGAGTAGCCTGTATGAGAACGTTGATTTAAGAAAAAAAAAAAAATTTCCAGTATAAACTGAAATTATGGTGTCATCGTGTTTGTATACTGTAGGCCGATAAGAGTAGCCTGTATGAGAACATTAATTTGAGAAAAACAAAATTTCCAGTATAAGCTTAAATTATGGTGTCATCATGTTTTTATACGGTAGGCTGATAAGAGTAGCCTGTATGAGAACGTTAATTTAAGAAAAAAAAAATTTTCAGTAAAAACTGAAGTTATGGTGTCTACGTGTTTGTATACGGTACGCTGGTTAGAGTAGCCTGTATGAGAACGTTAATTTGAGAAAAACAAAATTTCCAGTATAAACCGAAATTATGGTGTCATCGTGTTTGTATACGGTAGACCGATAAGAGTAGCCCGTATGAGAACGTTAATTTAAGAAAAAAAAAATTTTCAGTAAAAACTGAAATTATGGTGTCATCGTGTTTGTATACGGTAGACCGATAACAGTAGCCAGTATGAGAACGTTGATTTAAGAAAAAAAAAAAAAATTTTCCACTATAAACTGAAATTATGGTGTCATCGTGTTTGTATACTGTAGGCCGATAAGAGTAGCCTGTATGAGAACATTAATTTGAGAAAAAAAAAAATTTCCAGTATAAACTGAAATTATGGTGTCGTCGTGTTTGTATACTGTAGACCGATAAGAGTAGCCAGTATGAGAACGTTAATTTAAGAAGAAAAAAAATTTCCTGTATAAACTGAAATTATTGTTTCATCATGTTTGTATAAGGTAGGCTGACACTGGTAGCCTGTATCAGACAGCTATTTCGGGAAATAATTTTTTTCAGTGAATACAGATATTATGCTGTGTTTGTGTTTGTATACGGTAAGCCGATAAGAGTAGCCTGTATGAGAACGTTAATATGGGGAAAAAAAATTTTTAGTAAAAACTGAAATTATGGTGTCATCATGTTCGTATACGGTAGGCTGACACTGGTAGCATGTATCAGACAGCTATTTCATGAATTAATTTTTTTCAGTGAATACAGATATTATGCTGTGTTTCTGTTTGTATACGGTAAGCCGATAAGAGTAGCCTGTATGAGAACGTTAATATGGGAAAAAAAATTTTCAGTAAAAACTGAAATTATGGTGTCATCGTGTTTGTATACGGTAGACCGATAACAGTAGCCAGTATGAGAACGTTGATTTAAGAAAAAAAAAATTTCCAGTATAAACTGAAATTATGGTGTCATCGTGTTTGCATGCTGTAGGCCGATAAGGGTAGCCTGTTTGAGAACGTTAATATGGGAAAAAAAAAATTTTAGTAAAAACTGAAGTTATGGTGTCTACGTGTTTGTATACGGTAGGCTGATAAGAGTAGCCTGTATGAGAACTTTAATTTAAGAAAAAAAAAAAATTTCAGTATAAACTGAAATTATGGTGTCATCGTGTTTGTATACTGTAGGCCGATAAGGGTAGCCTGTATGAGAACGTTAATTTGAAAAAAAAAAATTTTAGTAAAAACTGAAATTATGGTGTCATCATGTTTGTATACGGTAGGCTGATAAGAGTAGCCTGTATGAAAACGTTAATTTGAGAAAAACAAAATTTCCAGTAAAAACTGAAATTATGGTGTCATCGTGATTGTATACGGTAGACCGATAAGAGTAGCCTGTATGAGAACGTTGATTTAAGAAAAAAAAATATTTCAGTAAATACTGAAGTTATGGTGTCTACGTGTTTGTATACGGTAGGCTGATAAGAGTAGCCTGTATGAGAACGTTAATTTGAGAAAAACAAAATTTCCAGTAAAAACTGACATTATGGTGTCATCGTGATTGTATACGGTAGACCGATAAGAGTAGCCTGTATGAGAACGTTGATTTAAGAAAAAAAAAAAAATTTCCAGTATAAACTGAAATTATGGTGTCATCGTGTTTGTATACTGTAGGCCGATAAGAGTAGCCTGTATGAGAACATTAATTTGAGAAAAACAAAATTTCCAGTATAAGCTTAAATTATGGTGTCATCATGTTTTTATACGGTAGGCTGATAAGAGTAGCCTGTATGAGAACGTTAATTTTAGAAAAAAAAAATTTCCAGTAAAAACTGAAGTTATGGTGTCTACGTGTTTGTATACGGTACGCTGGTAAGAGTAGCCTGTATGAGAACGTTAATTTGAGAAAAACAAAATTTCCAGTATAAACCGAAATTATGGTGTCATCGTGTTTGTATACGGTAGACCGATAAGAGTAGCCTGTATGAGAACGTTAATTTAAGAAAAAAAAAATTTTCAGTAAAAACTGAAATTATGGTGTCATCGTGTTTGTATACGGTAGACCGATAACAGTAGCCAGTATGAGAACGTTGATTTAAGAAAAAAAAAAAAATTTTTCCACTATAAACTGAAATTATGGTGTCATCGTGTTTGTATACTGTAGGCTGATAAGAGTAGCCTGTATGAGAACATTAATTTGAGAAAAAAAAAATTTCCAGTATAAACTGAAATTATGGTGTCGTCGTGTTTGTATACTGTAGGCCGATAAGAGTAGCCAGTATGAGAACGTTAATTTAAGAAGAAAAAAAATTTCCAGTATAAACTGAAATTATTGTTTCATCATGTTTGTATAAGGTAGGCTGACACTGGTAGCCTGTATCAGACAGCTATTTCGGGAAATAATTTTTTTCAGTGAATACAGATATTATGCTGTGTTTGTGTTTGTATACGGTAAGCCGATAAGAGTAGCCTGTATGAGAACGTTAATATGGGAAAAAAAATTTTTTAGTAAAAACTGAAATTATGGTGTCATCATGTTCGTATACGGTAGGCTGACACTGGTAGTATGTATCAGACAGCTATTTCGGGAAATAATTTTTTTCAGTGAATACAGATATTATGCTGTGTTTCTGTTTGTATACGGTAAGCCGATAAGAGTAGCCTGTATGAGAACGTTAATATGGGAAAAAAAATTTCCAGTATAAACTGAAATTATGGTGTCATCGTGTTTGTATACGGTAGACCGATAACAGTAGCCAGTATGAGAACGTTGATTTAAGAAAAAAAAAATTTCCAGTATAAACTGAAATTATGGTGTCATCGTGTTTGTATGCTGTAGGCCGATAAGGGTAGCCTGTTTGAGAACGTTAATATGGGAAAAAAAAAATTTTAGTAAAAACTGAAGTTATGGTGTCTACGTGTTTGTATACGGTAGGCTGATAAGAGTAGCCTGTATGAGAACGTTAATTTGAGAAAAAAAAAATTTTCAGTAAAAACTGAAGTTATGGTGTCTACGTGTTTGTATACGGTAGGCTGGTAAGAGTAGCCTGTATGAGAACGTTAATTTGAGAAAAACAAAATTTTCAGTAAAAACTGAAATTATGGTGTCATCGTGTTTGTATACCCTAGACCGATAAAAGTACCCTGTATGAGAACGGTAATTTGAGAAAAACAAAATTTTCAGTAAAAACTGAAATTTTGGTGTCATCGTGTTTGTATACGGTAGACCGATAAGAGTAGCCTGTATGAGAGCGTTGATTTGAGAAAAAAAAATTTTTCAGTAAAAACTGAAGTTATGGTGTGTACGTGTTTGTATACGGTAGGCTGATAAGAGTAGCCTGTATGAGAACGTTAATTTGAGAAAAACAAAATTTTCAGTAAAAACTGAAATTATGGTGTCATCATGTTTGTATACGGTAGGCTGATAAGAGTAGCCTGTATGAGAACGTTAATTTGAGAAAAAAAAATTTTTCAGTAAAAACTGAAGTTATGGTGTCTACATGTTCGTATACGTTAGCTTGATAAGAGTAGCCTGTATGAGAACGTTAATTTGAGAAAAAAAAAATTTTCAGTAAAAACTGAAGTTATGGTGTCTACGTGTTTGTATACGGTAGGCTGGTAAGAGTAGCCTGTATGAGAACGTTAATTTGAGAAAAACAAAATTTTCAGTAAAAACTGAAATTATGGTGTCATCGTGTTTGTATACCCTAGACCGATAAAAGTACCCTGTATGAGAACGGTAATTTGAGAAAAACAAAATTTTCAGTAAAAACTGAAATTTTGGTGTCATCGTGTTTGTATACGGTAGACCGATAAGAGTAGCCTGTATGAGAGCGTTGATTTGAGAAAAAAAAATTTTTCAGTAAAAACTGAAGTTATGGTGTGTACGTGTTTGTATACGGTAGGCTGATAAGAGTAGCCTGTATGAGAACGTTAATTTGAGAAAAACAAAATTTTCAGTAAAAACTGAAATTATGGTGTCATCATGTTTGTATACGGTAGGCTGATAAGAGAAGCCTGTATGAGAACGTTAATTTGAGAAAAAAAAAATTTTCAGTAAAAACTGAAGTTATGGTGTCTACGTGTTTGTATACGGTAGGCTGATAAGAGTAGCCTGTATGAGAACGTTAATTTGAGAAAAAAAAAATTTTCAGTAAAAACTGAAGTTATGGTGTCTACGTGTTTGTATACGGTAGGCTGATAAGAGTAGCCTGTATGAGAACGTTAATTTGAGAAAAACAAAATTTCCAGTAAAAACTGAAATTATGGTGTCATCGTGTTTGTATACTGTAGGCCGATAAGGGTAGCCTGTATGAGAACGTTAATTTGAAAAAAAAAAATTTTAGTAAAAACTGAAATTATGGTGTCATCATGTTTGTATACGGTAGGCTGATAAGAGTAGCCTGTATGAGAACGTTAATTTGAGAAAAAAAAATTTTTCAGTAAAAACTGAAGTTATGGTGTCTACGTGTTTGTATACGGTAGGCTGATAAGAGTAGCCTGTATGAGAACGTTAATTTGAGAAAAAAAAAATTTTCAGTAAAAACTGAAGTTATGGTGTCTACGTGTTTGTATACGGTAGGCTGGTAAGAGTAGCCTGTATGAGAACGTTAATTTGAGAAAAACAAAATTTTCAGTAAAAACTGAAATTATGGTGTCATCGTGTTTGTATACCCTAGACCGATAAAAGTACCCTGTATGAGAACGGTAATTTGAGAAAAACAAAATTTTCAGTAAAAACTGAAATTTTGGTGTCATCGTGTTTGTATACGGTAGACCGATAAGAGTAGCCTGTATGAGAGCGTTGATTTGAGAAAAAAAAATTTTTCAGTAAAAACTGAAGTTATGGTGTGTACGTGTTTGTATACGGTAGGCTGATAAGAGTAGCCTGTATGAGAACGTTAATTTGAGAAAAACAAAATTTTCAGTAAAAACTGAAATTATGGTGTCATCATGTTTGTATACGGTAGGCTGATAAGAGTAGCCTGTATGAGAACGTTAATTTGAGAAAAAAAAAATTTTCAGTAAAAACTGAAGTTATGGTGTCTACGTGTTTGTATACGGTAGGCTGATAAGAGTAGCCTGTATGAGAACGTTAATTTGAGAAAAAAAAAATTTTCAGTAAAAACTGAAGTTATGGTGTCTACGTGTTTGTATACGGTAGGCTGGTAAGAGTAGCCTGTATGAGAACGTTAATTTGAGAAAAACAAAATTTTCAGTAAAAACTGAAATTATGGTGTCATCGTGTTTGTATACCCTAGACCGATAAAAGTACCCTGTATGAGAACGGTAATTTGAGAAAAACAAAATTTTCAGTAAAAACTGAAATTTTGGTGTCATCGTGTTTGTATACGGTAGACCGATAAGAGTAGCCTGTATGAGAGCGTTGATTTGAGAAAAAAAAATTTTTCAGTAAAAACTGAAGTTATGGTGTGTACGTGTTTGTATACGGTAGGCTGATAAGAGTAGCCTGTATGAGAACGTTAATTTGAGAAAAAAAAAATTTTCAGTAAAAACTGAAGTTATGGTGTCTACGTGTTTGTATACGGTAGGCTGATTAGAGTAGCCTGTATAAGAACGTTAATTTGAGAAAAAAAAAATTTTCAGTAAAAACTGAAGTTATGGTGTCTACGTGTTTGTATACGGTAGGCTGATAAGAGTAGCCTGTATGAGAACGTTAATTTGAGAAAAACAAAATTTCCAGTAAAAACTGAAATTATGGTGTCATCGTGTTTGTATACGGTAGACCGATAAGAGTAGCCAGTATGAGAACGTTGATTTAAGAAAAAAAAAATTTTCAGTGAAAACAGAAATTATGGTTTCATCATGTTTGTATACGGTAGGCCGATACGAGTAGTCTGCATGAGAACGTTAATTTGACAAAAAAAAAACTTTTCAGTAAAAACTGAAGTTATGGTGTCTACGTGTTTGTATACGGTAGGCTGATAAGAGTAGCCTGTATGAGAACTTTAATTTGAGAAAAACAAAATTTCCAGTAAAAACTGAAATTATGGTGTCATCGTGATTGTATACGCTAGACCGATAAGAGTAGCCTGTATGAGAACGTTGATTTAAGAAAAAAAAATATTTCAGTAAAAACTGAAGTAATGGTGTCTACGTGTTTGTATACTGTAGGCTTATAAGAGTAGCCTGTATGAGAACGTTAATTTGAGAAAAACAATATTTCCAGTAAAAACTGGAATTATGGTGTCATCGTGATTGTATACGGTAGACCGATAAGAGTAGCCTGTATGAGAACGTTGATTTAAGAAAAAAAAAAAATTTCCAGTATAAACTGAAATTATGGTGTCATCGTGTTTGTATACGGTAGGCCGACAAGAGTAGCCTGTATGAGAACATTAATTTGAGATAAACAAAATTTCCAGTATAAACTTAAATTATGGTGTCATCATGTTTTTATACGGTAGGCTGATAAGAGTAGCCTGTATGAGAACGTTAATTTAAGAAAAAAAAAATTTTCAGTAAAAACTGAAGTTATGGTGTCTACGTGTTTGTATACGGTAGACCGATAACAGTAGCCAGTATGAGAACGTTGATTTAAGAAAAAAAAAAAAATTTTCAGTAAAAACTGAAGTTATGGTGTCTACGTGTTTGTATACGGTAGGCTGATAAGAGTAGCCTGTATGAGAACGTTAATTTGAGAAAAACAAAATTTCCAGTAAAAACTGAAATTATGGTGTCATCGTGATTGTATACGGTAGACCGATAAGAGTAGCCTGTATGAGAACGTTGATTTAAGAAAAAAAAAAAATTCCAGTATAAACTGAAATTATGGTGTCTACGTGTTTGTATACGGTAAGCTGATAAGAGTAGCCTGTATGAGAACGTTAATTTAAGAAAAAAAAATGTTCAGTAAAAACTGAATTTATGGTGTCTACGTGTTTGTATACGGTAGGCTGATAAGAGTAGCCTGTATGAGAACGTTAATTTGAGAAAAACAAAATTTTCAGTAAAAACTGAAATTATGGTGTCATCATGTTTGTATACGGTAGACCGATAAGAGTAGCCAGTATGAGAACGTTGATTTAAGAAAAAAAAAATTTTCAGTAAAAACTGAAATTATGGTGTCATCGTGTTTGTATACGGTAGACCGATAACAGTAGCCAGTATGAGAACGTTGATTTCAGAAAAAAAAAAAATTTTCCACTATAAACTGAAATTATGGTGTCATCGTGTTTGTATACTGTAGGCCGATAAGAGTAGCCTGTATGAGAACAATAATTTGAGAAAAAAAAAAATTTCCAGTATAAACTGAAATTATGGTGTCTACGTGTTTGTATACGGTAGGCTGATAAGAGTAGCCTGTATGAGAACGTTAATTTGAGAAAAAAAAATTTTCAGTAAAAACTGAAGTTATGGTGTCTACGTGTTTGTATACGGTAGGCTGATAAGAGTAGCCTGTATGAGAACGTTAATTTGAGAAAAACAAAATTTCCAGTAAAAACTGAAATTATGGTGTCATCGTGATTGTATACGATAGACCGATAAGAGTAGCCTGTATGAGAACGTTGATTTAAGAAAAAAAAATATTTCAGTAAAAACTGAAGTTATGGTGTCTACGTGTTTGTATACGGTAGGCTGATAAGAGTAGCCTGTATGAGAACGTTAATTTGAGAAAAACAAAATTTCCAGTAAAAACTGAAATTATGGTGTCATCGTGATTGTATACGGTAGACCGATAAGAGTAGCCTGTATGAGAACGTTGATTTAAGAAAAAAAAATTTCCAGTATAAACTGAAATTATGGTGTCATCGTCTTTGTATACGGTAGGCCGATAAGAGTAGCCTGTATGAGAACATTAATTTGAGAAAAACAAAATTTCCTGTATAAACTTAAATTATGGTGTCATCATGTTTTTATACGGTAGGCTGATAAGAGTAGCCTGTATGAGAACGTTAATTTAAGAAAAAAAAAATTTTCAGTAAAAACTGAAGTTATGGTGTCTACGTGTTTATATACGATAGGCTGGTAAGAGTAGCCTGTATGAGAACGTTAATTTGAGAAAAACAAAATTTCCAGTATAAACCGAAATTATGGTGTCATCGTGTTTGTATACGGTAGGCTGATAAGAGTAGCCTGTATGAGAACGTTAATTTGAGAAAAACAAAATTTCCAGTAAAAACTGAAATTATGGTGTCATCGTGATTGTATACGGTAGACCGATAAGAGTAGCCTGTATGAGAACGTTGATTTAAGAAAAAAAAATATTTCAGTAAAAACTGAAGTAATGGTGTCTACGTGTTTGTATACTGTAGGCTTATAAGAGTAGCCTGTATGAGAACGTTAATTTGAGAAAAACAATATTTCCAGTAAAAACTGAAATTATGGTGTCATCGTGATTGTATACGGTAGACCGATAAGAGTAGCCTGTATGAGAACGTTGATTTAAGAAAAAAAAAAAATTTCCAGTATAAACTGAAATTATGGTGTCATCGTGTTTGTATACGGTAGGCCGACAAGAGTAGCCTGTATGAGAACATTAATTTGAGAAAAACAAAATTTCCAGTATAAACTTAAATTATGGTGTCATCATGTTTTTATACGGTAGGCTGATAAGAGTAGCCTGTATGAGAACGTTAATTTAAGAAAAAAAAAATTTTCAGTAAAAACTGAAGTTATGGTGTCTACGTGTTTGTATACGGTAGACCGATAACAGTAGCCAGTATGAGAACGTTGATTTAAGAAAAAAAAAAAAATTTTCCACTATAAACTGAAATTATGGTGTCATCGTGTTTGTATACTGTAGGCCGATAAGAGTAGCCTGTATGAGAACTTTAATTTGAGAAAAAAAAAAATTTCCAGTATAAACTGAAATTATGGTGTCTACGTGTTTGTATACGGTAGGCTGATAAGAGTAGCCTGTATGAGAACATTAATTTGAGAAAAAAAAAATTTTCAGTGAAAACAGAAATTATGGTTTCATCATGTTTGTATACGGTAGGCCGATACGAGTAGTCTGCATGAGAACGTTAATTTGACAAAAAAAAAAGTTTTCAGTAAAAACTGAAGTTATGGTGTCTACGTGTTTGTATACGGTAGGCTGATAAGAGTAGCCTGTATGAGAACGTTAATTTGAGAAAAACAAAATTTCCAGTAAAAACTGAAATTATGGTGTCATCGTGATTGTATACGCTAGACCGATAAGAGTAGCCTGTATGAGAACGTTGATTTAAGAAAAAAAAAATTTCCAGTATAAACTGAAATTATGGTGTCATCATGTTTGTATACGGTAGGCTGATAAGAGTAGGCTGTATGAGAACGTTAATTTGAGAAAAAAAAAATTTTCAGTAAAAACTGAAGTTATGGTGTCTACGTGTTTGTATACGGTAGGCTGATAAGAGTAGCCTGTATGAGAACGTTAATTTGAGAAAAACAAAATTTCCAGTAAAAACTGAAATTATGGTGTCATCGTGATTGTATACGGTAGACCGATAAGAGTAGCCTGTATGAGAACGTTGATTTAAGAAAAAAAAAAAATTCCAGTATAAACTGAAATTATGGTGTCTACGTGTTTGTATACGGTAAGCTGATAAGAGTAGCCTGTATGAGAACGTTAATTTAAGAAAAAAAAATGTTCAGTAAAAACTGAATTTATGGTGTCTACGTGTTTGTATACGGTAGGCTGATAAGAGTAGCCTGTATGAGAACGTTAATTTGAGAAAAACAAAATTTTCAGTAAAAACTGAAATTATGGTGTCATCGTGTTTGTATACGGTAGACCGATAAGAGTAGCCAGTATGAGAACGTTGATTTAAGAAAAAAAAAATTTTCAGTAAAAACTGAAATTATGGTGTCATCGTGTTTGTATACGGTAGACCGATAACAGTAGCCAGTATGAGAACGTTGATTTCAGAAAAAAAAAAATTTTTCCACTATAAACTGAAATTATGGTGTCATCGTGTTTGTATACTGTAGGCCGATAATAGTAGCCTGTATGAGAACAATAATTTGAGAAAAAAAAAAATTTCCAGTATAAACTGAAATTATGGTGTCTACGTGTTTGTATACGGTAGGCTGATAAGAGTAGCCTGTATGAGAACGTTAATTTGAGAAAAACAAAATTTCCAGTAAAAACTGAAATTATGGTGTCATCGTGATTGTATACGATAGACCGATAAGAGTAGCCTGTATGAGAACGTTGATTTAAGAAAAAAAAATATTTCAGTAAAAACTGAAGTTATGGTGTCTACGTGTTTGTATACGGTAGGCTGATAAGAGTAGCCTGTATGAGAACGTTAATTTGAGAAAAACAAAATGTTCAGTAAAAACTGAATTTATGGTGTCTACGTGTTTGTATACCGCAGGCTGATAAGAGTAGCCTGTATGAGAACGTTAATTTGAGAAAAACAAAATTTTCAGTAAAAACTGAAATTATGGTGTCATCGTGTTTGTATACGGTAGACCGATAAGAGTAGCCAGTATGAGAACGTTGATTTAAGAAAAAAAAAATTTTCAGTAAAAACTGAAATTATGGTGTCATCGTGTTTGTATACGGTAGACCGATAACAGTAGCCAGTATGAGAACGTTGATTTCAGAAAAAAAAAAAATTTTCCACTATAAACTGAAATTATGGTGTCATCGTGTTTGTATACTGTAGGCCGATAAGAGTAGCCTGTATGAGAACGTTAATTTGAGAAAAAAAAAAATTTCCAGTATAAACTGAAATTATGGTGTCTACGTGTTTGTATACGGTAGGCTGATAAGAGTAGCCTGTATGAGAACGTTAATTTGAGAAAAACAAAATTTCCAGTAAAAACTGAAATTATGGTGTCATCGTGATTGTATACGATAGACCGATAAGAGTAGCCTGTATGAGAACGTTGATTTAAGAAAAAAAAATATTTCAGTATAAACTGAAATTATGGTGTCTACGTGTTTGTATACAGTAGGCTGATAAGAGTAGCCTGTATGAGAACGTTAATTTGAGAAAAACAAAATTTCCAGTAAAAACTGAAATTATGGTGTCATCGTGATTGTATACGGTAGACCGATAAGAGTAGCCTGTATGAGAACGTTGATTTAAGAAAAAAAAAATTTCCAGTATAAACTGAAATTATGGTGTCATCGTCTTTGTATACGGTAGGCCGATAAGAGTAGCCTGTATGAGAACATTAATTTGAGAAAAACAAAATTTCCTGTATAAACTTAAATTATGGTGTCATCATGTTTTTATACGGTAGGCTGATAAGAGTAGCCTGTATGAGAACGTTAATTTAAGAAAAAAAAAATTTTCAGTAAAAACTGAAGTTATGGTGTCTACGTGTTTGTATACGATAGGCTGGTATGAGTAGTCTGTATGAGAACGTTAATTTGAGAAAAACAAAATTTCCAGTATAAACCGAAATTATGGTGTCATCGTGTTTGTATACGGTAGGCTGATAAGAGTAGCCTGTATGAGAACGTTAATTTAAGAAAAACAAAATTTCCAGTAAAAACTGAAATTATGGTGTCATCGTGATTGTATACGGTAGACCGATAAGAGTAGCCTGTATAAGAACGTTGATTTAAGAAAATAAAAAAATTTCCAGTATAAACTGAAATTATGGTGTCATCGTGTTTGTATACTGTAGGCCGATAAGAGTAGCCTGTATGAGAACGTTAATTTGAGAAAAAAAAAATTTTCAGTAAAAACTGAAGTTATGGTGTCTACGTGTTTGTATACGGTAGGCTGATAAGAGTAGCCTGTATGAGAACGTTAATTTAAGAAAAAAAAAATGTTCAGTAAAAACTGAATTTATGGTGTCTACGTGTTTGTATACGGTAGGCTGATAAAAGTAGCCTGTATGAGAACGTTAATTTGAGAAAAACAAAATTTTCAGTAAAAACTGAAATTATGGTGTCATCGTGTTTGTATACGGTAGACCGATAAGAGTAGCCATTATGAAAACGTTGATTTAAGAAAAAAAAAATTTTCAGTAAAAACTGAAATTATGGTGTCATCGTGTTTGTATACGGTAGACCGATAACAGTAGCCAGTATGAGAACGTTGATTCAAGAAAAAAAAAAAAGTTTCCACTATAAACTGAAATTATGGTGTCATCGTGTTTGTATACTGTAGGCCGATAAGAGTAGCCTGTGCGAGAACATTAATTTGAGAAAAAAAAAATTTCCAGTATAAACTGAAATTATGGTGTTCACGTGTTTGTATACGGTAGGCTGATAAGAGTAGCCTGTATGAGAACGTTAATTTGAGAAAAAAAAATTTTTCAGTAAAAACTGAAGTTATTGTGTGTACGTGTTTGTATACGGTAGGCTGATAAGAGTAGCCTGTATGAGAACGTTAATTTAAGAAAAAAAAAATGTTCAGTAAAAACTGAATTTATGGTGTCTACGTGTTTGTATACGGTAGGCTGATAAGAGTAGCCTGTATGAGAACGTTAATTTGAGAAAAACAAAATTTTCAGTAAAAACTGAAATTATGGTGTCATCATGTTTGTATACGGTAGGCTGATAAGAGTAGCCTGTATGAGAACGTTAATTTGAGAAAAAAAAATTTTCAGTAAAAACTGAAATTATGGTGTCATCGTGTTTGTATACTGTAGGCCGATAAGAGTAGCCTGTATGAGAACGTTAATTTGAGAAAAAAAAAATTTTCAGTAAAAACTGAAGTTATGGTGTCTACGTGTTTGTATACGGTAGGCTGATAAGAGTAGCCTGTATGAGAACGTTAATTTAAGAAAAAAAAAATGTTCAGTCAAAACTGAATTTATGGTGTCTACGTGTTTGTATACGGTAGGCTGATAAGAGTAGCCTGTATGAGAACGTTAATTTGAGAAAAACAAAATTTTCAGTAAAAACTGAAATTATGGTGTCATCGTGTTTGTATACGGTAGACCGATAAGAGTAGCCATTATGAGAACGTTGATTTAAGAAAAAAAAAATTTTCAGTAAAAACTGAAATTATGGTGTCATCGTGTTTGTATACGGTAGACCGATAACAGTAGCCAGTATGAGAACGTTGATTCAAGAAAAAAAAAAAAAATTTTCCACTAAACTGAAATTATGGTGTCATCGTGTTTGTATACTGTAGGCCGATAAGAGTAGCCTGTATGAGAACGTTAATTTAAGAAAAAAAATATGTTCAGTAAAAACTGAATTTATGGTGTCTACGTGTTTGTATACGGTAGGCTGATAAGAGTAGCCTGTATGAGAACGTTAATTTGAGAAAAACAAAATTTTCAGTAAAAACTGAAATTATGGTGTCATCATGTTTGTATACGGTAGGCTGATAAGAGAAGCCTGTATGAGAACGTTAATTTGAGAAAAAAAATTTTCAGTAAAAACTGAAATTATGGTGTCATTGTGTTTGTATACTGTAGGCCGATAAGAGTAGTCTGTATGAGAACGTTGATTTAAAAAAAAAAAAAATTTCAGTAAAAACTGAATTTATGGTGTCTACGTGTTTGTATACGGTAGGCTGATAAGAGTAGCCTGTATGAGAACGTTAATTTGAGAAAAACAAAATTTTCAGTAAAAACTGAAGTTATGGTGTCTACGTGTTTGTATACGGTAGGCTGATAAGAGTAGCCTGTATGAGAACGTTAATTTAAGAAAAAAAAAATGTTCAGTAAAAACTGAATTTATGGTGTCTACGTGTTTGTATACGGTAGGCTGATAAGAGTAGCCTGTATGAGAACGTTAATTTGAGAAAAACAAAATTTTCAGTAAAAACTGAAATTATGGTGTCATCGTGTTTGTATACGGTAGACCGATAAGAGTAGCCATTATGAGAACGTTGATTTAAGAAAAAAAAATTTTCAGTAAAAACTGAAATTATGGTGTCATCGTGTTTGTATACGGTAGACCGATAACAGTAGCCAGTATGAGAACGTTGATTCAAGAAAAAAAAAAAAAATTTTCCACTATAAACTGAAATTATGGTGTCATCGTGTTTGTATACTGTAGGCCGATAAGAGTAGCCTGTATGAGAACGTTAATTTAAGAAAAAAAAAATGTTCAGTAAAAACTGAATTTATGGTGTCTACGTGTTTGTATACGGTAGGCTGATAAGAGTAGCCTGTATGAGAACGTTAATTTGAGAAAAACAAAATTTTCAGTAAAAACTGAAATTATGGTGTCATCATGTTTGTATACGGTAGGCTGATAAGAGTAGCCTGTATGAGAACGTTAATTTGAGAAAAAAAAATTTTCAGTAAAAACTGAAATTATGGTGTCATCGTGTTTGTATACTGTAGGCCGATAAGAGTAGCCTGTATGAGAACGTTGATTTACAAAAAAAAAAAAATTTCCAGTAAAAACTGAAATTATGGTGTCATCATGTTTGTATACGGTAGGCTGATAAGAGTAGCCTGTATGAGAACGTTAATTTGAGAAAAAAAAAATTTTCAGTAAAAACTGAAGTTATGGTGTCTACGTGTTTGTATACGGTAGGCTGATAAGAGTAGCCTGTATGAGAACGTTAATTTGAGAAAAACAAAATTTCCAGTAAAAACTGAAATTATGGTGTCATCGTGATTGTATACGGTAGACCGATAAGAGTAGCCTGTATGAGAACGTTGATTTAAGAAAAAAAAATATTTCAGTAAAAACTGAAGTTATGGTGTCTACGTGTTTGTATACGGTAGGCTGATAAGAGTAGCCTGTATGAGAACGTTAATTTGAGAAAAACAAAATTTCCAGTAAAAACTGAAATTATGGTGTCATCGTGATTGTATACGGTAGACCGATAAGAGTAGCCTGTATGAGAACGTTGATTTAAGAAAAAAAAAAAATTTCCATTATAAACTGAAATTATGGTGTCATCGTGTTTGTATACGGTAGGCCGATAAGAGTAGCCTGTATGAGAACATTAATTTGGGAAAAACAAAATTTCCAGTATAAACTTAAATTATGGTGTCATCATGTTTTTATACGGTAGGCTGATAAGAGTAGCCTGTATGAGAACGTTAATTTAAGAAAAAAAAAATTTTCAGTAAAACCTGAAGTTATGGTGTCTACGTGTTTGTATACGGTAGGCTGGTAAGAGTAGCCTGTATGAGAACGTTAATTTGAGAAAAACAAAATTTCCAGTATAAACCGAAATTATGGTGTCATCGTGTTTGTATACGGTAGACCGATAAGAGTAGCCTGTATGAGAACGTTAATTTAAGAAAAAAAAATTTTCAGTAAAAACTGAAATTATGGTGTCATCGTGTTTGTATACGGTAGACCGATAACAGTAGCCAGTATGAGAACGTTGATTTGAGAAAAAAAAAAAATTTTCCACTATAAACTGAAATTATGGTGTCATCGTGTTTGTATACGGTAGGCCGATAAGAGTAGCCTGTATGAGAACATTAATTTGAGAAAAAAAAAAATTTCCAGTATAAACTGAAATTATGGTGTCGTCGTGTTTGTATACTGTAGGCCGATAAGAGTAGCCTGTATGAGAACGTTAATTTAAGAAGAAAAAAAATTTCCAGTATAAACTGAAATTATTGTTTCATCATGTTTGAATAAGGTAGGCTGACACTGGTAGCCTGTATCAGACAGCTATTTCGGGAAATAATTTTTTTCAGTGAATACAGATATTATGCTGTGTTTGTGTTTGTATACGGTAAGCCGATAAGAGTAGCCTGTATGAGAACGTTAATATGGGAAAAAAAAATTTTTAGTAAAAACTGAAATTATGGTGTCATCATGTTCGTATACGGTAGGCTGACACTGGTAGCATGTATCAGACAGCTATTTCGGGAAATAATTTTTTTCAGTGAATACAGATATTATGCTGTGTTTGTGTTTGTATACGGTAAGCCGATAAGAGTAGCCTGTATGAGAACGTTAATATGGGAAAAAAAATTTTCAGTAAAACTGAAATTATGGTGTCATCGTGTTTGTATACGGTAGACCGATAACAGTAGCCAGTATGAGAACGTTGATTTAAGAAAAAAAAATTTCCAGTATAAACTGAAATTATGGTGTCATCGTGTTTGTATGCTGTAGGCCGATAAGGGTAGCCTGTTTGAGAACGTTAATATGGGAAAAAAAAATTTTAGTAAAAACTGAAATTATGGTGTCATCATGTTTGTATACGGTAGGCTGATAAGAGTAGCCTGTAAGAGAACGTTAATTTGAGAAAAAAAAAAAATTTCCAGTATAAACTGAAATTATGGTGTCATCGTGTTTGTATACGGTAGGCCGATAAGAGTAGCCTGTATGAGAACATTAATTTGAGAAAAACAAAATTTCCAGTATAAACTTAAATTATGGTGTCATCATGTTTTTATACGGTAGGCTGATAAGAGTAGCCTGTATGAGAACGTTAATTTAAGAAAAAAAAAATTTTCAGTAAAAACTGAAGTTATGGTGTCTACGTGTTTGTATACGGTAGGCTGGTAAGAGTAGCCTGTATGAGAACGTTAATTTGAGAAAAAAAAAATTTTCAGTAAAAACTGAAGTTATGGTGTCTACGTGTTTGTATACGGTAGGCTGATAAGAGTAGCCTGTATGAGAACGTTAATTTGAGAAAAACAAAATTTCCAGTAAAAACTGAAATTATGGTGTCATCGTGATTGTATACGGTAGACCGATAAGAGTAGCCTGTATGAGAACGTTGATTAAAGAAAAAACAAATTTCCAGTAAAAACTGAAGTTATGGTGTCTACGTGTTTGTATACGGTAGGCTGATAAGAGTAGCCTGTATGAGAACGTTAATTTGAGAAAAACAAAATTTCCAGTAAAAACTGAAATTATGGTGTCATCGTGATTGTATACGGTAGACCGATAAGAGTAGCCTGTATGAGAACGTTGATTTAAGAAAAAAAAAAAATTTCCAGTATAAACTGAAATTATGGTGTCATCGTGTTTGTATACTGTAGGCCGATAAGAGTAGCCTGTATGAGAACGTTAATTTGAGAAAAAAAAAACTTTCAGTAAAAACTGAAGTTATGGTGTCTACGTGTTTGTATACGGTAGGCTGATAAAAGTAGCCTGTATGAGAACGTTGATTTAAGAAAAAAAAAATTTTCAGTAAAAACTGAAATTATGGTGTCATCGTGTTTGTATACGGTAGACCGATAACAGTAGCCAGTATGAGAACGTTGATTCAAGAAAAAAAAAAAAATTTTCCACTATAAACTGAAATTATGGTGTCATCGTGTTTGTATACTGTAGGCCGATAAGAGTAACCTGTATGAGAACATTAATTTGAGAAAAAAAAAAATTTCCAGTATAAACTGAAATTATGGTGTCTACGTGTTTGTATACGGTAGGCTGATAAGAGTAGCCTGTATGAGAACGTTAATTTGAGAAAAAAAAATTTCCAGTAAAAACTGAAATTATGGTGTCATCATGTTTGTATACGGTAGGCTGATTAGAGTAGCCTGTATGAGAACGTTGATTCAAGAAAAAAAAAAAAGTTTCCACTATAAACTGAAATTATGGTGTCATCGTGTTTGTATACTGTAGGCCGATAAGAGTAGCCTGTACGAGAACATTAATTTGAGAAAAAAAAAATTTCCAGTTTAAACTGAAATTATGGTGTTCACGTGTTTGTATACGGTAGGCTGATAAGAGTAGCCTGTATGAGAACGTTAATTTGAGAAAAAAAAATTTTTCAGTAAAAACTGAAGTTATTGTGTGTACGTGTTTGTATACGGTAGGCTGATAAGAGTAGCCTGTATGAGAACGTTAATTTAAGAAAAAAAAAATGTTCAGTAAAAACTGAATTTATGGTGTCTACGTGTTTGTATACGGTAGGCTGATAAGAGTAGCCTGTATGAGAACGTTAATTTGAGAAAAACAAAATTTTCAGTAAAAACTGAAATTATGGTGTCATCATGTTTGTATACGGTAGGCTGATAAGAGTAGCCTGTATGAGAACGTTAATTTGAGAAAAAAAAATTTTCAGTAAAAACTGAAATTATGGTGTTATCGTGTTTGTATACTGTAGGCCGATAAGAGTAGCCTGTATGAGAACGTTAATTTGAGAAAAAAAAAATTTTCAGTAAAAACTGAAGTTATGGTGTCTACGTGTTTGTATACGGTAGGCTGATAAGAGTAGCCTGTATGAGAACGTTAATTTAAGAAAAAAAAAATGTTCAGTCAAAACTGAATTTATGGTGTCTACGTGTTTGTATACGGTAGGCTGATAAGAGTAGCCTGTATGAGAACGTTAATTTGAGAAAAACAAAATTTTCAGTAAAAACTGAAATTATGGTGTCATCGTGTTTGTATACGGTAGACCGATAAGAGTAGCCATTATGAGAACGTTGATTTAAGAAAAAAAAAATTTTCAGTAAAAACTGAAATTATGGTGTCATCGTGTTTGTATACGGTAGACCGATAACAGTAGCCAGTATGAGAACGTTGATTCAAGAAAAAAAAAAAAAATTATCCACTAAACTGAAATTATGGTGTCATCGTGTTTGTATACTGTAGGCCGATAAGAGTAGCCTGTATGAGAACGTTAATTTAAGAAAAAAAATATGTTCAGTAAAAACTGAATTTATGGTGTCTACGTGTTTGTATACGGTAGGCTGATAAGAGTAGCCTGTATGAGAACGTTAATTTGAGAAAAACAAAATTTTCAGTAAAAACTGAAATTATGGTGTCATCATGTTTGTATACGGTAGGCTGATAAGAGAAGCCTGTATGAGAACGTTAATTTGAGAAAAAAAATTTTCAGTAAAAACTGAAATTATGGTGTCATTGTGTTTGTATACTGTAGGCCGATAAGAGTAGCCTGTATGAGAACGTTGATTTAAAAAAAAAAAAAATTTCAGTAAAAACTGAATTTATGGTGTCTACGTGTTTGTATACGGTAGGCTGATAAGAGTAGCCTGTATGAGAACGTTAATTTGAGAAAAACAAAATTTTCAGTAAAAACTGAAGTTATGGTGTCTACGTGTTTGTATACGGTAGGCTGATAAGAGTAGCCTGTATGAGAACGTTAATTTAAGAAAAAAAAAATGTTCAGT
The DNA here is from genome assembly GCA_939192795.1 of Bombylius discolor. Taxonomy (NCBI): domain Eukaryota; kingdom Metazoa; phylum Arthropoda; class Insecta; order Diptera; family Bombyliidae; genus Bombylius; species Bombylius discolor. Next base: position 17,181,130 of record OW584242.1, read on the forward strand.
AAAAACTGAATTTATGGTGTCTACGTGTTTGTATACGGTAGGCTGATAAGAGTAGCCTGTATGAGAACGTTAATTTGAGAAAAACAAAATTTTCAGTAAAAACTGAAATTATGGTGTCATCGTGTTTGTATACGGTAGACCGATAAGAGTAGCCATTATGAGAACGTTGATTTAAGAAAAAAAAAATTTTCAGTAAAAACTGAAATTATGGTGTCATCGTGTTTGTATACGGTAGACCGATAACAGTAGCCAGTATGAGAACGTTGATTCAAGAAAAAAAAAAAAAATTTTCCACTATAAACTGAAATTATGGTGTCATCGTGTTTGTATACTGTAGGCCGATAAGAGTAGCCTGTATGAGAACGTTAATTTAAGAAAAAAAAAATGTTCAGTAAAAACTGAATTTATGGTGTCTACGTGTTTGTATACGGTAGGCTGATAAGAGTAGCCTGTATGAGAACGTTAATTTGAGAAAAACAAAATTTTCAGTAAAAACTGAAATTATGGTGTCATCATGTTTGTATACGGTAGGCTGATAAGAGTAGCCTGTATGAGAACGTTAATTTGAGAAAAAAAAATTTTCAGTAAAAACTGAAATTATGGTGTCATCGTGTTTGTATACTGTAGGCCGATAAGAGTAGCCTGTATGAGAACGTTGATTTAAAAAAAAAAAAAAATTTCCAGTAAAAACTGAAATTATGGTGTCTACGTGTTTGTATACGGTAGGCTGATAAGAGTAGCCTGTATGAGAACGTTAATTTGAGAAAAAAAAAATTTTCAGTAAAAACTGAAGTTATGGTGTCTACGTGTTTGTATACGGTAGGCTGATAAGAGTAGCCTGTATGAGAACGTTAATTTGAGAAAAACAAAATTTCCAGTAAAAACTGAAATTATGGTGTCATCGTGATTGTATACGGTAGACCGATAAGAGTAGCCTGTATGAGAACGTTGATTTAAGAAAAAAAAATATTTCAGTAAAAACTGAAGTTATGGTGTCTACGTGTTTGTATACGGTAGGCTGATAAGAGTAGCCTGTATGAGAACGTTAATTTGAGAAAAACAAAATTTCCAGTAAAAACTGAAATTATGGTGTCATCGTGATTGTATACGGTAGACCGATAAGAGTAGCCTGTATGAGAACGTTGATTTAAGAAAAAAAAAAAATTTCCATTATAAACTGAAATTATGGTGTCATCGTGTTTGTATACGGTAGGCCGATAAGAGTAGCCTGTATGAGAACATTAATTTGGGAAAAACAAAATTTCCAGTATAAACTTAAATTATGGTGTCATCATGTTTTTATACGGTAGGCTGATAAGAGTAGCCTGTATGAGAACGTTAATTTAAGAAAAAAAAAATTTTCAGTAAAACCTGAAGTTATGGTGTCTACGTGTTTGTATACGGTAGGCTGGTAAGAGTAGCCTGTATGAGAACGTTAATTTGAGAAAAACAAAATTTCCAGTATAAACCGAAATTATGGTGTCATCGTGTTTGTATACGGTAGACCGATAAGAGTAGCCTGTATGAGAACGTTAATTTAAGAAAAAAAAATTTTCAGTAAAAACTGAAATTATGGTGTCATCGTGTTTGTATACGGTAGACCGATAACAGTAGCCAGTATGAGAACGTTGATTTGAGAAAAAAAAAAAATTTTCCACTATAAACTGAAATTATGGTGTCATCGTGTTTGTATACGGTAGGCCGATAAGAGTAGCCTGTATGAGAACATTAATTTGAGAAAAAAAAAAATTTCCAGTATAAACTGAAATTATGGTGTCGTCGTGTTTGTATACTGTAGGCCGATAAGAGTAGCCTGTATGAGAACGTTAATTTAAGAAGAAAAAAAATTTCCAGTATAAACTGAAATTATTGTTTCATCATGTTTGAATAAGGTAGGCTGACACTGGTAGCCTGTATCAGACAGCTATTTCGGGAAATAATTTTTTTCAGTGAATACAGATATTATGCTGTGTTTGTGTTTGTATACGGTAAGCCGATAAGAGTAGCCTGTATGAGAACGTTAATATGGGAAAAAAAAATTTTTAGTAAAAACTGAAATTATGGTGTCATCATGTTCGTATACGGTAGGCTGACACTGGTAGCATGTATCAGACAGCTATTTCGGGAAATAATTTTTTTCAGTGAATACAGATATTATGCTGTGTTTGTGTTTGTATACGGTAAGCCGATAAGAGTAGCCTGTATGAGAACGTTAATATGGGAAAAAAAATTTTCAGTAAAACTGAAATTATGGTGTCATCGTGTTTGTATACGGTAGACCGATAACAGTAGCCAGTATGAGAACGTTGATTTAAGAAAAAAAAATTTCCAGTATAAACTGAAATTATGGTGTCATCGTGTTTGTATGCTGTAGGCCGATAAGGGTAGCCTGTTTGAGAACGTTAATATGGGAAAAAAAAATTTTAGTAAAAACTGAAATTATGGTGTCATCATGTTTGTATACGGTAGGCTGATAAGAGTAGCCTGTAAGAGAACGTTAATTTGAGAAAAAAAAAAAATTTCCAGTATAAACTGAAATTATGGTGTCATCGTGTTTGTATACGGTAGGCCGATAAGAGTAGCCTGTATGAGAACATTAATTTGAGAAAAACAAAATTTCCAGTATAAACTTAAATTATGGTGTCATCATGTTTTTATACGGTAGGCTGATAAGAGTAGCCTGTATGAGAACGTTAATTTAAGAAAAAAAAAATTTTCAGTAAAAACTGAAGTTATGGTGTCTACGTGTTTGTATACGGTAGGCTGGTAAGAGTAGCCTGTATGAGAACGTTAATTTGAGAAAAAAAAAATTTTCAGTAAAAACTGAAGTTATGGTGTCTACGTGTTTGTATACGGTAGGCTGATAAGAGTAGCCTGTATGAGAACGTTAATTTGAGAAAAACAAAATTTCCAGTAAAAACTGAAATTATGGTGTCATCGTGATTGTATACGGTAGACCGATAAGAGTAGCCTGTATGAGAACGTTGATTAAAGAAAAAACAAATTTCCAGTAAAAACTGAAGTTATGGTGTCTACGTGTTTGTATACGGTAGGCTGATAAGAGTAGCCTGTATGAGAACGTTAATTTGAGAAAAACAAAATTTCCAGTAAAAACTGAAATTATGGTGTCATCGTGATTGTATACGGTAGACCGATAAGAGTAGCCTGTATGAGAACGTTGATTTAAGAAAAAAAAAAAATTTCCAGTATAAACTGAAATTATGGTGTCATCGTGTTTGTATACTGTAGGCCGATAAGAGTAGCCTGTATGAGAACGTTAATTTGAGAAAAAAAAAACTTTCAGTAAAAACTGAAGTTATGGTGTCTACGTGTTTGTATACGGTAGGCTGATAAAAGTAGCCTGTATGAGAACGTTGATTTAAGAAAAAAAAAATTTTCAGTAAAAACTGAAATTATGGTGTCATCGTGTTTGTATACGGTAGACCGATAACAGTAGCCAGTATGAGAACGTTGATTCAAGAAAAAAAAAAAAATTTTCCACTATAAACTGAAATTATGGTGTCATCGTGTTTGTATACTGTAGGCCGATAAGAGTAACCTGTATGAGAACATTAATTTGAGAAAAAAAAAAATTTCCAGTATAAACTGAAATTATGGTGTCTACGTGTTTGTATACGGTAGGCTGATAAGAGTAGCCTGTATGAGAACGTTAATTTGAGAAAAAAAAATTTAAAGTAAAAACTGAAATTATGGTGTCATCATGTTTGTATACGGTAGGCTGATTAGAGTAGCCTGTATGAGATTGTTGATTTAAGAAAAAAAAATATTTCAGTAAAAACTGAAGTTATGGTGTCTACGTGTTTGTATACGGTAGGCTGATAAGAGTAGCCTGTATGAGAACGTTAATTTGAGAAAAACAAAATTTCCAGTAAAAACTGAAATTATGGTGTCATCGTGATTGTATACGGTAGACCGATAAGAGTAGCCTGTATGAGATTGTTGATTTAAGAAAAAAAAATATTTCAGTAAAAACTGAAGTTATGGTGTCTACGTGTTTGTATACGGTAGGCTGATAAGAGTAGCCTGTATGAGAACGTTAATTTGAGAAAAACAAAATTTCCAGTAAAAACTGAAATTATGGTGTCATCGTGATTGTATACGGTAGACCGATAAGAGTAGCCTGTATGAGAACGTTTATTTAAGAAAAAAAAATATTTCAGTAAAAACTGAAGTTATGGTGTCTACGTGTTTGTATACTGTAGGCTGATAAGAGTAGCCTGTATGAGAACGTTAATTTGAGAAAAACAAAATTTCCAGTATAAACCGAAATTATGGTATCATCGTGTTTGTATACGGTAGACCGATAAGAGTAGCCTGTATGAGAACATTAATTTGAGAAAAAAAAAAATTTCCAGTATAAACTTAAATTATGGTGTCTACGTGTTTTTATACGGTAGGCTGATAAGAGTAGCCTGTATGAGAACGTTAATTTAAGAAAAAAAAAATTTTCAGTAAAAACTGAAATTATGGTGTCATCGTGTTTGTATACGGTAGGCCGATAAGAGTAGCCTGTATGAGAACATTAATTTTAAAAAACAAAATTTCCAGTATAAACTTAAATTATGGTGTCTACGTGTTTTTATACGGTAGGCTGATAAGAGTAGCCTGTATGAGAACGTTAATTTAAGAAAAAAAAAATTTCCAGTATAAACTTAAATTATGGTGTCTACGTGTTTGTATACGGTGGGCTGGTAAGAGTAGCCTGTATGAGAACGTTAATTTGAGAGAAACAAAATTTCCAGTATAAACCGAAATTATGGTGTCTACGTGTTTGTATACGGTAGGCTGGTAAGAGTAGCCTGTATGAGAACGTTAATTTGAGAGAAACAAAATTTCCAGTATAAACCGAAATTATGGTATCATCGTGTTTGTATACGGTAGACCGATAAGAGTAGCCTGTATGAGAACATTAATTTGAGAAAAAAAAAAATTTCCAGTATAAACTTAAATTATGGTGTCTACGTGTTTTTATACGGTAGGCTGATAAGAGTAGCCTGTATGAGAACGTTAATTTAAGAAAAAAAAAATTTTCAGTAAAAACTGAAATTATGGTGTCATCGTGTTTGTATACGGTAGGCCGATAAGAGTAGCCTGTATGAGAACATTAATTTGAGAAAAACAAAATTTCCAGTATAAACTTAAATTATGGTGTCTACGTGTTTTTATACGGTAGGCTGATAAGAGTAGCCTGTATGAGAACGTTAATTTAAGAAAAAAAAATTTCAGTAAAAACTGAAGTTATGGTGTCTACGTGTTTGTATACGGTAGGCTGGTAAGAGTAGCCTGTATGAGAACGTTAATTTGAGAAAAACAAAATTTCCAGTATAAACCGAAATTATGGTATCATCGTGTTTGTATACGGTAGACCGATAAGAGTAGCCTGTATGAGAACATTAATTTGAGAAAAAAAAAAATTTCCAGTATAAACTGAAATTATGGTGTCGTCGTGTTTGTATACTGTAGGCCGATAAGTGTAGCCAGTATGAGAACGTTAATTTAAGAAGAAAAAAAATTTCCAGTATAAACTGAAATTATTGTTTCATCATGTTTGTATAAGGTAGGCTGACACTGGTAGCCTGTATCAGACAGCTATTTCGGGAAATAATATTTTTCAGTGAATACAGATATTATGCTGTGTTTGTGTTTGTATACGGTAAGCCGATAAGAGTAGCCTGTATGAGAACGTTAATATGGGAAAAAAAAATTTTTAGTAAAAACTGAAATTATGGTGTCATCATGTTCGTATACGGTAGGCTGACACTGGTAGCATGTATCAGACAGCTATTTCGGGAAATAATTTTTTTCAGTGAATACAGATATTATGCTGTGTTTGTGTTTGTATACGGTAAGCCGATAAGAGTAGCCTGTATGAGAACGTTAATATGGGAAAAAAAATTTTCAGTAAAAACTGAAATTATGGTGTCATCGTGTTTGTATACGGTAGACCGATAACAGTAGCCAGTATGAGAACGTTGATTTAAGAAAAAAAAATTTCCAGTATAAACTGAAATTATGGTGTCATCGTGTTTGTATGCTGTAGGCCGATAAGGGTAGCCTGTTTGAGAACGTTAATATGGGAAAAAAAAAATTTCCAGTATAAACTGAAATTATGGTGTCATCGTGTTTGTATACGGTAGGCCGATAAGAGTAGCCTGTATGAGAACATTAATTTGAGAAAAACAAAATTTCCAGTATGAACTTAAATTATGGTGTCATCATGTTTTTATACGGTAGGCTGATAAGAGTAGCCTGTATGAGAACGTTAATTTAAGAAAAAAAAAATTTTCATTAAAAACTGAAGTTATGGTGTCTACGTGTTTGTATACGGTAGGCTGGTAAGAGTAGCCTGTATGAGAACGTTAATTTGAGAAAAACAAAATTTCCAGTATAAACCGAAATTATGGTGTCATCGTGTTTGTATACGGTAGACCGATAAGAGTAGCCTGTATGAGAACATTAATTTGAGAAAAAAAAAAATTTCCAGTATAAACTGAAATTATGGTGTTGTCGTGTTTGTATACTGTAGGCCGATAAGAGTAGCCTGTATGAGAACGTTAATTTAAGAAGAAAAAAAATTTCCAGTATAAACTGAAATTATTGTTTCATCATGTTTGTATAAGGTAGGCTGACACTGGTAGCCTGTATCAGACAGCTATTTCGGGAAATAATTTTTTTCAGTGAATACAGATATTATGCTGTGTTTGTGTTTGTATACGGTAAACCGATAAGAGTAGCCTGTATGAGAACGTTAATATGGGAAAAAAAAATTTTTAGTAAAAACTGAAATTATGGTGTCATCATGTTCGTATACGGTAGGCTGACACTGGTAGCATGGATCAGACAGCTATTTCGGGAAATAATTTTTTTCAGTGAATACAGATATTATGCTGTGTTTGTGTTTGTATACGGTAAGCCGATAAGAGTAGCCTGTATGAGAACGTTAATATGGGAAAAAAAATTTTCAGTAAAAACTGAAATTATGGTGTCATCGTGTTTGTATACGGTAGACCGATAACAGTAGCCAGTATGAGAACGTTGATTTAAGAAAAAAAAATTTCCAGTATAAACTGAAATTATGGTGTCATCGTGTTTGTATGCTGTAGGCCGATAAGGGTAGCCTGTTTGAGAACGTTAAAATGGGAAAAAAAAATTTTAGTAAAAACTGAAATTATGGTGTCATCATGTTTGTATACGGTAGGCTGATAAGAGTAGCCTGTATGAGAACGTTAATTTGAGAAAAAAAAAATTTTCAGTAAAAACTGAAGTTATGGTGTCTACGTGTTTGTATACGGTAGGCTGATAAGAGTAGCCTGTATGAGAACTTGAATTTTAAAAAAAAAAATTTTCAGTATAAACTGAAATTATGGTGTCATCGTGTTTGTATACGGTAGGCTGATAAGAGTAGCCTTTATGAGAACTTTAATTTAAAAAAAAAAAAAATTTTCAGTAAAAACTGAAATTATGGTGTCATCATGTTTGTATACGGTAGGCTGATAAGAGTAGCCTGTATGAGAACGTTAATTTGAGAAAAAAAAAATTTTCAGTAAAAACTGAAGTTATGGTGTCTACGTGTTTGTATACGGTAGGCTGATAAGAATAGCCTGTATGAGAACGTTAATTTGAGAAAAAAAAAATTTTCAGTAAAAACTGAAGTTATGGTGTCTACGTGTTTGTATACGGTAGGCTGATAAGAGTAGCCTTTATGAGAACTTTAATTTAAGAAAAAAAAAAATTTTCAGTATAAACTGAAATTATGGTGTCATCGTGTTTGTATACTGTAGGCCGATAAGGGTAGCCTGTATGAGAACGTTAATATGGGAAAAAAAAAATTTTAGTAAAAACTGCAATTATGGTGTCATCATGTTTGTATACGGTAGGCTGATAAGAGTAGCCTGTATGAGAACGTTAATTTGAGAAAAAAAAATTTTTCAGTAAAAACTAAAGTTATGGTGTCTGCGTGTTTGTATACGGTAGGCTGATAAGAGTAGCCTGTATGAGAACGTTAATTTGAGAAAAAAAAAATTTTCAGTAAAAACTGAAGTTATGGTGTCTACGTGTTTGTATACCCTAGACCGATAAGAGTACCCTGTATGAGAACGGTAATTTGAGAAAAAAAAAATTTTCAGTAAAAACTGAAGTTATGGTGTCTACGTGTTCGTATACGGTAGGCTGATAAGAGTAGCCTGTATGAGAACGTTAATTTAAGAAAAGAAAAATTTTCAGTAAAAACTGAAGTTATGGTGTCTACGTGTTTGTATACGGTAGGCTGATAAGAGTAGCCTGTATGAGAACGTTTATTTGAGAAAAAAAAATTTTTCAGTAAAAACTGAAGTTATGGTGTGTACGTGTTTGTATACGGTAGGCTGATAAGGGTAGCCTGTATGAGAACGTTAATTTGAGAAAAAAAAAATTTTCAGTAAAAACTGAAGTTATGGTGTCTACGTGTTTGTATACGGTAGGCTGGTAAGAGTAGCCTGTATGAGAACGTTAATTTGAGAAAAACAAAATTTTCAGTAAAAACTGAAATTATGGTGTCATCGTGTTTGTATACCCTAGACCGATAAGAGTACCCTGTATGAGAACGTTAATTTGAAAAAAACAAAATTTTCAGTAAAAACTGAAATTATGGTGTCATCGTGTTTGTATACGGTAGACCGATAAGAATAGCCTGTATGAGAACGTTAATTTGAGAAAAAAAAAATTTTCAGTAAAAACTGAAGTTATGGTGTCTACGTGTTTGTATACGGTAGGCTGATAAGAGTAGCCTGTATGAGAACGTTAATTTAAGAAAAGAAAAATTTTCAGTAAAAACTGAAGTTATGGTGTCATCATGTTTGTATACTGTAGGCCGATAAGAGTAGCCTGTATGAGAACGTTAATTTGAGAAAAAAAAAATTTTCAGTAAAAACTGAAGTTATGGTGTCTACGTGTTTGTATACGGTAGGCTGATAAGAGTAGCCTGTATGAGAACGTTAATTTAAGAAAAGAAAAATTTTCAGTAAAAACTGAAGTTATGGTGTCATCATGTTTGTATACTGTAGGCCGATAAGAGTAGCCTGTATGAGAACATTAATTTGAGAAAAACAAAATTTCCAGTATAAACTTAAATTATGGTGTCATCATGTTTGTATACGGTAGGCTGATAAGAGTAGCCTGTATGAGAACGTTAATTTGAGAAAAAACAATTTGCAGTAAAAACTGAAATTATGGTGCCATCATGTTCGTATACGGTAGACCGATAAGAGTAGCCAGTATGAGAACGGTAATTTGAGAAAAACAAAATTTTCAGTAAAAACTGAAATTATGGTGTCATCGTGTTTGTATACGGTAGACCGATAAGAGTAGCCTGTATGAGAACGTTAATTTGAGAAAAAAAAAATTTTCAGTAAAAACTGAAGTTATGGTGTCTACGTGTTTGTATACGGTAGGCTGATAAGAGTAGCCTGTATGAGAACGTTAATTTAAGAAAAGAAAAATTTTCAGTAAAAACTGAAGTTATGGTGTCTACGTGTTTGTATACGGTAGGCTGATAAGAGTAGCCTGTATGAGAACGTTAATTTAAGAAAAAAAAATTTCCAGTAAAAACTGAAGTTATGGTGTCTACGTGTTTGTATACGGTAGGCTGATAAGAGTAGCCTGTATGAGAACGTTAATTTGACAAAAAAAAAATTTTCAATAAAAACTGAAGTTATGGTGTCTACGTGTTTGTATACGGTAGCTTGATAAGAGTAGCCTGTATGAGAACGTTAATTTGAGAAAAAAAAATTTTCAATAAAAACTGAAATTATGGTGTCATCGTGTTTGTATACTGTAGGCCGATAAGAGTAGCCAGTATGAGAACGTTAATTTAAGAAAAAAAAAATTTCCAGTATAAACTGAAATTATGGTGTCATCGTGTTTGTATACGGTAGACCGATAAGAGTAGCCTGTATGAGAACGTTAATTTGAGAAAAAAAAAATTTTCAGTAAAAACTGAATTATGGTGTCATCGTGATTGTATACGGTAGACCGATAAGAGTAGCCTGTATGAGAACGTTGATTTCAGAAAAAAAAAAAAAATTTCCAGTATAAACTGAAATTATGGTGTCATCGTGTTTGTATACTGTAGGCCGATAAGAGTAGCCTGTATGAGAACATTATTTTGAGAAAAACAAAATTTCCAGTATAAACTTAAATTATGGTGTCATCATGTTTGTATACGGTAGGCTGATAAGAGTAGCCTGTATGAGAACGTTAATTTGAGAAAAAACAATTTTCAGTAAAAACTGAAATTATGGTGCCATCATGTTCGTATACGGTAGACCGATAAGAGTAGCCAGTATGAGAACGGTAATTTGAGAAAAACAAAATTTTCAGTAAAAACTGAAATTATGGTGTCATCGTGTTTGTATACGGTAGACCGATAAGAGTAGCCTGTATGAGAACGTTAATTTGACAAAAAAAAAATTTTCAATAAAAACTGAAGTTATGGTGTCTACGTGTTTGTATACGGTAGCTTGATAAGAGTAGCCTGTATGAGAACGTTAATTTGAGAAAAAAAAATTTTCAATAAAAACTGAAGTTATGGTGTCTACGTGTTTGTATACGGTAGCTTGATAAGAGTAGCCTGTATGAGAACGTTAATTTAAGAAAAAAAAAATTTTCAGTAAAAACTGAAGTTATGGTGTCTACGTGTTTGTATACGGTAGCTTGATAAGAGTAGCCTGTATGAGAACGTTAATTTAAGAAAAAAAAAATTTTCAGTAAAAACTGAAGTTATGGTGTCTACGTGTTTGTATACGGTAGGCTGATAAGAGTAGCCTGTATGAGAACGTTAATTTGAGAAAAAAAAATTTCAGTAAAAACTGAAGTTATGGTGTCTACGTGTTTGTATACGGTAGGCTGATAAGAGTAGCCTGTATGAGAACGTTAATTTGACAAAAAAAAAATTTTCAATAAAAACTGAAGTTATGGTGTCTACGTGTTTGTATACGGTAGCTTGATAAGAGTAGCCTGTATGAGAACGTTAATTTGAGAAAAAACAATTTTCAATAAAAACTGAAGTTATGGTGTCTACGTGTTTGTATACGGTAGCTTGATAAGAGTAGCCTGTATGAGAACGTTAATTTAAGAAAAAAAAAATTTTCAGTAAAAACTGAAGTTATGGTGTCTACGTGTTTGTATACGGTAGCTTGATAAGAGTAGCCTGTATGAGAACGTTAATTTAAGAAATAAAAATTTCCAGTAAAAACTGAAGTTATGGTGTCTACGTGTTTGTATACGGTAGGCTGATAAGAGTAGCCTGTATGAGAACGTTAATTTGACAAAAAAAAAATTTTCAATAAAAACTTAAATTATGGTGTCATCATGTTTGTATACGGTAGGCTGATAAGAGTAGCCTGTATGAGAACGTTAATTTGAGAAAAAACAATTTGCAGTAAAAACTGAAATTATGGTGCCATCATGTTCGTATACGGTAGACCGATAAGAGTAGCCAGTATGAGAACGGTAATTTGAGAAAAACAAAATTTTCAGTAAAAACTGAAATTATGGTGTCATCGTGTTTGTATACGGTAGACCGATAAGAGTAGCCTGTATGAGAACGTTAATTTGAGAAAAAAAAAATTTTCAGTAAAAACTGAAGTTATGGTGTCTACGTGTTTGTATACGGTAGGCTGATAAGAGTAGCCTGTATGAGAACGTTAATTTAAGAAAAGAAAAATTTTCAGTAAAAACTGAAGTTATGGTGTCTACGTGTTTGTATACGGTAGGCTGATAAGAGTAGCCTGTATGAGAACGTTAATTTGAGAAAAACAAAATTTTCAGTAAAAACTGAAATTATGGTGTCTACGTGTTTGTATACGGTAGCTTGATAAGAGTAGCCTGTATGAGAACGTTAATTTAAGAAAAAAAAAATTTTCAGTAAAAACTGAAGTTATGGTGTCTACGTGTTTGTATACGGTAGCTTGATAAGAGTAGCCTGTATGAGAACGTTAATTTAAGAAAAAAAAATTTCCAGTAAAAACTGAAGTTATGGTGTCTACGTGTTTGTATACGGTAGGCTGATAAGAGTAGCCTGTATGAGAACGTTAATTTGACAAAAAAAAAATTTTCAATAAAAACTGAAGTTATGGTGTCTACGTGTTTGTATACGGTAGCTTGATAAGAGTAGCCTGTATGAGAACGTTAATTTGAGAAAAAAAAATTTTCAATAAAAACTGAAATTATGGTGTCATCGTGTTTGTATACTGTAGGCCGATAAGAGTAGCCAGTATGAGAACGTTAATTTAAGAAAAAAAAAATTTCCAGTATAAACTGAAATTATGGTGTCATCGTGTTTGTATACGGTAGACCGATAAGAGTAGCCTGTATGAGAACGTTAATTTGAGAAAAAAAAAATTTTCAGTAAAAACTGAATTATGGTGTCATCGTGATTGTATACGGTAGACCGATAAGAGTAGCCTGTATGAGAACGTTGATTTCAGAAAAAAAAAAAAAATTTCCAGTATAAACTGAAATTATGGTGTCATCGTGTTTGTATACTGTAGGCCGATAAGAGTAGCCTGTATGAGAACATTATTTTGAGAAAAACAAAATTTCCAGTATAAACTTAAATTATGGTGTCATCATGTTTGTATACGGTAGGCTGATAAGAGTAGCCTGTATGAGAACGTTAATTTGAGAAAAAACAATTTTCAGTAAAAACTGAAATTATGGTGCCATCATGTTCGTATACGGTAGACCGATAAGAGTAGCCAGTATGAGAACGGTAATTTGAGAAAAACAAAATTTTCAGTAAAAACTGAAATTATGGTGTCATCGTGTTTGTATACGGTAGACCGATAAGAGTAGCCTGTATGAGAACGTTAATTTGACAAAAAAAAAATTTTCAATAAAAACTGAAGTTATGGTGTCTACGTGTTTGTATACGGTAGCTTGATAAGAGTAGCCTGTATGAGAACGTTAATTTGAGAAAAAAAAATTTTCAATAAAAACTGAAGTTATGGTGTCTACGTGTTTGTATACGGTAGCTTGATAAGAGTAGCCTGTATGAGAACGTTAATTTAAGAAAAAAAAAATTTTCAGTAAAAACTGAAGTTATGGTGTCTACGTGTTTGTATACGGTAGCTTGATAAGAGTAGCCTGTATGAGAACGTTAATTTAAGAAAAAAAAAATTTTCAGTAAAAACTGAAGTTATGGTGTCTACGTGTTTGTATACGGTAGGCTGATAAGAGTAGCCTGTATGAGAACGTTAATTTGAGAAAAACAAAATTTTCAGTAAAAACTGAAATTATGGTGTCATCGTGTTTGTATACGGTAGACCGATAAGAGTAGCCTGTATGAGAACGTTAATTTGACAAAAAAAAAATTTTCAATAAAAACTGAAGTTATGGTGTCTACGTGTTTGTATACGGTAGCTTGATAAGAGTAGCCTGTATGAGAACGTTAATTTGAGAAAAAACAATTTTCAATAAAAACTGAAGTTATGGTGTCTACGTGTTTGTATACGGTAGCTTGATAAGAGTAGCCTGTATGAGAACGTTAATTTAAGAAAAAAAAAATTTTCAGTAAAAACTGAAGTTATGGTGTCTACGTGTTTGTATACGGTAGCTTGATAAGAGTAGCCTGTATGAGAACGTTAATTTAAGAAAAAAAAATTTCCAGTAAAAACTGAAGTTATGGTGTCTACGTGTTTGTATACGGTAGGCTGATAAGAGTAGCCTGTATGAGAACGTTAATTTGACAAAAAAAAAATTTTCAATAAAAACTGAAGTTATGGTGTCTACGTGTTTGTATACGGTAGCTTGATAAGAGTAGCCTGTATGAGAACGTTAATTCGAGAAAAAAAAATTTTCAATAAAAACTGAAATTATGGTGTCATCGTGTTTGTATACTGTAGGCCGATAAGAGTAGCCAGTATGAGAACGTTAATTTAAGAAAAAAAAAATTTCCAGTATAAACTGAAATTATGGTGTCATCGTGTTTGTATACGGTAGACCGATAAGAGTAGCCTGTATGAGAACGTTAATTTGAGAAAAAAAAAATTTTCAGTAAAAACTGAAATTATGGTGTCATCGTGATTGTATACGGTAGACCGATAAGAGTAGCCTGTATGAGAACGTTGATTTCAGAAAAAAAAAAAAATTTCCAGTATAAACTGAAATTATGGTGTCATCGTGTTTGTATACTGTAGGCCGATAAGAGTAGCCTGTATGAGAACATTAATTTGAGCAAAACAAAATTTCCAGTATAAACTTAAATTATGGTGTCATCATGTTTGTATACGGTAGGCCGATAAGAGTAGCCAGTATGAGAACGTTAATTTAAGAAAAAAAAAATTTCCAGTATAAACTGAAATTATGGTGTCATCGTGTTTGTATACGGTAGACCGATAAGAGTAGCCTGTATGAGAACGTTAATTTGAGAAAAAAAAAATTTTCAGTAAAAACTGAAATTATGGTGTCATCGTGATTGTATACGGTAGACCGATAAGAGTAGCCTGTATGAGAACGTTGATTTCAGAAAAAAAAAAAAAATTTCCAGTATAAACTGAAATTATGGTGTCATCGTGTTTGTATACTGTAGGCCGATAAGAGTAGCCTGTATGAGAACATTAATTTGAGCAAAACAAAATTTCCAGTATAAACTTAAATTATGGTGTCATCGTGTTTGTATACGGTAGACCGATAAGAGTAGCCTGTATGAGAACGTTAATTTGAGAAAAAAAAAATTTTCAGTAAAAACTGAAGTTATGGTGTCTACGTGTTTGTATACGGTAGGCTGATAAGAGTAGCCTGTATGAGAACGTTAATTTAAGAAAAGAAAAATTTTCAGTAAAAACTGAAGTTATGGTGTCTACGTGTTTGTATACGGTAGGCTGATAAGAGTAGCCTGTATGAGAACGTTAATTTGAGAAAAACAAAATTTTCAGTAAAAACTGAAATTATGGTGTCATCGTGTTTGTATACGGTAGACCGATAAGAGTAGCCTGTATGAGAACGTTAATTTGAGAAAAAAAAAATTTTCAGTAAAAACTGAAATTATGTTGTCATCGTGATTGTATACGGTAGACCGATAAGAGTAGCCTGTATGAGAACGTTGATTTAAGAAAAAAAAAAAAAATTTCCAGTATAAACTGAAATTATGGTGTCATCGTGTTTGTATACTGTAGGCCGATAAGAGTAGCCTGTATGAGAACATTAATTTGAGAAAAACAAAATTTCCAGTATAAACTGAAATTATGGTGTCATCGTGATTGTATACGGTAGGCCGATAAGAGTAGCCTGTATGAGAACATTAATTTGAGAAAAAAAAAATTTTCAGTAAAAACTGAAGTTATGGTGTCTACGTGTTTGTATACGGTAGGCTGATAAGAGTAGCCTGTATGAGAACGTTAATTTAAGAAAAGAAAAATTTTCAGTAAAAACTGAAGTTATGGTGTCATCATGTTTGTATACTGTAGGCCGATAAGAGTAGCCTGTATGAGAACATTAATTTGAGAAAAACAAAATTTCCAGTATAAACTTAAATTATGGTGTCATCATGTTTGTATACGGTAGGCTGATAAGAGTAGCCTGTATGAGAACGTTAATTTGAGAAAAAACAATTTTCAGTAAAAACTGAAATTATGGTGCCATCATGTTCGTATACGGTAGACCGATAAGAGTAGCCAGTATGAGAACGGTAATTTGAGAAAAACAAAATTTTCAGTAAAAACTGAAATTATGGTGTCATCGTGTTTGTATACGGTAGACCGATAAGAGTAGCCTGTATGAGAACGTTAATTTGAGAAAAAAAAAATTTTCAGTAAAAACTGAAGTTATGGTGTCTACGTGTTTGTATACGGTAGGCTGATACGAGTAGCCTGTATGAGAATGTTAATTTAAGAAAAGAAAAATTTTCAGTAAAAACTGAAGTTATGGTGTCTACGTGTTTGTATACGGTAGGCTGATAAGAGTAGCCTGTATGAGAACGTTAATTTGAGAAAAACAAAATTTTCAGTAAAAACTGAAATTATGGTGTCATCATGTTCGTATACGGTAGACCGATAAGAGTAGCCAGTATGAGAACGTTAATTTAAGAAAAAAAAAATTTCCAGTATAAACTGAAATTATGGTGTCATCGTGTTTGTATACGGTAGACCGATAAGAGTAGCCTGTATGAGAACGTTAATTTGAGAAAAAAAAAATTTTCAGTAAAAACTGAAATTATGTTGTCATCGTGATTGTATACGGTAGACCGATAAGAGTAGCCTGTATGAGAACGTTGATTTAAGAAAAAAAAAAAAAATTTCCAGTATAAACTGAAATTATGGTGTCATCGTGTTTGTATACTGTAGGCCGATAAGAGTAGCCTGTATGAGAACATTAATTTGAGAAAAACAAAATTTCCAGTATAAACTTAAATTATGGTGTCATCATGTTTGTATACGGTAGGCTGATAAGAGTAGCCTGTATGAGAACGTTAATTTGAGAAAAAACAATTTTCAGTAAAAACTGAAATTATGGTGCCATCATGTTCGTATACGGTAGACCGATAAGAGTAGCCAGTATGAGAACGGTAATTTGAGAAAAACAAAATTTTCAGTAAAAACTGAAATTATGGTGTCATCGTGTTTGTATACGGTAGACCGATAAGAGTAGCCTGTATGAGAACGTTAATTTGAGAAAAAAAAAATTTTCAGTAAAAACTAAAGTTATGGTGTCTACGTGTTTGTATACGGTAGGCTGATAAGAGTAGCCTTTATGAGAACTTTAATTTAAGAAAAAAAAAAATTTTCAGTATAAACTGAAATTATGGTGTCATCGTGTTTGTATACTGTAGGCCGATAAGGGTAGCCTGTATGAGAACGTTAATATGGGAAAAAAAAAATTTTAGTAAAAACTGCAATTATGGTGTCATCATGTTTGTATACGGTAGGCTGATAAGAGTAGCCTGTATGAGAACGTTAATTTGAGAAAAAAAAATTTTTCAGTAAAAACTAAAGTTATGGTGTCTGCGTGTTTGTATACGGTAGGCTGATAAGAGTAGCCTGTATGAGAACGTTAATTTGAGAAAAAAAAAATTTTCAGTAAAAACTGAAGTTATGGTGTGTACGTGTTTGTATACCCTAGACCGATAAGAGTACCCTGTATGAGAACGGTAATTTGAGATAAACAAAATTTTCAGTAAAAACTGAAATTATGGTGTCATCGTGTTTGTATACGGTAGACCGATAAGAGTACCCTGTATGAGAACGTTAATTTGAGAAAAACAAAATTTTCAGTAAAAACTGAAATTATGGTGTCATCGTGTTTGTATACGGTAGACCGATAAGAGTAGCCAGTATGAGAACGTTGATTTAAGAAAAAAAAAATTTCCAGTATAAACTGAAATTATGGTGTCATCGTGTTTGTATACGGTAGACCGATAAGAATAGCCTGTATGAGAACGTTAATTTGAGAAAAAAAAAATTTTCAGTAAAAACTGAAGTTATGGTGTCTACGTGTTCGTATACGGTAGGCTGATAAGAGTAGCCTGTATGAGAACGTTAATTTAAGAAAAGAAAAATTTTCAGTAAAAACTGAAGTTATGGTGTCTACGTGTTTGTATACGGTAGGCTGATAAGAGTAGCCTGTATGAGAACGTTTATTTGAGAAAAAAAAATTTTTCAGTAAAAACTGAAGTTATGGTGTCTACGTGTTTGTATACGGTAGGCTGGTAAGAGTAGCCTGTATGAGAACGTTAATTTGAGAAAAACAAAATTTTCAGTAAAAACTGAAATTATGGTGTCATCGTGTTTGTATACCCTAGACCGATAAGAGTACCCTGTATGAGAACGTTAATTTGAGAAAAACAAAATTTTCAGTAAAAACTGAAATTATGGTGTCATCGTGTTTGTATACGGTAGACCGATAAGAGTAGCCAGTATGAGAACGTTGATTTAAGAAAAAAAAAATTTCCAGTATAAACTGAAATTATGGTGTCATCGTGTTTGTATACGGTAGACCGATAAGAATAGCCTGTATGAGAACGTTAATTTGAGAAAAAAAAAATTTTCAGTAAAAACTGAAGTTATGGTGTCTACGTGTTTGTATACGGTAGGCTGATAAGAGTAGCCTGTATGAGAACGTTAATTTAAGAAAAGAAAAATTTTCAGTAAAAACTGAAGTTATGGTGTCATCATGTTTGTATACTGTAGGCCGATAAGAGTAGCCTGTATGAGAACATTAATTTGAGAAAAACAAAATTTCCAGTATAAACTTAAATTATGGTGTCATCATGTTTGTATACGGTAGGCTGATAAGAGTAGCCTGTATGAGAACGTTAATTTGAGAAAAAACAATTTGCAGTAAAAACTGAAATTATGGTGTCATCATGTTCGTATACGGTAGACCGATAAGAGTAGCCAGTATGAGAACGGTAATTTGAGAAAAATAAAATTTTCAGTAAAAACTGAAATTATGGTGTCATCGTGTTTGTATACGGTAGACCGATAAGAGTAGCCTGTATGAGAACGTTAATTTGAGAAAAAAAAAATTTTCAGTAAAAACTGAAGTTATGGTGTCTACGTGTTTGTATACGGTAGGCTGATAAGAGTAGCCTGTATGAGAACGTTAATTTAAGAAAAGAAAAATTTTCAGTAAAAACTGAAGTTATGGTGTCTACGTGTTTGTATACGGTAGGCTGATAAGAGTAGCCTGTATGAGAACGTTAATTTGAGAAAAACAAAATTTTCAGTAAAAACTGAAATTATGGTGTCTACGTGTTTGTATACGGTAGCTTGATAAGAGTAGCCTGTATGAGAACGTTAATTTAAGAAAAAAAAAATTTTCAGTAAAAACTGAAGTTATGGTGTCTACGTGTTTGTATACGGTAGCTTGATAAGAGTAGCCTGTATGAGAACATTAATTTAAGAAAAAAAAATTTCCAGTAAAAACTGAAGTTATGGTGTCTACGTGTTTGTATACGGTAGGCTGATAAGAGTAGCCTGTATGAGAACGTTAATTTGACAAAAAAAAAATTTTCAATAAAAACTGAAGTTATGGTGTCTACGTGTTTGTATACGGTAGCTTGATAAGAGTAGCCTGTATGAGAACGTTAATTTGAGAAAAAAAAATTTTCAATAAAAACTGAAATTATGGTGTCATCGTGTTTGTATACTGTAGGCCGATAAGAGTAGCCAGTATGAGAACGTTAATTTAAGAAAAAAAAAATTTCCAGTATAAACTGAAATTATGGTGTCATCGTGTTTGTATACGGTAGACCGATAAGAGTAGCCTGTATGAGAACGTTAATTTGAGAAAAAAAAAATTTTCAGTAAAAACTGAAATTATGGTGTCATCGTGATTGTATACGGTAGACCGATAAGAGTAGCCTGTATGAGAACGTTGATTTCAGAAAAAAAAAAAAAATTTCCAGTATAAACTGAAATTATGGTGTCATCGTGTTTGTATACTGTAGGCCGATAAGAGTAGCCTGTATGAGAACGTTAATTTAAGAAGAAAAAAATTTTCAGTAAAAACTGAAGTTATGGTGTCTACGTGTTTGTATACGGTAGGCTGGTAAGAGTAGCCTGTATGAGAACGTTAATTTGAGAAAAACAAAATTTCCAGTATAAACTGAAATTATGGTGTCATCGTGATTGTATACGGTAGACCGATAAGAGTAGCCTGTATGAGAACGTTGATTTCAGAAAAAAAAAAAAAATTTCCAGTATAAACTGAAATTATTGTGTCATCGTGTTTGTATACTGTAGGCCGATAAGAGTAGCCTGTATGAGAACATTAATTTGAGAAAAACAAAATTTCCAGTATAAACTTAAATTATGGTGTCATCATGTTTGTATACGGTAGGCTGATAAGAGTAGCCTGTATGAGAACGTTAATTTGAGAAAAAACAATTTTCAGTAAAAACTGAAATTATGGTGCCATCATGTTCGTATACGGTAGACCGATAAGAGTAGCCAGTATGAGAACGGTAATTTGAGAAAAACAAAATTTTCAGTAAAAACTGAAATTATGGTGTCATCGTGTTTGTATACGGTAGACCGATAAGAGTAGCCTGTATGAGAACGTTAATTTGAGAAAAAAAAAATTTTCAGTAAAAACTGAAGTTATGGTGTCTACGTGTTTGTATACGGTAGGCTGATAAGAGTAGCCTGTATGAGAACGTTAATTTAAGAAAAGAAAAATTTTCAGTAAAAACTGAAGTTATGGTGTCTACGTGTTTGTATACGGTAGGCTGATAAGAGTAGCCTGTATGAGAACGTTAATTTGAGAAAAACAAAATTTTCAGTAAAAACTGAAATTATGGTGTCATCGTGTTTGTATACTGTAGGCCGATAAGAGTAGCCTGTATGAGAACATTAATTTGAGAAAAAAAAAATTTTCAGTAAAAACTGAAGTTATGGTGTCTACGTGTTTGTATACGGTAGGCTGATAAGAGTAGCCTGTATGAGAACGTTAATTTAAGAAAAGAAAAATTTTCAGTAAAAACTGAAGTTATGGTGTCATCATGTTTGTATACTGTAGGCCGATAAGAGTAGCCTGTATGAGAACATTAATTTGAGAAAAACAAAATTTCCAGTATAAACTTAAATTATGGTGTCATCATGTTTGTATACGGTAGGCTGATAAGAGTAGCCTGTATGAGAACGTTAATTTGAGAAAAAACAATTTTCAGTAAAAACTGAAATTATGGTGCCATCATGTTCGTATACGGTAGACCGATAAGAGTAGCCAGTATGAGAACGGTAATTTGAGAAAAACAAAATTTTCAGTAAAAACTGAAATTATGGTGTCATCGTGTTTGTATACGGTAGACCGATAAGAGTAGCCTGTATGAGAACGTTAATTTGAGAAAAAAAAAATTTTCAGTAAAAACTGAAGTTATGGTGTCTACGTGTTTGTATACGGTAGGCTGATACGAGTAGCCTGTATGAGAACGTTAATTTAAGAAAAGAAAAATTTTCAGTAAAAACTGAAGTTATGGTGTCTACGTGTTTGTATACGGTAGGCTGATAAGAGTAGCCTGTATGAGAACGTTAATTTGAGAAAAACAAAATTTTCAGTAAAAACTGAAATTATGGTGTCATCATGTTCGTATACGGTAGACCGATAAGAGTAGCCAGTATGAGAACGTTAATTTAAGAAAAAAAAAATTTCCAGTATAAACTGAAATTATGGTGTCATCGTGTTTGTATACGGTAGACCGATAAGAGTAGCCTGTATGAGAACGTTAATTTGAGAAAAAAAAATTTTCAGTAAAAACTGAAATTATGGTGTCATCGTGATTGTATACGGTAGACCGATAAGAGTAGCCTGTATGAGAACGTTGATTTAAGAAAAAAAAAAAAAATTTCCAGTATAAACTGAAATTATGGTGTCATCGTGTTTGTATACTGTAGGCCGATAAGAGTAGCCTGTATGAGAACATTAATTTGAGAAAAACAAAATTTCCAGTATAAACTTAAATTATGGTGTCATCATGTTTGTATACGGTAGGCTGATAAGAGTAGCCTGTATGAGAACGTTAATTTGAGAAAAAACAATTTTCAGTAAAAACTGAAATTATGGTGCCATCATGTTCGTATACGGTAGACCGATAAGAGTAGCCAGTATGAGAACGGTAATTTGAGAAAAACAAAATTTTCAGTAAAAACTGAAATTATGGTGTCATCGTGTTTGTATACGGTAGACCGATAAGAGTAGCCTGTATGAGAACGTTAATTTGAGAAAAAAAAAATTTTCAGTAAAAGCTGAAGTTATGGTGTCTACGTGTTTGTATACGGTAGGCTGATAAGAGTAGCCTGTATGAGAACGTTAATTTAAGAAAAGAAAAATTTTCAGTAAAAACTGAAGTTATGGTGTCTACGTGTTTGTATACGGTAGGCTGATAAGAGTAGCCTGTATGAGAACGTTAATTTGAGAAAAACAAAATTTTCAGTAAAAACTGAAATTATGGTGTCATCATGTTCGTATACGGTAGACCGATAAGAGTAGCCAGTATTAGAACGTTGATTTAAGAAAGAAAAAAAATTTTCAGTAAAAACTGAAATTATGGTGTCATCGTGTTTGTATACGGTAGACCGATAAGAGTAGCCTGTATGAGAACGTTGATTTAGGAAAAAAAAAAAAAATTTCCAGTATAAACTGAAATTATGGTGTCATCGTGTTTGTATACTGTAGGCCGATAAGAGTAGCCTGTATGAGAACATTAATTTGAGAAAAACAAAATTTCCAGTATAAACTTAAATTATGGTGTCTACGTGTTTGTATACGGTAGGCTGATAAGAGTAGCCTGTATGAGAACGTTAATTTGAGAAAAGCAAAATTTTCAATAAAAACTGAAGTTATGGTGTCTACGTGTTTGTATACAGTAGGCTGATAAGAGTAGCCTGTATGACAACATTGATTTAAGAAAAAAAAAATTTTAAGTAAAAACTGAAGTTATGGTGTCTACGTGTTTGTATACGGTAGGCTGATAAGAGTAGCCTGTATGAGAACGTTAATTTGAGAAAAGCAAAATTTTCAATAAAAACTGAAGTTATGGTGTCTACGTGTTTGTATACAGTAGGCTGATAAGAGTAGCCTGTATGACAACATTGATTTAAGAAAAAAAAAAATTTCCAGTATAAAGTGAAATTATTGTGTTTTCGTGTTTGTATACGGTAGACCGATAAGAGTAGCCTGTATGCGAACGTTAGTATGAGAAAAAAAAAATTTTCAGTAAAAACTGAAGTTATGGTCTCTACGTGTTTGTATACGGTAGGCTGATAAGAGTAGCCTTTATGAGACCGTTAATTTAAGAAAAGAAAAATTTTAAGTAAAAACTGAAGTTATCGTGTCATCGTGTTTGTATACGGTAGACCGATAAGAGTAGCCTGTATGAGAACGTTAATTTGAGAAAAGCAAAATTTTCAGTAAAAATTGAAATTATGGTGTCATTGTGTTTGTATACGGTAGACCGATAAGAGTAGCCAGTATGAGAACGTTGATTTAAGAAAAAAAAAATTTCCAGTATAAACTGAAATTATGGTGTCATCGTGTTTGTATACGGTAGGCTGATAAGAGTAGCCTGTATGAGAACGTTAATTTAAGAAAAAAAAAATTTTCAGTAAAAACTGATGTTATGGTGTCTACGTGTTTGTATACGGTAGGCCGATAAGAGTAGCCTGTATGAGAACGTTAATTTAAAAACAAAAAATTTCCAGTATAAACTGAAATTATGGTGTCTACGTGTTTGTATACGGTAGGCTGATAAGAGTAGCCTGTATGAGAACGTTAATTTGAGAAAAAAAAATTTTCAGTGAAAACTGAAATTATGGTGTCATCGTGTTTGTATACGGTAGGCTGATAAGAGTAGCCTGTATGAGAACGTTATTTAAAAAAAAAAAGTTTTCAGTAAAAACTGAAATTATGGTGTCATCGTGTTTGTATACGTTAGACCGATAAGAGTAGCCTGTATGAGAACGTTAATTTGAGAAAAAAAAAATTTTCAGTAAAAACTGAAATTATGGTGTCATCGTGTTTGTATACGGTAGACCGATAAATGTAGCCTGTATGAGAACGTTAATTTGACAAAAAAAAAAATTTTCAATAAAAACTGAAGTTATGGTGTCTACGTGTTTGTATACGGTAGGCTGATAAGAGTAGCCTGTATGAGAACGTTAATTTGAGAAAAACAAAATTTTCAGTAAAAACTGAAATTATGGTGTCATCGTGTTTGTATACGCTAGACCGATAAGAGTAGCCTGTATGAGAACGTTATTTAAAAAAAAAAAGTTTTCAGTAAAAACTGAAATTATGGTGTCATCGTGTTTGTATACGTTAGACCGATAAGAGTAGCCTGTATGAGAACGTTAATTTGAGAAAAAAAAAATTTTCAGTAAAAACTGAAATTATGGTGTCATCGTGTTTGTATACGGTAGACCGATAAAAGTAGCCTGTATGAGAACGTTAATTTGACAAAAAAAAAAATTTTCAATAAAAACTGAAGTTATGGTGTCTACGTGTTTGTATACGGTAGGCTGATAAGAGTAGCCTGTATGAGAACGTTAATTTGAGAAAAACAAAATTTTCAGTAAAAACTGAAATTATGGTGTCATCGTGTTTGTATACGCTAGACCGATAAGAGTAGCCTGTATGAGAACGTTATTTAAAAAAAAAAAGTTTTCAGTAAAAACTGAAATTATGGTGTCATCGTGTTTGTATACGTTAGACCGATAAGAGTAGCCTGTATGAGAACGTTAATTTGAGAAAAAAAAAATTTTCAGTAAAAACTGAAATTATGGTGTCATCGTGTTTGTATACGGTAGACCGATAAAAGTAGCCTGTATGAGAACGTTAATTTGACAAAAAAAAAAATTTTCAATAAAAACTGAAGTTATGGTGTCTACGTGTTTGTATACGGTAGGCTGATAAGAGTAGCCTGTATGAGAACGTTAATTTGAGAAAAAAAAATTTTCAGTGAAAACTGAAATTATGGTGTCATCGTGTTTGTATACGGTAGGCTGATAAGAGTAGCCTGTATGAGAACGTTATTTAAAAAAAAAAAGTTTTCAGTAAAAACTGAAATTATGGTGTCATCGTGTTTGTATACGTTAGACCGATAAGAGTAGCCTGTATGAGAACGTTAATTTGAGAAAAAAAAAATTTTCAGTAAAAACTGAAATTATGGTGTCATCGTGTTTGTATACGGTAGACCGATAAAAGTAGCCTGTATGAGAACGTTAATTTGACAAAAAAAAAAATTTTCAATAAAAACTGAAGTTATGGTGTCTACGTGTTTGTATACGGTAGGCTGATAAGAGTAGCCTGTATGAGAACGTTAATTTGAGAAAAACAAAATTTTCAGTAAAAACTGAAATTATGGTGTCATCATGTTCGTATACGGTAGACCGATAAGAGTAGCCAGTATTAGAACGTTGATTTAAGAAAGAAAAAAAATTTTCAGTAAAAACTGAAATTATGGTGTCATCGTGTTTGTATACGGTAGACCGATAAGAGTAGCCTGTATGAGAACGTTGATTTAGGAAAAAAAAAAAAATTTCCAGTATAAACTGAAATTATGGTGTCATCGTGTTTGTATACTGTAGGCCGATAAGAGTAGCCTGTATGAGAACATTAATTTGAGAAAAACAAAATTTCCAGTATAAACTTAAATTATGGTGTCTACGTGTTTGTATACGGTAGGCTGATAAGAGTAGCCTGTATGAGAACGTTAATTTGAGAAAAGCAAAATTTTCAATAAAAACTGAAGTTATGGTGTCTACGTGTTTGTATACAGTAGGCTGATAAGAGTAGCCTGTATGACAACATTGATTTAAGAAAAAAAAAATTTTAAGTAAAAACTGAAGTTATGGTGTCTACGTGTTTGTATACGGTAGGCTGATAAGAGTAGCCTGTATGAGAACGTTAATTTGAGAAAAGCAAAATTTTCAATAAAAACTGAAGTTATGGTGTCTACGTGTTTGTATACAGTAGGCTGATAAGAGTAGCCTGTATGACAACATTGATTTAAGAAAAAAAAAAATTTCCAGTATAAAGTGAAATTATTGTGTTTTCGTGTTTGTATACGGTAGACCGATAAGAGTAGCCTGTATGCGAACGTTAGTATGAGAAAAAAAAAATTTTCAGTAAAAACTGAAGTTATGGTCTCTACGTGTTTGTATACGGTAGGCTGATAAGAGTAGCCTTTATGAGACCGTTAATTTAAGAAAAGAAAAATTTTAAGTAAAAACTGAAGTTATCGTGTCATCGTGTTTGTATACGGTAGACCGATAAGAGTAGCCTGTATGAGAACGTTAATTTGAGAAAAGCAAAATTTTCAGTAAAAATTGAAATTATGGTGTCATTGTGTTTGTATACGGTAGACCGATAAGAGTAGCCAGTATGAGAACGTTGATTTAAGAAAAAAAAAATTTCCAGTATAAACTGAAATTATGGTGTCATCGTGTTTGTATACGGTAGGCTGATAAGAGTAGCCTGTATGAGAACGTTAATTTAAGAAAAAAAAAATTTTCAGTAAAAACTGATGTTATGGTGTCTACGTGTTTGTATACGGTAGGCCGATAAGAGTAGCCTGTATGAGAACGTTAATTTAAAAACAAAAAATTTCCAGTATAAACTGAAATTATGGTGTCTACGTGTTTGTATACGGTAGGCTGATAAGAGTAGCCTGTATGAGAACGTTAATTTGAGAAAAAAAAATTTTCAGTGAAAACTGAAATTATGGTGTCATCGTGTTTGTATACGGTAGGCTGATAAGAGTAGCCTGTATGAGAACGTTATTTAAAAAAAAAAAGTTTTCAGTAAAAACTGAAATTATGGTGTCATCGTGTTTGTATACGTTAGACCGATAAGAGTAGCCTGTATGAGAACGTTAATTTGAGAAAAAAAAAATTTTCAGTAAAAACTGAAATTATGGTGTCATCGTGTTTGTATACGGTAGACCGATAAAAGTAGCCTGTATGAGAACGTTAATTTGACAAAAAAAAAAATTTTCAATAAAAACTGAAGTTATGGTGTCTACGTGTTTGTATACGGTAGGCTGATAAGAGTAGCCTGTATGAGAACGTTAATTTGAGAAAAACAAAATTTTCAGTAAAAACTGAAATTATGGTGTCATCGTGTTTGTATACGCTAGACCGATAAGAGTAGCCTGTATGAGAACGTTAATTTGAGAAAAAAAAAATTTTCAGTAAAAACTGAAATTATGGTGTCATCGTGTTTGTATACTGTAGGCCGATAAGAGTAGCCAGTATGAGAACGTTAATTTAAGAAGAAAAAAAAATTTCCAGTATAAACTGAAATTATGGTGTCATCGTGTTTTTATACTGTAGGCCGATAAGAGTAGCCTGTATGAGAACTTTAATTTGAGAAAAAAAATTTTCAGTAAAAACTGAAGTTATGGTCTCTACTTGTTTGTATACGGTAGGCTGATAAGAGTAGCCTGTATGAGACCGTTAATTTGACAAAAAAAAAAATTTTCAATAAAAACTGAAGTTATGGTGTCTACGTGTTTGTATACGGTAGGCTGATAAGAGTAGCCTGTATGAGAACATTAATTTGAGAAAAACAAAATTTCCAGTATAAACTTAAATTATGGTGTCTACGTGTTTGTATACGGTAGGCTGATAAGAGTAGCCTGTATGAGAACGTTAATTTGAGAAAAGCAAAATTTTCAATAAAAACTGAAGTTATGGTGTCTACGTGTTTGTATACAGTAGGCTGATAAGAGTAGCCTGTATGACAACATTGATTTAAGAAAAAAAAAATTTTAAGTAAAAACTGAAGTTATGGTGTCATCGTGTTTGTATACGGTAGACCGATAAGAGTAGCCTGTATGAGAACGTTGATTTAGGAAAAAAAAAAAAATTTCCAGTATAAACTGAAATTATGGTGTCATCGTGTTTGTATACGTTAGACCGATAAGAGTAGCCTGTATGAGAACGTTAATTTGAGAAAAAAAAAATTTTCAGTAAAAACTGAAATTATGGTGTCATCGTGTTTGTATACGGTAGACCGATAAAAGTAGCCTGTATGAGAACATTAATTTGACAAAAAAAAAAATTTTCAATAAAAACTGAAGTTATGGTGTCTACGTGTTTGTATACGGTAGGCTGATAAGAGTAGCCTGTATGAGAACGTTAATTTGAGAAAAACAAAATTTTCAGTAAAAACTGAAATTATGGTGTCATCGTGTTTGTATACGCTAGACCGATAAGAGTAGCCTGTATGAGAACGTTAATTTGAGAAAAAAAAAATTTTCAGTAAAAACTGAAATTATGGTGTCATCGTGTTTGTATACTGTAGGCCGATAAGAGTAGCCAGTATGAGAACGTTAATTTAAGAAGAAAAAAAAATTTCCAGTATAAACTGAAATTATGGTGTCATCGTGTTTTTATACTGTAGGCCGATAAGAGTAGCCTGTATGAGAACTTTAATTTGAGAAAAAAAATTTTCAGTAAAAACTGAAGTTATGGTCTCTACGTGTTTGTATACGGTAGGCTGATAAGAGTAGCCTGTATGAGACCGTTAATTTGACAAAAAAAAAAATTTTCAATAAAAACTGAAGTTATGGTGTCTACGTGTTTGTATACGGTAGGCTGATAAGAGAAGCCTGTATGAGAACGTTAATTTGAGGAAAAAAAAGTTTTCAGTAAAAACTGAAATTATGGTGTCATCGTGTTTGTATACGCTAGACCGATAAGAGTAGCCTGTATGAGAACGTTAATTTGAGAAAAAAAAAATTTTCAGTAAAAACTGAAATTATGGTGTCATCGTGTTTGTATACTGTAGGCCGATAAGAGTAGCCAGTATGAGAACGTTAATTTAAGAAAAGAAAAATTTTAAGTAAAAACTGAAGTTATGGTCTCTACGTGTTTGTATACGGTAGGCTGATAAGAGTAGCCTTTATGAGACCGTTAATTTAAGAAAAGATAAATTTTAAGTAAAAACTGAAGTTATCGTGTCATCGTGTTTGTATACGGTAGACCGATAAGAGTAGCCTGTATGAGAACGTTAATTTGAGAAAAGCAAAATTTTCAGTAAAAATTGAAATTATGGTGTCATTGTGTTTGTATACGGTAGACCGATAAGAGTAGCCAGTATGAGAACGTTGATTTAAGAAAAAAAAAATTTCCAGTATAAACTGAAATTATGGTGTCATCGTGTTTGTATACAGTAGGCTGATAAGAGTAGCCTGTATGACAACATTGATTTAAGAAAAAAAAAAATTTCCAGTATAAAGTGAAATTATTGTGTTTTCGTGTTTGTATACGGTAGACCGATAAGAGTAGCCTGTATGCGAACGTTAGTATGAGAAAAAAAAAATTTTCAGTAAAAACTGAAGTTATGGTCTCTACGTGTTTGTATACGGTAGGCTGATAAGAGTAGCCTTTATGAGACCGTTAATTTAAGAAAAGAAAAATTTTAAGTAAAAACTGAAGTTATCGTGTCATCGTGTTTGTATACGGTAGACCGATAAGAGTAGCCTGTATGAGAACGTTAATTTGAGAAAAGCAAAATTTTCAGTAAAAATTGAAATTATGGTGTCATTGTGTTTGTATACGGTAGACCGATAAGAGTAGCCAGTATGAGAACGTTGATTTAAGAAAAAAAAAATTTCCAGTATAAACTGAAATTATGGTGTCATCGTGTTTGTATACGGTAGGCTGATAAGAGTAGCCTGTATGAGAACGTTAATTTAAGAAAAAAAAAATTTTCAGTAAAAACTGATGTTATGGTGTCTACGTGTTTGTATACGGTAGGCCGATAAGAGTAGCCTGTATGAGAACGTTAATTTAAAAACAAAAAATTTCCAGTATAAACTGAAATTATGGTGTCTACGTGTTTGTATACGGTAGGCTGATAAGAGTAGCCTGTATGAGAACGTTAATTTGAGAAAAAAAAATTTTCAGTGAAAACTGAAATTATGGTGTCATCGTGTTTGTATACGGTAGGCTGATAAGAGTAGCCTGTATGAGAACGTTATTTAAAAAAAAAAAGTTTTCAGTAAAAACTGAAATTATGGTGTCATCGTGTTTGTATACGTTAGACCGATAAGAGTAGCCTATATGAGAACGTTAATTTGAGAAAAAAAAAATTTTCAGTAAAAACTGAAATTATGGTGTCATCGTGTTTGTATACGGTAGACCGATAAATGTAGCCTGTATGAGAACGTTAATTTGACAAAAAAAAAAATTTTCAATAAAAACTGAAGTTATGGTGTCTACGTGTTTGTATACGGTAGGCTGATAAGAGTAGCCTGTATGAGAACGTTAATTTGAGAAAAACAAAATTTTCAGTAAAAACTGAAATTATGGTGTCATCGTGTTTGTATACGCTAGACCGATAAGAGTAGCCTGTATGAGAACGTTATTTAAAAAAAAAAAGTTTTCAGTAAAAACTGAAATTATGGTGTCATCGTGTTTGTATACGTTAGACCGATAAGAGTAGCCTGTATGAGAACGTTAATTTGAGAAAAAAAAAATTTTCAGTAAAAACTGAAATTATGGTGTCATCGTGTTTGTATACGGTAGACCGATAAAAGTAGCCTGTATGAGAACGTTAATTTGACAAAAAAAAAAATTTTCAATAAAAACTGAAGTTATGGTGTCTACGTGTTTGTATACGGTAGGCTGATAAGAGTAGCCTGTATGAGAACGTTAATTTGAGAAAAACAAAATTTTCAGTAAAAACTGAAATTATGGTGTCATCGTGTTTGTATACGCTAGACCGATAAGAGTAGCCTGTATGAGAACGTTATTTAAAAAAAAAAAGTTTTCAGTAAAAACTGAAATTATGGTGTCATCGTGTTTGTATACGGTAGACCGATAAAAGTAGCCTGTATGAGAACGTTAATTTGACAAAAAAAAAAATTTTCAATAAAAACTGAAGTTATGGTGTCTACGTGTTTGTATACGGTAGGCTGATAAGAGTAGCCTGTATGAGAACGTTAATTTGAGAAAAAAAAATTTTCAGTGAAAACTGAAATTATGGTGTCATCGTGTTTGTATACGGTAGGCTGATAAGAGTAGCCTGTATGAGAACGTTATTTAAAAAAAAAAAGTTTTCAGTAAAAACTGAAATTATGGTGTCATCGTGTTTGTATACGTTAGACCGATAAGAGTAGCCTGTATGAGAACGTTAATTTGAGAAAAAAAAAATTTTCAGTAAAAACTGAAATTATGGTGTCATCGTGTTTGTATACGGTAGACCGATAAAAGTAGCCTGTATGAGAACGTTAATTTGACAAAAAAAAAAATTTTCAATAAAAACTGAAGTTATGGTGTCTACGTGTTTGTATACGGTAGGCTGATAAGAGTAGCCTGTATGAGAACGTTAATTTGAGAAAAACAAAATTTTCAGTAAAAACTGAAATTATGGTGTCATCATGTTCGTATACGGTAGACCGATAAGAGTAGCCAGTATTAGAACGTTGATTTAAGAAAGAAAAAAAATTTTCAGTAAAAACTGAAATTATGGTGTCATCGTGTTTGTATACGGTAGACCGATAAGAGTAGCCTGTATGAGAACGTTGATTTAGGAAAAAAAAAAAAATTTCCAGTATAAACTGAAATTATGGTGTCATCGTGTTTGTATACTGTAGGCCGATAAGAGTAGCCTGTATGAGAACATTAATTTGAGAAAAACAAAATTTCCAGTATAAACTTAAATTATGGTGTCTACGTGTTTGTATACGGTAGGCTGATAAGAGTAGCCTGTATGAGAACGTTAATTTGAGAAAAGCAAAATTTTCAATAAAAACTGAAGTTATGGTGTCTACGTGTTTGTATACAGTAGGCTGATGAGAGTAGCCTGTATGACAACATTGATTTAAGAAAAAAAAAATTTTAAGTAAAAACTGAAGTTATGGTGTCTACGTGTTTGTATACGGTAGGCTGATAAGAGTAGCCTGTATGAGAACGTTAATTTGAGAAAAGCAAAATTTTCAATAAAAACTGAAGTTATGGTGTCTACGTGTTTGTATACAGTAGGCTGATAAGAGTAGCCTGTATGACAACATTGATTTAAGAAAAAAAAAAATTTCCAGTATAAAGTGAAATTATTGTGTTTTCGTGTTTGTATACGGTAGACCGATAAGAGTAGCCTGTATGCGAACGTTAGTATGAGAAAAAAAAAATTTTCAGTAAAAACTGAAGTTATGGTCTCTACGTGTTTGTATACGGTAGGCTGATAAGAGTAGCCTTTATGAGACCGTTAATTTAAGAAAAGAAAAATTTTAAGTAAAAACTGAAGTTATCGTGTCATCGTGTTTGTATACGGTAGACCGATAAGAGTAGCCTGTATGAGAACGTTAATTTGAGAAAAGCAAAATTTTCAGTAAAAATTGAAATTATGGTGTCATTGTGTTTGTATACGGTAGACCGATAAGAGTAGCCAGTATGAGAACGTTGATTTAAGAAAAAAAAAATTTCCAGTATAAACTGAAATTATGCTGTCATCGTGTTTGTATACGGTAGGCTGATAAGAGTAGCCTGTATGAGAACGTTAATTTAAGAAAAAAAAAATTTTCAGTAAAAACTGATGTTATGGTGTCTACGTGTTTGTATACGGTAGGCCGATAAGAGTAGCCTGTATGAGAACGTTAATTTAAAAACAAAAAATTTCCAGTATAAACTGAAATTATGGTGTCTACGTGTTTGTATACGGTAGGCTGATAAGAGTAGCCTGTATGAGAACGTTAATTTGAGAAAAAAAAATTTTCAGTGAAAACTGAAATTATGGTGTCATCGTGTTTGTATACGGTAGGCTGATAAGAGTAGCCTGTATGAGAACGTTATTTAAAAAAAAAAAGTTTTCAGTAAAAACTGAAATTATGGTGTCATCGTGTTTGTATACGTTAGACCGATAAGAGTAGCCTGTATGAGAACGTTAATTTGAGAAAAAAAAAATTTTCAGTAAAAACTGAAATTATGGTGTCATCGTGTTTGTATACGGTAGACCGATAAAAGTAGCCTGTATGAGAACGTTAATTTGACAAAAAAAAAAATTTTCAATAAAAACTGAAGTTATGGTGTCTACGTGTTTGTATACGGTAGGCTGATAAGAGTAGCCTGTATGAGAACGTTAATTTGAGAAAAACAAAATTTTCAGTAAAAACTGAAATTATGGTGTCATCGTGTTTGTATACGCTAGACCGATAAGAGTAGCCTGTATGAGAACGTTAATTTGAGAAAAAAAAAATTTTCAGTAAAAACTGAAATTATGGTGTCATCGTGTTTGTATACTGTAGGCCGATAAGAGTAGCCAGTATGAGAACGTTAATTTAAGAAGAAAAAAAAATTTCCAGTATAAACTGAAATTATGGTGTCATCGTGTTTTTATACTGTAGGCCGATAAGAGTAGCCTGTATGAGAACTTTAATTTGAGAAAAAAAATTTTCAGTAAAAACTGAAGTTATGGTCTCTACGTGTTTGTATACGGTAGGCTGATAAGAGTAGCCTGTATGAGACCGTTAATTTGACAAAAAAAAAAATTTTCAATAAAAACTGAAGTTATGGTGTCTACGTGTTTGTATACGGTAGGCTGATAAGAGTAGCCTGTATGAGAACGTTAATTTGAGGAAAAAAAAGTTTTCAGTAAAAACTGAAATTATGGTGTCATCGTGTTTGTATACGCTAGACCGATAAGAGTAGCCTGTATGAGAACGTTAATTTGAGAAAAAAAAAATTTTCAATAAAAACTGAAATTATGGTGTCATCGTGTTTGTATACTGTAGGCCGATAAGAGTAGCCAGTATGAGAACGTTAATTTAAGAAGAAAAAAAAATTTCCAGTAAAAACTGAAGTTATGGTGTCTACGTGTTTGTATACGGTAGGCTGATAAGAGTAGCCTGTATGAGAACGTTAATTTGAGAAAAAAAAATTTTCAATAAAAACTGAAGTTATGGTGTCTACGTGTTTGTATACGGTAGCTTGATAAGAGTAGCCTGTATGAGAACGTTAATTTAAGAAAAATAAAATTTTCAGTAAAAACTGAAGTTATGGTGTCTACGTGTTTGTATACGGTAGGCTGATAAGAGTAGCCTGTATGAGAACGTTAATTTGAGAAAAAAAAATTTCAGTAAAAACTGAAGTTATGGTGTCTACGTGTTTGTATACGGTAGGCTGATAAGAGTAGCCTGTATGAGAACGTTAATTTGACAAAAAAAAAATTTTCAATAAAAACTGAAGTTATGGTGTCTACGTGTTTGTATACGGTAGCTTGATAAGAGTAGCCTGTATGAGAACGTTAATTTGAGAAAAAAAAATTTTCAATAAAAACTGAAGTTATGGTGTCTACGTGTTTGTATACGGTAGCTTGATAAGAGTAGCCTGTATGAGAACGTTAATTTAAGAAAAAAAAAATTTTCAGTAAAAACTGAAGTTATGGTGTCTACGTGTTTGTATACGGTAGCTTGATAAGAGTAGCCTGTATGAGAACGTTAATTTAAGAAAAAAAAATTTCCAGTAAAAACTGAAGTTATGGTGTCTACGTGTTTGTATACGGTAGGCTGATAAGAGTAGCCTGTATGAGAACGTTAATTTGACAAAAAAAAAATTTTCAATAAAAACTGAAGTTATGGTGTCTACGTGTTTGTATACGGTAGCTTGATAAGAGTAGCCTGTATGAGAACGTTAATTTGAGAAAAAAAAATTTTCAATAAAAACTGAAATTATGGTGTCATCGTGTTTGTATACTGTAGGCCGATAAGAGTAGCCAGTATGAGAACGTTAATTTAAGAAGAAAAAAAAATTTCCAGTAAAAACTGAAGTTATGGTGTCTACGTGTTTGTATACGGTAGGCTGATAAGAGTAGCCTGTATGAGAACGTTAATTTGACAAAAAAAAAATTTTCAATAAAAACTGAAGTTATGGTGTCTACGTGTTTGTATACGGTAGCTTGATAAGAGTAGCCTGTATGAGAACGTTAATTTAAGAAAAAAAAAATTTTCAGTAAAAACTGAAGTTATGGTGTCTACGTGTTTGTATACGGTAGGCTGATAAGAGTAGCCTGTAGGGAACCGTTAATTTGACAAAAAAAAAATTTTCAATCAAAACTGAAGTTATGGTGTCTACGTGTTTGTATACGGTAGGCTGATAAGAGTAGCTTGTATGAGAACGTTAATTTAAGAAAAAAAAAATTTTCAGTGAAAACTGAAGTTATGGTGTCTACGTGTTTGTATACGGTAGGCTAATAAGAGTAGCCTGTATGAGAACGTTAATTTGAGAAAAAAGAAGTTTTCAGTAAAAACTGAAATTATGGTGTCATCGTGTTTGTATACGCTAGACCGATAAGAGTAGCCTGTATGAGAACGTTAATTTGAGAAAAAAAAAATTTTCAGTAAAAACTGAAATTATGGTGTCTACGTGTTTGTATACGGTAGGCTGATAAGAGTAGCCTGTATGAGAACGTTAATTTGAGAAAAAAAAAGTTTTCAGTAAAAACTGAAATTATGGTGTCATCGTGTTTGTATACGCTAGACCGATAAGAGTAGCCTGTATGAGAACGTTAATTTGAGAAAAACAAAATTTTCAGTAAAAACTGAAATTATGGTTTCATCGTGTTTGTATACGGTAGACCGATAAGAGTAGCCAGTATGAGAACGTTAATTTAAGAAAAAAAAAATTTTCAGTAAAAACTGAAGTTATGGTGTCTACGTGTTTGTATACGGTAGGCTGATAAGAGTAGCCTGTATGAGAACGTTAATTTGAGAAAAAAAAAATTTTCAGTAAAAACTGAAATTATGGTGTCATCGTGTTTGTATACTGTAGGCCGATAAGAGTAGCCAGTATGAGAACGTTAATTTAAGAAGAACAAAAAATTTCCAGTATAAACTGAAATTATGGTGTCATCGTGTTTTTATACTGTAGGCCGATAAGAGTAGCCTGTATGAGAACGTTAATTTGAGAAAAAAAATTTTCAGTAAAAACTGAAGTTATGGTGTCTACGTGTTTGTATACGGTAGGCTGATAAGAGTAGCCTGTATGAGAACGTTAATTTGACAAAAAAAAAATTTTCAATAAAAACTGAAGTTATGGTGTCTTCGTGTTTGTATACGGTAGCTTGATAAGAGTAGCCTGTATGAGAACGTTAATTTAAGAAAAAAAAAATTTTCAGTAAAAACTGAAGTTATGGTGTCTACGTGTTTGTATACGTTAGGCTGATAAGAGTAGCCTGTATGAGAACGTTAATTTGAGAAAAAAAATTTTCAGTAAAAACTGAAATTATGGTGTCATCGTGTTTGTATACGCTAGACCGATAAGAGTAGCCTGTATGAGAACGTTAATTTGAGAAAAACAAAATTTTCAGTAAAAACTGAAATTATGGTTTCATCGTGTTTGTATACGGTAGACCGATAAGAGTAGCCAGTATGAGAACGTTAATTTAAGAAAAAAAAAATTTTCAGTAAAAACTGAAGTTATGGTGTCTACGTGTTTGTATACGGTAGGCTGATAAGAGTAGCCTGTATGAGAACGTTAATTTTGAGAAAAAAAAAATTTTCAGTAAAAACTGAAATTATGGTGTCATCGTGTTTGTATACTGTAGGCCGATAAGAGTAGCCAGTATGAGAACGTTAATTTAAGAAGAAAAAAAAATTTCCAGTATAAACTGAAATTATGGTGTCTACGTGTTTGTATACGGTAGGTTGATAAGAGTAGCCTGTATGAGAACGTTAATTTGAGAAAAAAAAAGTTTTCAGTAAAAGCTGAAATTATGGTGTCATCGTGTTTGTATACGCTAGACCGATAAGAGTAGCCTGTATGAGAACGT
The DNA here is from genome assembly GCA_939192795.1 of Bombylius discolor. Lineage (NCBI taxonomy): Eukaryota > Metazoa > Arthropoda > Insecta > Diptera > Bombyliidae > Bombylius > Bombylius discolor. The sequence continues at coordinate 17,217,394 of OW584242.1, forward strand.
TAATTTGAGAAAAACAAAATTTTTAGTAAAAACTGAAATTATGGTTTCATCGTGTTTGTATACGGTAGACCGATAAGAGTAGCCAGTATGAGAACGTTAATTTAAGAAAAAAAAAATTTTCAGTAAAAACTGAAGTTATGGTGTCTACGTGTTTGTATACGGTAGGCTGATAAGAGTAGCCTGTATGAGAACGTTAATTTGAGAAAAAAAAAATTTTCAGTAAAAACTGAAATTATGGTGTCATCGTGTTTGTATACTGTAGGCCGATAAGAGTAGCCAGTATGAGAACGTTAATTTAAGAAGAAAAAAAAATTTCCAGTATAAACTGAAATTATGGTGTCATCGTGTTTTTATACTGTAGGCCGATAAGTGTAGCCTGTATGAGAACGTTAATTTGAGAAAAAAAAAGTTTTCAGTAAAAACTGAAGTTATGGTGTCTACGTGTTTGTATACGGTAGGCTGATAAGAGTAGCCTGTATGAGAACGTTAATTTGACAAAAAAAAAATTTTCAATAAAAACTGAAGTTATGGTGTCTACGTGTTTGCATACGGTAGGCTGATAAGAGTAGCCTGTATGAGAACGTTAATTTAAGAAAAAAAAAATTTTCAGTAAAAACTGAAGTTATGGTGTCTACGTGTTTGTATACGGTAGGCTGATAAGAGTAGCCTGTATGAGAACGTTAATTTGAGAAAAAAAAAGTTTTCAGTAAAAACTGAAATTATGGTGTCATCGTGTTTGTATACGCTAGACCGATAAGAGTAGCCTGTATGAGAACGTTAATTTGAGAAAAACAAAATTTTCAGTAAAAACTGAAATTATGGTTTCATCGTGTTTGTATACGGTAGACCGATAAGAGTAGCCAGTACGAGAACGTTGATTTAAGAAAAAAAAAATTTCCAGTATAAACTGAAATTATGGTGTCATCGTGTTTGTATACTGTAGGCCGATAAGAGTAGCCTGTATGAGACCGTTAATTTAAGAAAAGAAAAATTTTAAGTAAAAACTGAAGTTATGGTGTCTACGTGTTTGTATACGGTAGGCTGATAAGAGTAGCCTGTATGAGAACGTTAATTTGAGAAAAGCAAAATTTTCAGTAAAAACTGAAGTTATGGTATCTACGTGTTTGTATACGGTAGGCCGATAAGAGTAGCCTGTATGAGAACGTTAATTTAAAAACAAAAAATTTCCAGTATAAACTGAAATTATGGTGTTTACGTGTTTGTATACGGTAGGCTGATAAGAGTAGCCTGTATGAGAACGTTATTTTCAAAAAAAAAAAGTTTTCAGTAAAAACTGAAATTATGGTGTCATCGTGTTTGCATACGTTAGACCGATAAGAGTAGCCTGTATGAGAACGTTAATTTGAGAAAAAAAAAATTTTCAGTAAAAACTGAAATTATGGTGTCATCGTGTTTGTATACGGTAGACCGATAAAAGTAGCCTGTATGAGAACGTTAATTTGACAAAAAAAAAATTTTCAATAAAAACTGAAGTTATGGTGTCTACGTGTTTGTATACGGTAGGCTGATAAGAGTAGCCTGTATGAGACCGTTAATTTAAGAAAAGAAAAATTTTCAGTAAAAACTGAAGTTATGGTGTCTACGTGTTTGTATACGGTAGGCTGATAAGAGTAGCCTGTATGAGAACGTTAATTTGAGAAAAGCAAAATTTTAAGTAAAAACTGAAGTTATGGTGTCTACGTGTTTGTATACGGTAGGCTGATAAGAGTAGCCTGTATGAGAACGTTAATTTGAGAAAAGCAAAATTTTCAGTAAAAACTGAAGTTATGGTGTCTACGTGTTTGTATACGGTAGGCCGATAAGAGTAGCCTGTATGAGAACGCTAATTTAAAAACAAAAAATTTCCAGTATAAACTGAAATTATGGTGTTTACGTGTTTGTATACGGTAGGCTGATAAGAGTAGCCTGTATGAGAACGTTAATTTGAGAAAAAAAAATTTTCAGTGAAACTGAAATTATGGTGTCATCGTGTTTGTATACGGTAGGCTGATAAGAGTAGCCTGTATGAGAACGTTATTTTCAAAAAAAAAAGTTTTCAGTAAAAACTGAAATTATGGTGTCATCGTGTTTGTATACGTTAGACCGATAAGAGTAGCCTGTATGAGAACGTTAATTTGAGAAAAAAAAAATTTTCAGTAAAAACTGAAATTATGGTGTCATCGTGTTTGTATACGGTAGACCGATAAAAGTAGCCTGTATGAGAACGTTAATTTGACAAAAAAAAAATTTTCAATAAAAACTGAAGTTATGGTGTCTACGTGTTTGTATACGGTAGGCTGATAAGAGTAGCCTGTATGAGAACGTTAATTTAAGAAAAAAAAAAATTTTCAGTAAAAACTGAAGTTATGGTGTCTACGTGTTTGTATACGGTAGGCTGATAAGAGTAGCCTGTATGAGAACGTTAATTTGAGGAAAGCAAAATTTTAAGTAAAAACTGAAGTTATGGTGTCTACGTGTTTGTATACGGTAGGCTGATAAGAGTAGCCTGTATGAGAACGTTAATTTGAGAAAAGCAAAATTTTCAGTAAAAACTGAAGTTATGGTGTCTACGTGTTTGTATACGGTAGGCCGATAAGAGTAGCCTGTATGAGAACGCTAATTTAAAAACAAAAAATTTCCAGTATAAACTGAAATTATGGTGTCTACGTGTTTGTATACGGTAGGCTGATAAGAGTAGCCTGTATGAGACCGTTAATTTAAGAAAAGAAAAATTTTAAGTAAAAACTGAAGTTATGGTGTCTACGTGTTTGTATACGGTAGGCTGATAAGAGTAGCCTGTATGAGAACGTTAATTTGACAAAAAAAAAATTTTCAATAAAAACTGAAGTTATGGTGTCTACGTGTTTGTATACGGTAGGCTGATAAGAGTAGCCTGTATGAGAACGTTAATTTAGGAAAAAAAAAATTTTCAGTAAAAACTGAAATTATGGTTTCATCGTGTTTGTATACGGTAGACCGATAAGAGTAGCCAGTATGAGAACTTTGATTTAAGAAAAAAAAAATTTTCAGTATAAACTGAAATTATGGTGTCATCGTGTTTGTATACTGTAGGCCGATAAGAGTAGCCTGTATGCGAACGTTAATTTGAGAAAAAAAAAATTTTCAGTAAAAACTGAAGTTATGGTGTCTACGTGTTTGTATACGGTAGGCTGATAAGAGTAGCCTGTATGAGACCGTTAATTTAAGAAAAGAAAAATTTTAAGTAAAAACTGAAGTTATGGTGTCTACGTGTTTGTATACGGTAGGCTGATAAGAGTAGCCTGTATGAGAACGTTAATTTGAGAAAAGCAAAATTTTAAGTAAAAACTGAAGTTATGGTGTCTACGTGTTTGTATACGGTAGGCTGATAAGAGTAGCCTGTATGAGAACGTTAATTTGAGAAAAGCAAAATTTTCAGTAAAAACTGAAGTTATGGTGTCTACGTGTTTGTATACGGTAGGCCGATAAGAGTAGCCTGTATGAGAACGCTAATTTAAAAACAAAAAATTTCCAGTATAAACTGAAATTATGGTGTTTACGTGTTTGTATACGGTAGGCTTATAAGAGTAGCCTGTATGAGAACGTTAATTTGAGAAAAAAAAATTTTCAGTGAAAACTGAAATTATGGTGTCATCGTGTTTGTATACGGTAGGCTGATAAGAGTAGCCTGTATGAGAACGTTATTTTCAAAAAAAAAAGTTTTCAGTAAAAACTGAAATTATGGTGTCATCGTGTTTGTATACGTTAGACCGATAAGAGTAGCCTGTATGAGAACGTTAATTTGAGAAAAAAAAAATTTTCAGTAAAAACTGAAATTATGGTGTCATCGTGTTTGTATACGGTAGACCGATAAAAGTAGCCTGTATGAGAACGTTAATTTGACAAAAAAAAAATTTTCAATAAAAACTGAAGTTATGGTGTCTACGTGTTTGTATACGGTAGGCTGATAAGAGTAGCCTGTATGAGAACGTTAATTTAAGAAAAAAAAAATTTTCAGTAAAAACTGAAGTTATGGTGTCTACGTGTTTGTATACGGTAGGCTGATAAGAGTAGCCTGTATGAGAACGTTAATTTAAGAAAAAAAAAATTTTCAGTAAAAACTGAAGTTATGATGTCTACGTGTTTGTATACGGTAGGCTGATAAGAGTCGCCTGTATGAGAACGTGAATTTGAGAAAAAAAAAGTTTTCAGTAAAAACTGAAATTATGGTGTCATCGTTTTTGTATACGGTAGACCGATAAGAGTAGCCAGTATGAGAACGTTGATTTAAGAAAAAAAAAATTTCCAGTATAAACTGAAATTATGGTGTCTACGTGTTTGTATACGGTAGGCTGATAAGAGTAGCCTGTATGAGAACGTTAATTTGAGAAAAAAAAAATTTTCAGTAAAAACTGAAATTATGGTGTCATCGTGTTTGTATACTGTAGGCCGATAAGAGTAGCCAGTATGAGAACGTTAATTTAAGAAGAAAAAAAAATTTCCAGTAGAAACTGAAATTATGGTGTCATCGTGTTTTTATACTGTAGGCCGATAAGTGTAGCCTGTATGAGAACGTTAATTTGAGAAAAAAAAAGTTTTCAGTAAAAACTGAAGTTATGGTGTCTACGTGTTTGTATACGGTAGGCCGATAAGAGTAGCCTGTATGAGAACGTTAATTTGACAAAAAAAAAATTTTCAATAAAAACTGAAGTTATGGTGTCTACGTGTTTGCATACGGTAGGCTGATAAGAGTAGCCTGTATGAGAACGTTAATTTAAGAAAAAAAAAATTTTCAGTAAAAACTGAAGTTATGGTGTCTACGTGTTTGTATACGGTAGGCTGATAAGAGTAGCCTGTATGAGAACGTTAATTTGAGAAAAAAAAAGTTTTCAGTAAAAACTGAAATTATGGTGTCATCGTGTTTGTATACGCTAGACCGATAAGAGTAGCCTGTATGAGAACGTTAATTTGAGAAAAACAAAATTTTCAGTAAAAACTGAAATTATGGTTTCATCGTGTTTGTATACGGTAGACCGATAAGAGTAGCCAGTACGAGAACGTTGATTTAAGAAAAAAAAAATTTCCAGTATAAACTGAAATTATGGTGTCATCGTGTTTGTATACTGTAGGCCGATAAGAGTAGCCTGTATGCGAACGTTAATTTGAGAAAAATAAAATTTTCAGTAAAAACTGAAGTTATGGTGTCTACGTGTTTGTATACGGTAGGCTGATAAGAGTAGCCTGTATGAGACCGTTAATTTAAGAAAAGAAAAATTTTAAGTAAAAACTGAAGTTATGGTGTCTACGTGTTTGTATACGGTAGGCTGATAAGAGTAGCCTGTATGAGAACGTTAATTTGAGAAAAGCAAAATTTTCAGTAAAAACTGAAGTTATGGTATCTACGTGTTTGTATACGGTAGGCCGATAAGAGTAGCCTGTATGAGAACGTTAATTTAAAAACAAAAAATTTCCAGTATAAACTGAAATTATGGTGTTTACGTGTTTGTATACGGTAGGCTGATAAGAGTAGCCTGTATGAGAACGTTAATTTGAGAAAAAAAAATTTTCAGTAAAAACAGAAATTATGGTGTCATCATGTTTGTATACGGTAGGCCGATAAGAGTAGGTTGTATGAAAACGTTAATTTGAGAAAAAAAAAAGTTTTCAGTAAAAACTGAAATTATGGTGTCATCGTGTTTGCATACGTTAGACCGATAAGAGTAGCCTGTATGAGAACGTTAATTTGAGAAAAAAAAAATTTTCAGTAAAAACTGAAATTATGGTGTCATCGTGTTTGTATACGGTAGACCGATAAAAGTAGCCTGTATGAAAACGTTAATTTGACAAAAAAAAAATTTTCAATAAAAACTGAAGTTATGGTGTCTACGTGTTTGTATACGGTAGGCTGATAAGAGTAGCCTGTATGAGAACGTTAATTTGAGAAAAGCAAAATTTTAAGTAAAAACTGAAGTTATGGTGTCTACGTGTTTGTATACGGTAGGCTGATAAGAGTAGCCTGTATGAGAACGTTAATTTGAGAAAAGCAAAATTTTCAGTAAAAACTGAAGTTATGGTGTCTACGTGTTTGTATACGGTAGGCCGATAAGAGTAGCCTGTATGAGAACGCTAATTTAAAAACAAAATTTTCCAGTATAAACTGAAATTATGGTGTTTACGTGTTTGTATACGGTAGGCTGATAAGAGTAGCCTGTATGAGAACGTTAATTTGAGAAAAAAAAATTTTCAGTGAAAACTGAAATTATGGTGTCATCGTGTTTGTATACGGTAGGCTGATAAGAGTAGCCTGTATGAGAACGTTATTTTCAAAAAAAAAAGTTTTCAGTAAAAACTGAAATTATGGTGTCATCGTGTTTGTATACGTTAGACCGATAAGAGTAGCCTGTATGAGAACGTTAATTTGAGAAAAAAAAAATTTTCAGTAAAAACTGAAATTATGGTGTCATCGTGTTTGTATACGGTAGACCGATAAAAGTAGCCTGTATGAGAACGTTAATTTGACAAAAAAAAAATTTTCAATAAAAACTGAAGTTATGGTGTCTACGTGTTTGTATACGGTAGGCTGATAAGAGTAGCCTGTATGAGAACGTTAATTTAAGAAAAAAAAAATTTTCAGTAAAAACTGAAGTTATGGTGTCTACGTGTTTGTATACGGTAGGCTGATAAGAGTAGCCTGTATGAGAACGTTAATTTGAGGAAAGCAAAATTTTAAGTAAAAACTGAAGTTATGGTGTCTACGTGTTTGTATACGGTAGGCTGATAAGAGTAGCCTGTATGAGAACGTTAATTTGAGAAAAGCAAAATTTTCAGTAAAAACTGAAGTTATGGTGTCTACGTGTTTGTATACGGTAGGCCGATAAGAGTAGCCTGTATGAGAACGCTAATTTAAAAACAAAAAATTTCCAGTATAAACTGAAATTATGGTGTCTACGTGTTTGTATACGGTAGGCTGATAAGAGTAGCCTGTATGAGACCGTTAATTTAAGAAAAGAAAAATTTTAAGTAAAAACTGAAGTTATGGTGTCTACGTGTTTGTATACGGTAGGCTGATAAGAGTAGCCTGTATGAGAACGTTAATTTGACAAAAAAAAAATTTTCAATAAAAACTGAAGTTATGGTGTCTACGTGTTTGTATACGGTAGGCTGATAAGAGTAGCCTGTATGAGAACGTTAATTTAGGAAAAAAAAAATTTTCAGTAAAAACTGAAATTATGGTTTCATCGTGTTTGTATACGGTAGACCGATAAGAGTAGCCAGTATGAGAACTTTGATTTAAGAAAAAAAAAATTTTCAGTATAAACTGAAATTATGGTGTCATCGTGTTTGTATACTGTAGGCCGATAAGAGTAGCCTGTATGCGAACGTTAATTTGAGAAAAAAAAAATTTTCAGTAAAAACTGAAGTTATGGTGTCTACGTGTTTGTATACGGTAGGCTGATAAGAGTAGCCTGTATGAGACCGTTAATTTAAGAAAAGAAAAATTTTAAGTAAAAACTGAAGTTATGGTGTCTACGTGTTTGTATACGGTAGGCTGATAAGAGTAGCCTGTATGAGAACGTTAATTTGAGAAAAGCAAAATTTTAAGTAAAAACTGAAGTTATGGTGTCTACGTGTTTGTATACGGTAGGCTGATAAGAGTAGCCTGTATGAGAACGTTAATTTGAGAAAAGCAAAATTTTCAGTAAAAACTGAAGTTATGGTGTCTACGTGTTTGTATACGGTAGGCCGATAAGAGTAGCCTGTATGAGAACGCTAATTTAAAAACAAAAAATTTCCAGTATAAACTGAAATTATGGTGTTTACGTGTTTGTATACGGTAGGCTGATAAGAGTAGCCTGTATGAGAACGTTAATTTGAGAAAAAAAAATTTTCAGTGAAAACTGAAATTATGGTGTCATCGTGTTTGTATACGGTAGGCTGATAAGAGTAGCCTGTATGAGAACGTTATTTTCAAAAAAAAAAGTTTTCAGTAAAAACTGAAATTATGGTGTCATCGTGTTTGTATACGTTAGACCGATAAGAGTAGCCTGTATGAGAACGTTAATTTGAGAAAAAAAAAATTTTCAGTAAAAACTGAAATTATGGTGTCATCGTGTTTGTATACGGTAGACCGATAAAAGTAGCCTGTATGAGAACGTTAATTTGACAAAAAAAAAATTTTCAATAAAAACTGAAGTTATGGTGTCTACGTGTTTGTATACGGTAGGCTGATAAGAGTAGCCTGTATGAGAACGTTAATTTAAGAAAAAAAAAATTTTCAGTAAAAACTGAAGTTATGGTGTCTACGTGTTTGTATACGGTAGGCTGATAAGAGTAGCCTGTATGAGAACGTTAATTTGAGGAAAAAAAAGTTTTCAGTAAAAACTGAAATTATGGTGTCATCGTGTTTGTATACGCTAGACCGATAAGAGTAGCCTGTATGAGAACGTTAATTTGAGAAAAAAAAAATTTTCAGTAAAAACTGAAATTATGGTGTCATCGTGTTTGTATACTGTAGGCCGATAAGAGTAGCCAGTATGAGAACGTTAATTTAAGAAAAAAAAAATTTTCAGTAAAAACTGAAGTTATGGTGTCTACGTGTTTGTATACGTTAGGCTGATAAGAGTAGCCTGTATGAGAACGTTAATGTGAAAAAAAAATTTTCAGTAAAAACTGAAGTTATGGTGTCTACGTGTTTGTATACGGTAGGCTGATAAGAGTCGCCTGTATGAGAACGTGAATTTGAGAAAAAAAAAGTTTTCAGTAAAAACTGAAATTATGGTGTCATCGTTTTTGTATACGGTAGACCGATAAGAGTAGCCAGTATGAGAACGTTGATTTAAGAAAAAAAAAATTTCCAGTATAAACTGAAATTATGGTGTCATCATGTTTGTATACTGTAGGCCGATAAGAGTAGCCAGTATGAGAACAGTAATTTAAGAAAAAAAAAAAATTTACAGTATAAACTGAAATTATGGTGTCATCGTGTTTATATACTGTAGGCCGATAAGAGTAGCCTGTATGAGAACGTTAATTTGAGAAAAAAAATTTTCAGTAAAAACTGAAGTTATGGTGTCTACGTGTTTGTATACGGTAGGCTGATAAGAGTAGCCTGTATGAGAACGTTAATTTGACAAAAAAAATTTTTCAATAAAAACTGAAGTTATGGTGTCCACGTGTTTGTATACGGTAGGCTGATAAGAGTAGCCTGTATGAGAACGTTAATTTGAGAAAAAAAAATTTTCAGTAAAAACTGAAGTTATGGTGTCTACGTGTTTGTATACGGTAGGCTGATAAGAGTAGCCTGTATGAGAACGTTAATTTGAGAAAAAAAAAGTTTTCAGTAAAAACTGAAATTATGGTGTCATCGTGTTTGTATACGCTAGACCGATAAGAATAGCCTGTATGAGAACGTTAATTTGAGAAAAAAAAAATTTTCAGTAAAAACTGAAATTATGGTGTCATCGTGTTTGTATACGGTAGACCGATAAGATTAGCCAGTATGAGAACGTTGATTTAAGTAAAAAAAATTTCCAGTATAAACTGAAACTATGGTGTCATCGTGTTTGTATACTGTAGGCCGATAAGAGTAGCCTGGATGAGAACGTTAATTTGAGAAAAAAAAAATTTTTTAGTATAAACTGAAATTATTGTGTCATCGTGTTTGTATACGGTAGGCTGACTATGGTAGCTTGTATCAGACAGCTATTTCGGGAAATAATTTTTTTCAGTAAATGCAGAACTTATGGTGTCATCATGTTCGTATACGGTAGGCTGACAATAGTAGCCTGTATCAGACAGCTATTTCGGGCAATAATTTTTTTCAGTGAATAAAGAAATTATGCTGGGTTTGTGTTTGTATACGGTAAGCTGATAAGAGAAGCCTGTATGAGAACGTTAATTTGAGAAAAAAAAAATGTTCAGTAAAAACTGAAATTATGGTGTCATCGTGTTTGTATACGGTAGACCGATAACAGTAGCCAGTATGAGAACGTTGATCTAAGAAAAAAAAAAAAAAAAATTTCCAGTATGAACTGAAATTATGGTGTCATCGTATTTGTATACTGTAGGCCGATAAGAGTAGCCTGTATGAGAACATTAATTTGAGAAAAAAAAATTCCAGTATAAACTCAAATTATGGTGTCATCGTGTTTGTATACTGTAGGCCGATAAGAGTAGCCAGTATGAGAACGTTAATTTAAAAAGAAAAAATATTTCCAGTATAAACTGAAGTTATGGTGTCATCATGTTTGTATACGGTAGGCTGACAATGGTAGCTTGTATCAGACAGCTATTTCGGGAAATAATTTTTTTCAGTAAATACAGAACTTATGGTGTCATCATGTTTGTATACGGTAGGCTGACAATAGTAGCCTGTATCAGACAGCTATTTCGGGAAATAATTTTTTTCAGTGAATAAAGAAATTATGCTGTGTTTGTGTTTGTATACGGTAAGCCGATAAGAGAAGCCTGTATGAGAACGTTAATTAAAGAAAACAATAATGTTCAGTAAAAACTGAAGTTATGGTGTGTACGTGTTTGTATACGGTAGGCTGATAAGAGTAGCCTGTATGAGAACGTTAATTTGAGAAAAAAAAAATTTCCAGTATAAACTGAAATTATGTTGTCATTGTGTTTGTATACGGTAGGCTGATAAGAGTAGCCTGTATGACAACGTTAATTTGAGAAAGAAAAAAATGTTCAGTAAAAACTGAAGTTATGGTGTGTACGTGTTTGTATACGGTAGGCTGATAAGAGTAGCCTGTATGAGAACATTAATTTGAGAAAAAAAAAATTTCCAGTATAAACTGAAATTATGTTGTCATTGTGTTTGTATACGGTAGGCTGATAAGAGTAGCCTGTATGAGAACGTTAATTTAAGAAAAGAAAAATTTTCAGTAAAAACTGAAGTTATGGTGTGTACGTGTTTGTATACGGTAGGCTGATAAGAGTCGCCTGTATGAGAAAGTTAATTTGAGAAAAAAAAAAATTTCCAGCATAAACTGAAATTATGGTGTCATCGTGTTTGTATACGATAGGCTGACAATGGTAGCTTGTATCAGACAGCTATTTCGGGAAATAATTTTTTTCAGTAAATACAGAACTTATGGTGTCATCATGTTTGTATACGGTAGGCTGACAATAGTAGCCTGTATCAGACAGGTATTTCGGAAAATAATTTTTTTCAGTGAATAAAGAAATTATGCTGTGTTTGTGTTTGTATACGGTAAGCCGATAAGAGAAGCCTGTATGAGAACGTTAATTTGAGAGAAAAAAAATGTTCAGTAAAAACTGAAGTTATGGTGTGTACGTGTTCGTATACGGTAGGCTGATAAGAGTAGCCTGTATAAGAACGTTAATTTAAGAAAAAAAAAATTTTCAGTAAAAACTGAAATTATGGTGTCATCGTGTTTGTATACGGTAGACCGATAACAGTAGCCAGTATGAGAACGTTGATTTAAGAAAAAAAAAAAAAAAATTTACAGTATAAACTGAAATTATGGTGTCATCGTGTTTGTATACTGTAGGCCGATAAAAGTAGCCAGTATGAGAACGTTAATTTAAGAAGAAAAAAAATTTCCAGTATAAACTGAAGTTATGGTGTCATCATGTTTGTATACGGTAAGCTGACAATGGTAGCCTGTATCAGACAGCTATTTCGGGAAATAATTTTTTTCAGTGAATAAAGAAATTATGCTGTGTTTGTGTTTGTATACGGTAGACCGATAAGAGTAGCCTGTATGAGAACGTTAATTTGAGAAAAAAAAAATTTTCAGTAAAAACTGAAGTTATGGTGTCTACGTGTTTGTATACGGTAGGCTGATAAGAGTAGCCTGTATGAGAACGTTAATTTGAGAAAAGAAAAATTTTCAGTAAAAACTGAAGTTATTGTGTCTACGTGTTTGTATACGGTAGGCTGATAAGAGTAGCCTGTATGAGAACGTTAATTTGAGAAAAAAAAATTTTCAGTAAAAACTGACATTATGGTGTCATCGTGATTGTATACGATAGACCGATAAGAGTAGCCTGTATGACAACGTTGATTTAAGAAAGAAAAAAAAATTTCCAGTAAAAACTGAAATTATGGTGTCGTCATGTTTGTATACGGTAGGCTGATAAGAGTAGCCTGTATGAGAACGTTAATTTGAGAAAAAAAAAATTTTCAGTAAAAACTGAAGTTATGGTGTCTACGTATTTGTATACGGTAGGCTGATAAGAGTAGCCTGTATGAGAACGTTAATTTGAGAAAAACAAAATTTCCAGTAAAAACTGAAATTATGGTGTCATCGTGATTGTATACGGTAGACCGATAAGAGTAGCCTGTATGAGAACGTTGATTTAAGAAAAAAAAATATTTCAGTAAAAACTGAAGTTATGGTGTCTACGTGTTTGTATACGGTAGGCTGATAAGAGTAACCTGTATGAGAACGTTGATTTAAGAAAAAAAAAAAAATTTCCAGTATAAACTGAAATTATGGTGTCATCGTGTTTGTATACTGTAGGCCGATAAGAGTAGCCTGTATGAGAACATTAATTTGAGAAAAACAAAATTTCCAGTAAAAACTGAAATTATGGTGTCATCGTGATTGTATACGGTAGACCGATAAGAGTAACCTGTATGAGAACGTTGATTTAAGAAAAAAAAAAAAATTTCCAGTATAAACTGAAATTATGGTGTCATCGTGTTTGTATACTGTAGGCCGATAAGAGTAGCCTGTATGAGAACATTAATTTGAGAAAAACAAAATTTCCAGTATAAACTTAAATTATGGTGTCATCATGTTTTTATACGGTAGGCTGATAAGAGTAGCCTGTATGAGAACGTTAATTTAAGAAAAAAAAAATTTTCAGTAAAAACTGAAGTTATGGTGTCTACGTGTTTGTATACGGTACGCTGGTAAGAGTAGCCTGTATGAGAACGTTAATTTGAGAAAAACAAAATTTCCAGTATAAACCGAAATTATGGTGTCAACGTGTTTGTATACGGTAGACCGATAAGAGTAGCCTGTATGAGAACGTTAATTTAAGAAAAAAAAAATTTTCAGTAAAAACTGAAATTATGGTGTCATCGTGTTTGTATACGGTAGACCGATAACAGTAGCCAGTATGAGAACGTTGATTTAAGAAAAAAAAAAAAAATTTTCCACTATAAACTGAAATTATGGTGTCATCATGTTTTTATACGGTAGGCTGATAAGAGTAGCCTGTATGAGAACGTTAATTTGAGAAAAACAAAATTTTCAGTAAAAACTGAAATTATGGTGTCATCGTGATTGTATACGGTAGACCGATAAGAGTAGCCTGTATGAGAACGTTGATTTAAGAAAAAAAAAAAAATTTCCAGTATAAACTGAAATTATGGTGTCATCGTGTTTGTATACTGTAGGCCGATAAGAGTAGCCTGTATGAGAACATTAATTTGAGAAAAACAAAATTTCCAGTATAAACTTAAATTATGGTGTCATCATGTTTTTATACGGTAGGCTGATAAGAGTAGCCTGTATGAGAACGTTAATTTAAGAAAAAAAAAAATGTTCAGTAAAAACTGAAGTTATGGTGTCTACGTGTTTGTATACGGTACGCTGGTAAGAGTAGCCTGTATGAGAACGTTAATTTGAGAAAAACAAAATTTCCAGTATAAACCGAAATTATGGTGTCATCGTGTTTGTATACGGTAGACCGATAAGAGTAGCCTGTATGAGAACGTTAATTTAAGAAAAAAAAAATTTTCAGTAAAAACTGAAATTATGGTGTCATCGTGTTTGTATACGGTAGACCGATAACAGTAGCCAGTATGAGAACGTTGATTTAAGAAAAAAAAAAAAAATTTTCCACTATAAACTGAAATTATGGTGTCATCGTGTTTGTATACTGTAGGCCGATAAGAGTAGCCTGTATGAGAACATTAATTTGAGAAAAAAAAAAATTTCCAGTATAAACTGAAATTATGGTGTCGTCGTGTTTGTATACTGTAGGCCGATAAGAGTAGCCAGTATGAGAACGTTAATTTAAGAAGAAAAAAAATTTCCAGTATAAACTGAAATTATTGTTTCATCATGTTTGTATAAGGTAGGCTGACACTGGTAGCCTGTATCAGACAGCTATTTCGGGAAATAATTTTTTTCAGTGAATACAGATATTATGCTGTGTTTTATGTTTGTATACGGTAAGCCGATAAGAGTAGCCTGTATGAGAACGTTAATATGGGAAAAAAAAATTTTTAGTAAAAACTGAAATTATGGTGTCATCGTGTTTGTATACGGTAGACCGATAACAGTAGCCAGTATGAGAACGTTGATTTAAGAAAAAAAAAATTTCCAGTATAAACTGAAATTATGGTGTCATCGTGTTTGTATGCTGTAGGCCGATAAGGGTAGCCTGTTTGAGAACGTTAATATGGGAAAAAAAAAATTTTAGTAAAAACTGAAGTTATGGTGTCTACGTGTTTGTATACGGTAGGCTGATAAGAGTAGCCTGTATGAGAACTTTAATTTAAGAAAAAAAAAAATTTTCAGTATAAACTGAAATTATGGTGTCATCGTGTTTGTATACTGTAGGCCGATAAGGGTAGCCTGTATGAGAACGTTAATTTGAGAAAAAAAAAATTTTAGTAAAAACTGAAATTATGGTGTCATCATGTTTGTATACAGTAGGCTGATAAGAGTAGCCTGTATGAGAACGTTAATTTGAGAAAAAAAAATTTTTCAGTAAAAACTGAAGTTATGGTGTCTACGTGTTTGTATACGGTAGGCTGATAAGAGTAGCCTGTATAAGAACGTTAATTTGAGAAAAACAAAATTTCCAGTAAAAACTGAAATTATGGTGTTTACGTGTTTGTATACGGTAGGCTGGTAAGAGTAGCCTGTATGAGAACGTTAATTTGAGAAAAACAAAATTTCCAGTATAAACTGAAGTTATGGTGTCATCATGTTTGTATACGGTAAGCTGACAATGGTAGCCTGTATCAGACAGCTATTTCGGGAAATAATTTTTTTCAGTGAATAAAGAAATTATGCTGTGTTTGTGTTTGTATACGGTAGACCGATAAGAGTAGCCTGTATGAGAACGTTAATTTGAGAAAAAAAAATTTTTCAGTAAAAACTGAAGTTATGGTGTGTACGTGTTTGTATACGGTAGGCTGATAAGAGTAGCCTGTATGAGAACGTTAATTTGAGAAAAGAAAAATTTTCAGTAAAAACTGAAGTTATTGTGTCTACGTGTTTGTATACGGTAGGCTGATAAGAGTAGCCTGTATGAGAACGTTAATTTGAGAAAAAAAAATTTTCAGTAAAAACTGAAATTATGGTGTCATCGTGATTGTATACGATAGACCGATAAGAGTAGCCTGTATGAGAACGTTGATTTAAGAAAGAAAAAAAAATTTCCAGTAAAAACTGAAATTATGGTGTCGTCATGTTTGTATACGGTAGGCTGATAAGAGTAGCCTGTATGAGAACGTTAATTTGAGAAAAAAAAAATTTTCAGTAAAAACTGAAGTTATGGTGTCTACGTGTTTGTATACGGTAGGCTGATAAGAGTAGCCTGTATGAGAACGTTAATTTGAGAAAAACAAAATTTCCAGTAAAAACTGAAATTATGGTGTCATCGTGATTGTATACGGTAGACCGATAAGAGTAGCCTGTATGAGAACGTTGATTTAAGAAAAAAAAATATTTCAGTAAAAACTGAAATTATGGTGTCATCGTGATTGTATACGGTAGACCGATAAGAGTAACCTGTATGAGAACGTTGATTTAAGAAAAAAAAAAAAATTTCCAGTATAAACTGAAATTATGGTGTCATCGTGTTTGTATACTGTAGGCCGATAAGAGTAGCCTGTATGAGAACATTAATTTGAGAAAAACAAAATTTCCAGTATAAACTTAAATTATGGTGTCATCATGTTTTTATACGGTAGGCTGATAAGAGTAGCCTGTATGAGAACGTTAATTTAAGAAAAAAAAAATTTCCAGTAAAAACTGAAATTATGGTGTCGTCATGTTTGTATACGGTAGGCTGATAAGAGTAGCCTGTATGAGAACGTTAATTTGAGAAAAAAAAAATTTTCAGTAAAAACTGAAGTTATGGTGTCTACGTGTTTGTATACGGTAGGCTGATAAGAGTAGCCTGTATGAGAACGTTAATTTGAGAAAAACAAAATTTCCAGTAAAAACTGAAATTATGGTGTCATCGTGATTGTATACGGTAGACCGATAAGAGTAGCCTGTATGAGAACGTTGATTTAAGAAAAAAAAATATTTCAGTAAAAACTGAAATTATGGTGTCATCGTGATTGTATACGGTAGACCGATAAGAGTAACCTGTATGAGAACGTTGATTTAAGAAAAAAAAAAAATTTCCAGTATAAACTTAAATTATGGTGTCATCGTGTTTGTATACTGTAGGCCGATAAGAGTAGCCTGTATGAGAACGTTAATTTGAGAAAAACAAAATTTCCAGTATAAACCGAAATTATGGTGTCAACGTGTTTGTATACGGTAGACCGATAAGAGTAGCCTGTATGAGAACGTTAATTTAAGAAAAAAAAAATTTTCAGTAAAAACTGAAATTATGGTGTCATCGTGTTTGTATACGGTAGACCGATAACAGTAGCCAGTATGAGAACGTTGATTTAAGAAAAAAAAAAAAATTTCCAGTATAAACTGAAATTATGGTGTCATCGTGTTTGTATACTGTAGGCCGATAAGAGTAGCCTGTATGAGAACATTAATTTGAGAAAAACAAAATTTCCAGTAAAAACTGAAATTATGGTGTCATCGTGATTGTATACGGTAGACCGATAAGAGTAACCTGTATGAGAACGTTGATTTAAGAAAAAAAAAAAAATTTCCAGTATAAACTGAAATTATGGTGTCATCGTGTTTGTATACTGTAGGCCGATAAGAGTAGCCTGTATGAGAACATTAATTTGAGAAAAACAAAATTTCCAGTATAAACTTAAATTATGGTGTCATCATGTTTTTATACGGTAGGCTGATAAGAGTAGCCTGTATGAGAACGTTAATTTAAGAAAAAAAAAATTTTCAGTAAAAACTGAAGTTATGGTGTCTACGTGTTTGTATACGGTACGCTGGTAAGAGTAGCCTGTATGAGAACGTTAATTTGAGAAAAACAAAATTTCCAGTATAAACCGAAATTATGGTGTCAACGTGTTTGTATACGGTAGACCGATAAGAGTAGCCTGTATGAGAACATTAATTTAAGAAAAAAAAAATTTTCAGTAAAAACTGAAATTATGGTGTCATCGTGTTTGTATACGGTAGACCGATAACAGTAGCCAGTATGAGAACGTTGATTTAAGAAAAAAAAAAAAAATTTTCCACTATAAACTGAAATTATGGTGTCATCATGTTTTTATACGGTAGGCTGATAAGAGTAGCCTGTATGAGAACGTTAATTTGAGAAAAACAAAATTTTCAGTAAAAACTGAAATTATGGTGTCATCGTGATTGTATACGGTAGACCGATAAGAGTAGCCTGTATGAGAACGTTGATTTAAGAAAAAAAAAAAATTTCCAGTATAAACTGAAATTATGGTGTCATCGTGTTTGTATACTGTAGGCCGATAAGAGTAGCCTGTATGAGAACATTAATTTGAGAAAAACAAAATTTCCAGTATAAACTTAAATTATGGTGTCATCATGTTTTTATACGGTAGGCTGATAAGAGTAGCCTGTATGAGAACGTTAATTTAAGAAAAAAAAAATGTTCAGTAAAAACTGAAGTTATGGTGTCTACGTGTTTGTATACGGTACGCTGGTAAGAGTAGCCTGTATGAGAACGTTAATTTGAGAAAAACAAAATTTCCAGTATAAACCGAAATTATGGTGTCATCGTGTTTGTATACGGTACGCTGGTAAGAGTAGCCTGTATGAGAACGTTAATTTGAGAAAAACAAAATTTCCAGTATAAACCGAAATTATGGTGTCATCGTGTTTGTATACGGTAGACCGATAAGAGTAGCCTGTATGAGAACGTTAATTTAAGAAAAAAAAAATTTTCAGTAAAAACTGAAATTATGGTGTCATCGTGTTTGTATACGGTAGACCGATAACAGTAGCCAGTATGAGAACGTTGATTTAAGAAAAAAAAAAAAAATTTTCCACTATAAACTGAAATTATGGTGTCATCGTGTTTGTATACTGTAGGCCGATAAGAGTAGCCTGTATGAGAACATTAATTTGAGAAAAAAAAAAATTTCCAGTATAAACTGAAATTATGGTGTCGTCGTGTTTGTATACTGTAGGCCGATAAGAGTAGCCAGTATGAGAACGTTAATTTAAGAAGAAAAAAAATTTCCAGTATAAACTGAAATTATTGTTTCATCATGTTTGTATAAGGTAGGCTGACACTGGTAGCCTGTATCAGACAGCTATTTCGGGAAATAATTTTTTTCAGTGAATACAGATATTATGCTGTGTTTTATGTTTGTATACGGTAAGCCGATAAGAGTAGCCTGTATGAGAACGTTAATATGGGAAAAAAAAATTTTTAGTAAAAACTGAAATTATGGTGTCATCGTGTTTGTATACGGTAGACCGATAACAGTAGCCAGTATGAGAACGTTGATTTAAGAAAAAAAAAATTTCCAGTATAAACTGAAATTATGGTGTCATCGTGTTTGTATGCTGTAGGCCGATAAGGGTAGCCTGTTTGAGAACGTTAATATGGGAAAAAAAAAATTTTAGTAAAAACTGAAGTTATGGTGTCTACGTGTTTGTATACGGTAGGCTGATAAGAGTAGCCTGTATGAGAACTTTAATTTAAGAAAAAAAAAAATTTTCAGTATAAACTGAAATTATGGTGTCATCGTGTTTGTATACTGTAGGCCGATAAGGGTAGCCTGTATGAGAACGTTAATTTGAGAAAAAAAAAATTTTAGTAAAAACTGAAATTATGGTGTCATCATGTTTGTATACAGTAGGCTGATAAGAGTAGCCTGTATGAGAACGTTAATTTGAGAAAAAAAAATTTTTCAGTAAAAACTGAAGTTATGGTGTCTACGTGTTTGTATACGGTAGGCTGATAAGAGTAGCCTGTATAAGAACGTTAATTTGAGAAAAACAAAATTTCCAGTAAAAACTGAAATTATGGTGTCATCATGTTTGTATACGGTAAGCTGACAATGGTAGCCTGTATCAGACAGCTATTTCGGGAAATAATTTTTTTCAGTGAATAAAGAAATTATGCTGTGTTTGTGTTTGTATACGGTAGACCGATAAGAGTAGCCTGTATGAGAACGTTAATTTGAGAAAAAAAAAATTTTCAGTAAAAACTGAAGTTATGGTGTCTACGTGTTTGTATACGGTAGGCTGATAAGAGTAGCCTGTATGAGAACGTTAATTTGAGAAAAGAAAAATTTTCAGTAAAAACTGAAGTTATTGTGTCTACGTGTTTGTATACGGTAGGCTGATAAGAGTAGCCTGTATGAGAACGTTAATTTGAGAAAAAAAAATTTTCAGTAAAAACTGAAATTATGGTGTCATCGTGATTGTATACGATAGACCGATAAGAGTAGCGTGTATGAGAACGTTGATTTAAGAAAGAAAAAAAAATTTCCAGTAAAAACTGAAATTATGGTGTCTACGTGTTTGTATACGGTAGGCTGATAAGAGAAGCCTGTATGAGAACGTTAATTTGAGAAAAACAAAATTTCCAGTAAAAACTGAAATTATGGTGTCATCGTGATTGTATACGGTAGACCGATAAGAGTAGCCTGTATGAGAACGTTGATTTAAGAAAAAAAAATATTTCAGTAAAAACTGAAGTTATGGTGTCTACGTGTTTGTATACGGTAGGCTGATAAGAGTAGCCTGTATGAGAACGTTAATTTGAGAAAAACAAAATTTCCGGTAAAAACTGAAATTATGGTGTCATCGTGATTGTATACGGTAGACCGATAAGAGTAACCTGTATGAGAACGTTGATTTAAGAAAAAAAAAAAAATTTCCAGTATAAACTGAAATTATGGTGTCATCGTGTTTGTATACTGTAGGCCGATAAGAGTAGCCTGTATGAGAACATTAATTTGAGAAAAACAAAATTTCCAGTATAAACTTAAATTATGGTGTCATCATGTTTTTATACGGTAGGCTGATAAGAGTAGCCTGTATGAGAACGTTAATTTAAGAAAAAAAAATTTTCAGTAAAAACTGAAGTTATGGTGTCTACGTGTTTGTATACGGTACGCTGGTAAGAGTAGCCTGTATGAGAACGTTAATTTGAGAAAAACAAAATTTCCAGTATAAACCGAAATTATGGTGTCAACGTGTTTGTATACGGTAGACCGATAAGAGTAGCCTGTATGAGAACGTTAATTTAAGAAAAAAAAAATTTTCAGTAAAAACTGAAATTATGGTGTCACCGTGTTTGTATACGGTAGACCGATAACAGTAGCCAGTATGAGAACGTTGATTTAAGAAAAAAAAAAAAAATTTTCCACTATAAACTGAAATTATGGTGTCATCATGTTTTTATACGGTAGGCTGATAAGAGTAGCCTGTATGAGAACGTTAATTTAAGAAAAAAAAATTTTTCAGTAAAAACTGAAGTTATGGTGTCTACGTGTTTGTATACGGTACGCTGGTAAGAGTAGCCTGTATGAGAACGTTAATTTGAGAAAAAAAAATTTTTCAGTAAAAACTGAAGATATGGTGTCTACGTGTTTGTATACGGTAGGCTGATAAGAGTAGCCTGTATGAGAACGTTAATTTGAGAAAAACAAAATTTCCAGTAAAAACTGAAATTATGGTGTCATCGTGATTGTATACGGTAGACCGATAAGAGTAGCCTGTATGAGAACGTTGATTTAAGAAAAAAAAATATTTCAGTAAAAACTGAAGTTATGGTGTCTACGTGTTTGTATACGGTAGGCTGATAAGAGTAGCCTGTATGAGAACGTTAATTTGAGAAAAACAAAATTTCCAGTAAAAACTGAAATTATGGTGTCATCGTGATTGTATACGGTAGACCGATAAGAGTAGCCTGTATGAGAACATTAATTTGAGAAAAACAAAATTTCCAGTATAAACTTAAATTATGGTGTCATCATGTTTTTATACGGTAGGCTGATAAGAATAGCCTGTATGAGAACGTTAATTTAAGAAAAAAAAAATGTTCAGTAAAAACTGAAGTTATGGTGTCTACGTGTTTGTATACGGTACGCTGGTAAGAGTAGCCTGTATGAGAACGTTAATTTGAGAAAAACAAAATTTCCAGTATAAACCGAAATTATGGTGTCATCGTGTTTGTATACGGTAGACCGATAAGAGTAGCCTGTATGAGAACGTTAATTTAAGAAAAAAAAAATTTTCAGTAAAAACTGAAATTATGGTGTCATCGTGTTTGTATACGGTAGACCGATAACAGTAGCCAGTATGAGAACGTTGATTTAAGAAAAAAAAAAAAATTTTCCACTATAAACTGAAATTATGGTGTCATCGTGTTTGTATACTGTAGGCCGATAAGAGTAGCCTGTATGAGAACATTAATTTGAGAAAAAAAAAAATTTCCAGTATAAACTGAAATTATGGTGTCGTCGTGTTTGTATACTGTAGGCCGATAAGAGTAGCCAGTATGAGAACTTTAATTTAAGAAGAAAAAAAATTTCCAGTATAAACTGAAATTATTGTTTCATCATGTTTGTATAAGGTAGGCTGACACTGGTAGCCTGTATCAGACAGCTATTTCGGGAAATAATTTTTTTCAGTGAATACAGATATTATGCTGTGTTTTATGTTTGTATACGGTAAGCCGATAAGAGTAGCCTGTATGAGAACGTTAATATGGGAAAAAAAAATTTTTAGTAAAAACTGAAATTATGGTGTCATCGTGTTTGTATACGGTAGACCGATAACAGTAGCCAGTATGAGAACGTTGATTTAAGAAAAAAAAAATTTCCAGTATAAACTGAAATTATGGTGTCATCGTGTTTGTATGCTGTAGGCCGATAAGGGTAGCCTGTTTGAGAACGTTAATATGGGAAAAAAAAAATTTTAGTAAAAACTGAAGTTATGGTGTCAACGTGTTTGTATACGGTAGACCGATAAGAGTAGCCTGTATGAGAACATTAATTTAAGAAAAAAAAAATTTTCAGTAAAAACTGAAATTATGGTGTCATCGTGTTTGTATACGGTAGACCGATAACAGTAGCCAGTATGAGAACGTTGATTTAAGAAAAAAAAAAAAAATTTTCCACTATAAACTGAAATTATGGTGTCATCATGTTTTTATACGGTAGGCTGATAAGAGTAGCCTGTATGAGAACGTTAATTTGAGAAAAACAAAATTTTCAGTAAAAACTGAAATTATGGTGTCATCGTGATTGTATACGGTAGACCGATAAGAGTAGCCTGTATGAGAACGTTGATTTAAGAAAAAAAAAAAATTTCCAGTATAAACTGAAATTATGGTGTCATCGTGTTTGTATACTGTAGGCCGATAAGAGTAGCCTGTATGAGAACATTAATTTGAGAAAAACAAAATTTCCAGTATAAACTTAAATTATGGTGTCATCATGTTTTTATACGGTAGGCTGATAAGAGTAGCCTGTATGAGAACGTTAATTTAAGAAAAAAAAAATGTTCAGTAAAAACTGAAGTTATGGTGTCTACGTGTTTGTATACGGTACGCTGGTAAGAGTAGCCTGTATGAGAACGTTAATTTGAGAAAAACAAAATTTCCAGTATAAACCGAAATTATGGTGTCATCGTGTTTGTATACGGTAGACCGATAAGAGTAGCCTGTATGAGAACGTTAATTTAAGAAAAAAAAAATTTTCAGTAAAAACTGAAATTATGGTGTCATCGTGTTTGTATACGGTAGACCGATAACAGTAGCCAGTATGAGAACGTTGATTTAAGAAAAAAAAAAAAAATTTTCCACTATAAACTGAAATTATGGTGTCATCGTGTTTGTATACTGTAGGCCGATAAGAGTAGCCTGTATGAGAACATTAATTTGAGAAAAAAAAAAATTTCCAGTATAAACTGAAATTATGGTGTCGTCGTGTTTGTATACTGTAGGCCGATAAGAGTAGCCAGTATGAGAACGTTAATTTAAGAAGAAAAAAAATTTCCAGTATAAACTGAAATTATTGTTTCATCATGTTTGTATAAGGTAGGCTGACACTGGTAGCCTGTATCAGACAGCTATTTCGGGAAATAATTTTTTTCAGTGAATACAGATATTATGCTGTGTTTTATGTTTGTATACGGTAAGCCGATAAGAGTAGCCTGTATGAGAACGTTAATATGGGAAAAAAAAATTTTTAGTAAAAACTGAAATTATGGTGTCATCGTGTTTGTATACGGTAGACCGATAACAGTAGCCAGTATGAGAACGTTGATTTAAGAAAAAAAAAATTTCCAGTATAAACTGAAATTATGGTGTCATCGTGTTTGTATGCTGTAGGCCGATAAGGGTAGCCTGTTTGAGAACGTTAATATGGGAAAAAAAAAATTTTAGTAGAAACTGAAGTTATGGTGTCTACGTGTTTGTATACGGTAGGCTGATAAGAGTAGCCTGTATGAGAACTTTAATTTAAGAAAAAAAAAAATTTTCAGTATAAACTGAAATTATGGTGTCATCGTGTTTGTATACTGTAGGCCGATAAGGGTAGCCTGTATGAGAACGTTAATTTGAGAAAAAAAAAATTTTAGTAAAAACTGAAATTATGGTGTCATCATGTTTGTATACAGTAGGCTGATAAGAGTAGCCTGTATGAGAACGTTAATTTGAGAAAAAAAAATTTTTCAGTAAAAACTGAAGTTATGGTGTCTACGTGTTTGTATACGGTAGGCTGATAAGAGTAGCCTGTATAAGAACGTTAATTTGAGAAAAACAAAATTTCCAGTAAAAACTGAAATTATGGTGTCATCATGTTTGTATACGGTAAGCTGACAATGGTAGCCTGTATCAGACAGCTATTTCGGGAAATAATTTTTTTCAGTGAATAAAGAAATTATGCTGTGTTTGTGTTTGTATACGGTAGACCGATAAGAGTAGCCTGTATGAGAACGTTAATTTGAGAAAAAAAAAATTTTCAGTAAAAACTGAAGTTATGGTGTCTACGTGTTTGTATACGGTAGGCTGATAAGAGTAGCCTGTATGAGAACGTTAATTTGAGAAAAGAAAAATTTTCAGTAAAAACTGAAGTTATTGTGTCTACGTGTTTGTATACGGTAGGCTGATAAGAGTAGCCTGTATGAGAACGTTAATTTGAGAAAAAAAAATTTTCAGTAAAAACTGAAATTATGGTGTCATCGTGATTGTATACGATAGACCGATAAGAGTAGCGTGTATGAGAACGTTGATTTAAGAAAGAAAAAAAAATTTCCAGTAAAAACTGAAATTATGGTGTCGTCATGTTTGTATACGGTAGGCTGATAAGAGTAGCCTGTATGAGAACGTTAATTTGAGAAAAAAAAAATTTTCAGTAAAAACTGAAATTATGGTGTCTACGTGTTTGTATACGGTAGGCTGATAAGAGAAGCCTGTATGAGAACGTTAATTTGAGAAAAACAAAATTTCCAGTAAAAACTGAAATTATGGTGTCATCGTGATTGTATACGGTAGACCGATAAGAGTAGCCTGTATGAGAACGTTGATTTAAGAAAAAAAAATATTTCAGTAAAAACTGAAGTTATGGTGTCTACGTGTTTGTATACGGTAGGCTGATAAGAGTAGCCTGTATGAGAACGTTAATTTGAGAAAAACAAAATTTCCGGTAAAAACTGAAATTATGGTGTCATCGTGATTGTATACGGTAGACCGATAAGAGTAACCTGTATGAGAACGTTGATTTAAGAAAAAAAAAAAAATTTCCAGTATAAACTGAAATTATGGTGTCATCGTGTTTGTATACTGTAGGCCGATAAGAGTAGCCTGTATGAGAACATTAATTTGAGAAAAACAAAATTTCCAGTATAAACTTAAATTATGGTGTCATCATGTTTTTATACGGTAGGCTGATAAGAGTAGCCTGTATGAGAACGTTAATTTAAGAAAAAAAAATTTTCAGTAAAAACTGAAGTTATGGTGTCTACGTGTTTGTATACGGTACGCTGGTAAGAGTAGCCTGTATGAGAACGTTAATTTGAGAAAAACAAAATTTCCAGTATAAACCGAAATTATGGTGTCAACGTGTTTGTATACGGTAGACCGATAAGAGTAGCCTGTATGAGAACGTTAATTTAAGAAAAAAAAAATTTTCAGTAAAAACTGAAATTATGGTGTCACCGTGTTTGTATACGGTAGACCGATAACAGTAGCCAGTATGAGAACGTTGATTTAAGAAAAAAAAAAAAAATTTTCCACTATAAACTGAAATTATGGTGTCATCATGTTTTTATACGGTAGGCTGATAAGAGTAGCCTGTATGAGAACGTTAATTTAAGAAAAAAAAAATTTTCAGTAAAAACTGAAGTTATGGTGTCTACGTGTTTGTATACGGTACGCTGGTAAGAGTAGCCTGTATGAGAACGTTAATTTGAGAAAAAAAAATTTTTCAGTAAAAACTGAAGATATGGTGTCTACGTGTTTGTATACGGTAGGCTGATAAGAGTAGCCTGTATGAGAACGTTAATTTGAGAAAAACAAAATTTCCAGTAAAAACTGAAATTATGGTGTCATCGTGATTGTATACGGTAGACCGATAAGAGTAGCCTGTATGAGAACGTTGATTTAAGAAAAAAAAATATTTCAGTAAAAACTGAAGTTATGGTGTCTACGTGTTTGTATACGGTAGGCTGATAAGAGTAGCCTGTATGAGAACGTTAATTTGAGAAAAACAAAATTTCCAGTAAAAACTGAAATTATGGTGTCATCGTGATTGTATACGGTAGACCGATAAGAGTAGCCTGTATGAGAACATTAATTTGAGAAAAACAAAATTTCCAGTATAAACTTAAATTATGGTGTCATCATGTTTTTATACGGTAGGCTGATAAGAATAGCCTGTATGAGAACGTTAATTTAAGAAAAAAAAAATGTTCAGTAAAAACTGAAGTTATGGTGTCTACGTGTTTGTATACGGTACGCTGGTAAGAGTAGCCTGTATGAGAACGTTAATTTGAGAAAAACAAAATTTCCAGTATAAACCGAAATTATGGTGTCATCGTGTTTGTATACGGTAGACCGATAAGAGTAGCCTGTATGAGAACGTTAATTTAAGAAAAAAAAAATTTTCAGTAAAAACTGAAATTATGGTGTCATCGTGTTTGTATACGGTAGGCTGATAAGAATAGCCTGTATGAGAACGTTAATTTAAGAAAAAAAAAATGTTCAGTAAAAACTGAAGTTATGGTGTCTACGTGTTTGTATACGGTACGCTGGTAAGAGTAGCCTGTATGAGAACATTAATTTGAGAAAAAAAAAAATTTCCAGTATAAACTGAAATTATGGTGTCGTCGTGTTTGTATACTGTAGGCCGATAAGAGTAGCCAGTATGAGAACTTTAATTTAAGAAGAAAAAAAATTTCCAGTATAAACTGAAATTATTGTTTCATCATGTTTGTATAAGGTAGGCTGACACTGGTAGCCTGTATCAGACAGCTATTTCGGGAAATAATTTTTTTCAGTGAATACAGATATTATGCTGTGTTTTATGTTTGTATACGGTAAGCCGATAAGAGTAGCCTGTATGAGAACGTTAATATGGGAAAAAAAAATTTTTAGTAAAAACTGAAATTATGGTGTCATCGTGTTTGTATACGGTAGACCGATAACAGTAGCCAGTATGAGAACGTTGATTTAAGAAAAAAAAAATTTCCAGTATAAACTGAAATTATGGTGTCATCGTGTTTGTATGCTGTAGGCCGATAAGGGTAGCCTGTTTGAGAACGTTAATATGGGAAAAAAAAAATTTTAGTAAAAACTGAAGTTATGGTGTCTACGTGTTTGTATACGGTAGGCTGATAAGAGTAGCCTGTATGAGAACTTTAATTTAAGAAAAAAAAAAATTTTCAGTATAAACTGAAATTATGGTGTCATCGTGTTTGTATACTGTAGGCCGATAAGGGTAGCCTGTATGAGAACGTTAATTTGAGAAAAAAAAAATTTTAGTAAAAACTGAAATTATGGTGTCATCATGTTTGTATACGGTAGGCTGATAAGAGTAGCCTGTATGAGAACGTTAATTTGAGAAAAAAAAATTTTTCAGTAAAAACTGAAGTTATGGTGTCTACGTGTTTGTATACGGTAGGCTGATAAGAGTAGCCTGTAAAAGAACGTTAATTTGAGAAAAACAAAATTTCCAGTAAAAACTGAAATTATGGTGTTTACGTGTTTGTATACGGTAGGCTGGTAAGAGTAGCCTGTATGAGAACGTTAATTTGAGAAAAACAAAATTTTCAGTAAAAACTGAAATTATGGTGTCATCGTGTTTGTATACCCTAGACCGATAAAAGTACCCTGTATGAGAACGGTAATTTGAGAAAAACAAAATTTTCAGTAAAAACTGAAATTATGGTGTCATCGTGTTTGTATACGGTAGACCGATAAGAGTAGCCTGTATGAGAACGTTGATTTGAGAAAAAAAAATTTTTCAGTAAAAACTGAAGTTATGGTGTGTACGTGTTTGTATACGGTAGGCTGATAAGAGTAGCCTGTATGAGAACGTTAATTTAAGAAAAAAAAAATGTTCAGTAAAAACTGAATTTATGGTGTCTACCTGTTTGTATACGGTAGGCTGATAAGAGTAGCCTATATGAGAACGTTAATTTGAGAAAAACAAACTTTTCAGTAAAAACTGAAATTATGGTGTCATCATGTTTGTATACGGTAGGCTGATAAGAGTAGCCTGTATGAGAACGTTAATTTGAGAAAAAAAAATTTTCAGTAAAAACTGGAATTATGGTGTCATCGTGATTGTATACGGTAGACCGATAAGAGTACCCTGTCTGAGAACGTTAATTTAAGAAAAAAAAAATTTCCAGTATAAACTTAAATTATGGTGTCATCATGTTTGTATACGGTAGGCTGATAAGAGTAGCCTGTATGAGAACGTTAATTTGAGAAAAAAAAATTTTCAGTAAAAACTGAAATTATGGTGTCATCGTGATTGTATACGGTAGACCGATAAGAGTAGCCTGTATGAGAACGTTGATTTAAAAAAAAAAAAAATTTCCAGTAAAAACTGAAATTATGGTGTCATCATGTTTGTATACGGTAGGCTGATAAGAGTAGCCTGTATGAGAACGTTAATTTGAGAAAAAAAAAATTTCCAGTAAAAACTGAAATTATGGTGTCATCGTGATTGTATACGGTAGACCGATAAGAGTAGCCTGTATGAGAACGTTGATTTAAGAAAAAAAAATATTTCAGTAAAAACTGAAGTTATGGTGTCTACGTGTTTGTATACGGTAGGCTGATAAGAGTAGCCTGTATGAGAACGTTAATTTGAGAAAAACAAAATTTCCAGTAAAAACTGAAATTATGGTGTCATCATGTTTTTATACGGTAGGCTGATAAGAGTAGCCTGTATGAGAACGTTAATTTAAGAAAAAAAAAATTTTCAGTAAAAACTGAAGTTATGGTGTCTACGTGTTTGTATACGGTAGGCTGGTAAGAGTAGCCTGTATGAGAACGTTAATTTGAGAGAAACAAAATTTCCAGTATAAACCAAAATTATGGTGTCATCGTGTTTGTATACGGTAGACCGATAAGAGTAGCCTGTTTGAGAACGTTAATTTGAGAAAAAAAAATTTTCAGTAAAAACTGAAATTATGGTGTCATCGTGTTTGTATACGGTAGACCGATAACAGTAGCCAGTATGACAACGTTGATTTAAGAAAAAAAAAAATTTTCCACTATAAACTGAAATTATGGTGTCATCGTGTTTGTATACTGTAGGCCGATAAGAGTAGCCTGTATGAGAACATAAATTTGAGAGAAAAAAAATTTCCAGTATAAACTGAAATTATGGTGTCTACGTGTTTGTATACGGTAGGCTGATAAGAGTAGCCCGTATGAGAACATTAATTTGAGAAAAAAAAAATTTCCAATGAAAACAGAAATTATGGTTTCATCATGTTTGTATACGGTAGGCCGATACGAGTAGTCTGCATGAGAACGTTAATTTGACAAAAAAAAAAATTTCCAGTATAAACTGAAATTATGGTGTCATCATGTTTGTATACGGTAGGCTGATAAGAGTAGCCTGTATGAGAACGTTAATTTGAGAAAAAAAAAATTTTCAGTAAAAACTGAAGTTATGGTGTCTACGTGTTTGTATACGGTAGGCTTATAAGAGTAGCCTGTATGAGAACGTTAATTTGAGAAAAACAAAATTTCCAGTAAAAACTGAAATTACGGTGTCATCGTGATTGTATACGGTAGACCGATAAGAGTAGCCTGTATGAGAACGTTGATTTAAGAAAAAAAAAAATTTCCAGTATAAACTGAAATTATGGTGTCATCATGTTTGTATACGGTAGGCTGATAAGAGTAGCCTGTATGAGAACGTTAATTTGAGAAAAAAAAAATTTTCAGTAAAAACTGAAGTTATGGTGTCTACGTGTTTGTATACGGTAGGCTGATAAGAGTAGCCTGTATGAGAACGTTAATTTGAGAAAAAAAAAATTTTCAGTAAAAACTGAAGTTATGGTGTCTACGTGTTTGTATACGGTAGGCTGATAAGAGTAGCCTGTATGAGAACGTTAATTTGAGAAAAAAAAAATTTTCAGTAAAAACTGAAATTATGGTGTCATCGTGTTTGTATACTGTAGGCTGATAAGAGTAGGCTGTATGAGAACGTTAATTTGAGAAAAAAAAAATTTTCAGTAAAAACTGAAGTTATGGTGTCTACGTGTTTGTATAAGGTAGGCTGACACTGGTAGCCTGTATCAGACAGCTATTTCGGGAAATAATTTTTTTCAGTGAATACAGATATTATGCTGTGTTTTATGTTTGTATACGGTAAGCCGATAAGAGTAGCCTGTATGAGAACGTTAATATGGGAAAAAAAAATTTTTAGTAAAAACTGAAATTATGGTGTCATCGTGTTTGTATACGGTAGGCTGATAAGAGTAGCCTGTATGAGAACTTTAATTTAAGAAAAAAAAAAATTTTCAGTATAAACTGAAATTATGGTGTCATCGTGTTTGTATACTGTAGGCCGATAAGGGTAGCCTGTATGAGAACGTTAATTTGAGAAAAAAAAAATTTTAGTAAAAACTGAAATTATGGTGTCATCATGTTTGTATACGGTAGGCTGATAAGAGTAGCCTGTATGAGAACGTTAATTTGAGAAAAAAAAATTTTTCAGTATAAACTGAAATTATGGTGTCATCGTGTTTGTATGCTGTAGGCCGATAAGGGTAGCCTGTTTGAGAACGTTAATATGGGAAAAAAAAAATTTTAGTAAAAACTGAAGTTATGGTGTCTACGTGTTTGTATACGGTAGGCTGATAAGAGTAGCCTGTATGAGAACTTTAATTTAAGAAAAAAAAAAATTTTCAGTATAAACTGAAATTATGGTGTCATCGTGTTTGTATACTGTAGGCCGATAAGGGTAGCCTGTATGAGAACGTTAATTTGAGAAAAAAAAAATTTTAGTAAAAACTGAAATTATGGTGTCATCATGTTTGTATACGGTAGGCTGATAAGAGTAGCCTGTATGAGAACGTTAATTTGAGAAAAAAAAATTTTTCAGTAAAAACTGAAGTTATGGTGTCTACGTGTTTGTATACGGTAGGCTGATAGGAGTAGCCTGTATAAGAACGTTAATTTGAGAAAAACAAAATTTCCAGTAAAAACTGAAATTATGGTGTTTACGTGTTTGTATACGGTAGGCTGGTAAGAGTAGCCTGTATGAGAACGTTAATTTGAGAAAAACAAAATTTTCAGTAAAAACTGAAATTATGGTGTCATCGTGTTTGTATACCCTAGACCGATAAAAGTACCCTGTATGAGAACGGTAATTTGAGAAAAACAAAATTTTCAGTAAAAACTGAAATTATGGTGTCATCGTGTTTGTATACGGTGGACCGATAAGAGTAGCCTGTATGAGAACGTTGATTTGAGAAAAAAAAATTTTTCAGTAAAAACTGAAGTTATGGTGTCTACGTGTTTGTATACGGTAGGCTGATAAGAGTAGCCTGTATGAGAACGTTAATTTAAGAAAAAAAAAATGTTCAGTAAAAACTGAATTTATGGTGTCTACCTGTTTGTATACGGTAGGCTGATAAGAGTAGCCTGTATGAGAACGTTAATTTGAGAAAAACAAACTTTTCAGTAAAAACTGAAATTATGGTGTCATCATGTTTGTATACGGTAGGCTGATAAGAGTAGCCTGTATGAGAACGTTAATTTGAGAAAAAAAAATTTTCAGTAAAAACTGAAATTATGGTGTCATCGTGATTGTATACCCTAGACCGATAAAAGTACCCTGTATGAGAACGGTAATTTGAGAAAAACAAAATTTTCAGTAAAAACTGAAATTATGGTGTCATCGTGTTTGTATACGGTGGACCGATAAGAGTAGCCTGTATGAGAACGTTGATTTGAGAAAAAAAAATTTTTCAGTAAAAACTGAAGTTATGGTGTCTACGTGTTTGTATACGGTAGGCTGATAAGAGTAGCCTGTATGAGAACGTTAATTTAAGAAAAAAAAAATGTTCAGTAAAAACTGAATTTATGGTGTCTACCTGTTTGTATACGGTAGGCTGATAAGAGTAGCCTGTATGAGAACGTTAATTTGAGAAAAACAAACTTTTCAGTAAAAACTGAAATTATGGTGTCATCATGTTTGT
Organism: Bombylius discolor; assembly: GCA_939192795.1. Classification (NCBI taxonomy): domain Eukaryota; kingdom Metazoa; phylum Arthropoda; class Insecta; order Diptera; family Bombyliidae; genus Bombylius; species Bombylius discolor. The sequence goes on from OW584242.1 coordinate 17,249,142, forward strand.
ATACGGTAGGCTGATAAGAGTAGCCTGTATGAGAACGTTAATTTGAGAAAAAAAAATTTTCAGTAAAAACTGAAATTATGGTGTCATCGTGATTGTATACGGTAGACCGATAAGAGTACCCTGTATGAGAACGTTAATTTAAGAAAAAAAAAATTTCCAGTATAAACTTAAATTATGGTGTCATCATGTTTGTATACGGTAGGCTGATAAGAGTAGCCTGTATGAGAACGTTAATTTGAGAAAAAAAAATTTTCAGTAAAAACTGAAATTATGGTGTCATCGTGATTGTATACGGTAGACCGATAAGAGTAGCCTGTATGAGAACGTTGATTTAAAAAAAAAAAAAATTTCCAGTAAAAACTGAAATTATGGTGTCATCATGTTTGTATACGGTAGGCTGATAAGAGTAGCCTGTATGAGAACATTAATTTGAGAAAAAAAAAATTTCCAGTATAAACCAAAATTATGGTGTCATCGTGATTGTATACGGTAGACCGATAAGAGTAGCCTGTATGAGAACGTTGATTTAAGAAAAAAAAATATTTCAGTAAAAACTGAAGTTATGGTGTCTACGTGTTTGTATACGGTAGGCTGATAAGAGTAGCCTGTATGAGAACGTTAATTTGAGAAAAACAAAATTTCCAGTAAAAACTGAAATTATGGTGTCATCATGTTTTTATACGGTAGGCTGATAAGAGTAGCCTGTATGAGAACGTTAATTTAAGAAAAAAAAAATTTTCAGTAAAAACTGAAGTTATGGTGTCTACGTGTTTGTATACGGTAGGCTGGTAAGAGTAGCCTGTATGAGAACGTTAATTTGAGAAAAACAAAATTTCCAGTATAAACCAAAATTATGGTGTCATCGTGTTTGTATACGGTAGACCGATAAGAGTAGCCTGTTTGAGAACGTTAATTTGAGAAAAAAAAATTTTCAGTAAAAACTGAAATTATGGTGTCATCGTGTTTGTATACGGTAGACCGATAACAGTAGCCAGTATGACAACGTTGATTTAAGAAAAAAAAAAATTTTCCACTATAAACTGAAATTATGGTGTCATCGTGTTTGTATACTGTAGGCCGATAAGAGTAGCCTGTATGAGAACATAAATTTGAGAGAAAAAAAATTTCCAGTATAAACTGAAATTATGGTGTCTACGTGTTTGTATACGGTAGGCTGATAAGAGTAGCCTGTATGAGAACATTAATTTGAGAAAAAAAAATATTTCCAATGAAAACAGAAATTATGGTTTCATCATGTTTGTATACGGTAGGCCGATACGAGTAGTCTGCATAAGAACGTTAATTTGACAAAAAAAAAAGTATTCAGTAAAAACTGAAGTTATGGTGTCTACGTGTTTGTATACGGTAGGCTGATAAGAGTAGCCTGTATGAGAACGTTAATTTGAGAAAAAAAAAATTTTCAGTAAAAACTGAACTTATGGTGTCTACGTGTTTGTATACGGTAGGCTGATAAGAGTAGCCTGTATGAGAACGTTAATTTGAGAAAAAAAAAATTTCCAGTATAAACTGAAATTATGGTGTCATCGTGTTTGTATACTGTAGGCCGATAAGAGTAGCCTGTATGAGAACGTTAATTTGAGAAAAAAAAATTTTCAGTAAAAACTGAAGTTATGGTTTCTACGTGTTTGTATACGATAGGCTGATAAGAGTAGCCTGTATGAGAACGTTAATTTAAGAAAAAAAAAAATGTTCAGTAAAAACTGAATTTATGGTGTCTACGTGTTTCTATACGGTAGGCTGATAAGAGTAGCCTGTATGAGAACGTTAATTTGAGAAAAACAAAATTTTCAGTAAAAACTGAAATTATTGTGTCATCGTGTTTGTATACGGTAGACCGATAAGAGTAGCCTGTATGCGAACGTTGATTTAAGAAAAAAAAAATTTTCAGTAAAAACTGAAATTATGGTGTCATCGTGTTTGTATACGGTAGACCGATAACAGTAGCCAGTATGAGATTTTGATTTAAGAAAAAAAAAAAAATTTTCCACTATAAACTGAAATTATGGTGTCATCGTGTTTGTATACTGTAGGCCGATAAGAGTAGCCTGTATGAGAACTTTAATTTGAGAAAAAAAAAATTTGCAGTATAAACTGAAATTATGGTGTTTACGTGTTTGTATACGGTAGGCTGATAAGAGTAGCCTGTATGAGAACGTTAATTTGAGAAAAAAAAATTTTTCAGTAAAAACTGAAGTTATTGTGTGTACGTGTTTGTATACGGTAGGCTGATAAGAGTAGCCTGTATGAGAACGTTAATTTAAGAAAAAAAAAATGTTCAGTAAAAACTGAATTTATGGTGTCTACGTGTTTGTATACGGTAGGCTGATAAGAGTAGCCTGTATGAGAACGTTAATTTGAGAAAAACAAAATTTTCAGTAAAAACTGAAATTATGGTGTCATCATGTTTGTATACGGTAGGCTGATAAGAGTAGCCTGTATGAGAACGTTAATTTGAGAAAAAAAAATTTTCAGTAAAAACTGAAATTATGGTGTCATCGTGATTGTATACGGTAGACCGATAAGAGCAGCCTGTATGAGAACGTTGATTTAAAAAAAAAAAAAATTTCCAGTAAAAACTGAAATTATGGTGTCATCATGTTTGTATACGGTAGGCTGATAAGAGTAGCCTGTATGAGAACGTTAATTTGAGAAAAAAAAAATTTTCAGTAAAAACTGAAGTTATGGTGTCTACGTGTTTGTATACGGTAGGCTGATAAGAGTAGCCTGTATAAGAACGTTAATTTGAGAAAAACAAAATTTCCAGTAAAAACTGAAATTATGGTGTCATCGTGATTGTATACGGTAGACCGATAAGAGTAGCCTGTATGAGAACGTTGATTTAAGAAAAAAAAATATTTCAGTAAAAACTGAAGTTATGGTGTCTACGTGTTTGTATACTGTAGGCTGATAAGAGTAGCCTGTATGAGAACGTTAATTTGAGAAAAACAAAATTTCCAGTAAAAACTGAAATTATGGTGTCATCGTGATTGTATACGGTAGACCGATAAGAGTAGCCTGTATGAGAACGTTGATTTAAGAAAAAAAAAAAATTTCCAGTATAAACTGAAATTATGGTGTCATCGTGTTTGTATACGGTAGGCCGATAAGAGTAGCCTGTATGAGAACGTTGATTTAAGAAAAAAAATTATTTCAGTAAAAACTGAAGTTATGGTGTCTACGTGTTTGTATACGGTAGGCTGATAAGAGTAGCCTGTATGAGAACGTTAATTTGAGAAAAAAAAAATTTCCAGTATAAACTGAAATTATGGTGTCATCGTGTTTGTATACTGTAGGCCGATAAGAGTAGCCTGTATGAGAACGTTAATTTGAGAAAAAAAAATTTTCAGTAAAAACTGAAGTTATGGTTTCTACGTGTTTGTATACGATAGGCTGATAAGAGTAGCCTGTATGAGAACGTTAATTTAAGAAAAAAAAAAATGTTCAGTAAAAACTGAATTTATGGTGTCTACGTGTTTGTATACGGTAGGCTGATAAGAGTAGCCTGTATGAGAACGTTAATTTGAGAAAAACAAAATTTTCAGTAAAAACTGAAATTATTGTGTCATCGTGTTTGTATACGGTAGACCGATAAGAGTAGCCTGTATGCGAACGTTGATTTAAGAAAAAAAAAATTTTCAGTAAAAACTGAAATTATGGTGTCATCGTGTTTGTATACGGTAGACCGATAACAGTAGCCAGTATGAGATTTTGATTTAAGAAAAAAAAAAAAATTTTCCACTATAAACTGAAATTATGGTGTCATCGTGTTTGTATACTGTAGGCCGATAAGAGTAGCCTGTATGAGAACTTTAATTTGAGAAAAAAAAAATTTCCAGTATAAACTGAAATTATGGTGTCTACGTGTTTGTATACGATAGGCTGATAAGAGTAGCCTGTATGAGAACGTTAATTTAAGAAAAAAAAAAATGTTCAGTAAAAACTGAATTTATGGTGTCTACGTGTTTCTATACGGTAGGCTGATAAGAGTAGCCTGTATGAGAACGTTAATTTGAGAAAAACAAAATTTTCAGTAAAAACTGAAATTATTGTGTCATCGTGTTTGTATACGGTAGACCGATAAGAGTAGCCTGTATGCGAACGTTGATTTAAGAAAAAAAAAATTTTCAGTAAAAACTGAAATTATGGTGTCATCGTGTTTGTATACGGTAGACCGATAACAGTAGCCAGTATGAGATTTTGATTTAAGAAAAAAAAAAAAATTTTCCACTATAAACTGAAATTATGGTGTCATCGTGTTTGTATACTGTAGGCCGATAAGAGTAGCCTGTATGAGAACTTTAATTTGAGAAAAAAAAAATTTGCAGTATAAACTGAAATTATGGTGTTTACGTGTTTGTATACGGTAGGCTGATAAGAGTAGCCTGTATGAGAACGTTAATTTGAGAAAAAAAAATTTTTCAGTAAAAACTGAAGTTATTGTGTGTACGTGTTTGTATACGGTAGGCTGATAAGAGTAGCCTGTATGAGAACGTTAATTTAAGAAAAAAAAAATGTTCAGTAAAAACTGAATTTATGGTGTCTACGTGTTTGTATACGGTAGGCTGATAAGAGTAGCCTGTATGAGAACGTTAATTTGAGAAAAACAAAATTTTCAGTAAAAACTGAAATTATGGTGTCATCATGTTTGTATACGGTAGGCTGATAAGAGTAGCCTGTATGAGAACGTTAATTTGAGAAAAAAAAATTTTCAGTAAAAACTGAAATTATGGTGTCATCGTGATTGTATACGGTAGACCGATAAGAGTAGCCTGTATGAGAACGTTGATTTAAAAAAAAAAAAAATTTCCAGTAAAAACTGAAATTATGGTGTCATCATGTTTGTATACGGTAGGCTGATAAGAGTAGCCTGTATGAGAACGTTAATTTGAGAAAAAAAAAATTTTCAGTAAAAACTGAAGTTATGGTGTCTACGTGTTTGTATACGGTAGGCTGATAAGAGTAGCCTGTATAAGAACGTTAATTTGAGAAAAACAAAATTTCCAGTAAAAACTGAAATTATGGTGTCATCGTGATTGTATACGGTAGACCGATAAGAGTAGCCTGTATGAGAACGTTGATTTAAGAAAAAAAAATATTTCAGTAAAAACTGAAGTTATGGTGTCTACGTGTTTGTATACTGTAGGCTGATAAGAGTAGCCTGTATGAGAACGTTAATTTGAGAAAAACAAAATTTCCAGTAAAAACTGAAATTATGGTGTCATCGTGATTGTATACGGTAGACCGATAAGAGTAGCCTGTATGAGAACGTTGATTTAAGAAAAAAAAAAAATTTCCAGTATAAACTGAAATTATGGTGTCATCGTGTTTGTATACGGTAGGCCGATAAGAGTAGCCTGTATGAGAACGTTGATTTAAGAAAAAAAATTATTTCAGTAAAAACTGAAGTTATGGTGTCTACGTGTTTGTATACGGTAGGCTGATAAGAGTAGCCTGTATGAGAACGTTAATTTGAGAAAAAAAAAATTTCCAGTATAAACTGAAATTATGGTGTCATCGTGTTTGTATACTGTAGGCCGATAAGAGTAGCCTGTATGAGAACGTTAATTTGAGAAAAAAAAATTTTCAGTAAAAACTGAAGTTATGGTTTCTACGTGTTTGTATACGATAGGCTGATAAGAGTAGCCTGTATGAGAACGTTAATTTAAGAAAAAAAAAAATGTTCAGTAAAAACTGAATTTATGGTGTCTACGTGTTTGTATACGGTAGGCTGATAAGAGTAGCCTGTATGAGAACGTTAATTTGAGAAAAACAAAATTTTCAGTAAAAACTGAAATTATTGTGTCATCGTGTTTGTATACGGTAGACCGATAAGAGTAGCCTGTATGCGAACGTTGATTTAAGAAAAAAAAAATTTTCAGTAAAAACTGAAATTATGGTGTCATCGTGTTTGTATACGGTAGACCGATAACAGTAGCCAGTATGAGATTTTGATTTAAGAAAAAAAAAAAAATTTTCCACTATAAACTGAAATTATGGTGTCATCGTGTTTGTATACTGTAGGCCGATAAGAGTAGCCTGTATGAGAACTTTAATTTGAGAAAAAAAAAATTTCCAGTATAAACTGAAATTATGGTGTCTACGTGTTTGTATACGGTAGGCTGATAAGAGTAGCCTGTATGAGAACGTTAATTTGAGAAAAAAAAATTTTTCAGTAAAAACTGAAGTTATTGTGTGTAGCTACGTGTTTGTATACGGTAGGCTGATAAGAGTAGCCTGTATGAGAACGTTAATTTAAGAAAAAAAAAATGTTCAGTAAAAACTGAATTTATGGTGTCTACGTGTTTGTATACGGTAGGCTGATAAGAGTAGCCTGTATGAGAACGTTAATTTGAGAAAAACAAAATTTTCAGTAAAAACTGAAATTATGGTGTCATCATGTTTGTATACGGTAGGCTGATAAGAGTAGCCTGTATGAGAACGTTAATTTGAGAAAAAAAAATTTTCAGTAAAAACTGAAATTATGGTGTCATCGTGATTGTATACGGTAGACCGATAAGAGTAGCCTGTATGAGAACGTTTATTTAAAAAAAAAAAAAATTTCCAGTAAAAACTGAAATTATGGTGTCATCATGTTTGTATACGGTAGGCTGATAAGAGTAGCCTGTATGAGAACGTTAATTTGACAAAAAAAAAATTTTCAGTGAAAACTGAATTTATGGTGTCTACGTGTTTGTATACGGTAGGCTGATAAGAGTAGCCTGTATGAGAACGTTAATTTGAGAAAAACAAAATTTTCAGTAAAAACTGAAATTATTGTGTCATCGTGTTTGTATACGGTAGACCGATAAGAGTAGCCTGTATGCGAACGTTGATTTAAGAAAAAAAAAATTTTCAGTAAAAACTGAAATTATGGTGTCATCGTGTTTGTATACGGTAGACCGATAACAGTAGCCAGTATGAGATTTTGATTTAAGAAAAAAAAAAAAATTTTCCACTATAAACTGAAATTATGGTGTCATCGTGTTTGTATACTGTAGGCCGATAAGAGTAGCCTGTATGAGAACTTTAATTTGAGAAAAAAAAAATTTCCAGTATAAACTGAAATTATGGTGTCTACGTGTTTGTATACGGTAGGCTGATAAGAGTAGCCTGTATGAGAACGTTAATTTGAGAAAAAAAAATTTTTCAGTAAAAACTGAAGTTATTGTGTGTACGTGTTTGTATACGGTAGGCTGATAAGAGTAGCCTGTATGAGAACGTTAATTTAAGAAAAAAAAAATGTTCAGTAAAAACTGAATTTATGGTGTCTACGTGTTTGTATACGGTAGGCTGATAAGAGTAGCCTGTATGAGAACGTTAATTTGAGAAAAACAAAATTTTCAGTAAAAACTGAAATTATGGTGTCATCATGTTTGTATACGGTAGGCTGATAAGAGTAGCCTGTATGAGAACGTTAATTTGAGAAAAAAAAATTTTCAGTAAAAACTGAAATTATGGTGTCATCGTGATTGTATACGGTAGACCGATAAGAGTAGCCTGTATGAGAACGTTGATTTAAAAAAAAAAAAAATTTCCAGTAAAAACTGAAATTATGGTGTCATCATGTTTGTATACGGTAGGCTGATAAGAGTAGCCTGTATGAGAACGTTAATTTGAGAAAAAAAAAATTTTCAGTAAAAACTGAAGTTATGGTGTCTACGTGTTTGTATACGGTAGGCTGATAAGAGTAGCCTGTATAAGAACGTTAATTTGAGAAAAACAAAATTTCCAGTAAAAACTGAAATTATGGTGTCATCGTGATTGTATACGGTAGACCGATAAGAGTAGCCTGTATGAGAACGTTGATTTAAGAAAAAAAAATATTTCAGTAAAAACTGAAGTTATGGTGTCTACGTGTTTGTATACTGTAGGCTGATAAGAGTAGCCTGTATGAGAACGTTAATTTGAGAAAAACAAAATTTCCAGTAAAAACTGAAATTATGGTGTCATCGTGATTGTATACGGTAGACCGATAAGAGTAGCCTGTATGAGAACGTTGATTTAAGAAAAAAAAAAAATTTCCAGTATAAACTGAAATTATGGTGTCATCGTGTTTGTATACGGTAGGCCGATAAGAGTAGCCTGTATGAGAACGTTGATTTAAGAAAAAAAATTATTTCAGTAAAAACTGAAGTTATGGTGTCTACGTGTTTGTATACTGTAGGCTGATAAGAGTAGCCTGTATGAGAACGTTAATTTGAGAAAAACAAAATTTCCAGTAAAAACTGAAATTATGGTGTCATCGTGATTGTATACGGTAGACCGATAAGAGTAGCCTGTATGAGAACGTTGATTTAAGAAAAAAAAAAAATTTCCAGTATAAACTGAAATTATGGTGTCATCGTGTTTGTATACGGTAGGCCGATAAGAGTAGCCTGTATGAGAACATTAATTTGAGAAAAACGAAATTTCCAGTATAAACTTAAATTATGGTGTCATCGTGTTTGTATACTGTAGGCCGATAAGAGTAGCCTGTATGAGAACTTTAATTTGAGAAAAAAAAAAATTTCCAGTATAAACTGAAATTATGGTGTCTACGTGTTTGTATACGGTAGGCTGATAAGAGTAGCCTGTATGAGAACATTAATTTGAGAAAAAAAAAATTTTCAGTGAAAACAGAAATTATGGTTTCATCATGTTTGTATACGGTAGGCCGATACGAGTAGTCTGCATGAGAACGTTAATTTGACAAAAAAAAAGTTTTCAGTAAAAACTGAAGTTATAGTGTCTACGTGTTTGTATACGGTAGGCTGATAAGAGTAGCCTGTATGAGAACGTTAATTTGAGAAAAACAAAATTTCCAGTAAAAACTGAAATTATGGTGTCATCGTGATTGTATACGGTAGACCGATAAGAGTAGCCTGTATGAGAACGTTGATTTAAGAAAAAAAAAAAATTTCCAGTATAAACTGAAATTATGGTGTCATCATGTTTGTATACGGTAGGCTGATAAGAGTAGCCTGTATGAGAACGTTAATTTGAGAAAAAAAAAATTTTCAGTAAAAACTGAAGTTATGGTGTCTACGTGTTTGTATACGGTAGGCTGATAAGAGTAGCCTGTATGAGAACGTTAATTTGAGAAAAAAAAAAATTTTCAGTAAAAACTGAAGTTATGGTGTCTACGTGTTTGTATACGGTAGGCTGATAAGAGTAGCCTGTATGAGAACGTTAATTTGAGAAAAACAAAATTTCCAGTAAAAACTGAAATTATGGTGTCATCGTGATTGTATACGGTAGACCGATAAGAGTAGCCTGTATGAGAACGTTGATTTAAGAAAAAACAAAAATTTCCAGTATAAACTGAAATTATGGTGTCATCGTGTTTGTCGGTAGGCTGATAAGAGTAGCCTGTATGAGAACGTTAATTTGAGAAAAAAAAATTTTTCAGTAAAAACTGAAATTATGGTGTCATCATGTTTGTATACGGTAGGCTGATAAGAGTAGCCTGTATGAGAACGTTAATTTGAGAAAAAAAAATTTTCAGTAAAAACTGAAATTATGGTGTCATCGTGATTGTATACGGTAGACCGATAAGAGTAGCCTGTATGAGAACGTTGATTTAAAAAAAAAAAAAAATTTCCAGTAAAAACTGAAATTATGGTGTCATCATGTTTGTATACGGTAGGCTGATAAGAGTAGCCTGTATGAGAACGTTAATTTGAGAAAAAAAAAATTTTCAGTAAAAACTGAAGTTATGATGTCTACGTGTTTGTATACGGTAGGCTGATAAGAGTAGCCTGTATGAGAACGTTAATTTGAGAAAAACAAAATTTCCAGTATAAACTTAAATTATGGTGTCATCGTGTTTGTATACGGTAGACCGATAACAGTAGCCAGTATGAGAACGTTGATTTAGGAAAAAAAATTTCCAGTATAAACTGAAATTATGGTGTCATCATGTTTGTATACTGTAGGCTGATAAGAGTAGCCTGTATGAGAACGTTAATTTGAGAAAAAAAAAATTTTCAGTAAAAACTGAAGTTATGGTGTCTACGTGTTTGTATACGGTAGGCTGATAAGAGTAGCCTGTATGAGAACGTTAATTTGAGAAAAACAAAATTTCCAGTGAAAACTGAAGTTATGGTGTCTACGTGTTTGTATACGGTAGGCTGATAAGAGTAGCCTGTATGAGAACGTTAATTTGAGAAAAATAAAATTTCCAGTGAAAACTGAAATTATGGTGTCATCGTGATTGTATACGGTAGACCGATAAGAGTAGCCTGTATGAAAACGTTAATTTGAGAAAAACAAAATTTCCAGTATTAACCGAAATTATGGTGTCATCGTGTTTGTATACGGTAGACCGATAAGAGTAGCCTGTATGAGAACGTTAATATGGGAAAAAAAAATTTTTAGTAAAAACTGAAATTATGGTGTCATCATGTTCGTATACGGTAGGCTGACATTGGTAGCATGTATCAGACAGCTATTTCGGGAAATAATTTTTTTCAGTGAATACAGATATTATGCTGTGTTTGTGTTTGTATACGGTAAGCCGATAAGAGTAGCCTGTATGAGAACGTTAATATGGGAAAAAAAATTTTCAGTAAAAACTTAAATTATGGTGTCATCGTGTTTGTATACGGTAGACCGATAACAGTAGCCAGTATGAGAACGTTGATTTAAGAAAAAAAAATTTCCAGTATAAACTGAAATTATGGTGTCATCATGTTTGTATACTGTAGGCTGATAAGAGTAGCCTGTATGAGAACGTTAATTTGAGAAAAAAAAAATTTTCAGTAAAAACTGAAGTTATGGTGTCTACGTGTTTGTATACGGTAGGCTGATAAGAGTAGCCTGTATGAGAACGTTAATTTGAGAAAAACAAAATTTCCAGTGAAAACTGAAATTATGGTGTCATCGTGATTGTATACGGTAGACCGATAAGAGTAGCCTGTATGAGAACGTTGATTTAAGAAAAAAAAAAAATTTCCAGTATAAACTGAAATTATGGTGTCATCGTGTTTGTATACGGTAGGCCGATAAGAGTAGCCTGTATGAAAACATTAATTTGAGAAAAACAAAATTTCCAGAATAAACTTAAATTATGGTGCCATCATGTTTTTATACGGTAGGCTGATAAGAGTAGCCTGTATGAGAACGTTAATTTGAGAAAAAAAAAATTTTCAGTAAAAACTGAAGTTATGGTGTCTACGTGTTCGTATACGGTAGGCTGGTAAGAGTAGCCTGTATGAGAACGTTAATTTGAGAAAAACAAAATTTCCAGTATAAACCGAAATTATGGTGTCATCGTGTTTGTATACGGTAGACCTATAAGAGTAGCCTGTATGAGAACATTAATTTGAGAAAAAAAAAAATTTCCAGTATAAACTGAAATTATGGTGTCGTCGTGTTTGTATACTGTAGGCCGATAAGAGTAGCCAGTATGAGAACGTTAATTTAAGAAGAAAAAAAATGTTCAGTATAAACTGAAATTATTGTTTCATCATGTTTGTATAAGGTAGGCTGACACTGGTAGCCTGTATCAGACAGCTATTTCGGGAAATAATTTTTTTCAGTGAATACAGATATTATGCTGTGTTTGTGTTTGTATACGGTAAGCCGATAAAAGTAGCCTGTATGAGAACGTTAATATGGGAAAAAAAAATTTTTAGTAAAAACTGAAATTATGGTGTCATCATGTTCGTATACGGTAGGCTGACACTGGTAGCATGTATGAGACAGCTATTTCGGGAAATAATTTTTTTCAGTGAATAGAGATATTATGCTGTGTTTGTGTTTGTATACGGTAAGCCGATTAGAGTAGCCTGTATGAGAACGTTAATATGGGAAAAATAATTTTCAGTAAAAACTGAAATTATGGTGTCATCGTGTTTGTATACGGTAGACCGATAAGAGTAGCCAGTATGAGAACGTTGATTTAAGAAAAAAAAAATTTTCAGTAAAAACTGACATTATGGTGTCATCGTGTTTGTATACCCTAGACCGATAAGAGTACCCTGTATGAGAACGTTAATTTGAGAAAAAAAAAATTTTCAGTAAAAACTGAAGTTATGGTGTCATCATGTTTGTATACGGTAGGCTGATAAGAGTAGCCTGTATGAGAACGTTAATTTGAGAAAAAAAAATTTTTCAGTAAAAACTAAAGTTATGGTGTCTACGTGTTTGTATACGGTAGGCTGATAATAGTAGCCTGTATGAGAACGTTAATTTGAGAAAAAAAAAATTTTCAGTAAAAACTGAAGTTATGGTGTCATCATGTTTGTATACGGTAGGCTGATAAGAGTAGCCTGTATGAGAACGTTAATTTGAGAAAAAAAAATTTTTCAGTAAAAACTGAAGTTATGGTGTCTACGTGTTTGTATACGGTTGGCTCGTAAGAGTAGCCTGTATGAGAACGTTAATTTGAGAAAAACAAAATTTTCAGTAAAAACTGAAATTATGGTGTCATCGTGTTTGTATACTGTAGGCCGATAAGAGTACCCTGTATGAGAACGTTAATTTGAGAAAAAAAAAATTTTCAGTAAAAACTGAAGTTATGGTGTGTACGTGTTTGTATACGGTAGGCTGATAAGAGTAGCCTGTATGAGAACGTTAATTTAAGAAAAGAAAAATTTTCAGTAAAAACTGAAGTTATGGTGTCTACGTGTTTGTATACGGTAGGCTGATAAGAGTAGCCTGTATGAGAACGTTTATTTGAGAAAAAAAAATTTTTCAGTAAAAACTGAAGTTATGGTGTGTACGTGTTTGTATACGGTAGGCTGATAAGAGTAGCCTGTATGAGAACGTTAATTTGAGAAAAAAAAATTTTCAGTAAAAACTGAAGTTATGGTGTCTACGTGTTTGTATACGGTAGGCTGGTAAGAGTAGCCTGTATGAGAACGTTAATTTGAGAAAAACATAATTTTCAGTAAAAACTGAAATTATGGTGTCATCGTGTTTGTATACGGTAGACCGATAAGAGTAGCCAGTATGAGAACGTTGATTTAAGAAAAAAAAAATTTCCAGTATAAACTGAAATTATGGTGTCATCGTGTTTGTATACGGTAGACCGATAAGAGTAGCCTGTATGAGAACGTGAATTTGAGAAAAAAAAAATTTTCAGTAAAAACTGAAGTTATGGTGTCTACGTGTTTGTATACGGTAGGCTGATAAGAGTAGCCTGTATGAGAACGTTAATTTAAGAAAAGAAAAATTTTCAGTAAAAACTGAATTTATGGTGTCTACGTGTTTGTATACGGTAGGCTGATAAGAGTATCCTGTATGAGAACGTTAATTTGAGAAAAACAAAATTTTCAGTAAAAACTGAAATTATGGTGTCATCATGTTCGTATACGGTAGACCGATAAGAGTAGCCAGTATGAGAACGTTGATTTAAGAAAGAAAAAAAATTTCCAGTATAAACTGAAATTATGGTGTCATCGTGTTTGTATACGGTAGACCGATAAGAGTAGCCTGTATGAGAACGTTGATTTAAGAAAAAAAAAAAAAATTTTCAGTATAAACTGAAATTATGGTGTCATCGTGTTTGTATACTGTAGGCCGATAAGAGTAGCCTGTATGAGAACATTAATTTGAGAAAAACAAAATTTCCAGTATAAACTTAAATTATGGTGTCATCATGTTTGTATACGGTAGGCTGATAAGAGTAGCCTGTATGAGAACGTTAATTTGAGAAAAAACAATTTTCAGTAAAACCTGAAGTTATTGTGTCTACGTGTTTGAATACGGTAGGCTGGTAAGAGTAGCCTGTATGAGAACGTTAATTTGAGAAAAACAAAATTTCCAGTATAAAATTAAATTATGGTGTCATCAAGTTTGTATACGGTAGGCTGATAAGAGTAGCCTGTATGAGAACGTTAATTTAAGAAAAAAAAAATTTTCAGTAAAAACTGAAATTATGGTGTCATCGTGATTGTATACGGTAGACCGATAAGAGTAGCCTGTATGAGAACGTTGATTTAAGAAAAAAAAAAAAATTTTCCACTATAAACTGAAATTATGGTGTCATCGTGTTTGTATTTTGTAGGCCGATAAGAGTAGCCTGTATGAGAACATTAATTTGAGAAAAAAAAAATTTCCAGTATAAACTGAAATTATGGTGTCGTAGTGTTTGTATACGGTAGGCTAATAAGAGTAGCCTGTATGAGAACGTTGATTTGAGAAAAACAAAATTTTCAGTAAAAACTGAAATTATGGTGTCATCATGTTCGTATACGGTAGACCGATAAGAGTAGCCAGTATGAGAACATTAATTTGAGAAAAACAAAATTTTCAGTAAAAACTGAAATTATGGTGTCATCGTGTTTGTATATGGTAGACCGATAAGAGTAGCCTGTCTGAGAACGTTAATTTGAGAAAAAAAAAATTTTCAGTAAAAACTGAAGTTATGGTGTCTACGTGTTTGTATACGGTAGGCTGATAAGAGTAGCCTGTATGAGAACGTTTATTTGAGAAAAAAAAATTTTTCAGTAAAAACTGAAGTTATGGTGTGTACGTGTTTGTATACGGTAGGCTGATAAGAGTAGCCTGTATGAGAACGTTAATTTGAGAAAAAAAAATTTTCAGTAAAAACTGAAGTTATGGTGTCTACGTGTTTGTATACGGTAGGCTGGTAAGAGTAGCCTGTATGAGAACGTTAATTTGAGAAAAACATAATTTTCAGTAAAAACTGAAATTATGGTGTCATCGTGTTTGTATACGGTAGACCGATAAGAGTAGCCAGTATGAGAACGTTGATTTAAGAAAAAAAAAATTTCCAGTATAAACTGAAATTATGGTGTCATCGTGTTTGTATACGGTAGACCGATAAGAGTAGCCTGTATGAGAACGTGAATTTGAGAAAAAAAAAATTTTCAGTAAAAACTGAAGTTATGGTGTCTACATGTTTGTATACGGTAGGCTGATAAGAGTAGCCTGTATGAGAACGTTAATTTAAGAAAAGAAAAATTTTCAGTAAAAACTGAATTTATGGTGTCTACGTGTTTGTATACGGTAGGCTGATAAGAGTAGCCTGTATGAGAACGTTAATTTGAGAAAAACAAAATTTTCAGTAAAAACTGAAATTATGGTGTCATCATGTTCGTATACGGTAGACCGATAAGAGTAGCCAGTATGAGAACGTTGATTTAAGAAAGAAAAAAAATTTCCAGTATAAACTGAAATTATGGTGTCATCGTGTTTGTATACGGTAGACCGATAAGAGTAGCCTGTATGAGAACGTTAATTTAAGAAAAAAAAAAAAAATTTTCAGTATAAACTGAAATTATGGTGTCATCGTGTTTGTATACTGTAGGCCGATAAGAGTAGCCTGTATGAGAACATTAATTTGAGAAAAACAGAATTTCCAGTATAAACTTAAATTATGGTGTCATCATGTTTGTATACGGTAGGCTGATAAGAGTAGCCTGTATGAGAACGTTAATTTGAGAAAAAACAATTTTCAGTAAAACCTGAAGTTATGGTGTCTACGTGTTTGAATACGGTAGGCTGGTGAGAGTAGCCTGTATGAGAACGTTAATTTGAGAAAAACAAAATTTCCAGTATAAAATTAAATTATGGTGTCATCAAGTTTGTATACGGTAGGCTGATAAGAGTAGCCTGTATGAGAACGTTAATTTAAGAAAAAAAAAATTTTCAGTAAAAACTGAAATTATGGTGTCATCGTGATTGTATACGGTAGACCGATAAGAGTAGCCTGTATGAGAACGTTGATTTAAGAAAAAAAAAAAAAATTTTCCACTATAAACTGAAATTATGGTGTCATCGTGTTTGTATTTTGTAGGCCGATCAGAGTAGCCTGTATGAGAACATTAATTTGAGAAAAAAAAAATTTCCAGTATAAACTGAAATTATGGTGTCGTAGTGTTTGTATACGGTAGGCTAATAAGAGTAGCCTGTATGAGAACGTTAATTTGAGAAAAACAAAATTTTCAGTAAAAACTGAAATTATGGTGTCATCATGTTCGTATACGGTAGACCGATAAGAGTAGCCAGTATGAGAACGTTGATTTAAGAAAGAAAAAAAATTTTCAGTAAAAACTGAAGTTATGGGTCTACGTGTTTGTATACGGTAGGCTGATAAGAGTAACCTGTATGAGAACGTTAATTTGAGAAAAACAAAATTTTCAGTAAAAACTGAAATTATGGTGTCATCATGTTCGTATACGGTAGACCGATAAGAGTAGCCAGTATGAGAACATTAATTTGAGAAAAACAAAATTTTCAGTAAAAACTGAAATTATGGTGTCATCGTGTTTGTATATGGTAGACCGATAAGAGTAGCCTGTCTGAGAACGTTAATTTGAGAAAAAAAAAATTTTCAGTAAAAACTGAAGTTATGGTGTCTACGTGTTTGTATACGGTAGGCTGATAAGAGTAGCCTGTATGAGAACGTTAATTTAAGAAAAGAAAAATTTTCAGTAAAAACTGAAATTATGGTGTCATCGTGTTTGTATACTGTAGGCCGATAAGAGTAGCCTGTTTGAGAACATTAATTTGAGAAAAACCAAATTTTCAGTATAAACTTAAATTATGGTGTCATCATGTTTGTATACGGTAGGCTGATAAGAGTAGCCTGTATGAGAACGTTAATTTAAGGAAAAAAAAATTTTCAGTAAAGACTGAAGTTATGGTGTCTACGTGTATGAATACGGTAGGCTGGTAAGAGTAGCCTGTATGAGAACGTTAATTTGAGAAAAACAAAATTTCCAGTATAAACTGAAATTATGGTGTCATCGTGTTTGTATACTGTAGGCCGATAAGAGTAGCCTGTTTGAGAACATTAATTTGAGAAAAACAAAATTTTTAGTAAAAACTGAAATTATGGTGTCATCGTGTTTGTATATGTTAGACCGATAAGAGTAGCCTGTCTGAGAACGTTAATTTGAGAAAAAAAAAATTTTCAGTAAAAACTGAAGTTATGGTGTCTACGTGTTTGTATACGGTAGGCTGGTAAGAGTAGCCTGTATGAGAACGTTAATTTGAGAAAAACAAAATTTTCAGTAAAAACTGAAGTTATGGTGTCATCGTGTTTGTATACCCTAGACCGATAAGAGTACCCTGTATGAGAACGTTAATTTGAGAAAAACAAAATTTTCAGTAAAAACTGAAATTATGGTGTCATCGTGTTTGTATACGGTAGACCGATAAGAGTAGCCAGTATGAGAACGTTGATTTAAGAAAAAAAAAATTTCCAGTATAAACTGAAATTATGGTGTCATCGTGTTTGTATACGGTAGACCGATAAGAGTAGCCTGTATGAGAACGTTAATTTGAGAAAAAAAAAATTTTCAGTGAAAACTGAAGTTATGGTGTCTACGTGTTTGTATACGGTAGGCTGATAAGAGTAGCCTGTATGAGAACGTTAATTTAAGAAAAGAAAAATTTTCAGTAAAAACTGAAGTTATGGTGTCTACGTGTTTGTATACGGTAGGCTGATAAGAGTAGCCTGTATGAGAACGTTAATTTGAGAAATACAAAATTTTCAGTAAAAACTGAAATTATGGTGTCATCATGTTCGTATACGGTAGACCGATAAGAGTAGCCAGTATGAGAACGATGATTTAAGAAAGAAAAAAAATTTTCCACTATAAACTGAAATTATGGTGTCATCGTGTTTGTATACTGTAGGCCGATAAGAGTAGCCTGTATGAGAACATTAATTTGAGAAAAAAAAAATTTCCAGTATAAACTGAAATTATGGTGTCGTAGTGTTTGTATACGGTAGGCTAATAAGAGTAGCCTGTATGAGAACGTTAATTTGAGAAAAACAAAATTTTCAGTAAAAACTGAAATTATGGTGTCATCATGTTCGTATACGGTAGACCGATAAGAGTAGCCAGTATGAGAACGTTGATTTAAGAAAGAAAAAAAATTTTCAGTAAAAACTGAAGTTATGGTGTCTACGTGTTTGTATACGGTAGGCTGATAAGAGTAACCTGTATGAGAACGTTAATTTGAGAAAAACAAAATTTTCAGTAAAAACTGAAATTATGGTGTCATCATGTTCGTATACGGTAGACCGATAAGAGTAGCCAGTATGAGAACATTAATTTGAGAAAAACAAAATTTTCAGTAAAAACTGAAATTATGGTGTCATCGTGTTTGTATATGGTAGACCGATAGGAGTAGCCTGTCTGAGAACGTTAATTTGAGAAAAAAAAAATTTTCAGTAAAAACTGAAGTTATGGTGTCTACGTGTTTGTATACGGTAGGCTGATAAGAGTAGCCTGTATGAGAACGTTAATTTAAGAAAAGAAAAATTTTCAGTAAAAACTGAAATTATGGTGTCATCGTGTTTGTATACTGTAGGCCGATAAGAGTAGCCTGTTTGAGAACATTAATTTGAGAAAAACAAAATTTCCAGTATAAACTTAAATTATGGTGTCATCATGTTTGTATACGGTAGGCTGATAAGAGTAGCCTGTATGAGAACGTTAATTTAAGGAAAAAAAAATTTTCAGTAAAGACTGAAGTTATGGTGTCTACGTGTATGAATACGGTAGGCTGGTAAGAGTAGCCTGTATGAGAACGTTAATTTGAGAAAAACAAAATTTCCAGTATAAACTGAATTTATGGTGTCATCGTGTTTGTATACTGTAGGCCGATAAGAGTAGCCTAGTTGAGAACATTAATTTGAGAAAAACAAAATTTTCAGTAAAAACTGAAATTATGGTGTCATCGTGTTTGTATATGGTAGACCGATAAGAGTAGCCTGTCTGAGAACGTTAATTTGAGAAAAAAAAAATTTTCAGTAAAAACTGAAGTTATGGTGTCTACGTGTTTGTATACGGTAGGCTGGTAAGAGTAGCCTGTATGAGAACGTTAATTTGAGAAAAACAAAATTTTCAGTAAAAACTGAAATTATGGTGTCATCGTGTTTGTATACCCTAGACCGATAAGAGTACCCTGTATGAGAACGTTAATTTGAGAAAAACAAAATTTTCAGTAAAAACTGAAATTATGGTGTCATCGTGTTTGTATACGGTAGACCGATAAGAGTAGCCAGTATGAGAACGTTGATTTAAGAAAAAAAAAATTTCCAGTATAAACTGAAATTATGGTGTCATCGTGTTTGTATACGGTAGACCGATAAGAGTAGCCTGTATGAGAACGTTAATTTAAGAAAAGAAAAATTTTCAGTAAAAACTGAAGTTATGGTGTCTACGTGTTTGTATACGGTAGGCTGATAAGAGTAGCCTGTATGAGAACGTTAATTTGAGAAATACAAAATTTTCAGTAAAAACTGAAATTATGGTGTCATCATGTTCGTATACGGTAGACCGATAAGAGTAGCCAGTATGAGAACGATGATTTAAGAAAGAAAAAAAATTTTCAGTAAAAACTGAAGTTATGGTGTCTACGTCTTTGTATACGGTAGGCTGATAAGAGTAGCGTGTATGAGAACGTTAATTTGAGAAAAAAAAATTTTCAGTAAAAACTGAAATTATGGTGTCATCGTGATTGTATACGGTAGAACGATAAGAGTAGCCTGTATGAGAACGTTGATTTAAGAAAAAAAAAAAAATTTTCCACTATAAACTGAAATTATGGTGTCATCGTGTTTGTATACTGTAGGCCGATAAGAGTAGCCTGTATGAGAACATTAATTTGAGAAAAAAAAAATTTCTAGTATAAACTGAAATTATGGTGTCGTAGTGTTTGTATACGGTAGGCTGATAAGAGTAGCCTGTATGAGAACGTTAATTTGAGAAAAACAAAATTTTCAGTAAAAACTGAAATTATGGTGTCATCATGTTCGTATACGGTAGACCGATAAGAGTAGCGAGTATGAGAACGTTGATTTAAGAAAGAAAAAAAATTTTCAGTAAAAACTGAAGTTATGGTGTCTACGTGTTTGTATACGGTAGGCTGATAAGAGTAGCCTGTATGAGAACGTTAATTTAAGAAAAGAAAAATTTTCAGTAAAAACTGAATTTATGGTGTCTACGTGTTTGTATACGGTAGGCTGATAAGAGTAGCCTGTATGAGAACGTTAATTTGAGAAAAACAAAATTTTCAGTAAAAACTGAAATTATGGTGTCATCATGTTCGTATACGGTAGACCGATAAGAGTAGTCAGTATGAGAACGTTGATTTAAGAAAGAAAAAAAATTTCCAGTATGAACTGAAATTATGGTGTCATCGTGTTTGTATACGGTAGACCGATAAGAGTAGCCTGTATGAGAACGTTGATTTAAGAAAAAAAAAAATTTCCAGTATAAACTGAAATTATGGTGTCATCGTGTTTGTATACTGTAGGCCGATAAGAGTAGCCTGTTTGAGAACATTAATTTGAAAAAAAAACAAAATTTCCAGTATAAACTTAAATTATGGTGTCATCATGTTTGTATACGGTAGGCTGATAAGAGTAGCCTGTATGAGAACGTTAATTTAAGGAAAAAAAAATTTTCAGTAAAGACTGAAGTTATGGTGTCTACGTGTATGAATACAGTAGGCTGGTAAGAGTAGCCTGTATGAGAACATTGATTTAAGAAAAAAAAAAATTTCCAGTATAAACTGAAATTATTGTGTCATCGTGTTTGTATACGGTAGACCGATAAGAGTAGCCTGTATGCGAACGTTAGTATGAGAAAAAAAAAATTTTCAGTAAAAACTGATGTTATGGTGTCTACGTGTTTGTATACGGTAGGCTGATAAGAGTAGCCTGTATGAGACCGTTAATTTAAGAAAAGAAAAATTTTAAGTAAAAACTGAAGTTATGGTGTCTACGTGTTTGTATACGGTAGGCTGATAAGAGTAGCCTGTATGAGAACGTTAATTTGAGAAAAAAAAATTTTTCAGTAAAAACTGAAATAATGGTGTCATCGTGTTTGTATACGGTAGGCTGATAAGAGTAGCCTGTATGAGAACGTTAATTTAAGAAAAAAAAAATTTTCAGTAAAAACTGAAGTTATGGTGTCTACGTGTTTGTATACGGTAGGCCGATAAGAGTAGCCTGTATGAGAACGTTAATTTAAAAACCAAAAATTTCCAGTATAAACTGAAATTATTGTGTCTACGTGTTTGTATACGGTAGGCTGATAAGAGTAGCCTGTATGAGAACGTTAATTTGAGCAAAAAAAAAATTTTCAGTGAAAACTGAAATTATGGTGTCATCGTGTTTGTATACGGTAGGCTGATAAGAGTAGCCTGTATGAGAACGTTAATTTGAGAAAAACAAAATTTTCAGTAAAAACTGAAATAATGGTGTCATCGTGTTTGTATACGGTAGGCTGATAAGAGTAGCCTGTATGAGAACGTTAATTTAAGAAAAAAAAAATTTTCAGTAAAAAATGAAGTTATGGTGTCTACGTGGTTGTATACGGTAGGCTGATAAGAGTAGCCTGTATGAGAACGTTAATTTGAGAAAAAAAAATTTTTCAGTAAAAACTGAAACTATGGTGTCTACGTGTTTGTATACGATAGGCTGATAAGAGTAGCCTGTATGTGAACGTTAATTTGAGAAAAAAAAAGTTTTCAGTAAAAACTGAAATTATGGTGTCATCGTGTTTGTATACGCTAGACCGATAAGAGTAGCCTGTATGAGAACGTTAATTTGAGAAAAAAAAAATTTTCAGTAAAAACTGAAATTATGGTGTCTACGTGTTTGTATACGGTAGGCTGATAAGAGTAGCCTGTATGAGAACGTTAATTTGAGAAAAAAAAAGTTTTCAGTAAAAACTGAAATTATGGTGTCATCGTGTTTGTATACGCTAGACCGATAAGAGTAGCCTGTATGCGAACGTTAGTATGAGAAAAAAAAAATTTTCAGTAAAAACTGAAGTTATGGTGTCTACGTGTTTGTATACGGTAGGCTGATAAGAGTAGCCTGTATGAGACCGTTAATTTAAGAAAAGAAAATTTTTCAGTAAAAACTGAAATAATGGTGTCTACGTGTTTGTATACGGTAGGCCGATAAGAGTAGCCTGTATGAGAACGTTAATTTAAAAACAAAAAATTTCCAGTATAAACTGAAATTATTGTGTCTACGTGTTTGTATACGGTAGGCTGATAAGAGTAGCCTGTATGAGAACGTTAATTTGAGAAAAAAAAATTTTCAGTGAAAACTGAAATTATGGTGTCATCGTGTTTGTATACGGTAGGCTGATAAGAGTAGCCTGTATGAGAACGTTAATTTGAGAAAAACAAAATTTTCAGTAAAAACTGAAATAATGGTGTCATCGTGTTTGTATACGGTAGGCTGATAAGAGTAGCCTGTATGAGAACGTTAATTTGAGAAAAAAAAATTTTTCAGTAAAAACTGAAACTATGGTGTCTACGTGTTTGTATACGATAGGCTGATAAGAGTAGCCTGTATGAGAACGTTAATTTGAGAAAAAAAAAGTTTTCAGTAAAAACTGAAATTATGGTGTCATCGTGTTTGTATACGCTAGACCGATAAGAGTAGCCTGTATGAGAACGTTAATTTGAGAAAAAAAAAATTTTCAGTAAAAACTGAAATTATGGTGTCTACGTGTTTGTATACGGTAGGCTGATAAGAGTAGCCTGTATGAGAACGTTAATTTGAGAAAAAAAAAGTTTTCAGTAAAAACTGAAATTATGGTGTCATCGTGTTTGTATACGCTAGACCGATAAGAGTAGCCTGTATGCGAACGTTAGTATGAGAAAAAAAAAATTTTCAGTAAAAACTGAAGTTATGGTGTCTACGTGTTTGTATACGGTAGGCTGATAAGAGTAGCCTGTATGAGACCGTTAATTTAAGAAAAGAAAAATTTTAAGTAAAAACTGAAGTTATGGTGTCTACGTGTTTGTATACGGTAGGCTGATAAGAGTAGCCTGTATGAGAACGTTAATTTGAGAAAAAAAAATTTTTCAGTAAAAACTGAAATAATGGTGTCATCGTGTTTGTATACGGTAGGCTGATAAGAGTAGCCTGTATGAGAACGTTAATTTAAGAAAAAAAAAATTTTCAGTAAAAACTGAAGTTATGGTGTCTACGTGTTTGTATACGGTAGGCCGATAAGAGTAGCCTGTATGAGAACGTTAATTTAAAAACAAAAAATTTCCAGTATAAACTGAAATTATTGTGTCTACGTGTTTGTATACGGTAGGCTGATAAGAGTAGCCTGTATGAGAACGTTAATTTGAGAAAAAAAAATTTTCAGTGAAAACTGAAATTATGGTGTCATCGTGTTTGTATACGGTAGGCTGATAAGAGTAGCCTGTATGAGAACGTTAATTTGAGAAAAACAAAATTTTCAGTAAAAACTGAAATAATGGTGTCATCGTGTTTGTATACGGTAGGCTGATAAGAGTAGCCTGTATGAGAACGTTAATTTAAGAAAAAAAAAATTTTCAGTAAAAAATGAAGTTATGGTGTCTACGTGGTTGTATACGGTAGGCTGATAAGAGTAGCCTGTATGAGAACGTTAATTTGAGAAAAAAAATTTTTCAGTAAAAACTGAAACTATGGTGTCTACGTGTTTGTATACGATAGGCTGATAAGAGTAGCCTGTATGAGAACGTTAATTTGAGAAAAAAGAAGTTTTCAGTAAAAACTGAAATTATGGTGTCATCGTGTTTGTATACGCTAGACCGATAAGAGTAGCCTGTATGAGAACGTTAATTTGAGAAAAAAAAAATTTTCAGTAAAAACTGAAATTATGGTGTCTACGTGTTTGTATACGGTAGGCTGATAAGAGTAGCCTGTATGAAAACGTTAATTTGAGAAAAAAAAAGTTTTCAGTAAAAACTGAAATTATGGTGTCATCGTGTTTGTATACGCTAGACCGATAAGAGTAGCCTGTATGAGAACGTTAATTTGAGAAAAACAAAATTTTCAGTAAAAACTGAAATTATGGTTTCATCGTGTTTGTATACGGTAGACCGATAAGAGTAGCCAGTATGAGAACGTTAATTTAAGAAAAAAAAAATTTTCAGTAAAAACAGAAGTTATGGTGTCTACGTGTTTGTATACGATAGGCTGATAAGAGTAGCCTGTATGAGAACGTTAATTTGAGAAAAAAAAAATTTTCAGTAAAAACTGAAATTATGGTGTCATCGTGTTTGTATACTGTAGGCCGATAAGAGTAGCCAATATGAGAACGTTAATTTGAGAAAAAAAATTTTCAGTAAAAACTGAAGTTATGGTGTCTACGTGTTTGTATACGGTGGGCTGATAAGAGTAGCCTGTATGAGAACGTTAATTTAAGAAAAAAAAAATTTTCAGTAAAAACTGAAGTTATGGTGTCTACGTGTTTGTATACGTTAGGCTGATAAGGTAGCCTGTATGAGAACGTTAATTTGACAAAAAAAATTTTCAATAAAAACTGAAGTTATGGTGTCTACGTGTTTGTATACGGTAGGCTGATAAGAGTAGCCTGTATGAGAACGTTAATTTGACAAAAAAAAATTTTCAGTAAAAACTGAAGTTATGGTGTCTACGTGTTTGTATACGTTAGGCTGATAAGAGTAGCCTGTACGAGAACGTTAATTTGAGAAAAACAAAATTTTCAGTAAAAACTTAACTTATAGTGTCTACGTGTTTGTATACGGTAGGCTGATAAGAGTAGCCTGTATGAGAACGTTAATTTAAAAAAAGAAAAATTTTCAGTAAAAACTGAAGTTATGGTGTCTACGTGTTTGTATACGGTAGGCTGATAAGAGTAGCCTGTATGAGAACGTTAATTTGAGAAAAAAATTTTTCAGTAAAAACTGAAATTATGGTGTCTACGTGTTTGTATACGGTAGGCTGATAAGAGTAGCCTGTATGAGAACATTGATTTAAGAAAAAATAAAAAATTTCCAGTATAAACTGAAATTATGGTGTCATCGTGTTTGTATACTGTAGGCCGATAAGAGTAGCCTGTATGAGAACATTAATTTGAGAAAAACAAAATTTCCAGTATAAACCTAAATTATGGTGTCATCGTGTTTGTATACGATAGACCGATAAGAGTAGCCAGTATGAGAACGTTGATTTAAGAAAAAAAAAATTTCCAGTATAAACTGAAATTATGGTGTCATCGTGTTTGTATACGGTAGACCGATAAGAGTAGCCTGTATGAGAACGTTAATTTGAGAAAAACAAAATTTCCAGTAAAAACTGAAGTTATGGTGTCTACGTGTTTGTATACGGTAGGCTGATAAGAGTAGCCTGTATGAGAACGTTAATTTGAGAAAAAAAAATTTTTCAGTAAAAACTGAAACTATGGTGTTTACGTGTTTGTATACGATAGGCTGATAAGAGTAGCCTGTATGAGAACGTTAATTTGAGAAAAACAAAATTTTCAGTAAAAACTGAAATTATGGTGTCATCGTGTTTGTATACGGTAGCCCGATAAGAGTAGCCTGTATGAGAACGTTAATTTGAGAAAAACAAAATTTTCAGTAAAAACTGAAATTATGGTGTCATCGTGTTTGTGTACGGTAGACCGATAAGAGTAGCCTGTATGACAACATTGATTTAAGAAAAAAAAAAAATTTCCAGTATAAACTGAAATTATTGTGTCATCGTGTTTGTATACGGTAGACCGATAAGAGTAGCCTGTATGCGAACGTTAGTATGTGAAAAAAAAAATTTTCAGTAAAAACTGAAGTTATGGTGTCTACGTGTTTGTATACGGTAGGCTGATAAGAGTAGCCTGTATGAGAACGTTAATTTGAGAAAAACAAAATTTTCAGTAAAAACTGAAATTATGGTGTCATCGTGTTTGTGTACGGTAGACCGATAAGAGTAGCCTGTATGACAACATTGATTTAAGAAAAAAAAAAATTTCCAGTATAAACTGAAATTATGGTGTCTACGTGTTTGTATACGGTAGGCTGATAAGAGTAGCCTGTATGAGACCGTTAATTTAAGAAAAGAAAAATTTTAAGTAAAAACTGAAGTTATGGTGTCTACGTGTTTGTATACGGTAGGCTGATAAGAGTAGCCTGTATGAGAACGTTAATTTGAGAAAAAAAAATTTTTCAGTAAAAACTGAAATTATGGTGTCATCGTGTTTGTATACGGTAGACCGATAAGAGTAGCCTGTATGAGAACGTTAATTTGAGAAAAGCAAAATTTTCAGTAAAAACTGAAATTATGGTGTCATCATGTTCGTATACAGTAGGCTGACACTGGTAGCATGTATGAGACAGCTATTTCGGGAAATAATTTTTTTCAGTGAATACAGATATTATGCTGTGTTTGTGTTTGTATACGGTAAGCCGATAAGAGTAGCCTGTATGAGAACGTTAATTTAAAAACAAAAAATTTCCAGTATAAACTGAAATTATGGTGTCATAGTGTTTGTATACGGTAGGCTGATAAGAGTAGCCTGTATGAGAACGTCAATTTGAGAAAAAAAAATTTTCAGTGAAAACTGAAATTATGGTGTCATCGTGTTTGTATACGGTAGGCTGATAAGAGTAGCCTGTATGAGAACGTTAATTTAAGAAAAAAAAAATTTTCAGTAAAAACTGAAGTTATGGTGTCTACGTGTTTGTATACGGTAGGCCGATAAGAGTAGCCTGTATGAGAACGTTAATTTAAAAACAAAAAATTTCCAGTATAAACTGAAATTATGGTGTCTACGTGTTTGTATACGGTAGGCTGATAAGAGTAGCCTGTATGAGAACGTCAATTTGAGAAAAAAAAATTTTCAGTGAAAACTGAAATTATGGTGTCATCGTGTTTGTATACGGTAGGCTGATAAGAGTAGCCTGTATGAGAACGTTATTTTAAAAAAAAAAGTTTTCAGTAAAAACTGAAATTATGGTGTCATCGTGTTTGTATACGTTAGACCGAAAAGAGTAGCCTGTATGAGAACGTTAATTTGAGAAAAAAAAAATTTTCAGTAAAAACTGAAATTATGGTGTCATCGTGTTTGTATACGGTAGACCGATAAAAGTAGCCTGTATGAGAACGTTAATTTGACAAAAAAAAAATTTTCAATAAAAACTGAAGTTATGGTGTCTACGTGTTTGTATACGGTAGGCTGATAAGAGTAGCCTGTATGAGAACGTTAATTTGAGAAAAACAAAATTTTCAATAAAAACTGAAGTTATGGTGTCTACGTGTTTGTATACGGTAGGCTGATAAGAGTAGCCTGTATGAGAACGTTAATTTAAGAAAAAAAAAATTTTCAGTAAAAACTGAAGTTATGGTGTCTACGTGTTTGTATACGGTAGGCTGATAAGAGTAGCCTGTATGAGAACGTTAATTTGAGAAAAAAGAAGTTTTCATTAAAAACTGAAATTATGGTGTCATCGTGTTTGTATACGCTAGACCGATAAGAGTAGCCTGTATGAGAACGTTAATTTGAGAAAAAAAAAATTTTCAGTAAAAACTGAAATTATGGTGTCTACGTGTTTGTATACGGTAGGCTGATAAGAGTAGCCTGTATGAGAACGTTAATTTGAGAAAAAAAAAGTTTTCAGTAAAAACTGAAATTATGGTGTCATCGTGCTTGTATACGCTAGACCGATAAGAGTAGCCTGTATGAGAACGTTAATTTGAGAAAAACAAAATTTTCAGTAAAAATGAAATTATGGTTTCATCGTGTTTGCATACGGTAGGCTGATAAGAGTAGCCAGTATGAGAACGTTAATTTAAGAAAAAAAAAATTTGCAGTAAAAACTGAAGTTATGGTGTCTACGTGTTTGTATACGGTAGGCTGATAAGCGTAGCCTGTATGAGAACGTTAATTTGAAAAAAAAAAATTTTCAGTAAAAACTGAAATTATGGTGTCATCGTGTTTGTATACTGTAGGCCGATAAGAGTAGCCAATATGAGAACGTTAATTTGAGAAAAAAAATTTTCAGTAAAAACTGAAGTTATGGTGTCTACGTGTTTGTATACGGTGGGCTGATAAGAGTAGCCTGTATGAGAACGTTAATTTAAGAAAAAAAAAATTTTCAGTAAAAACTGAAATTATGGTGTCATCGTGTTTGTAAACGGTAGACCAATAAGAGTAGCCAGTACGAGAACGTTGAATTAAGAAAAAAAAATTTTCAGTAAAAACTGAAGTTATGGTGTCTACGTGTTTGTATACGTTAGGCTGATAAGAGTAGCCTGTATGAGAACGTTAATTTGAGAAAAACAAAATTTTCAGTAAAAACTTAACTTATAGTGTCTACGTGTTTGTATACGGTAGGCTGATAAGAGTAGCCTGTATGAGAACGTTGATTTAAGAAAAAATAAAAAATTTCCAGTATAAACTGAAATTATGGTGTCATCGTGTTTGTATACTGTAGGCCGATAAGAGTAGCCTGTATGAGAACATTAATTTGAGAAAAACAAAATTTCCAGTATAAACCTAAATTATGGTGTCATCGTGTTTGTATACGATAGACCGATAAGAGTAGCCAGTATGAGAACGTTGATTTAAGAAAAAAAAAATTTCCAGTATAAACTGAAATTATGGTGTCATCGTTTTTGTATACGGTAGACCGATAAGAGTATCCTGTATGAGAACGTTAATTTAAGAAAAAAAAATTTTCAGCAAAATCTGAAGTTATGGTGTCTACGTGTTTGTATACGTTAGGCTGATAAGGTAGCCTGTATGAGAACGTTAATTTGACAAAAAAAATTTTCAATAAAAACTGAAGTTATGATGTCTACGTGTTTGTATACGGTAGGCTGATAAGAGTAGCCTGTATGAGAACGTTAATTTGACAAAAAAAAATTTTCAGTAAAAACTGAAGTTATGGTGTCTACGTCTTTGTATACGTTAGGCTGAAAAGAGTAGCCTGTATGAGAACGTTAATTTGAGAAAAACAAAATTTTCAGTAAAAACTTAACTTATAGTGTCTACGTGTTTGTATACGGTAGGCTGATAAGAGTAGCCTGTATGAGAACGTTAATTTAAAAAAAGAAAAATTTTCAGTAAAAACTGAAGTTATGGTGTCTACGTGTTTGTATACAGTAGGCTGATAAGAGTAGCCTGTATGAGAACGTTAATTTGAGAAAAAAATTTTTCAGTAAAAACTGAAATTATGGTGTCTACGTGTTTGTATACGATAGGCTGATAAGAGTAGCCTGTATGAGAACGTTAATTTGAGAAAAACAAAATTTTCAGTAAAAACTGAAATTATGGTGTCATCGTGTTTGTATACGGTAGCCCGATAAGAGTAGCCTGTATGAGAACGTTAATTTGAGAAAAAATAAAAAATTTCCAGTATAAACTGAAATTATGGTGTCATCGTGTTTGTATACTGTAGGCCGATAAGAGTAGCCTGTATGAGAACATTAATTTGAGAAAAACAAAATTTCCAGTATAAACCTAAATTATGGTGTCATTGTGTTTGTATACGATAGATCGATAAGAGTAGCCAGCATGAGAACGTTGATTTAAGAAAAAAAAAATTTCCAGTATAAACTGAAATTATGGTGTCATCGTGTTTGTATACGGTAGACCGATAAGAGTAGCCTGTATGAGAACGTTAATTTGAGAAAAACAAAATTTCCAGTAAAAACTGAAGTTATGGTGTCTACGTGTTTGTATACGGTAGGCTGATAAGAGTAGCCTGTATGAGAACGTTAATTTGAGAAAAAAAAATTTTTCAGTAAAAACTGAAACTATGGTGTTTACGTGTTTGTATACGATAGGCTGATAAGAGTAGCCTGTATGAGAACGTTAATTTGAGAAAAACAAAATTTTCAGTAAAAACTGAAATTATGGTGTCATCGTGTTTGTATACGGTAGCCCGATAAGAGTAGCCTGTATGAGAACGTTAATTTGAGAAAAACAAAATTTTCAGTAAAAACTGAAATTATGGTGTCATCGTGTTTGTGTACGGTAGACCGATAAGAGTAGCCTGTATGACAACATTGATTTAAGAAAAAAAAAAAATTTCCAGTATAAACTGAAATTATTGTGTCATCGTGTTTGTATACGGTAGACCGATAAGAGTAGCCTGTATGCGAACGTTAGTATGTGAAAAAAAAAATTTTCAGTAAAAACTGAAGTTATGGTGTCTACGTGTTTGTATACGGTAGGCTGATAAGAGTAGCCTGTATGAGAACGTTAATTTGAGAAAAAAAAATTTTTCAGTAAAAACTGAAATTATGGTGTCATCGTGTTTGTATACGCTAGACCGATAAGAGTAGCCTGTATGAGAACGTTAATTTGAGAAAAAAAAAATTTTCAGTAAAAACTGAAATTATGGTGTCATCGTGTTTGTATACGCTAGACCGATAAGAGTAGCCTGTATGAGAACGTTAATTTGAGAAAAACAAAATTTTCAGTAAAAACTGAAATTATGGTTTCATCGTGTTTGTATACGGTAGACCGATAAGAGTAGCCAGTATGAGAACGTTAATTTAAGAAAAAAAAAATTTTCAGTAAAAACAGAAGTTATGGTGTCTACGTGTTTGTATACGATAGGCTGATAAGAGTAGCCTGTATGAGAACGTTAATTTGAGAAAAAAAAAATTTTCAGTAAAAACTGAAATTATGGTGTCATCGTGTTTGTATACTGTAGGCCGATAAGAGTAGCCAATATAAGAACGTTAATTTGAGAAAAAAAATTTTCAGTAAAAACTGAAGTTATGGTGTCTACGTGTTTGTATACGGTGAGCTGATAAGAGTAGCCTGTATGAGAACGTTAATTTAAGAAAAAAAAAATTTTCAGTAAAAACTGAAGTTATGGTGTCTACGTGTTTGTATACGTTAGGCTGATAAGGTAGCCTGTATGAGAACGTTAATTTGACAAAAAAAATTTTCAATAAAAACTGAAGTTATGGTGTCTACGTGTTTGTATACGGTAGGCTGATAAGAGTAGCCTGTATGAGAACGTTAATTTGACAAAAAAAAATTTTCAGTAAAAACTGAAGTTATGGTGTCTACGTGTTTGTATACGTTAGGCTGATAAGAGTAGCCTGTACGAGAACGTTAATTTGAGAAAAACAAAATTTTCAGTAAAAACTTAACTTATAGTGTCTACGTGTTTGTATACGGTAGGCTGATAAGAGTAGCCTGTATGAGAACGTTAATTTAAAAAAAGAAAAATTTTCAGTAAAAACTGAAGTTATGGTGTCTACGTGTTTGTATACAGTAGGCTGATAAGAGTAGCCTGTATGAGAACGTTAATTTGAGAAAAAAATTTTTCAGTAAAAACTGAAATTATGGTGTCTACGTGTTTGTATACGGTAGGCTGATAAGAGTAGCCTGTATGAGAACATTGATTTAAGAAAAAATAAAAAATTTCCAGTATAAACTGAAATTATGGTGTCATCGTGTTTGTATACTGTAGGCCGATAAGAGTAGCCTGTATGAGAACATTAATTTGAGAAAAACAAAATTTCCAGTATAAACCTAAATTATGGTGTCATCGTGTTTGTATACGATAGACCGATAAGAGTAGCCAGTATGAGAACGTTGATTTAAGAAAAAAAAAATTTCCAGTATAAACTGAAATTATGGTGTCATCGTGTTTGTATACGGTAGACCGATAAGAGTAGCCTGTATGAGAACGTTAATTTGAGAAAAACAAAATTTCCAGTAAAAACTGAAGTTATGGTGTCTACGTGTTTGTATACGGTAGGCTGATAAGAGTAGCCTGTATGAGAACGTTAATTTGAGAAAAAAAAATTTTTCAGTAAAAACTGAAACTATGGTGTTTACGTGTTTGTATACGATAGGCTGATAAGAGTAGCCTGTATGAGAACGTTAATTTGAGAAAAACAAAATTTTCAGTAAAAACTGAAATTATGGTGTCATCGTGTTTGTATACGGTAGCCCGATAAGAGTAGCCTGTATGAGAACGTTAATTTGAGAAAAAAAATTTTCAGTAAAAACTGAAGTTATGGTGTCTACGTGTTTGTATACGGTGGGCTGATAAGAGTAGCCTGTATGAGAACGTTAATTTAAGAAAAAAAAAATTTTCAGTAAAAACTGAAGTTATGGTGTCTACGTGTTTGTATACGTTAGGCTGATAAGGTAGCCTGTATGAGAACGTTAATTTGACAAAAAAAATTTTCAATAAAAACTGAAGTTATGGTGTCTACGTGTTTGTATACGGTAGGCTGATAAGAGTAGCCTGTATGAGAACGTTAATTTGACAAAAAAAAATTTTCAGTAAAAACTGAAGTTATGGTGTCTACGTGTTTGTATACGTTAGGCTGATAAGAGTAGCCTGTACGAGAACGTTAATTTGAGAAAAACAAAATTTTCAGTAAAAACTTAACTTATAGTGTCTACGTGTTTGTATACGGTAGGCTGATAAGAGTAGCCTGTATGAGAACGTTAATTTAAAAAAAGAAAAATTTTCAGTAAAAACTGAAGTTATGGTGTCTACGTGTTTGTATACAGTAGGCTGATAAGAGTAGCCTGTATGAGAACGTTAATTTGAGAAAAAAATTTTTCAGTAAAAACTGAAATTATGGTGTCTACGTGTTTGTATACGGTAGGCTGATAAGAGTAGCCTGTATGAGAACATTGATTTAAGAAAAAATAAAAAATTTCCAGTATAAACTGAAATTATGGTGTCATCGTGTTTGTATACTGTAGGCCGATAAGAGTAGCCTGTATGAGAACATTAATTTGAGAAAAACAAAATTTCCAGTATAAACCTAAATTATGGTGTCATCGTGTTTGTATACGATAGACCGATAAGAGTAGCCAGTATGAGAACGTTGATTTAAGAAAAAAAAAATTTCCAGTATAAACTGAAATTATGGTGTCATCGTGTTTGTATACGGTAGACCGATAAGAGTAGCCTGTATGAGAACGTTAATTTGAGAAAAACAAAATTTCCAGTAAAAACTGAAGTTATGGTGTCTACGTGTTTGTATACGGTAGGCTGATAAGAGTAGCCTGTATGAGAACGTTAATTTGAGAAAAAAAAATTTTTCAGTAAAAACTGAAACTATGGTGTTTACGTGTTTGTATACGATAGGCTGATAAGAGTAGCCTGTATGAGAACGTTAATTTGAGAAAAACAAAATTTTCAGTAAAAACTGAAATTATGGTGTCATCGTGTTTGTATACGGTAGCCCGATAAGAGTAGCCTGTATGAGAACGTTAATTTGAGAAAAACAAAATTTTCAGTAAAAACTGAAATTATGGTGTCATCGTGTTTGTGTACGGTAGACCGATAAGAGTAGCCTGTATGACAACATTGATTTAAGAAAAAAAAAAAATTTCCAGTATAAACTGAAATTATTGTGTCATCGTGTTTGTATACGGTAGACCGATAAGAGTAGCCTGTATGCGAACGTTAGTATGTGAAAAAAAAAATTTTCAGTAAAAACTGAAGTTATGGTGTCTACGTGTTTGTATACGGTAGGCTGATAAGAGTAGCCTGTATGAGAACGTTAATTTGAGAAAAAAAAATTTTTCAGTAAAAACTGAAATTATGGTGTCATCGTGTTTGTATACGGTAGACCGATAAGAGTAGCCTGTATGAGAACGTTAATTTGAGAAAAACAAAATTTTCAGTAAAAACTGAAATTATGGTGTCATCGTGTTTGTGTACGGTAGACCGATAAGAGTAGCCTGTATGACAACATTGATTTAAGAAAAAAAAAAATTTCCAGTATAAACTGAAATTATGGTGTCTACGTGTTTGTATACGGTAGGCTGATAAGAGTAGCCTGTATGAGACCGTTAATTTAAGAAAAGAAAAATTTTAAGTAAAAACTGAAGTTATGGTGTCTACGTGTTTGTATACGGTAGGCTGATAAGAGTAGCCTGTATGAGAACGTTAATTTGAGAAAAAAAAATTTTTCAGTAAAAACTGAAATTATGGTGTCATCGTGTTTGTATACGGTAGACCGATAAGAGTAGCCTGTATGAGAACGTTAATTTGAGAAAAGCAAAATTTTCAGTAAAAACTGAAATTATGGTGTCATCATGTTCGTATACGGTAGACTGACACTGGTAGCATGTATGAGACAGCTATTTCGGGAAATAATTTTTTTCAGTGAATACAGATATTATGCTGTGTTTGTGTTTGTATACGGTAAGCCGATAAGAGTAGCCTGTATGAGAACGTTAATTTAAAAACAAAAAATTTCCAGTATAAACTGAAATTATGGTGTCATAGTGTTTGTATACGGTAGGCTGATAAGAGTAGCCTGTATGAGAACGTCAATTTGAGAAAAAAAAATTTTCAGTGAAAACTGAAATTATGGTGTCATCGTGTTTGTATACGGTAGGCTGATAAGAGTAGCCTGTATGAGAACGTTAATTTAAGAAAAAAAAAATTTTCAGTAAAAACTGAAGTTATGGTGTCTACGTGTTTGTATACGGTAGGCCGATAAGAGTAGCCTGTATGAGAACGTTAATTTAAAAACAAAAAATTTCCAGTATAAACTGAAATTATGGTGTCTACGTGTTTGTATACGGTAGGCTGATAAGAGTAGCCTGTATGAGAACGTCAATTTGAGAAAAAAAAATTTTCAGTGAAAACTGAAATTATGGTGTCATCGTGTTTGTATACGGTAGGCTGATAAGAGTAGCCTGTATGAGAACGTTATTTTAAAAAAAAAAGTTTTCAGTAAAAACTGAAATTATGGTGTCATCGTGTTTGTATACGTTAGACCGAAAAGAGTAGCCTGTATGAGAACGTTAATTTGAGAAAAAAAAAATTTTCAGTAAAAACTGAAATTATGGTGTCATCGTGTTTGTATACGGTAGACCGATAAAAGTAGCCTGTATGAGAACGTTAATTTGACAAAAAAAAAATTTTCAATAAAAACTGAAGTTATGGTGTCTACGTGTTTGTATACGGTAGGCTGATAAGAGTAGCCTGTATGAGAACGTTAATTTGAGAAAAACAAAATTTTCAATAAAAACTGAAGTTATGGTGTCTACGTGTTTGTATACGGTAGGCTGATAAGAGTAGCCTGTATGAGAACGTTAATTTAAGAAAAAAAAAATTTTCAGTAAAAACTGAAGTTATGGTGTCTACGTGTTTGTATACGGTAGGCTGATAAGAGTAGCCTGTATGAGAACGTTAATTTGAGAAAAAAGAAGTTTTCATTAAAAACTGAAATTATGGTGTCATCGTGTTTGTATACGCTAGACCGATAAGAGTAGCCTGTATGAGAACGTTAATTTGAGAAAAAAAAAATTTTCAGTAAAAACTGAAATTATGGTGTCTACGTGTTTGTATACGGTAGGCTGATAAGAGTAGCCTGTATGAGAACGTTAATTTGAGAAAAAAAAAGTTTTCAGTAAAAACTGAAATTATGGTGTCATCGTGCTTGTATACGCTAGACCGATAAGAGTAGCCTGTATGAGAACGTTAATTTGAGAAAAACAAAATTTTCAGTAAAAATGAAATTATGGTTTCATCGTGTTTGCATACGGTAGGCTGATAAGAGTAGCCAGTATGAGAACGTTAATTTAAGAAAAAAAAAATTTGCAGTAAAAACTGAAGTTATGGTGTCTACGTGTTTGTATACGGTAGGCTGATAAGCGTAGCCTGTATGAGAACGTTAATTTGAAAAAAAAAAATTTTCAGTAAAAACTGAAATTATGGTGTCATCGTGTTTGTATACTGTAGGCCGATAAGAGTAGCCAATATGAGAACGTTAATTTGAGAAAAAAAATTTTCAGTAAAAACTGAAGTTATGGTGTCTACGTGTTTGTATACGGTGGGCTGATAAGAGTAGCCTGTATGAGAACGTTAATTTAAGAAAAAAAAAATTTTCAGTAAAAACTGAAATTATGGTGTCATCGTGTTTGTAAACGGTAGACCAATAAGAGTAGCCAGTACGAGAACGTTGATTTAAGAAAAAAAAATTTTCAGTAAAAACTGAAGTTATGGTGTCTACGTGTTTGTATACGTTAGGCTGATAAGAGTAGCCTGTATGAGAACGTTAATTTGAGAAAAACAAAATTTTCAGTAAAAACTTAACTTATAGTGTCTACGTGTTTGTATACGGTAGGCTGATAAGAGTAGCCTGTATGAGAACGTTGATTTAAGAAAAAATAAAAAATTTCCAGTATAAACTGAAATTATGGTGTCATCGTGTTTGTATACTGTAGGCCGATAAGAGTAGCCTGTATGAGAACATTAATTTGAGAAAAACAAAATTTCCAGTATAAACCTAAATTATGGTGTCATCGTGTTTGTATACGATAGACCGATAAGAGTAGCCAGTATGAGAACGTTGATTTAAGAAAAAAAAAATTTCCAGTATAAACTGAAATTATGGTGTCATCGTTTTTGTATACGGTAGACCGATAAGAGTATCCTGTATGAGAACGTTAATTTAAGAAAAAAAAATTTTCAGCAAAAACTGAAGTTATGGTGTCTACGTGTTTGTATACGTTAGGCTGATAAGGTAGCCTGTATGAGAACGTTAATTTGACAAAAAAAATTTTCAATAAAAACTGAAGTTATGATGTCTACGTGTTTGTATACGGTAGGCTGATAAGAGTAGCCTGTATGAGAACGTTAATTTGACAAAAAAAAATTTTCAGTAAAAACTGAAGTTATGGTGTCTACGTCTTTGTATACGTTAGGCTGAAAAGAGTAGCCTGTATGAGAACGTTAATTTGAGAAAAACAAAATTTTCAGTAAAAACTTAACTTATAGTGTCTACGTGTTTGTATACGGTAGGCTGATAAGAGTAGCCTGTATGAGAACGTTAATTTAAAAAAAGAAAAATTTTCAGTAAAAACTGAAGTTATGGTGTCTAAGTGTTTGTATACAGTAGGCTGATAAGAGTAGCCTGTATGAGAACGTTAATTTGAGAAAAAAATTTTTCAGTAAAAACTGAAATTATGGTGTCTACGTGTTTGTATACGATAGGCTGATAAGAGTAGCCTGTATGAGAACGTTAATTTGAGAAAAACAAAATTTTCAGTAAAAACTGAAATTATGGTGTCATCGTGTTTGTATACGGTAGCCCGATAAGAGTAGCCTGTATGAGAACGTTAATTTGAGAAAAAATAAAAAATTTCCAGTATAAACTGAAATTATGGTGTCATCGTGTTTGTATACTGTAGGCCGATAAGAGTAGCCTGTATGAGAACATTAATTTGAGAAAAACAAAATTTCCAGTATAAACCTAAATTATGGTGTCATTGTGTTTGTATACGATAGACCGATAAGAGTAGCCAGCATGAGAACGTTGATTTAAGAAAAAAAAAAATTTCCAGTATAAACTGAAATTATGGTGTCATCGTGTTTGTATACGGTAGACCGATAAGAGTAGCCTGTATGAGAACGTTAATTTGAGAAAAAAAAATTTTTCAGTAAAAACTGAAACTATGGTGTCTACGTGTTTGTATACGATAGGCTGATAAGAGTAGCCTGTATGAGAACGTTAATTTGAGAAAAACAAAATTTTCAGTAAAAACTGAAATTATGGTGTCATCGTGTTTGTATACGGTAGCCCGATAAGAGTAGCCTGTATGAGAACGTTAATTTGAGAAAAACAAAATTTTCAGTAAAAACTGAAATTATGGTGTCATCGTGTTTTTGTGTACGGTAGACCGATAAGAGTAGCCTGTATGACAACATTGATTTAAGAAAAAAAAAAAATTTTCAGTATAAACTGAAATTATTGTGTCATCGTGTTTGTATACGGTAGACCGATAAGAGTAGCCTGTATGCGAACGTTAGTATGAGAAAAAAAAAAAATTTCAGTAAAAACTGAAGTTATGGTGTCTACGTGTTTGTATACGGTAGGCTGATAAGAGTAGCCTGTATGAGACCGTTAATTTAAGAAAAGAAAAATTTTAAGTAAAAACTGAAGTTATGGTGTCTACGTGTTTGTATACGGTAGGCTGATAAGAGTAGCCTGTATGAGACCGTTAATTTAAGAAAAGAAAAATTTTAAGTAAAAACTGAAGTTATGGTGTCTACGTGTTTGTATACGGTAGGCTGATAAGAGTAGCCTGTATGAGAACGTTAATTTGAGAAAAAAAAATTTTTCAGTAAAAACTGAAATTATGGTGTCATCGTGTTTGTATACGGTAGACCGACAAGAGTAGCCTGTATGAGAACGTTAATTTGAGAAAAGCAAAATTTTCAGTAAAAACTGAAATTATGGTGTCATCGTGTTTGTGTACGGTAGACCGATAAGAGTAGCCTGTATGACAACATTGATTTAAGAAAAAAAAAAAATTTCCAGTATAAACTGAAATTATTGTGTCATCGTGTTTGTATACGGTAGACCGATAAGAGTAGCCTGTATGCGAACGTTAGTATGTGAAAAAAAAAATTTTCAGTAAAAACTGAAGTTATGGTGTCTACGTGTTTGTATACGGTAGGCTGATAAGAGTAGCCTGTATGAGACCGTTAATTTAAGAAAAGAAAAATTTTAAGTAAAAACTGAAGTTATGGTGTCTACGTGTTTGTATACGGTAGGCTGATACGAGTAGCCTGTATGAGAACGTTAATTTGAGAAAAAAAAATTTTTCAGTAAAAACTGAAATTATGGTATCATCGTGTTTGTATACGGTAGACCGATAAGAGTAGCCTGTATGAGAACGTTAATTTGAGAAAAGCAAAATTTTCAGTAAAAACTGAAATTATGGTGTCATAGTGTTTGTATACGGTAGACCGATAAGAGTAGCCAGTATGAGAACGTTGATTTAAGAAAAAAAAAAATTTCCAGTATAAACTGAAATTATGGTGTCATCGTGTTTGTATACGGTAGGCTGATAAGAGTAGCCTGTATGAGAACGTTAATTTAAGAAAAAAAAAATTTTCAGTAAAAACTGAAGTTATGGTGTCTACGTGTTTGTATACGGTAGGCTGATAAGAGTAGCCTGTATGAGAACGTCAATTTGAGAAAAAAAAATTTTCAGTGAAAACTGAAATTATGGTGTCATCGTGTTTGTATACGGTAGGCTGATAAGAGTAGCCTGTATGAGAACGTTATTTTAAAAAAAAAAGTTTTCAGTAAAAACTGAAATTATGGTGTCATCGTGTTTGTATACGTTAGACCGAAAAGAGTAGCCTGTATGAGAACGTTAATTTGAGAAAAAAAAAATTTTCAGTAAAAACTGAAATTATGGTGTCATCGTGTTTTTGTGTACGGTAGACCGATAAGAGTAGCCTGTATGACAACATTGATTTAAGAAAAAAAAAAAATTTCCAGTATAAACTGAAATTATTGTGTCATCGTGTTTGTATACGGTAGACCGATAAGAGTAGCCTGTATGCGAACGTTAGTATGAGAAAAAAAAAAATTTCAGTAAAAACTGAAGTTATGGTGTCTACGTGTTTGTATACGGTAGGCTGATAAGAGTAGCCTGTATGACAACATTGATTTAAGAAAAAAAAAAAATTTCCAGTATAAACTGAAATTATTGTGTCATCGTGTTTGTATACGGTAGACCGATAAGAGTAGCCTGTATGCGAACGTTAGTATGTGAAAAAAAAAATTTTCAGTAAAAACTGAAGTTATGGTGTCTACGTGTTTGTATACGGTAGGCTGATAAGAGTAGCCTGTATGAGACCGTTAATTTAAGAAAAGAAAAATTTTAAGTAAAAACTGAAGTTATGGTGTCTACGTGTTTGTATACGGTAGGCTGATAAGAGTAGCCTGTATGAGAACGTTAATTTGAGAAAAAAAAATTTTTCAGTAAAAACTGAAATTATGGTATCATCGTGTTTGTATACGGTAGGCTGATAAGAGTAGCCTGTATGAGAACGTTAATTTGAGAAAAAAAAATTTTTCAGTAAAAACTGAAATTATGGTGTCATCGTGTTTGTATACGGTAGACCGATAAGAGTAGCCTGTATGAGAACGTTAATTTGAGAAAAGCAAAATTTTCAGTAAAAACTGAAATTATGGTGTCATCGTGTTTGTGTACGGTAGACCGATAAGAGTAGCCTGTATGACAACATTGATTTAAGAAAAAAAAAAAATTTCCAGTATAAACTGAAATTATTGTGTCATCGTGTTTGTATACGGTAGACCGATAAGAGTAGCCTGTATGCGAACGTTAGTATGTGAAAAAAAAAATTTTCAGTAAAAACTGAAGTTATGGTGTCTACGTGTTTGTATACGGTAGGCTGATAAGAGTAGCCTGTATGAGACCGTTAATTTAAGAAAAGAAAAATTTTAAGTAAAAACTGAAGTTATGGTGTCTACGTGTTTGTATACGGTAGGCTGATAAGAGTAGCCTGTATGAGAACGTTAATTTGAGAAAAAAAAATTTTTCAGTAAAAACTGAAATTATGGTATCATCGTGTTTGTATACGGTAGACCGATAAGAGTAGCCTGTATGAGAACGTTAATTTGAGAAAAGCAAAATTTTCAGTAAAAACTGAAATTATGGTGTCATAGTGTTTGTATACGGTAGACCGATAAGAGTAGCCAGTATGAGAACGTTGATTTAAGAAAAAAAAAAATTTCCAGTATAAACTGAAATTATGGTGTCATCGTGTTTGTATACGGTAGGCTGATAAGAGTAGCCTGTATGAGAACGTTAATTTAAGAAAAAAAAAATTTTCAGTAAAAACTGAAGTTATGGTGTCTACGTGTTTGTATACGGTAGGCTGATAAGAGTAGCCTGTATGAGAACGTCAATTTGAGAAAAAAAAATTTTCAGTGAAAACTGAAATTATGGTGTCATCGTGTTTGTATACGGTAGGCTGATAAGAGTAGCCTGTATGAGAACGTTATTTTAAAAAAAAAAGTTTTCAGTAAAAACTGAAATTATGGTGTCATCGTGTTTGTATACGTTAGACCGAAAAGAGTAGCCTGTATAAGAACGTTAATTTGAGAAAAAAAAAATTTTCAGTAAAAACTGAAATTATGGTGTCAT
This sequence comes from Bombylius discolor, assembly GCA_939192795.1. Taxonomy (NCBI): domain Eukaryota; kingdom Metazoa; phylum Arthropoda; class Insecta; order Diptera; family Bombyliidae; genus Bombylius; species Bombylius discolor. Next base: position 17,289,812 of record OW584242.1, read on the forward strand.
CGTGTTTGTATACGGTAGACCGATAAAAGTAGCCTGTATGAGAACGTTAATTTGACAAAAAAAAAAATTTTCAATAAAAACTGAAGTTATGGTGTCTACGTGTTTGTATACGGTAGGCTGATAAGAGTAGCCTGTATGAGAACGTTAATTTGACAAAAAAAAAATTTTCAATAAAAACTGAAGTTATGGTGTCTACGTGTTTGTATACGGTAGGCTGATAAGAGTAGCCTGTATGAGAACGTTAATTTAAGAAAAAAAAAATTTTCAGTAAAAACTGAAGTTATGGTGTCTACGTGTTTGTATACGGTAGGCTGATAAGAGTAGCCTGTATGAGAACGTTAGTATGAGAAAAAAAAAATTTTCAGTAAAAACTGAAGTTATGGTGTCTACGTGTTTGTATACGGTAGGCTGATAAGAGTAGCCTGTATGAGACCGTTAATTTAAGAAAAGAAAAATTTTAAGTAAAAACTGAAGTTATGGTGTCTACGTGTTTGTATACGGTAGGCTGATAAGAGTAGCCTGTATGAGAACGTTAATTTGAGAAAAAAAATTTTTTCAGTAAAAACTGAAATAATGGTGTCATCGTGTTTGTATACGGTAGGCTGATAAGAGTAGCCTGTATGAGAACGTTAATTTAAGAAAAAAAAAATTTTCAGTAAAAACTGAAGTTATGGTGTCTACGTGTTTGTATACGGTAGGCTGATAAGAGTAGCCTGTATGAGAACGTTAATTTGAGAAAAAAAAATTTTCAGTGAAAACTGAAATTATGGTGTCATCGTGTTTGTATACGGTAGGCTGATAAGAGTAGCCTGTATGAGAACGTTAATTTGAGAAAAACAAAATTTTCAGTAAAAACTGAAATAATGGTGTCATCGTGTTTGTATACGGTAGGCTGATAAGAGTAGCCTGTATGAGAACGTTAATTTAAGAAAAAAAAAATTTTCAGTAAAAACTGAAATTATGGTGTCTACGTGTTTGTATACGGTAGGCTGATAAGAGTAGCCTGTATGAGAACGTTAATTTGAGAAAAAAAAAGTTTTCAGTAAAAACTGAAATTATGGTGTCATCGTGTTTGTATACGCTAGACCGATAAGAGAAGCCTGTATGAGAACGTTAGTTTGAGAAAAACAAAATTTTCAGTAAAAACTGAAATTATGGTGTCATCGTGTTTGTATACTGTAGGCCGATAAGAGTAGCCAATATGAGAACGTTAATTTGAGAAAAAAAATTTTCAGTAAAAACTGAAGTTATGGTGTCTACGTGTTTGTATACGGTGGGCTGATAAGAGTAGCCTGTATGAGAACGTTAATTTAAGAAAAAAAAAATTTTCAGTAAAAACTGAAGTTATGGTGTCTACGTGTTTGTATACGTTAGGCTGATAAGGTAGCCTGTATGAGAACGTTAATTTGACAAAAAAAATTTTCAATAAAAACTGAAGTTATGGTGTCTACGTGTTTGTATACGGTAGGCTGATAAGAGTAGCCTGTATGAGAACGTTAATTTGACAAAAAAAAATTTTCAGTAAAAACTGAAGTTATGGTGTCTACGTGTTTGTATACGTTAGGCTGATAAGAGTAGCCTGTATGAGAACGTTAATTTGAGAAAAACAAAATTTTCAGTAAAAACTTAACTTATAGTGTCTACGTGTTTGTATACGGTAGGCTGATAAGAGTGGCCTGTATGAGAACGTTAATTTAAAAAAAGAAAAATTTTCAGTAAAAACTGAAGTTATGGTGTCTACGTGTTTGTATACAGTAGGCTGATAAGAGTAGCCTGTATGAGAACGTTAATTTGAGAAAAAAATTTTTCAGTAAAAACTGAAATTATGGTGTCTACGTGTTTGTATACGGTAGGCTGATAAGAGTAGCCTGTATGAGAACGTTGATTTAAGAAAAAATAAAAAATTTCCAGTATAAACTGAAATTATGGTGTCATCGTGTTTGTATACTGTAGGCCGATAGGAGTAGCCTGTATGAGAACATTAATTTGAGAAAAACAAAATTTCCAGTATAAACCTAAATTATGGTGTCATCGTGTTTGTATACGATAGACCGATAAGAGTAGCCAGTATGAGAACGTTGATTTAAGAAAAAAAAAATTTCCAGTATAAACTGAAATTATGGTGTCATCGTGTTTGTATACGGTACACCGATAAGAGTAGCCTGTATGAGAACGTTAATTTGAGAAAAAAAAATTTTCAGTAAAAACTGAAGTTATAGTGTCTACGTGGTTGTATACGGTAGGCTGATAAGAGTAGCCTGTATGAGAACGTTAATTTCAGAAAAAAAAATTTTTCAGTAAAAACTGAAACTATGGTGTCTACGTGTTTGTATACGATAGGCTGATAAGAGTAGCCTGTATGAGAACGTTAATTTGAGAAAAACAAAATTTTCAGTAAAAACTGAAATTATGGTGTCATCGTGTTTGTATACGGTAGCCCGATAAGAGTAGCCTGTATGAGAACGTTAATTTGAGAAAAACAAAATTTTCAGTAAAAACTGAAATTATGGTGTCATCGTGTTTGTGTACGGTAGACCGATAAGAGTAGCCTGTATGACAACATTGATTTAAGAAAAAAAAAAAATTTCCAGTATAAACTGAAATTATTGTGTCATCGTGTTTGTATACGGTAGACCGATAAGAGTAGCCTGTATGCGAACGTTAGTATGAGAAAAAAAAAATTTTCAGTAAAAACTGAAGTTATGGTGTCTACGTGTTTGTATACGGTAGGCTGATAAGAGTAGCCTGTGTGAGACCGGTAATTTAAGAAAAAAAAAATTTTAAGTAAAAACTGAAGCTATGGTGTCTACGTGTTTGTATACGGTAGGCTGATAAGAGTAGCCTGTATGAGAACGTTAATTTGAGAAAAAAAAATTTTTCAGTAAAAACTGAAATAATGGTGTCATCGTGTTTGTATACGGTAGGCTGATAAGAGTAGCCTGTATGAGAACGTTAATTTAAGAAAAAAAAAATTTTCAGTAAAAACTGAAGTTATGGTGTCTACGTGTTTGTATACGGTAGGCCGATAAGAGTAGCCTGTATGAGAACGTTAATTTAAAAACAAAAAATTTCCAGTATAAACTGAAATTATAGTGTCTACGTGTTTGTATACGGTAGGCTGATAAGAGTAGCCTGTATGAGAACGTTAATTTGAGAAAAAAAAATTTTCAGTGAAAACTGAAATTATGGTGTCATCATGTTTGTATACGGTAGGCTGATAAGAGTAGCCTGTATGAGAACGTTAATTTGAGAAAAACAAAATTTTCAGTAAAAACTGAAATTATGGTGTCATCGTGTTTGTATACGGTAGCCCGATAAGAGTAGCCTGTATGAGAACGTTAATTTGAGAAAAAAATTTTTCAGTAAAAACTGAAATTATGGTGTCTACGTGTTTGTATACGGTAGGCTGATAAGAGTAGCCTGTATGAGAACGTTGATTTAAGAAAAAATAAAAAATTTCCAGTATAAACTGAAATTATGGTGTCATCGTGTTTGTATACTGTAGGCCGATAAGAGTAGCCAGTATGAGAACGTTGATTTAAGAAAAAAAAAAATTTCCAGTATAAACTGAAATTATGGTGTCATCGTGTTTGTATACGGTAGGCTGATAAGAGTAGCCTGTATGAGAACGTTAATTTAAAAACAAAAAATTTCCAGTATAAACTGAAATTATGGTGTCTACGTGTTTGTATACGGTAGGCTGATAAGAGTAGCCTGTATGAGAACGTTAATTTGAGAAAAAAAAATTTTCAGTGAAAACTGAAATTATGGTGTCATCGTGTTTGTATACGGTAGGCTGATAAGAGTAGCCTGTATGAGAACGTTATTTTAAAAAAAAAAGTTTTCATTAAAAACTGAAATTATGGTGTCATCGTGTTTGTATACGTTAGACCGATAAGAGTAGCCTGTATGAGAACGTTAATTTGAGAAAAAAAAAATTTTCAGTAAAAACTGAAATTATGGTGTCATCGTGTTTGTATACGGTAGACCGATAAAAGTAGCCTGTATGAGAACGTTAATTTGACAAAAAAAAAATTTTCAATAAAAACTGAAGTTATGGTGTCTACGTGTTTGTATACGGTAGGCTGATAAGAGTTATAGCCTGTATGAGAACGTTAATTTGAGGAAAAAAAAGTTTTCAGTAAAAACTGAAATTATGGTGTCATCGTGTTTGTATACGCTAGACCGATAAGAGTATCCTGTATGAGAACGTTAATTTCAGAAAAAAAAAATTTTCAGTAAAAACTGAAATTATGGTGTCATCGTGTTTGTATACTGTAGACCGATAAGAGTAGCCTGTATGAGAACGTTAATTTGACAAAAAAAAAATTTTCAATAAAAACTGAAGTTATGGTGTCTACGTGTTTGTATACGGTAGGCTGATAAGAGTAGCCTGTATGAGAACGTTAATTTGACAAAAAAAAAATTTTCAATAAAAACTGAAGTTATGGTGTCTACGTGTTTGTATACGGTAGGCTGATAAGAGTAGCCTGTATGAGAACGTTAATTTAAGAAAAAAAAAATTTTCAGTAAAAACTGAAGTTATGGTGTCTACGTGTTTGTATACGGTAGGCTGATAAGAGTAGCCTGTATGAGAACGTTAGTATGAGAAAAAAAAAATTTTCAGTAAAAACTGAAGTTATGGTGTCTACGTGTTTGTATACGGTAGGCTGATAAGAGTAGCCTGTATGAGACCGTTAATTTAAGAAAAGAAAAATTTTAAGTAAAAACTGAAGTTATGGTGTCTACGTGTTTGTATACGGTAGGCTGATAAGAGTAGCCTGTATGAGAACGTTAATTTGAGAAAAAAAATTTTTTCAGTAAAAACTGAAATAATGGTGTCATCGTGTTTGTATACGGTAGGCTGATAAGAGTAGCCTGTATGAGAACGTTAATTTAAGAAAAAAAAAATTTTCAGTAAAAACTGAAGTTATGGTGTCTACGTGTTTGTATACGGTAGGCTGATAAGAGTAGCCTGTATGAGAACGTTAATTTGAGAAAAAAAAATTTTCAGTGAAAACTGAAATTATGGTGTCATCGTGTTTGTATACGGTAGGCTGATAAGAGTAGCCTGTATGAGAACGTTAATTTGAGAAAAACAAAATTTTCAGTAAAAACTGAAATAATGGTGTCATCGTGTTTGTATACGGTAGGCTGATAAGAGTAGCCTGTATGAGAACGTTAATTTAAGAAAAAAAAAATTTTCAGTAAAAAATGAAGTTATGGTGTCTACGTGGTTGTATACGGTAGGCTGATAAGAGTAGCCTGTATGAGAACGTTAATTTGAGAAAAAAAAATTTTTCAGTAAAAACTGAAACTATGGTGTCTACGTGTTTGTATACGATAGGCTGATAAGAGTAGCCTGTATGTGAACGTTAATTTGAGAAAAAAGAAGTTTTCAGTAAAAACTGAAATTATGGTGTCATCGTGTTTGTATACGCTAGACCGATAAGAGTAGCCTGTATGAGAACGTTAATTTGAGAAAAAAAAAATTTTCAGTAAAAACTGAAATTATGGTGTCTACGTGTTTGTATACGGTAGGCTGATAAGAGTAGCCTGTATGAGAACGTTAATTTGAGAAAAAAAAAGTTTTCAGTAAAAACTGAAATTATGGTGTCATCGTGTTTGTATACGCTAGACCGATAAGAGAAGCCTGTATGAGAACGTTAGTTTGAGAAAAACAAAATTTTCAGTAAAAACTGAAATTATGGTGTCATCGTGTTTGTATACTGTAGGCCGATAAGAGTAGCCAATATGAGAACGTTAATTTGAGAAAAAAAATTTTCAGTAAAAACTGAAGTTATGGTGTCTACGTGTTTGTATACGGTGGGCTGATAAGAGTAGCCTGTATGAGAACGTTAATTTAAGAAAAAAAAAATTTTCAGTAAAAACTGAAGTTATGGTGTCTACGTGTTTGTATACGTTAGGCTGATAAGGTAGCCTGTATGAGAACGTTAATTTGACAAAAAAAATTTTCAATAAAAACTGAAGTTATGGTGTCTACGTGTTTGTATACGGTAGGCTGATAAGAGTAGCCTGTATGAGAACGTTAATTTGACAAAAAAAAATTTTCAGTAAAAACTGAAGTTATGGTGTCTACGTGTTTGTATACGTTAGGCTGATAAGAGTAGCCTGTATGAGAACGTTAATTTGAGAAAAACAAAATTTTCAGTAAAAACTTAACTTATAGTGTCTACGTGTTTGTATACGGTAGGCTGATAAGAGTGGCCTGTATGAGAACGTTAATTTAAAAAAAGAAAAATTTTCAGTAAAAACTGAAGTTATGGTGTCTACGTGTTTGTATACAGTAGGCTGATAAGAGTAGCCTGTATGAGAACGTTAATTTGAGAAAAAAATTTTTCAGTAAAAACTGAAATTATGGTGTCTACGTGTTTGTATACGGTAGGCTGATAAGAGTAGCCTGTATGAGAACGTTGATTTAAGAAAAAATAAAAAATTTCCAGTATAAACTGAAATTATGGTGTCATCGTGTTTGTATACTGTAGGCCGATAGGAGTAGCCTGTATGAGAACATTAATTTGAGAAAAACAAAATTTCCAGTATAAACCTAAATAATGGTGTCATCGTGTTTGTATACGATAGACCGATAAGAGTAGCCAGTATGAGAACGTTGATTTAAGAAAAAAAAAATTTCCAGTATAAACTGAAATTATGGTGTCATCGTGTTTGTATACGGTACACCGATAAGAGTAGCCTGTATGAGAACGTTAATTTGAGAAAAAAAAATTTTCAGTAAAAACTGAAGTTATAGTGTCTACGTGGTTGTATACGGTAGGCTGATAAGAGTAGCCTGTATGAGAACGTTAATTTCAGAAAAAAAAATTTTTCAGTAAAAACTGAAACTATGGTGTCTACGTGTTTGTATACGATAGGCTGATAAGAGTAGCCTGTATGAGAACGTTAATTTGAGAAAAACAAAATTTTCAGTAAAAACTGAAATTATGGTGTCATCGTGTTTGTATACGGTAGCCCGATAAGAGTAGCCTGTATGAGAACGTTAATTTGAGAAAAACAAAATTTTCAGTAAAAACTGAAATTATGGTGTCATCGTGTTTGTGTACGGTAGACCGATAAGAGTAGCCTGTATGACAACATTGATTTAAGAAAAAAAAAAAATTTCCAGTATAAACTGAAATTATTGTGTCATCGTGTTTGTATACGGTAGACCGATAAGAGTAGCCTGTATGCGAACGTTAGTATGAGAAAAAAAAAATTTTCAGTAAAAACTGAAGTTATGGTGTCTACGTGTTTGTATACGGTAGGCTGATAAGAGTAGCCTGTGTGAGACCGGTAATTTAAGAAAAAAAAAATTTTAAGTAAAAACTGAAGCTATGGTGTCTACGTGTTTGTATACGGTAGGCTGATAAGAGTAGCCTGTATGAGAACGTTAATTTGAGAAAAAAAAATTTTTCAGTAAAAACTGAAATAATGGTGTCATCGTGTTTGTATACGGTAGGCTGATAAGAGTAGCCTGTATGAGAACGTTAATTTAAGAAAAAAAAAATTTTCAGTAAAAACTGAAGTTATGGTGTCTACGTGTTTGTATACGGTAGGCCGATAAGAGTAGCCTGTATGAGAACGTTAATTTAAAAACAAAAAATTTCCAGTATAAACTGAAATTATAGTGTCTACGTGTTTGTATACGGTAGGCTGATAAGAGTAGCCTGTATGAGAACGTTAATTTGAGAAAAAAAAATTTTCAGTGAAAACTGAAATTATGGTGTCATCGTGTTTGTATACGGTAGGCTGATAAGAGTAGCCTGTATGAGAACGTTAATTTGAGAAAAACAAAATTTTCAGTAAAAACTGAAATTATGGTGTCATCGTGTTTGTATACGGTAGCCCGATAAGAGTAGCCTGTATGAGAACGTTAATTTGAGAAAAAAATTTTTCAGTAAAAACTGAAATTATGGTGTCTACGTGTTTGTATACGGTAGGCTGATAAGAGTAGCCTGTATGAGAACGTTGATTTAAGAAAAAATAAAAAATTTCCAGTATAAACTGAAATTATGGTGTCATCGTGTTTGTATACTGTAGGCCGATAAGAGTAGCCAGTATGAGAACGTTGATTTAAGAAAAAAAAAAATTTCCAGTATAAACTGAAGTTATGGTGTCTACGTGTTTGTATACGGTAGGCTGATAAGAGTAGCCTGTATGAGAACGTTAATTTGAGAAAAAAAAATTTTTCAGTAAAAACTGAAATTAATGTGTCATCGTGTTTGTTTACGGTAGACCGATAAGAGTAGCCTGTATGAGAACGTTAATTTGAGAAAAGCAAAATTTTCAATAAAAACTGAAGTTATGGTGTCTACGTGTTTGTATACGGTAGGCTGATAAGAGTAGCCTGTATGACAACATTGATTTAAGAAAAAAAAAAATTTCCAGTATAAACTGAAATTATTGTGTCATCGTGTTTGTATACGGTAGACCGATAAGAGTAGCCTGTATGCGAACGTTAGTATGAGAAAAAAAAAATTTTCAGTAAAAACTGAAGTTATGGTGTCTACGTGTTTGTATACGGTAGGCTGATAAGAGTAGCCTGTATGAGAACGTTAATTTGAGAAAAAAAAATTTTTCCAGTATAAACTGAAATTATGGTGTCATCGTGTTTGTTTACGGTAGACCGATAAGAGTAGCCTGTATGAGAACGTTAATTTGAGAAAAGAAAAATTTTCAGTAAAAACTGAAATTATGGTGTCATCGTGTTTGTATACGTTAGACCGATAAGAGTAGCCAGTATGAGAACGTTGATTTAAGAAAAAAAAAAATTTCCAGTATAAACTGAAATTATGGTGTCATCGTGTTTGTATACGGTAGGCTGATAAGAGTAGCCTGTATGAGAACGTTAATTTAAGAAAAAAAAAATTTTCAGTAAAAACTGAAGTTATGGTGTCTACGTGTTTGTATACGGTAGGCCGATAAGAGTAGCCTGTATGAGAACGTTAATTTGAGAAAAGAAAAATTTTCAGTAAAAACTGAAATTATGGTGTCATCGTGTTTGTATACGTTAGACCGATAAGAGTAGCCAGTATGAGAACGTTGATTTAAGAAAAAAAAAAATTTCCAGTATAAACTGAAATTATGGTGTCATCGTGTTTGTATACGGTAGGCTGATAAGAGTAGCCTGTATGAGAACGTTAGTATGAGAAAAAAAAAATTTTCAGTAAAAACTGAAGTTATGGTGTCTACGTGTTTGTATACGGTAGGCTGATAAGAGTAGCCTGTATGAGAACGTTAATTTGAGAAAAAAAAATTTTTCAGTAAAAACTGAAATTAATGTGTCATCGTGTTTGTTTACGGTAGACCGATAAGAGTAGCCTGTATGAGAACGTTAATTTGAGAAAAGCAAAATTTTCAATAAAAACTGAAGTTATGGTGTCTACGTGTTTGTATACGGTAGGCTGATAAGAGTAGCCTGTATGACAACATTGATTTAAGAAAAAAAAAAATTTCCAGTATAAACTGAAATTATTGTGTCATCGTGTTTGTATACGGTAGACCGATAAGAGTAGCCTGTATGCGAACGTTAGTATGAGAAAAAAAAAATTTTCAGTAAAAACTGAAGTTATGGTGTCTACGTGTTTGTATACGGTAGGCTGATAAGAGTAGCCTGTATGAGAACGTTAATTTGAGAAAAAAAAATTTTTCCAGTATAAACTGAAATTATGGTGTCATCGTGTTTGTTTACGGTAGACCGATAAGAGTAGCCTGTATGAGAACGTTAATTTGAGAAAAGAAAAATTTTCAGTAAAAACTGAAATTATGGTGTCATCGTGTTTGTATACGTTAGACCGATAAGAGTAGCCAGTATGAGAACGTTGATTTAAGAAAAAAAAAAATTTCCAGTATAAACTGAAATTATGGTGTCATCGTGTTTGTATACGGTAGGCTGATAAGAGTAGCCTGTATGAGAACGTTAATTTAAGAAAAAAAAAATTTTCAGTAAAAACTGAAGTTATGGTGTCTACGTGTTTGTATACGGTAGGCCGATAAGAGTAGCCTGTATGAGAACGTTAATTTAAAAACAACAAATTTCCAGTATAAACCGAAATTATGGTGTCTACGTGTTTGTATACGGTAGGCTGATAAGAGTAGCCTGTATGAGAACGTTAATTTGAGAAAAAAAAATTTTCAGTGAAAACTGAAATTATGGTGTCATCGTGTTTGTATACGGTAGGCTGATAAGAGTAGCCTGTATGAGAACGTTATTTTAAAAAAAAAAAGTTTTCAGTAAAAACTGAAATTATGGTGTCATCGTGTTTGTATACGTTAGACCGATAAGAGTAGCCTGTATGAGAACGTTAATTTGAGAAAAAAAAAAATTTTCAGTAAAAACTGAAATTATGGTGTCATCGTGTTTGTATACGGTAGACCGATAAAAGTAGCCTGTATGAGAACGTTAATTTGACAAAAAAAAAATGTTCAATAAAAACTGAAGTTATGGTGTCTACGTGTTTGTATACGGTAGGCTGATAAGAGTAGCATGTATGAGAACGTTAATTTGAGGAAAAAAAAGTTTTCAGTAAAAACTGAAATTATGATGTCATCGTGTTTGTATACGCTAGACCGATAAGAGTAGCCTGTATGAGAAGGTTAATTTGAGAAAAAAAAAATTTTCAGTAAAAACTGAAATTATGGTGTCATCGTGTTTGTATACTGTAGGCCGATAAGAGTAGCCAGTATGAGAACGTTAATTTAAGAAGAAAAAAAAATTTCCAGTATAAACTGAAATTATGGTGTCTACGTGTTTGTATACGGTAGGCTGATAAGAGTAGCCTGTATGAGAACGTTAATTTGAGAAAAAAAAAATTTTCAGTAAAAACTGAAATTATGGTGTCTACGTGTTTGTATACGGTAGGCTGATAAGAGTAGCCTGTATGAGAACGTTAATTTGAGAAAAAAAAAGTTTTCAGTAAAAACTGAAATTATGGTGTCATCGTGTTTGTATACGCTAGACCGATAAGAGTAGCCTGTATGAGAACGTTAATTTGAGAAAAACAAAATTTTCAGTAAAAACTGAAATTATGGTTTCATCGTGTTTGTATACGGTAGACCGATAAGAGTAGCCAGTATGAGAACGTTAATTTGAGAAAAGAACAATTTTCAGTAAAAACTGAAGTTATGGTGTCTACGTGTTTGTATACGGTAGGCTGATAAGAGTAGCCTGTATGAGAACGTTAATTTGAGAAAAAAAAATTTTTCAGTAAAAACTGAAGTTATGGTGTGTACGTGTTTGTATACGGTAGGCTGATAAGAGTAGCCTGTATGAGAACGTTAATTTAAGAAAAAAAAAATGTTCAGTAAAAACTGAATTTATGGTGTCTACGTGTTTGTATACGGTAGGCTGCTAAGAGTAGCCTGTATGAGAACGTTAATTTGAGAAAAACAAAATTTTCAGTAAAAACTGAAATTATCGTGTCATCATGTTTGTATACGGTAGGCTGATAAGAGTAGCCTGTATGAGAACGTTAATTTGAGAAAAAAAAATTTTCAGTAAAAACTGAAATTATGGTGTCATCGTGATTGTATACGATAGACCGATAAGAGTAGGCTGTATGAGAACGTTGATTTAAGAAAGAAAAAAAAATTTCCAGTAAAAACTGAAATTATGGTGTCATCATGTTTGTATACGGTAGGCTGATAAGAGTAGCCTGTATGAGAACGTTAATTTGAGAAAAAAAAAATTTTCAGTAAAAACTGAAGTTATGGTGTCTACGTGTTTGTATACGGTAGGCTGATAAGAGTAGCCTGTATGAGAACGTTAATTTGAGAAAAACAAAATTTCCAGTAAAAACTGAAATTATGGTGTCATCGTGATTGTATACGGTAGACCGATAAGAGTAGCCTGTATGAGAACGTTGATTTAAGAAAAAAAAATATTTCAGTAAAAACTGAAGTTATGGTGTCTACGTGTTTGTATACGGTAGGCTGATAAGAGTAGCCTGTATGAGAACGTTAATTTGAGAAAAACAAAATTTCCAGTAAAAACTGAAATTATGGTGTCATCGTGATTGTATACGGTAGACCGATAAGAGTAGCCTGTATGAGAACGTAGATTTAAGAAAAAAAAAAAAATTTCCAGTATAAACTGAAATTATGGTGTCATCGTGTTTGTATACGGTAGACCGATAAGAGTAGCCAGTACGAGAACGTTGATTTAAGAAAAAAAAAATTTCCAGTATAAACTGAAATTATGGTGTCATCGTGTTTGTATACGGTAGACCGATAAGAGTAGCCAGTATGAGAACGTTGATTTAAGAAAAAAAAAATTTCCAGTATAAACTGAAATTATGGTGTCATCGTGTTTGTATATTGTAGGCCGATAAGAGTAGCCTGTATGCGAACGTTAATTTGAGAAAAAAAAAATTTTCAGTAAAAACTGAAGTTATGGTGTCTACGTGTTTGTATACGGTAGGCTGATAAGAGTAGCCTGTATGAGACCGTTAATTTAAGAAAAGAAAAATTTTAAGTAAAAACTGAAGTTATGGTGTCTACGTGTTTGTATACGGTTGACTGATAAGAGTAGCCTGTATGAGAACGTTAATTTGAGAAAAAAAAATTTTCAGTGAAAACTGAAATTATGGTGTCATCGTGTTTGTATACGGTAGGCTGATAAGAGTAGCCTGTATGAGAACGTTATTTTCAAAAAAAAAAGTTTTCAGTAAAAACTGAAATTATGGTGTCATCGTGTTTGTATACGTTAGACCGATAAGAGTAGCCTGTATGAGAACGTTAATTTGAGAAAAAAAAAATTTTCAGTAAAAACTGAAATTATGGTGTCATCGTGTTTGTATACGGTAGACCGATAAAAGTAGCCTGTATGAGAAAGTTAATTTGACAAAAAAAAAATTTTCAATAAAAACTGAAGTTATGGTGTCTACGTGTTTGTATACGGTAGGCTGATAAGAGTAGCCTGTATGAGAACGTTAATTTAAGAAAAAAAAAATTTTCAGTAAAAACTGAAGTTATGGTGTCTACGTGTTTGTATACGGTAGGCTGATAAGAGTAGCCTGTATGAGAACGTTAATTTGAGGAAAAAAAAGTTTTCAGTAAAAACTGAAATTATGGTGTCATCGTGTTTGTATACGCTAGACCGATAAGAGTAGCCTGTATGAGAACGTTAATTTGAGAAAAAAAAAATTTTCAGTAAAAACTGAAATTATGGTGTCATCGTTTTTGTATACTGTAGGCCGATAAGAGTAGCCAGTATGAGAACGTTAATTTAAGAAAAAAAAAATTTTCAGTAAAAACTGAAGTTATGGTGTCTACGTGCTTGTATACGTTAGGCTGATAAGAGTAGCCTGTATGAGAACGTTAATTTGAAAAAAAAAATTTTCAGTAAAAACTGAAGCTATGGTGTCTACGTGTTTGTATACGGTAGGCTGATAAGAGTAGCCTGTATAAGAACGTTAATTTGACAAAAAAAAAATTTTCAATAAAAACTGAAGTTATGGTGTCTACGTGTTTGTATATGGTAGGCTGATAAGAGTAGCCTGTATGAGAACGTTAATTTGAGAAAAAAAAAATGTTCAGTAAAAACTGAAGTTATGGTGTCATCGTGTTTGTATACGGTAGACCGATAGGAGTAGCCAGTATGAGAACGTTGATTTAAAAAAAAAAAAATTTCCAGTATAAACTGAAGTTATGGTGTCATCGTGTTTGTATACGGTAGGCTGATAAGAGTAGCCTGTATGAGAACGTTAATTTAAGAAAAGAAAAATTTTCAGTAAAAACTGAAGTTATGGTGTGTACGTGTTTGTATACGGTAGGCTGATAAGAGTCGCCTGTATGAGAAAGTTAATTTGAGAAAAAAAAAATTTCCAGCATAAACTGAAATTATGGTGTCATCGTGTTTGTATACGATAGGCTGACAATGGTAGCTTGTATCAGACAGCTATTTCGGGAAATAATTTTTTTCAGTAAATACAGAACTTATGGTGTCATCATGTTTGTATACGGTAGGCTGACAATTGTAGCCCTTATCAGACAGCTATTTCGGAAAATAATTTTTTTCAGTGAATAAAGAAATTATGCTGTGTTTGTGTTTGTATACGGTAAGCCGATAAGAGAAGCCTGTATGAGAACGTTAATTTGAGAGAAAAAAAATGTTCAGTAAAAACTGAAGTTATGGTGTGTACGTGTTTGTATACGATAGGCTGATAAGAGTAGCCTGTATAAGAACGTTAATTTAAGAAAAAAAAAATTTCCAGTAAAAACTGAAATTATGGTGTCATCGTGTTTGTATACGGTAGACCGATAACAGTAGCCAGTATGAGAACGTTGATTTAAGAAAAAAAAAAATTACCAGTATAAACTGAAGTTATGGTGTGTACGTGTTTGTATACGGTAGGCTGACAATAGTAGCCTGTATCAGACAGCTATTTCGGAAAATAATTTTTTTCAGTGAATAAAGAAATTATGCTGTGTTTGTGTTTGTATACGGTAAGCCGATAAGAGAAGCCTGTATGAGAACGTTAATTTGAGAGAAAAAAAATGTTCAGTAAAAACTGAAGTTATGGTGTGTACGTGTTTGTATACTGTAGGCCGATAAAAGTAGCCAGTATGAGAACGTTAATTTAAGAAGAAAAAAAATTTCCAGTATAAACTGAAGTTATGGTGTCATCATGTTTGTATACGGTAAGCTGACAATGGTAGCCTGTATCAGACAGCTATTTCGGGAAATAATTTTTTTCAGTGAATAAAGAAATTATGCTATGTTTGTGTTTGTATACGGTAAACCGATAAGAGAAGCCTGTATGAGAACGTTAATATGAGAAAAAAAAATTTTAAGTAAAATCTGAAATTATGGTGTCATCATGTTTGTATACGGTAGGCTGATAAGAGTAGCCTGTATGAGAACGTTAATTTGAGAAAAAAAAAATGTTCAGTAAAAACTGAAGTTATGGTGTCATCGTGTTTGTATACGGTAGACCGATAGGAGTAGCCAGTATGAGAACGTTGATTTAAAAAAAAAAAAATTTCCAGTATAAACTGAAGTTATGGTGTCATCGTGTTTGTATACTGCAGGCCGATAAGAGTAGCCTGTATGAGAACGTTAATTTGAGAAAAAAAATTTTCAGTATAAACTGAAATTATGGTATCATCGTGTTTGTATACGGTAGGCTGATATGAGTACCCTGTATGAGAACGTTAATTTAAAAAAAAAAATTTTTAAGTAAAAACTGAAGTTATGGTGTCTACGTGTTTGTATACGGTAGGCTGATAAAAGTAGCCTGTATGAGAACGTTAATTTAAGAAAAAACAAATTTTCAGTAAAAACTGATGTTATGGTTTCTACGTGTTTGTATACGGTAGGCTGATAAGAGTAGCCTGTATGAGAACGTTGATTTAAGAAAAAAAAAATTTCCAGTATAAACTGAAGTTATGGTGTGTACGTGTTTGTATACGGTAGGCTGATAAGAGTAGCCTGTATGAGAACGTTAATTTGAGAAAAAAAAATTTCCAGCATAAACTGAATTTATGGTGTCATCGTGTTTGTATACTGTAGGCCGATAAGAGTAGCCTGTATGAGAACGTTAATTTAAGAAGAAAAAAAATTTCCAGTATAAACTGAAATTATGGTGTCATCATGTTTGTATACGGTAGGCTGATAAGAGTAGCCTGTATTAGAACGTTAATTTGAGAAAAAAAATTTTTCAGTAAAAACCTCAGTTATGGTGTGTACGGGTTTGTATACGGTAGGCTGATAGGAGTAGCATGTATGAGAACGTTAATTTAAGAAATAAAAAATTTTCAGTGAAATCTGAAATTATGGTTTCATCGTGTTTGTATACGGTAGACCGATAACAGTACCCAGTATGAGAACGTTGATTTAAGAAACAAACAAAAAATTTCCAGTATAAACTGAAATTATGGTGTCATCGTGTTTGTATACTGTAGGCCGATAAAAATAGCCTGTATGAGAACGTTAATTTGAGAAAAAAAAAAATTCCTGTATAAACTGAAATTATGGTGTCATCGTGTTTGTATACTGTAGGCCGATAAGAGTAGCCAGTATGAGAACGTTAATTTAAGAAGAAAAAAAATTTCCAGTATAAACTGAAATTATGGTGTCATCATGTTTGTATACGGTAGGCTGACAATGGTAGCCTGTATCAGACAGCTAATTAGGGAAATAATTTTTTTCAGTAAATAAAGAAACTATGCTGTGTTTATGTTTGTATACGGTAAGCCGATAAAAGAATCCTGTATGAGAACGTTAGTATGAGAAAAAAAAAATTTTCAGTAAAAACTGAATTTATGGTGTGTACGTGTTTGTATACTGTAGGCCGATAAGAGTAGCCTACATGAGAACGTTAATTTGAGAAAAAAAATTTTTTTAGTAAAAACTGAAATTATGGTGTCATTATGTTTGTATACGGTAGGCTGATAAGAGTAGCCTGTATGAGAACGTTAATTTGAGAAAAAAAAAATTTTCAGTGAAAACTGAAATTATGGTGTCATCGTGTTTGTATACGGTAGACCGATAAGAGTACCCTGTATGAGAACGTTAGTTTGAGAAAAACAAAATTTTCAGTAAAAACTGAAATTATGGTGTCATCGTGTTTGTATACGGTAGACCGATTAGAGTAGCCAGTATGAGAACGTTGATTTAAGAAAAAAAAATTTCCAGTATAAACTGAAATTATGGTGTCTACGTGTTTGTATACGGTAGGCTGATAAGAGTAGCCTGTATGAGAACGTTAATTTGAGAAAAACAAAATTTTCAGTAAAAACTGAAATTATGGTGTCATCGTGTTTGTAAACGGTAGACCAATAAGAGTAGCCAGTACGAGAACGTTGATTTAAGAAAAACCAAAATTTTCCAGTATAAACTGAAGTTATGGTGTCATCGTGTTTGTAAACGGTAGACCAATAAGAGTAGCCAGTACGAGAACGTTGATTTAAGAAAAACAAAAAATTACCAGTATAAACTGAAATAATGGTGTCATCGTGTTTGTATACGGTAGGCTGATAAGAGTAGCCTGTATGAGAACGTTAATTTGAGAAAAAAAAATTTTTCAGTAAAAACTGAAATTATGGTGTCATCGTGTTTGTATACGGTAGACCGATAAGAGTAGCCTGTATGAGAATGTTAATTTAAGAAAAAAAAAAATTGTCTGTAAAAACTGAAGTTATAGTGTCTAAGTGTTTGTATACGGTAGACCGATAAGAGTAGCCAGTATGAGGACGTTGATTTAAGAAAAAAAAAATTTCCAGTATAAACTGAAATTATGGTGTCATCGTGTTTGTATACGGAAACCGATAAGAGTAGCCTGTATGAGAACGTTAATTTAAGAAATAAAAAATTTTCCAGTAAAAACTGATATTATGGTGTCATCGTGTTTGTATACGGTGGACCGATAAGAGTAGCCAGTATGAGAACGTTGATTTAAGAAAAACAAAAAATTACCAGTATAAACTGAAATAATGATGTCATCGTTTTTGTATACGGTAGGCTGATAAGAGTAGCCTGTATGAGAACGTTAATTTGAAAAAAAAAAAATTTTCAGTAAAAACGGAAGTTATGGTGTCTACGTGTTTGTATACGGTAGGCTGATAAGAGTAGCCTGTATGAGAATGTTAATTTAAGAAAAAAAAAATTTTTCTGTAAAAACTGAAGTTATGCTGTCATCGTGTTTGTATACGGTAGGCTGATAAGAGTGGCCTGTATGAGAACGTTAATTTGAGAAAAACAAAATTTTCAGTAAAAACTGAAATTATGGTGTTATCGTGTTTGTATACGGTAGACCGATAAGAGTAGCCAGTATGAGGACGTTGATTTAAGAAAAAAAAAATTTCCAGTATAAACTGAAATTATGGTGTCATCGTGTTTGTATACGGAAACCGATAAGAGTAGCCTGTATGAGAACGTTAATTTAAGAAATAAAAAATTTTCAGTAAAAACTGAAATTATGGTGTCATCGTGTTTGTATACGGTAGACCGATAAGAGTAGCCAGTATGAGAACGTTGATTTAAGAAAAAAAAAATTTCCAGTATAAACGGATTTATGGTGTCTACGTGTTTGTATACGGTAGGCTGATAAGAGTAGCCTGTATGAGAACGTTAATTTGAGAAAAAAAAAGTTTTCAGTAAAAACTGAAATTATGGTGTCATCGTGTTTGTATACGCTAGACCGATAAGAGTAGCCTGTATGAGAACGTTAATTTGAGAAAAAAAAAATTTTCAGTAAAAACTGAAATTATGGTGTCATCGTGTTTGTATACGGTAGACCGATAAGAGTAGCCAGTATGAGAACGTTGATTTAAGAAAAAAAAAATTTCCAGTATAAACTGAAGTTATGGTGTCTACGTGTTTGTATACGGAAGGCTGATAAGAGTAGCCTGTATGAGAACGCTAATTCGAGAAGAAAAAAAATTTCTAGTATAAACTGAAATTATGTTGTCATCGTGTTTGTATACGGTAGGCTGATAAGAGTAGCCTGTATTAGAACGTTAATTTGCGAAAAACAAAATTTTCAGTAAAAACTGAAATTATGGTGTCATCGTGTTTGTATACGTAGACCGATAAGAGTAGCCAGTATGAGAACGTTCATTTAAGAAAAAAAAATTTCCAGTAAAAACCTAAGTTATGGTGTGTACGGGTTTGTATACGGTAGGCTGATAGGAGTAGCCTGTATGAGAACGTTAATTTAAGAAATAAAAAATTTTCAGTGAAAACTGAAATTATGGTTTCATCGTGTTTGTATACGGTAGACCGATAACAGTACCCAGTATGAGAACGTTGATTTAAGAAAAAAAAAAAAATTTCCAGTATAAACTGAAATTATGGTGTCATCGTGTTTGTATACTGTAGGCCGATAAGAATAGCCTGTATGAGAATGTTAATTTAAGAAAAAAAAATTTTTCTGTAAAAACTGAAGTTATGGTGTCATCATGTTTGTATACGGTAGGCTGATAAGAGTAGCCTGTATAAGAAAGTTAATTTGAGAAAAAAAAAATTTCCAGTAAAAACTGAAGTTATGGTGTCATCGTGTTTGTATACGGTAGACCGATAAGAGTGCCCTGTATGAGAACGTTAGTTTGAGAAAAACAAAATTTTCAGTAAAAACTGAAATTATGGTGTCATCGTGTTTGTATACGTAGACCGATAAGAGTAGCCAGTATGAGAACGTTCATTTAAGAAAAAAAAATTTCCAGTATAAACTGAAATTATGGTGTCTACGTGTTTGTATACGGTAGGCTGATAAGAGTAGCCTGTATGAGAACGTTAATTTGAGAAAAACAAAATTTTCAGTAAAAACTGAAATTATGGTGTCATCGTGTTTGTAAACGGTAGACCAATAAGAGTAGCCAGTACGAGAACGTTGATTTAAGAAAAACCAAAATTTTCCAGTATAAACTGAAGTTATGGTGTCATCGTGTTTGTAAACGGTAGACCAATAAGAGTAGCCAGTACGAGAACGTTGATTTAAGAAAAACAAAAAATTACCAGTATAAACTGAAATAATGGTGTCATCGTGTTTGTATACGGTAGGCTGATAAGAGTAGCCTGTATGAGAACGTTAATTTGAGAAAAAAAAAAATTTCCAGTAAAAACTGAAAAATATGGTGTCATCGTGTTTAAAAACGGTAGACCGATAAGAGTAGCCAGTATGAGAACGTTGATTTAAGAAAAACAAAAAATTACCAGTATAAACTGAAATAATGGTGTCATCGTTTTTGTATACGGTAGGCTGATAAGAGTAGCCTGTATGAGAACGTTAATTTGAGAAAAACAAAATTTTCAGTAAAAACTGAAATTATGGTGTTATCGTGTTTGTATACGGTAGACCGATAAGAGTAGCCTGTATGAGAATGTTAATTTAAGAAAAAAAAAATTTTCTGTAAAAACTGAAGTTATAGTGTCTAAGTGTTTGTATACGGTAGACCGATAAGAGTAGCCAGTACGAGAACGTTAATTTAAGAAAAACAAAAAATTACCAGTATAAACTGAAATAATGGTGTCATCGTGTTTGTATACGGTAGGCTGATAAGAGTAGCCTGTATGAGAAAGTTAATTTGAGAAAAAAAAAATTTCCAGTAAAAACTGAAATTATGGTGTCATCGTGTTTGTATACGGAAACCGATAAGAGTAGCCTGTATGAGAACGTTAATTTAAGATATAAAAAATTACCAGTATGAACTGAAATAATGGTGTCATCGTTTTTGTATACGGTAGGCTGATAAGAGTAGCCTGTATGAGAACGTTAATTTGAAAAAAAAAAAATTTTCAGTAAAAACGGAAGTTATGGTGTCATCGTGTTTGTATACGGTAGGCTGATAAGAGTAGCCTGTATGAGAACGTTAATTTGAGAAAAACAAAATTTTCAGTAAAAACTGAAATTATGGTGTTATCGTGTTTGTATACGGTAGACCGATAAGAGTAGCCAGTATGAGGACGTTGATTTAAGAAAAAAAAAATTTCCAGTATAAACTGAAATTATGGTGTCATCGTGTTTGTATACGGAAACCGATAAGAGTAGCCTGTATGAGAACGTTAATATAAGAAATAAAAAATTTTCAGTAAAAACTGAAATTATGGTGTCATCGTGTTTGTATACGGTAGGCTGATAAGAGTAGCCAGTATGAGAACGTTGATTTAAGAAAAAAAAAAATTTCCAGTATAAACGGATTTATGGTGTCTACGTGTTTGTATACGGTAGGCTGATAAGAGTAGCCTGTATGAGAACGTTAATTTGAGAAAAACAAAATTTTCAGTAAAAACTGAAATTATGGTGTCATCGTGTTTGTAAACGGTAGACCAATAAGAGTAGCCAGTACGAGAACGTTGATTTAAGAAAAACCAAAATTTTCCAGTATAAACTGAAGTTATGGTGTCATCGTGTTTGTAAACGGTAGACCAATAAGAGTAGCCAGTACGAGAACGTTGATTTAAGAAAAACAAAAAATTACCAGTATAAACTGAAATAATGGTGTCATCGTGTTTGTATACGGTAGGCTGATAAGAGTAGCCTGTATGAGAACGTTAATTTGAGAAAAAAAAAAATTTCCAGTAAAAACTGAAAAATATGGTGTCATCGTGTTTAAAAACGGTAGACCGATAAGAGTAGCCAGTATGAGAACGTTGATTTAAGAAAAACAAAAAATTACCAGTATAAACTGAAATAATGGTGTCATCGTTTTTGTATACGGTAGGCTGATAAGAGTAGCCTGTATGAGAACGTTAATTTGAGAAAAACAAAATTTTCAGTAAAAACTGAAATTATGGTGTTATCGTGTTTGTATACGGTAGACCGATAAGAGTAGCCTGTATGAGAATGTTAATTTAAGAAAAAAAAAATTTTCTGTAAAAACTGAAGTTATAGTGTCTAAGTGTTTGTATACGGTAGACCGATAAGAGTAGCCAGTACGAGAACGTTAATTTAAGAAAAACAAAAAATTACCAGTATAAACTGAAATAATGGTGTCATCGTGTTTGTATACGGTAGGCTGATAAGAGTAGCCTGTATGAGAAAGTTAATTTGAGAAAAAAAAAATTTCCAGTAAAAACTGAAATTATGGTGTCATCGTGTTTGTATACGGAAACCGATAAGAGTAGCCTGTATGAGAACGTTAATTTAAGATATAAAAAATTACCAGTATGAACTGAAATAATGGTGTCATCGTTTTTGTATACGGTAGGCTGATAAGAGTAGCCTGTATGAGAACGTTAATTTGAAAAAAAAAAAATTTTCAGTAAAAACGGAAGTTATGGTGTCATCGTGTTTGTATACGGTAGGCTGATAAGAGTAGCCTGTATGAGAACGTTAATTTGAGAAAAACAAAATTTTCAGTAAAAACTGAAATTATGGTGTTATCGTGTTTGTATACGGTAGACCGATAAGAGTAGCCAGTATGAGGACGTTGATTTAAGAAAAAAAAAATTTCCAGTATAAACTGAAATTATGGTGTCATCGTGTTTGTATACGGAAACCGATAAGAGTAGCCTGTATGAGAACGTTAATATAAGAAATAAAAAATTTTCAGTAAAAACTGAAATTATGGTGTCATCGTGTTTGTATACGGTAGACCGATAAGAGTAGCCAGTATGAGAACGTTGATTTAAGAAAAAAAAAAATTTCCAGTATAAACGGATTTATGGTGTCTACGTGTTTGTATACGGTAGGCTGATAAGAGTAGCCTGTATGAGAACGTTAATTTGAGAAATAAAAAATTTTCAGTGAAAACTGAAGTTATGGTGTCATCGTGTTTGTAAACGGTAGACCGATAAGAGTAGCCTGTATGAGAATGTTAATATAAGAAAAAAAAAATTTTCTGTAAAAACTGAAGTTATAGTGTCTAATGCCCAGTTCCACAGTGGAAGCTTAAGCAGAGTTTAACTCTTAAACTAAGTTTAAGCACATTTTTCAGTTTCACAGTGCAGGCTTAACTGTTAAACTGAGTTTAACTGGAGTTTAACTTAAGCCGTCAGAATTGAGAGCTTAAGCTCTATTTAGGGTTTAAGTATAAGCAATATAAATTTCTTTTTTGCTCTGCAAATTTTTCGTTTTGACTTTTTTTAATATTATAATACCTTTTTTTAGTATTATTTATTTTATGAATTATTTTTCAATATCTTCCTGTTTGTCTGTTTTTTTTTTTTTTTTTTTTTTTTTTTTTTTGATTTTGATATGTACATACATATGTATATATTATATTTTATTATTTATATTATATACGTACATATATATATATATAGTATACTTTTTTTTTGAATAATGAATAAAATAATGTTAAAATTACTTTAAAACAAAAACAATAAAAGAAAATAAACCTATATGTATGTAAGAAAAATATTATTTATATATGTATACATACATATATTTTTTTTTAGTTTGTTCACAGGATTTGAAAAAAAAAACTTAAAATGTCACAATTGTCACTGCCATCTAGCGGCTAAACAATGACATTTACAAGTTCCATATGTTCCAACCTAAATGCATTCACAATGACAGGTTTAACTAAAGATAGTTAAGCTCCAAAAATAAATTGACTGAGAAACGAAAAGAAATTTAAGTGAAGCTTAAGCTATATTCTGGGTTTAACTTAAACTCTGCTTAAGCTTCCACTGTGGAACTGGGCATAAGTGTTTGTATACGGTAGGCTGATAAGAGTAGCCTGTATAAGAAAGTTAATTTGAGAAAAAAAAAATTTCCAGTAAAAACTGAAATTATGGTGTCATCGTGTTTATAAACGGTAGACCGATAAGAGTAGCCAGTATGAGAACGTTGATTTAAGAAAAACAAAAAATTACCAGTATAAACTGAAATAATGGTGTCATCGTTTTTGTATACGGTAGGCTGATAAGAGTAGCCTGTATGAGAACGTTAATTTGAAAAAAAAAAAATTTTCAGTAAAAACGGAAGTTATGGTGTCTACGTGTTTGTATACGGTAGGCTGATAAGAGTAGCCTGTATGAGAATGTTAATTTAAGAAAAAAAAAATTTTTCTGTAAAAACTGAAGTTATGGTGTCATCGTGTTTGTATACGGTAGGCTGATAAGAGTAGCCTGTATGAGAACGTTAATTTGAGAAAAACAAAATTTTCAGTAAAAACTGAAATTATGGTGTTATCGTGTTTGTATACGGTAGACCGATAAGAGTAGCCAGTATGGGGACGTTGATTTAAGAAAAAAAAAATTTCCAGTATAAACTGAAATTATGGTGTCATCGTGTTTGTATACGGAAACCGATAAGAGTAGCCTGTATGAGAACGTTGATTTAAGAAAAAAAAAAGATTTCCAGTATAAACCGATGTTATGGTGTGTACGGGTTTGTATACGGTAGGCTGATAGGAGTAGCCTGTATGAGAACGTTAATTTAAGAAATAAAAAATTTTCAGTGAAAACTGAAATTATGGTTTCATCGTGTTTGTATACGGTAGACCGATAAGAGTAGCCTGTATGAGAACGTTAATTTAAGAAATAAAAAATTTTCAGTGAAAACTGAAATTATGGTTTCATCGTGTTTGTATACGGTAGACCGATAAGAGTAGCCTGTATGAGAATGTTAATTTAAGAAAAAAAAAATTTTCTGTAAAAACTGAAGTTATGGTGTCTAAGTGTTTGTATACGGTAGGCTGATAAGAGTAGCCTGTATGAGAAAGTTAATTTGAGAAAAAAAAAATTTCCAGTAAAAACTGAAATTATGGTGTCATCGTGTTTGTAAACGGTAGACCAATAAGAGTAGCCAGTACGAGAACGTTGATTTAAGAAAAACAAAAAATTACCAGTATAAACTGAAATAATGGTGTCATCGTGTTTGTATACGGTAGGCTGATAAGAGTAGCTTGTATGAGAACGTTAATTTGAGAAAAAATAAATTTTCAGTAAAAACAGAAAGTATGGTGTCATCATGTTTGTATACGGTAGGCCGATAAGAGTAGCCTGTATGAGAATGTTAATTTAAGAAAAAAAAAATTTTCTGTAAAAACTGAAGTTATAGTGTCTAAGTGTTTGTATACGGTAGGCTGATAAGAGTAGCCTGTATGAGAAAGTTAATTTGAGAAAAAAAAAATTTCCAGTAAAAACTGAAATTATGGTGTCATCGTGTTTATAAACAGTAGACCGATAAGAGTAGCCAGTATGAGAACGTTGATTCAAGAAAAACAAAAAATTACCAGTATAAACTGAAATAATGGTGTCATCGTTTTTGTATACGGTAGGCTGATAAGAGTAGCCTGTATGAGAACGTTAATTTAAGAAACAAAAAATTTTCAGTAAAAACTGAAATTATGGTGTCATCGTGTTTGTATACGGTAGACCGATAAGAGTAGCCAGTACGAGAACGTTGATTTAAGAAAAACCAAAATTTTCAGTAAAAACGGAAGTTATGGTGTCTACGTGTTTGTATACGGTAGGCTGATAAGAGTAGCCTGTATGAGAATGTTAATTTAAGAAAAAAAAAATTTTTCTGTAAAAACTGAAGTTATGGTGTCATCGTGTTTGTATACGGTAGGCTGATAAGAGTAGCCTGTATGAGAACGTTAATATGAGAAAAACAAAATTTTCAGTAAAAACTGAAATTATGGTGTTATCGTGTTTGTATACGGTAGACCGATAAGAGTAGCCAGTATGAGGACGTTGATTTAAGAAAAACAAAAAATTACCAGTATAAACTGAAATAATGGTGTCATCGTTTTTGTATACGGTAGGCTGATAAGAGTAGCCTGTATGAGAACGTTAATTTAAGAAATAAAAAATTTTCAGTAAAAACTGTAATTATGGTGTAATCGTGTTTGTATACGGTAGACCGATAAGAGTAGCCAGTATGAGGACGTTGATTTAAGAAAAAAAAAATTTCCAGTATAAACTGAAATTATGGTGTCATCGTGTTTGTATACGGAAACCGATAAGAGTAGCCTGTATGAGAACGTTAATTTAAAAAATAAAAAATTTTCAGTAAAAACTGAAATTATGGTATCATCGTGTTTGTATACGGTAGACCGATAAGAGTAGCCAGTATGAGAACATTGATTTAAGAAAAAAAAAATTTCCAGTATAAACTGATGTTATGGTGTGTACGGGTTTGTATACGGTAGGCTGATAGGAGTAGCCTGTATGAGAACGTTAATTTAAGAAATAAAAAATTTTCAGTAAAAACTGAAATTATGGTGTTATCGTGTTTGTATACGGTAGACCGATAAGAGTAGCCAGTATGAGGACGTTGATTTAAGAAAAAAAAAATTTCCAGTATAAACTGAAATTATGGTGTCATCGTGTTTGTATACGGAAACCGATAAGAGTAGCCTGTATGAGAACGTTAATTCGAGAGAAAAAAAATTTCCAGTAAAAACTGAAATTATGGTGTCATCGTGTTTATAAACGGTAGAACGATAAGAGTAGCCAGTATGAGAACGTTGATTTAAGAAAAACAAAAAATTACCAGTATAAACTGAAATAATGGTGTCATCGTTTTTGTATACGGTAGGCTGATAAGAGTAGCCTGTATGAGAACGTTAATTTAAGAAATAAAAAATTTTCAGTAAAAACTGAAATTATGGTGTCATCGTGTTTGTATACGGTAGGCTGATAAGAGTAGCCTGTATGAGAACGTTAATTTGAGAAAAACAAAATTTTCAGTAAAAACTGAAATTATGGTGTTATCGTGTTTGTATACGGTAGACCGATAAGAGTAGCCAGTATGAGGACGTTGATTTAAGAAAAAAAAAATTTCCAGTATAAACTGAAATTATGGTGTCATCGTGTTTGTATACGGAAACCGATAAGAGTAGCCTGTATGAGAACGTTAATATAAGAAATAAAAAATTTTCAGTAAAAACTGAAATTATGGTGTCATCGTGTTTGTATACGGTAGGCTGATAAGAGTAGCCAGTATGAGAACGTTGATTTAAGAAAAAAAAAAATTTCCAGTATAAACGGATTTATGGTGTCTACGTGTTTGTATACGGTAGGCTGATAAGAGTAGCCTGTATGAGAACGTTAATTTGAGAAAAACAAAATTTTCAGTAAAAACTGAAATTATGGTGTCATCGTGTTTGTAAACGGTAGACCAATAAGAGTAGCCAGTACGAGAACGTTGATTTAAGAAAAACCAAAATTTTCCAGTATAAACTGAAGTTATGGTGTCATCGTGTTTGTAAACGGTAGACCAATAAGAGTAGCCAGTACGAGAACGTTGATTTAAGAAAAACAAAAAATTACCAGTATAAACTGAAATAATGGTGTCATCGTGTTTGTATACGGTAGGCTGATAAGAGTAGCCTGTATGAGAACGTTAATTTGAGAAAAAAAAAAATTTCCAGTAAAAACTGAAAAATATGGTGTCATCGTGTTTAAAAACGGTAGACCGATAAGAGTAGCCAGTATGAGAACGTTGATTTAAGAAAAACAAAAAATTACCAGTATAAACTGAAATAATGGTGTCATCGTTTTTGTATACGGTAGGCTGATAAGAGTAGCCTGTATGAGAACGTTAATTTGAGAAAAACAAAATTTTCAGTAAAAACTGAAATTATGGTGTTATCGTGTTTGTATACGGTAGACCGATAAGAGTAGCCTGTATGAGAATGTTAATTTAAGAAAAAAAAAATTTTCTGTAAAAACTGAAGTTATAGTGTCTAAGTGTTTGTATACGGTAGACCGATAAGAGTAGCCAGTACGAGAACGTTAATTTAAGAAAAACAAAAAATTACCAGTATAAACTGAAATAATGGTGTCATCGTGTTTGTATACGGTAGGCTGATAAGAGTAGCCTGTATGAGAAAGTTAATTTGAGAAAAAAAAAATTTCCAGTAAAAACTGAAATTATGGTGTCATCGTGTTTGTATACGGAAACCGATAAGAGTAGCCTGTATGAGAACGTTAATTTAAGATATAAAAAATTACCAGTATGAACTGAAATAATGGTGTCATCGTTTTTGTATACGGTAGGCTGATAAGAGTAGCCTGTATGAGAACGTTAATTTGAAAAAAAAAAAATTTTCAGTAAAAACGGAAGTTATGGTGTCATCGTGTTTGTATACGGTAGGCTGATAAGAGTAGCCTGTATGAGAACGTTAATTTGAGAAAAACAAAATTTTCAGTAAAAACTGAAATTATGGTGTTATCGTGTTTGTATACGGTAGACCGATAAGAGTAGCCAGTATGAGGACGTTGATTTAAGAAAAAAAAAATTTCCAGTATAAACTGAAATTATGGTGTCATCGTGTTTGTATACGGAAACCGATAAGAGTAGCCTGTATGAGAACGTTAATATAAGAAATAAAAAATTTTCAGTAAAAACTGAAATTATGGTGTCATCGTGTTTGTATACGGTAGACCGATAAGAGTAGCCAGTATGAGAACGTTGATTTAAGAAAAAAAAAAATTTCCAGTATAAACGGATTTATGGTGTCTACGTGTTTGTATACGGTAGGCTGATAAGAGTAGCCTGTATGAGAACGTTAATTTGAGAAATAAAAAATTTTCAGTGAAAACTGAAGTTATGGTGTCATCGTGTTTGTAAACGGTAGACCGATAAGAGTAGCCTGTATGAGAATGTTAATATAAGAAAAAAAAAATTTTCTGTAAAAACTGAAGTTATAGTGTCTAATGCCCAGTTCCACAGTGGAAGCTTAAGCAGAGTTTAACTCTTAAACTAAGTTTAAGCACATTTTTCAGTTTCACAGTGCAGGCTTAACTGTTAAACTGAGTTTAACTGGAGTTTAACTTAAGCCGTCAGAATTGAGAGCTTAAGCTCTATTTAGGGTTTAAGTATAAGCAATATAAATTTCTTTTTTGCTCTGCAAATTTTTCGTTTTGACTTTTTTTAATATTATAATACCTTTTTTTAGTATTATTTATTTTATGAATTATTTTTCAATATCTTCCTGTTTGTCTGTTTTTTTTTTTTTTTTTTTTTTTTTTTTTTTGATTTTGATATGTACATACATATGTATATATTATATTTTATTATTTATATTATATACGTACATATATATATATATAGTATACTTTTTTTTTGAATAATGAATAAAATAATGTTAAAATTACTTTAAAACAAAAACAATAAAAGAAAATAAACCTATATGTATGTAAGAAAAATATTATTTATATATGTATACATACATATATTTTTTTTTAGTTTGTTCACAGGATTTGAAAAAAAAAACTTAAAATGTCACAATTGTCACTGCCATCTAGCGGCTAAACAATGACATTTACAAGTTCCATATGTTCCAACCTAAATGCATTCACAATGACAGGTTTAACTAAAGATAGTTAAGCTCCAAAAATAAATTGACTGAGAAACGAAAAGAAATTTAAGTGAAGCTTAAGCTATATTCTGGGTTTAACTTAAACTCTGCTTAAGCTTCCACTGTGGAACTGGGCATAAGTGTTTGTATACGGTAGGCTGATAAGAGTAGCCTGTATAAGAAAGTTAATTTGAGAAAAAAAAAATTTCCAGTAAAAACTGAAATTATGGTGTCATCGTGTTTATAAACGGTAGACCGATAAGAGTAGCCAGTATGAGAACGTTGATTTAAGAAAAACAAAAAATTACCAGTATAAACTGAAATAATGGTGTCATCGTTTTTGTATACGGTAGGCTGATAAGAGTAGCCTGTATGAGAACGTTAATTTGAAAAAAAAAAAATTTTCAGTAAAAACGGAAGTTATGGTGTCTACGTGTTTGTATACGGTAGGCTGATAAGAGTAGCCTGTATGAGAATGTTAATTTAAGAAAAAAAAAATTTTTCTGTAAAAACTGAAGTTATGGTGTCATCGTGTTTGTATACGGTAGGCTGATAAGAGTAGCCTGTATGAGAACGTTAATTTGAGAAAAACAAAATTTTCAGTAAAAACTGAAATTATGGTGTTATCGTGTTTGTATACGGTAGACCGATAAGAGTAGCCAGTATGGGGACGTTGATTTAAGAAAAAAAAAATTTCCAGTATAAACTGAAATTATGGTGTCATCGTGTTTGTATACGGAAACCGATAAGAGTAGCCTGTATGAGAACGTTGATTTAAGAAAAAAAAAAGATTTCCAGTATAAACCGATGTTATGGTGTGTACGGGTTTGTATACGGTAGGCTGATAGGAGTAGCCTGTATGAGAACGTTAATTTAAGAAATAAAAAATTTTCAGTGAAAACTGAAATTATGGTTTCATCGTGTTTGTATACGGTAGACCGATAAGAGTAGCCTGTATGAGAACGTTAATTTAAGAAATAAAAAATTTTCAGTGAAAACTGAAATTATGGTTTCATCGTGTTTGTATACGGTAGACCGATAAGAGTAGCCTGTATGAGAATGTTAATTTAAGAAAAAAAAAATTTTCTGTAAAAACTGAAGTTATGGTGTCTAAGTGTTTGTATACGGTAGGCTGATAAGAGTAGCCTGTATGAGAAAGTTAATTTGAGAAAAAAAAAATTTCCAGTAAAAACTGAAATTATGGTGTCATCGTGTTTGTAAACGGTAGACCAATAAGAGTAGCCAGTACGAGAACGTTGATTTAAGAAAAACAAAAAATTACCAGTATAAACTGAAATAATGGTGTCATCGTGTTTGTATACGGTAGGCTGATAAGAGTAGCTTGTATGAGAACGTTAATTTGAGAAAAAATAAATTTTCAGTAAAAACAGAAAGTATGGTGTCATCATGTTTGTATACGGTAGGCCGATAAGAGTAGCCTGTATGAGAATGTTAATTTAAGAAAAAAAAAATTTTCTGTAAAAACTGAAGTTATAGTGTCTAAGTGTTTGTATACGGTAGGCTGATAAGAGTAGCCTGTATGAGAAAGTTAATTTGAGAAAAAAAAAATTTCCAGTAAAAACTGAAATTATGGTGTCATCGTGTTTATAAACAGTAGACCGATAAGAGTAGCCAGTATGAGAACGTTGATTCAAGAAAAACAAAAAATTACCAGTATAAACTGAAATAATGGTGTCATCGTTTTTGTATACGGTAGGCTGATAAGAGTAGCCTGTATGAGAACGTTAATTTAAGAAACAAAAAATTTTCAGTAAAAACTGAAATTATGGTGTCATCGTGTTTGTATACGGTAGACCGATAAGAGTAGCCAGTACGAGAACGTTGATTTAAGAAAAACCAAAATTTTCAGTAAAAACGGAAGTTATGGTGTCTACGTGTTTGTATACGGTAGGCTGATAAGAGTAGCCTGTATGAGAATGTTAATTTAAGAAAAAAAAAATTTTTCTGTAAAAACTGAAGTTATGGTGTCATCGTGTTTGTATACGGTAGGCTGATAAGAGTAGCCTGTATGAGAACGTTAATTTAAGAAATAAAAAATTTTCAGTAAAAACTGTAATTATGGTGTAATCGTGTTTGTATACGGTAGACCGATAAGAGTAGCCAGTATGAGGACGTTGATTTAAGAAAAAAAAAATTTCCAGTATAAACTGAAATTATGGTGTCATCGTGTTTGTATACGGAAACCGATAAGAGTAGCCTGTATGAGAACGTTAATTTAAAAAATAAAAAATTTTCAGTAAAAACTGAAATTATGGTATCATCGTGTTTGTATACGGTAGACCGATAAGAGTAGCCAGTATGAGAACATTGATTTAAGAAAAAAAAAATTTCCAGTATAAACTGATGTTATGGTGTGTACGGGTTTGTATACGGTAGGCTGATAGGAGTAGCCTGTATGAGAACGTTAATTTAAGAAATAAAAAATTTTCAGTAAAAACTGAAATTATGGTGTTATCGTGTTTGTATACGGTAGACCGATAAGAGTAGCCAGTATGAGGACGTTGATTTAAGAAAAAAAAAATTTCCAGTATAAACTGAAATTATGGTGTCATCGTGTTTGTATACGGAAACCGATAAGAGTAGCCTGTATGAGAACGTTAATTCGAGAGAAAAAAAATTTCCAGTAAAAACTGAAATTATGGTGTCATCGTGTTTATAAACGGTAGAACGATAAGAGTAGCCAGTATGAGAACGTTGATTTAAGAAAAACAAAAAATTACCAGTATAAACTGAAATAATGGTGTCATCGTTTTTGTATACGGTAGGCTGATAAGAGTAGCCTGTATGAGAACGTTAATTTAAGAAATAAAAAATTTTCAGTAAAAACTGAAATTATGGTGTCATCGTGTTTGTATACGGTATACCGATAAGAGTAGCCTGTATGAGAATGTTAATTTAAGAAAAAAAAAATTTTCTGTAAAAACTGAAGTTATGGTGTCTAAGTGTTTGTATACGGTAGGCTGATAAGAGTAGCCTGTATGAGAAAGTTAATTTGAGAAAAAAAAAATTTCCAGTAAAAACTGAAATTATGGTGTCATCGTGTTTGTAAACGGTAGACCAATAAGAGTAGCCAGTACGAGAACGTTGATTTAAGAAAAACAAAAAATTACCAGTATAAACTGAAATAATGGTGTCATCGTGTTTGTATACGGTAGGCTGATAGGAGTAGCTTGTATGAGAACGTTAATTTGAGAAAAAATAAATTTTCAGTAAAAACAGAAAGTATGGTGTCATCATGTTTGTATACGGTAGGCCGATAAGAGTAGCCTGTATGAGAATGTTAATTTAAGAAAAAAAAAATTTTCTGTAAAAACTGAAGTTATAGTGTCATCATGTTTGTATACGGTAGGCTGATAAGAGTAGCCTGTATGAGAAAGTTAATTTGAGAAAAAAAAAATTTCCAGTAAAAACTGAAATTATGGTGTCATCGTGTTTATAAACAGTAGACCGATAAGAGTAGCCAGTATGAGAACGTTGATTCAAGAAAAACAAAAAATTACCAGTATAAACTGAAATAATGGTGTCATCGTTTTTGTATACGGTAGGCTGATAAGAGTAGCCTGTATGAGAACGTTAATTTAAGAAACAAAAAATTTTCAGTAAAAACTGAAATTATGGTGTCATCGTGTTTGTATACGGTAGACCGATAAGAGTAGCCAGTACGAGAACGTTGATTTAAGAAAAACCAAAATTTTCAGTAAAAACGGAAGTTATGGTGTCTACGTGTTTGTATACGGTAGGCTGATAAGAGTAGCCTGTATGAGAATGTTAATTTAAGAAAAAAAAAATTTTTCTGTAAAAACTGAAGTTATGGTGTCATCGTGTTTGTATACGGTAGGCTGATAAGAGTAGCCTGTATGAGAACGTTAATATGAGAAAAACAAAATTTTCAGTAAAAACTGAAATTATGGTGTTATCGTGTTTGTATACGGTAGACCGATAAGAGTAGCCAGTATGAGGACGTTGATTTCAGAAAAAAAAAATTTCCAGTATAAACTGAAATTATGGTGTCATCGTGTTTGTATACGGAAACCGATAAGAGTAGCCTGTATGAGAACGTTAATTTAAGAAATAGAAAATTTTCAGTAAAAACTGAAATTATGGTGTCATCGTGTTTGTATACGGTAGACCGATAAGAGAAGCCAGTATGAGAACGTTGATTTAAGAAAAACAAAAAATTACCAGTATAAACTGAAATAATGGTGTCATCGTTTTTGTATACGGTAGGCTGATAAGAGTAGCCTGTATGAGAACGTTAATTTAAGAAATAAAAAATTTTCAGTAAAAACTGAAATTATGGTGTCATCGTGTTTGTATACAGAAACCGATAAGAGTAGCCTGTATGAGAACGTTAATTTAAAAAATAAAAAATTTTCAGTAAAAACTGAAATTATGGTATCATCGTGTTTGTATACGGTAGACCGATAAGAGTAGCCAGTATGAGAACATTGATTTAAGAAAAAAAAAATTTCCAGTATAAACTGATGTTATGGTGTGTACGGGTTTGTATACGGTAGGCTGATAGGAGTAGCCTGTATGAGAACGTTAATTTAAGAAATAAAAAATTTTCAGTAAAAACTGAAATTATGGTGTTATCGTGTTTGTATACGGTAGACCGATAAGAGTAGCCAGTATGAGGACGTTGATTTAAGAAAAAAAAAATTTCCAGTATAAACTGAAATTATGGTGTCATCGTGTTTGTATACGGAAACCGATAAGAGTAGCCTGTATGAGAACGTTAATTTGAGAAAAAAAAAATTTCCAGTAAAAACTGAAATTATGGTGTCATCGTGTTTATAAACGGTAGACCGATAAGAGTAGCCAGTATGAGAACGTTGATTTAAGAAAAACAAAAAATTACCAGTATAAACTGAAATAATGGTGTCATCGTTTTTGTATACGGTAGGCTGATAAGAGTAGCCTGTATGAGAACGTTAATTTAAGAAATAAAAAATTTTCAGTAAAAACTGAAATTATGGTGTCATCGTGTTTGTATACGGTATACCGATAAGAGTAGCCAGTATGAGAACGTTAATTTAAGAAAAAAAAAATTTTTCTGTAAAAACTGAAGTTATGGTGTCATCGTGTTTGTAAACGGTAGACCAATAAGAGTAGCCAGTACGAGAACGTTGATTTAAGAAAAACCAAAATTTTCAGTAAAAACGGAAGTTATGGTGTCTACGTGTTTGTATACGGTAGGCTGATAAGAATAGCCTGTATGAGAATGTTAATTTAAGAAAAAAAAAATTTTTCTGTAAAAACTGAAGTTATGGTGTCATCGTGTTTGTAAACGGTAGAACGATAAGAGTAGCCTGTATGAGAATGTTAATATAAGAAAAAAAAAATTTTCTGTAAAAACTGAAGTTATAGTGTCTAAGTGTTTGTATACGGTAGGCTGATAAGAGTAGCCTGTATAAGAAAGTTAATTTGAGAAAAAAAAAATTTCCAGTAAAAACTGAAATTATGGTGTCATCGTGTTTATAAACGGTAGACCGATAAGAGTAGCCAGTATGAGAACGTTGATTTAAGAAAAACAAAAAATTACCAGTATAAACTGAAATAATGGTGTCATCGTTTTTGTATACGGTAGGCTGATAAGAGTAGCCTGTATGAGAACGTTAATTTGAAAAAAAAAAAATTTTCAGTAAAAACGGAAGTTATGGTGTCTACGTGTTTGTATACGGTAGGCTGATAAGAGTAGCCTGTATGAGAATGTTAATTTAAGAAAAAAAAAATTTTTCTGTAAAAACTGAAGTTATGGTGTCATCGTGTTTGTATACGGTAGGCTGATAAGAGTAGCCTGTATGAGAACGTTAATTTGAGAAAAACAAAATTTTCAGTAAAAACTGAAATTATGGTGTTATCGTGTTTGTATACGGTAGACCGATAAGAGTAGCCAGTATGGGGACGTTGATTTAAGAAAAAAAAAATTTCCAGTATAAACTGAAATTATGGTGTCATCGTGTTTGTATACGGAAACCGATAAGAGTAGCCTGTATGAGAACGTTGATTTAAGAAAAAAAAAAGATTTCCAGTATAAACCGATGTTATGGTGTGTACGGGTTTGTATACGGTAGGCTGATAGGAGTAGCCTGTATGAGAACGTTAATTTAAGAAATAAAAAATTTTCAGTGAAAACTGAAATTATGGTTTCATCGTGTTTGTATACGGTAGACCGATAAGAGTAGCCTGTATGAGAACGTTAATTTAAGAAATAAAAAATTTTCAGTGAAAACTGAAATTATGGTTTCATCGTGTTTGTATACGGTAGACCGATAAGAGTAGCCTGTATGAGAATGTTAATTTAAGAAAAAAAAATTTTCTGTAAAAACTGAAGTTATGGTGTCTAAGTGTTTGTATACGGTAGGCTGATAAGAGTAGCCTGTATGAGAAAGTTAATTTGAGAAAAAAAAAATTTCCAGTAAAAACTGAAATTATGGTGTCATCGTGTTTGTAAACGGTAGACCAATAAGAGTAGCCAGTACGAGAACGTTGATTTAAGAAAAACAAAAAATTACCAGTATAAACTGAAATAATGGTGTCATCGTGTTTGTATACGGTAGGCTGATAAGAGTAGCTTGTATGAGAACGTTAATTTGAGAAAAAATAAATTTTCAGTAAAAACAGAAAGTATGGTGTCATCATGTTTGTATACGGTAGGCCGATAAGAGTAGCCTGTATGAGAATGTTAATTTAAGAAAAAAAAAATTTTCTGTAAAAACTGAAGTTATAGTGTCTAAGTGTTTGTATACGGTAGGCTGATAAGAGTAGCCTGTATGAGAAAGTTAATTTTAGAAAAAACAAATTTCCAGTAAAAACTGAAATTATGGTGTCATCGTGTTTATAAACAGTAGACCGATAAGAGTACCCAGTATGAGAACGTTGATTCAAGAAAAACAAAAAATTACCAGTATAAACTGAAATAATGGTGTCATCGTTTTTGTATACGGTAGGCTGATAAGAGTAGCCTGTATGAGAACGTTAATTTAAGAAACAAAAAATTTTCAGTAAAAACTGAAATTATGGTGTCATCGTGTTTGTATACGGTAGACCGATAAGAGTAGCCAGTACGAGAACGTTGATTTAAGAAAAACCAAAATTTTCAGTAAAAACGGAAGTTATGGTGTCTACGTGTTTGTATACGGTAGACCGATAAGAGTAGCCAGTATGAGGACGTTGATTTCAGAAAAAAAAAATTTCCAGTATAAACTGAAATTATGGTGTCATCGTGTTTGTATACGGAAATCGATAAGAGTAGCCTGTATGAGAACGTTAATTTAAGAAATAGAAAATTTTCAGTAAAAACTGAAATTATGGTGTCATCGTGTTTGTATACGGTAGACCGATAAGAGTAGCCAGTATGAGAATGTTGATTTAAG
Source organism: Bombylius discolor (assembly GCA_939192795.1). Taxonomy (NCBI): domain Eukaryota; kingdom Metazoa; phylum Arthropoda; class Insecta; order Diptera; family Bombyliidae; genus Bombylius; species Bombylius discolor. Next base: position 17,325,931 of record OW584242.1, read on the forward strand.
AAAAACAAAAAATTACCAGTATAAACTGAAATAATGGTGTCATCGTTTTTGTATACGGTAGGCTGATAAGAGTAGCCTGTATGAGAACGTTAATTTAAGAAATTAAAAATTTTCAGTAAAAACTGAAATTATGGTGTAATCGTGTTTGTATACGGTAGACCGATAAGAGTAGCCAGTATGAGGACGTTGATTTAAGAAAAAAAAAATTTCCAGTATAAACTGAAATTATGGTGTCATCGTGTTTGTATACGGAAACCGATAAGAGTAGCCTGTATGAGAACGTTAATTTAAAAAATAAAAAATTTTCAGTAAAAACTGAAATTATGGTATCAACGTGTTTGTATACGGTAGACCGATAAGAGTAGCCAGTATGAGAACATTGATTTAAGAAAAAAAAAATTTCCAGTATAAACTGATGTTATGGTGTGTACGGGTTTGTATACGGTAGGCTGATAGGAGTAGCCTGTATGAGAACGTTAATTTAAGAAATAAAAAATTTTCAGTAAAAACTGAAATTATGGTGTTATCGTGTTTGTATACGGTAGACCGATAAGAGTAGCCAGTATGAGGACGTTGATTTAAGAAAAAAAAAATTTCCAGTATAAACTGAAATTATGGTGTCATCGTGTTTGTATACGGAAACCGATAAGAGTAGCCTGTATGAGAACGTTAATTCGAGAGAAAAATAATTTCCAGTAAAAACTGAAATTATGGTGTCATCGTGTTTATAAACGGTAGACCGATAAGAGTAGCCAGTATGAGAACGTTGATTTAAGAAAAACAAAAAATTACCAGTATAAACTGAAATAATGGTGTCATCGTTTTTGTATACGGTAGGCTGATAAGAGTAGCCTGTATGAGAACGTTAATTTAAGAAATAAAAAATTTTCAGTAAAAACTGAAATTATGGTGTCATCGTGTTTGTATACGGTATACCGATAAGAGTAGCCTGTATGAGAATGTTAATTTAAGAAAAAAAAAATTTTCTGTAAAAACTGAAGTTATGGTGTCTAAGTGTTTGTATACGGTAGGCTGATAAGAGTAGCCTGTATGAGAAAGTTAATTTGAGAAAAAACAAATTTCCAGTAAAAACTGAAATTATGGTGTCATCGTGTTTGTAAACGGTAGACCAATAAGAGTAGCCAGTACGAGAACGTTGATTTAAGAAAAACAAAAAATTACCAGTATAAACTGAAATAATGGTGTCATCGTGTTTGTATACGGTAGGCTGATAAGAGTAGCTTGTATGAGAACGTTAATTTGAGAAAAAATAAATTTTCAGTAAAAACAGAAAGTATGGTGTCATCATGTTTGTATACGGTAGGCCGATAAGAGTAGCCTGTATGAGAATGTTAATTTAAGAAAAAAAAAATTTTCTGTAAAAACTGAAGTTATAGTGTCTAAGTGTTTGTATACGGTAGGCTGATAAGAGTAGCCTGTATGAGAAAGTTAATTTGAGAAAAAAAAAATTTCCAGTAAAAACTGAAATTATGGTGTCATCGTGTTTATAAACAGTAGACCGATAAGAGTAGCCAGTATGAGAACGTTGATTCAAGAAAAACAAAAAATTACCAGTATAAACTGAAATAATGGTGTCATCGTTTTTGTATACGGTAGGCTGATAAGAGTAGCCTGTATGAGAACGTTAATTTAAGAAACAAAAAATTTTCAGTAAAAACTGAAATTATGGTGTCATCGTGTTTGTATACGGTAGACCGATAAGAGTAGCCAGTACGAGAACGTTGATTTAAGAAAAACCAAAATTTTCAGTAAAAACGGAAGTTATGGTGTCTACGTGTTTGTATACGGTAGGCTGATAAGAGTAGCCTGTATAAGAATGTTAATTTAAGAAACAAAAAATTTTTCTGTAAAAACTGAAGTTATGGTGTCATCGTGTTTGTATACGGTAGGCTGATAAGAGTAGCCTGTATGAGAACGTTAATATGAGAAAAACAAAATTTTCAGTAAAAACTGAAATTATGGTGTTATCGTGTTTGTATACGGTAGACCGATAAGAGTAGCCAGTATGAGGACGTTGATTTCAGAAAAAAAAAATTTCCAGTATAAACTGAAATTATGGTGTCATCGTGTTTGTATACGGAAACCGATAAGAGTAGCCTGTATGAGAACGTTAATTTAAGAAATAGAAAATTTTCAGTAAAAACTGAAATTATGGTGTCATCGTGTTTGTATACGGTAGACCGATAAGAGTAGCCAGTATGAGAACATTGATTTAAGAAAAAAAAAATTTCCAGTATAAACTGATGTTATGGTGTGTACGGGTTTGTATACGGTAGGCTGATAGGAGTAGCCTGTATGAGAACGTTAATTTAAGAAATAAAAAATTTTCAGTAAAAACTGAAATTATGGTGTTATCGTGTTTGTATACGGTAGACCGATAAGAGTAGCCAGTATGAGGACGTTGATTTCAGAAAAAAAAAATTTCCAGTATAAACTGAAATTATGGTGTCATCGTGTTTGTATACGGAAATCGATAAGAGTAGCCTGTATGAGAACGTTAATTTAAGAAATAGAAAATTTTCAGTAAAAACTGAAATTATGGTGTCATCGTGTTTGTATACGGTAGACCGATAAGAGTAGCCAGTATGAGAACGTTGATTTAAGAAAAACAAAAAATTACCAGTATATACTGAAATAATGGTGTCATCGTTTTTGTATACGGTAGGCTGATAAGAGTAGCCTGTATGAGAACGTTAATTTAAGAAATAAAAAATTTTCAGTAAAAACTGAAATTATGGTGTAATCGTGTTTGTATACGGTAGACCGATAAGAGTAGCCAGTATGAGGACGTTGATTTAAGAAAAAAAAAATTTCCAGTATAAACTGAAATTATGGTGTCATCGTGTTTGTATACGGAAACCGATAAGAGTAGCCTGTATGAGAACGTTAATTTAAAAAATAAAAAATTTTCAGTAAAAACTGAAATTATGGTATCATCGTGTTTGTATACGGTAGACCGATAAGAGTAGCCAGTATGAGAACATTGATTTAAGAAAAAAAAAATTTCCAGTATAAACTGATGTTATGGTGTGTACGGGTTTGTATACGGTAGGCTGATAGGAGTAGCCTGTATGAGAACGTTAATTTAAGAAATAAAAAATTTTCAGTAAAAACTGAAATTATGGTGTTATCGTGTTTGTATACGGTAGACCGATAAGAGTAGCCAGTATGAGGACGTTGATTTAAGAAAAAAAAAATTTCCAGTATAAACTGAAATTATGGTGTCATCGTGTTTGTATACGGAAACCGATAAGAGTAGCCTGTATGAGAACGTTAATTCGAGAGAAAAAAAATTTCCAGTAAAAACTGAAATTATGGTGTCATCGTGTTTATAAACGGTAGACCGATAAGAGTAGCCAGTATGAGAACGTTGATTTAAGAAAAACAAAAAATTACCAGTATAAACTGAAATAATGGTGTCATCGTTTTTGTATACGGTAGGCTGATAAGAGTAGCCTGTATGAGAACGTTAATTTAAGAAATAAAAAATTTTCAGTAAAAACTGAAATTATGGTGTCATCGTGTTTGTATACGGTATACCGATAAGAGTAGCCTGTATGAGAATGTTAATTTAAGAAAAAAAAAATTTTCTGTAAAAACTGAAGTTATGGTGTCTAAGTGTTTGTATACGGTAGGCTGATAAGAGTAGCCTGTATGAGAAAGTTAATTTGAGAAAAAAAAAATTTCCAGTAAAAACTGAAATTATGGTGTCATCGTGTTTGTAAACGGTAGACCAATAAGAGTAGCCAGTACGAGAACGTTGATTTAAGAAAAACAAAAAATTACCAGTATAAACTGAAATAATGGTGTCATCGTGTTTGTATACGGTAGGCTGATAAGAGTAGCTTGTATGAGAACGTTAATTTGAGAAAAAATAAATTTTCAGTAAAAACAGAAAGTATGGTGTCATCATGTTTGTATACGGTAGGCCGATAAGAGTAGCCTGTATGAGAATGTTAATTTAAGAAAAAAAAAATTTTCTGTAAAAACTGAAGTTATAGTGTCTAAGTGTTTGTATACGGTAGGCTGATAAGAGTAGCCTGTATGAGAAAGTTAATTTGAGAAAAAAAAAATTTCCAGTAAAAACTGAAATTATGGTGTCATCGTGTTTATAAACAGTAGACCGATAAGAGTAGCCAGTATGAGAACGTTGATTCAAGAAAAACAAAAAATTACCAGTATAAACTGAAATAATGGTGTCATCGTTTTTGTATACGGTAGGCTGATAAGAGTAGCCTGTATGAGAACGTTAATTTAAGAAACAAAAAATTTTCAGTAAAAACTGAAATTATGGTGTCATCGTGTTTGTATACGGTAGACCGGTAAGAGTAGGCAGTACGAGAACGTTGATTTAAGAAAAACCAAAATTTTCAGTAAAAACGGAAGTTATGGTGTCTACGTGTTTGTATACGGTAGGCTGATAAGAGTAGCCTGTATGAGAATGTTAATTTAAGAAAAAAAAAATTTTTCTGTAAAAACTGAAGTTATGGTGTCATCGTGTTTGTATACGGTAGGCTGATAAGAGTAGCCTGTATGAGAACGTTAATATGAGAAAAACAAAATTTTCAGTAAAAACTGAAATTATGGTGTTATCGTGTTTGTATACGGTAGACCGATAAGAGTAGCCAGTATGAGGACGTTGATTTCAGAAAAAAAAAATTTCCAGTATAAACTGAAATTATGGTGTCATCGTGTTTGTATACGGAAACCGATAAGAGTAGCCTGTATGAGAACGTTAATTTAAGAAATAGAAAATTTTCAGTAAAAACTGAAATTATGGTGTCATCGTGTTTGTATACGGTAGACCGAAAAGAGAAGCCAGTATGAGAACGTTGATTTAAGAAAAACAAAAAATTACCAGTATAAACTGAAATAATGGTGTCATCGTTTTTGTATACGGTAGGCTGATAAGAGTAGCCTGTATGAGAACGTTAATTTAAGAAATAAAAAATTTTCAGTAAAAACTGAAATTATGGTGTAATCGTGTTTGTATACGGTAGACCGATAAGAGTAGCCAGTATGAGGACGTTGATTTAAGAAAAAAAAAATTTCCAGTATAAACTGAAATTATGGTGTCATCGTGTTTGTATACGGAAACCGATAAGAGTAGCCTGTATGAGAACGTTAATTTAAAAAATAAAAAATTTTCAGTAAAAACTGAAATTATGGTATCATCGTGTTTGTATACGGTAGACCGATAAGAGTAGCCAGTATGAGAACATTGATTTAAGAAAAAAAAAATTTCCAGTATAAACTGATGTTATGGTGTGTACGGGTTTGTATACGGTAGGCTGATAGGAGTAGCCTGTATGAGAACGTTAATTTAAGAAATAAAAAATTTTCAGTAAAAACTGAAATTATGGTGTTATCGTGTTTGTATACGGTAGACCGATAAGAGTAGCCAGTATGAGGACGTTGATTTAAGAAAAAAAAAATTTCCAGTATAAACTGAAATTATGGTGTCATCGTGTTTGTATACGGAAACCGATAAGAGTAGCCTGTATGAGAACGTTAATTTGAGAAAAAAAAAATTTCCAGTAAAAACTGAAATTATGGTGTCATCGTGTTTATAAACGGTAGACCGATAAGAGTAGCCAGTATGAGAACGTTGATTTAAGAAAAACAAAAAATTACCAGTATAAACTGAAATAATGGTGTCATCGTTTTTGTATACGGTAGGCTGATAAGAGTAGCCTGTATGAGAACGTTAATTTAAGAAATAAAAAATTTTCAGTAAAAACTGAAATTATGGTGTCATCGTTTTTGTATACGGTATACCGATAAGAGTAGCCAGTATGAGAACGTTAATTTAAGAAAAAAAAAATTTTTCTGTAAAAACTGAAGTTATGGTGTCATCGTGTTTGTAAACGGTAGACCAATAAGAGTAGCCAGTACGAGAACGTTGATTTAAGAAAAACCAAAATTTTCAGTAAAAACGGAAGTTATGGTGTCTACGTGTTTGTATACGGTAGGCTGATAAGAATAGCCTGTATGAGAATGTTAATTTAAGAAAAAAAAAATTTTTCTGTGAAAACTGAAGTTATGGTGTCATCGTATTTGTAAACGGTAGACCGATAAGAGTAGCCTGTATGAGAATGTTTATATAAGAAAAAAAAAATTTTCTGTAAAAACTGAAGTTATAGTGTCTAAGTGTTTGTATACGGTAGGCTGATAAGAGTAGCCTGTATAAGAAAGTTAATTTGAGAAAAAAAAAATTTCCAGTAAAAACTGAAATTATGGTGTCATCGTGTTTATAAACGGTAGACCGATAAGAGTAGCCAGTATGAGAACGTTGATTTAAGAAAAACAAAAAATTACCAGTATAAACTGAAATAATGGTGTCATCGTTTTTGTATACGGTAGGCTGATAAGAGTAGCCTGTATGAGAACGTTAATTTGAAAAAAAAAAAATTTTCAGTAAAAACGGAAGTTATGGTGTCTACGTGTTTGTATACGGTAGGCTGATAAGAGTAGCCTGTATGAGAATGTTAATTTAAGAAAAAAAAAATTTTTCTGTAAAAACTGAAGTTATGGTGTCATCGTGTTTGTATACGGTAGGCTGATAAGAGTAGCCTGTATGAGAACGTTAATTTGAGAAAAACAAAATTTTCAGTAAAAACTGAAATTATGGTGTTATCGTGTTTGTATACGGTAGACCGATAAGAGTAGCCAGTATGGGGACGTTGATTTAAGAAAAAAAAAATTTCCAGTATAAACTGAAATTATGGTGTCATCGTGTTTGTATACGGAAACCGATAAGAGTAGCCTGTATGAGAACGTTGATTTAAGAAAAAAAAAAGATTTCCAGTATAAACCGATGTTATGGTGTGTACGGGTTTGTATACGGTAGGCTGATAGGAGTAGCCTGTATGAGAACGTTAATTTAAGAAATAAAAAATTTTCAGTGAAAACTGAAATTATGGTTTCATCGTGTTTGTATACGGTAGACCGATAAGAGTAGCCTGTATGAGAATGTTAATTTAAGAAAAAAAAAATTTTCTGTAAAAACTGAAGTTATGGTGTCTAAGTGGTTGTATACGGTAGGCTGATAAGAGTAGCCTGTATGAGAACGTTAATTTGAGAAAAAAAAAATTTCCAGTAAAAACTGAAATTATGGTGTCATCGTGTTTGTAAACGGTAGACCAATAAGAGTAGCCAGTACGAGAACGTTGATTTAAGAAAAACAAAAAATTACCAGTATAAACTGAAATAATGGTGTCATCGTGTTTGTATACGGTAGGCTGATAAGAGTAGCTTGTATGAGAACGTTAATTTGAGAAAAAATAAATTTTCAGTAAAAACAGAAAGTATGGTGTCATCATGTTTGTATACGGTAGGCCGATAAGAGTAGCCTGTATGAGAATGTTAATTTAAGAAAAAAAAAATTTTCTGTAAAAACTGAAGTTATAGTGTCTAAGTGTTTGTATACGGTAGGCTGATAAGAGTAGCCTGTATGAGAAAGTTAATTTTAGAAAAAAAAAATTTCCAGTAAAAACTGAAATTATGGTGTCATCGTGTTTATAAACAGTAGACCGATAAGAGTAGCCAGTATGAGAACGTTGTTTCAAGAAAAACAAAAAATTACCAGTATAAACTGAAATAATGGTGTCATCGTTTTTGTATACGGTAGGCTGATAAGAGTAGCCTGTATGAGAACGTTAATTTAAGAAACAAAAAATTTTCAGTAAAAACTGAAATTATGGTGTCATCGTGTTTGTATACGGTAGACCGATAAGAGTAGCCAGTACGAGAACGTTGATTTAAGAAAAACCAAAATTTTCAGTAAAAACTGAAATTATGGTGTCATCGTGTTTATAAACAGTAGACCGATAAGAGTAGCCAGTATGAGAACGTTGTTTCAAGAAAAACAAAAAATTACCAGTATAAACTGAAATAATGGTGTCATCGTTTTTGTATACGGTAGGCTGATAAGAGTAGCCTGTATGAGAACGTTAATTTAAGAAACAAAAAATTTTCAGTAAAAACTGAAATTATGGTGTCATCGTGTTTGTATACGGTAGACCGATAAGAGTAGCCAGTATGAGAACGTTGATTTAAGAAAAACAAAAAATTACCAGTATAAACTGAAATAATGGTGTCATCGTTTTTGTATACGGTAGGCTGATAAGAGTAGCCTGTATGAGAACGTTAATTTAAGAAATAAAAAATTTTCAGTAAAAACTGAAATTATGGTGTAATCGTGTTTGTATACGGTAGACCGATAAGAGTAGCCAGTATGAGGACGTTGATTTAAGAAAAAAAAAATTTCCAGTATAAACTGAAATTATGGTGTCATCGTGTTTGTATACGGAAACCGATAAGAGTAGCCTGTATGAGAACGTTAATTTAAAAAATAAAAAATTTTCAGTAAAAACTGAAATTATGGTATCATCGTGTTTGTATACGGTAGACCGATAAGAGTAGCCAGTATGAGAACATTGATTTAAGAAAAAAAAAATTTCCAGTATAAACTGATGTTATGGTGTGTACGGGTTTGTATACGGTAGGCTGATAGGAGTAGCCTGTATGAGAACGTTAATTTAAGAAATAAAAAATTTTCAGTAAAAACTGAAATTATGGTGTTATCGTGTTTGTATACGGTAGACCGATAAGAGTAGCCAGTATGAGGACGTTGATTTAAGAAAAAAAAAATTTCCAGTATAAACTCAAATTATGGTGTCATCGTGTTTGTATACGGAAACCGATAAGAGTAGCCTGTATGAGAACGTTAATTCGAGAGAAAAAAAATTTCCAGTAAAAACTGAAATTATGGTGTCATCGTGTTTATAAACGGTAGACCGATAAGAGTAGCCAGTATGAGAACGTTGATTTAAGAAAAACAAAAAATTACCAGTATAAACTGAAATAATGGTGTCATCGTTTTTGTATACGGTAGGCTGATAAGAGTAGCCTGTATGAGAACGTTAATTTAAGAAATAAAAAATTTTCAGTAAAAACTGAAATTATGGTGTCATCGTGTTTGTATACGGTATACCGATAAGAGTAGCCTGTATGAGAATGTTAATTTAAGAAAAAAAAAATTTTCTGTAAAAACTGAAGTTATGGTGTCTAAGTGTTTGTATACGGTAGGCTGATAAGAGTAGCCTGTATGAGAAAGTTAATTTGAGAAAAAAAAAATTTTTCTGTAAAAACTGAAGTTATGGTGTCATCGTGTTTGTATACGGTAGGCTGATAAGAGTAGCCTGTATGAGAACGTTAATATGAGAAAAACAAAATTTTCAGTAAAAACTGAAATTATGGTGTTATCGTGTTTGTATACGGTAGACCGATAAGAGTAGCCAGTATGAGGACGTTGATTTCAGAAAAAAAAAATTTCCAGTATAAACTGAAATTATGGTGTCATCGTGTTTGTATACGGAAACCGATAAGAGTAGCCTGTATGAGAACGTTAATTTAAGAAATAGAAAATTTTCAGTAAAAACTGAAATTATGGTGTCATCGTGTTTGTATACGGTAGACCGATAAGAGAAGCCAGTATGAGAACGTTGATTTAAGAAAAACAAAAAATTACCAGTATAAACTGAAATAATGGTGTCATCGTTTTTGTATACGGTAGGCTGATAAGAGTAGCCTGTATGAGAACGTTAATTTAAGAAATAAAAAATTTTCAGTAAAAACTGAAATTATGGTGTAATCGTGTTTGTATACGGTAGACCGATAAGAGTAGCCAGTATGAGGACGTTGATTTAAGAAAAAAAAAATTTCCAGTATAAACTGAAATTATGGTGTCATCGTGTTTGTATACGGAAACCGATAAGAGTAGCCTGTATGAGAACGTTAATTTAAAAAATAAAAAATTTTCAGTAAAAACTGAAATTATGGTATCATCGTGTTTGTATACGGTAGACCGATAAGAGTAGCCAGTATGAGAACATTGATTTAAGAAAAAAAAAATTTCCAGTATAAACTGATGTTATGGTGTGTACGGGTTTGTATACGGTAGGCTGATAGGAGTAGCCTGTATGAGAACGTTAATTTAAGAAATAAAAAATTTTCAGTAAAAACTGAAATTATGGTGTTATCGTGTTTGTATACGGTAGACCGATAAGAGTAGCCAGTATGAGGACGTTGATTTAAGAAAAAAAAAATTTCCAGTATAAACTGAAATTATGGTGTCATCGTGTTTGTATACGGAAACCGATAAGAGTAGCCTGTATGAGAACGTTAATTTGAGAAAAAAAAAATTTCCAGTAAAAACTGAAATTATGGTGTCATCGTGTTTATAAACGGTAGACCGATAAGAGTAGCCAGTATGAGAACGTTGATTTAAGAAAAACAAAAAATTACCAGTATAAACTGAAATAATGGTGTCATCGTTTTTGTATACGGTAGGCTGATAAGAGTAGCCTGTATGAGAACGTTAATTTAAGAAATAAAAAATTTTCAGTAAAAACTGAAATTATGGTGTCATCGTGTTTGTATACGGTATACCGATAAGAGTAGCCAGTATGAGAACGTTAATTTAAGAAAAAAAAAATTTTTCTGTAAAAACTGAAGTTATGGTGTCATCGTGTTTGTAAACGGTAGACCAATAAGAGTAGCCAGTACGAGAACGTTGATTTAAGAAAAACCAAAATTTTCAGTAAAAACGGAAGTTATGGTGTCTACGTGTTTGTATACGGTAGGCTAATAAGAATAGCCTGTATGAGAATGTTAATTTAAGAGAAAAAAAATTTTTCTGTAAAAACTGAAGTTATGGTGTCATCGTATTTGTAAACGGTAGACCGATAAGAGTAGCCTGTATGAGAATGTTTATATAAGAAAAAAAAAATTTTCTGTAAAAACTGAAGTTATAGTGTCTAAGTGTTTGTATACGGTAGGCTGATAAGAGTAGCCTGTATAAGAAAGTTAATTTGAGAAAAAAAAAATTTCCAGTAAAAACTGAAATTATGGTGTCATCGTGTTTATAAACGGTAGACCGATAAGAGTAGCCAGTATGAGAACGTTGATTTAAGAAAAACAAAAAATTACCAGTATAAACTGAAATAATGGTGTCATCGTTTTTGTATACGGTAGGCTGATAAGAGTAGCCTGTATGAGAACGTTAATTTGAAAAAAAAAAAAATTTTCAGTAAAAACGGAAGTTATGGTGTCTACGTGTTTGTATACGGTAGGCTGATAAGAGTAGCCTGTATGAGAATGTTAATTTAAGAAAAAAAAAATTTTTCTGTAAAAACTGAAGTTATGGTGTCATCGTGTTTGTATACGGTAGGCTGATAAGAGTAGCCTGTATGAGAACGTTAATTTGAGAAAAACAAAATTTTCAGTAAAAACTGAAATTATGGTGTTATCGTGTTTGTATACGGTAGACCGATAAGAGTAGCCAGTATGGGGACGTTGATTTAAGAAAAAAAAAATTTCCAGTATAAACTGAAATTATGGTGTCATCGTGTTTGTATACGGAAACCGATAAGAGTAGCCTGTATGAGAACGTTGATTTAAGAAAAAAAAAAGATTTCCAGTATAAACCGATGTTATGGTGTGTACGGGTTTGTATACGGTAGGCTGATAGGAGTAGCCTGTATGAGAACGTTAATTTAAGAAATAAAAAATTTTCAGTGAAAACTGAAATTATGGTTTCATCGTGTTTGTATACGGTAGACCGATAAGAGTAGCCTGTATGAGAATGTTAATTTAAGAAAAAAAAAATTTTCTGTAAAAACTGAAGTTATGGTGTCTAAGTGTTTGTATACGGTAGGCTGATAAGAGTAGCCTGTATGAGAAAGTTAATTTGAGAAAAAAAAAATTTCCAGTAAAAACTGAAATTATGGTGTCATCGTGTTTGTAAACGGTAGACCAATAAGAGTAGCCAGTACGAGAACGTTGATTTAAGAAAAACAAAAAATTACCAGTATAAACTGAAATAATGGTGTCATCGTGTTTGTATACGGTAGGCTGATAAGAGTAGCTTGTATGAGAACGTTAATTTGAGAAAAAATAAATTTTCAGTAAAAACAGAAAGTATGGTGTCATCATGTTTGTATACGGTAGGCCGATAAGAGTAGCCTGTATGAGAATGTTAATTTAAGAAAAAAAAAATTTTCTGTAAAAACTGAAGTTATAGTGTCTAAGTGTTTGTATACGGTAGGCTGATAAGAGTAGCCTGTATGAGAAAGTTAATTTTAGAAAAAAAAAATTTCCAGTAAAAACTGAAATTATGGTGTCATCGTGTTTATAAACAGTAGACCGATAAGAGTAGCCAGTATGAGAACGTTGTTTCAAGAAAAACAAAAAATTTCCAGTAAAAACTAAAATTATGGTGTCATCATGTTTGTATACGGTAGGCCGATAAGAGTAGCCTGTATGAGAACGTTGATTTAAGAAGAAAAAAAATTTCCAGTATAAACTGAAATTATGGTGTCATCATGTTTGTATACGGTAGGCTGATAAGAGTAGCCTGTATGAGAACGTTAATTTGAGAAAAAAAAAATTTTCAGTGAAAACTGAATTTATGGTGTGTACGTGTTTGTATACGGTAGGCTGATAAGAGTAGCCTGTATGAGAATGTTAATATAAGAAAAAAAAAATTTTTCTGTAAAAACTGAAGTTATGGTGTCATCGTGTTTGTATACGGTAGGCTGATAAGAGTAGCCTGTATGAGAACGTTAATATGAGAAAAACAAAATTTTCAGTAAAAACTGAAATTATGGTGTTATCGTGTTTGTATACGGTAGACCGATAAGAGTAGCCAGTATGAGGACGTTGATTTCAGAAAAAAAAAATTTCCAGTATAAACTGAAATTATGGTGTCATCGTGTTTGTATACGGAAATCGATAAGAGTAGCCTGTATGAGAACGTTAATTTAAGAAATAGAAAATTTTTAGTAAAAACTGAAATTATGGTGTCATCGTGTTTGTATACGGTAGACCGATAAGAGTAGCCAGTATGAGAACGTTGATTTAAGAAAAACAAAAAATTACCAGTATAAACTGAAATAATGGTGTCATCGTTTTTGTATACGGTAGGCTGATAAGAGTAGCCTGTATGAGAACGTTAATTTAAGAAATAAAAAATTTTCAGTAAAAACTGAAATTATGGTGTAATCGTGTTTGTATACGGTAGACCGATAAGAGTAGCCAGTATGAGGACGTTGATTTAAGAAAAAAAAAATTTCCAGTATAAACTGAAATTATGGTGTCATCGTGTTTGTATACGGAAACCGATAAGAGTAGCCTGTATGAGAACGTTAATTTAAAAAATAAAAAATTTTCAGTAAAAACTGAAATTATGGTATCATCGTGTTTGTATACGGTAGACCGATAAGAGTAGCCAGTATGAGAACATTGATTTAAGAAAAAAAAAATTTCCAGTATAAACTGATGTTATGGTGTCATCGTGTTTGTATACGGAAACCGATAAGAGTAGCCTGTATGAGAACGTTAATTCGAGAGAAAAAAAATTTCCAGTAAAAACTGAAATTATGGTGTCATCGTGTTTATAAACGGTAGACCGATAAGAGTAGCCAGTATGAGAACGTTGATTTAAGAAAAACAAAAAATTACCAGTATAAACTGAAATAATGGTGTCATCGTTTTTGTATACGGTAGGCTGATAAGAGTAGCCTGTATGAGAATGTTAATATAAGAAAAAAAAAATTTTTCTGTAAAAACTGAAGTTATGGTGTCATCGTGTTTGTATACGGTAGGCTGATAAGAGTAGCCTGTATGAGAATGTTAATATAAGAAAAAAAAAATTTTTCTGTAAAAACTGAAGTTATGGTGTCATCGTGTTTGTATACGGTAGGCTGATAAGAGTAGCCTGTATGAGAACGTTAATATGAGAAAAACAAAATTTTCAGTAAAAACTGAAATTATGGTGTTATCGTGTTTGTATACGGTAGACCGATAAGAGTAGCCAGTATGAGGACGTTGATTTCAGAAAAAAAAAATTTCCAGTATAAACTGAAATTATGGTGTCATCGTGTTTGTATACGGAAATCGATAAGAGTAGCCTGTATGAGAACGTTAATTTAAGAAATAGAAAATTTTCAGTAAAAACTGAAATTATGGTGTCATCGTGTTTGTATACGGTAGACCGATAAGAGTAGCCAGTATGAGAACGTTGATTTAAGAAAAACAAAAAATTACCAGTATAAACTGAAATAATGGTGTCATCGTTTTTGTATACGGTAGGCTGATAGGAGTAGCCTGTATGAGAACGTTAATTTAAGAAATAAAAAATTTTCAGTAAAAACTGAAATTATGGTGTTATCGTGTTTGTATACGGTAGACCGATAAGAGTAGCCAGTATGAGGACGTTGATTTAAGAAAAAAAAAATTTCCAGTATAAACTGAAATTATGGTGTCATCGTGTTTGTATACGGAAACCGATAAGAGTAGCCTGTATGAGAACGTTAATTCGAGAGAAAAAAAATTTCCAGTAAAAACTGAAATTATGGTGTCATCGTGTTTATAAACGGTAGACCGATAAGAGTAGCCAGTATGAGAACGTTGATTTAAGAAAAACAAAAAATTACCAGTATAAACTGAAATAATGGTGTCATCGTTTTTGTATACGGTAGGCTGATAAGAGTAGCCTGTATGAGAACGTTAATTTAAGAAATAAAAAATTTTCAGTAAAAACTGAAATTATGGTGTCATCGTGTTTGTATACGGTATACCGATAAGAGTAGCCTGTATGAGAATGTTAATTTAAGAAAAAAAAAATTTTCTGTAAAAACTGAAGTTATGGTGTCTAAGTGTTTGTATACGGTAGGCTGATAAGAGTAGCCTGTATGAGAAAGTTAATTTGAGAAAAAAAAAATTTCCAGTAAAAACTGAAATTATGGTGTCATCGTGTTTGTAAACGGTCGACCAATAAGAGTAGCCAGTACGAGAACGTTGATTTAAGAAAAACAAAAAATTACCAGTATAAACTGAAATAATGGTGTCATCGTGTTTGTATACGGTAGGCTGATAAGAGTAGCTTGTATGAGAACGTTAATTTGAGAAAAAATAAATTTTCAGTAAAAACAGAAAGTATGGTGTCATCATGTTTGTATACGGTAGGCCGATAAGAGTAGCCTGTATGAGAATGTTAATTTAAGAAAAAAAAAATTTTCTGTAAAAACTGAAGTTATAGTGTCTAAGTGTTTGTATACGGTAGACTGATAAGAGTAGCCTGTATGAGAAAGTTAATTTGAGAAAAAAAAAATTTCCAGTAAAAACTGAAATTATGGTGTCATCGTGTTTATAAACAGTAGACCGATAAGAGTAGCCAGTATGAGAACGTTAATTTAAGAAACAAAAAATTTTCAGTAAAAACTGAAATTATGGTGTCATCGTGTTTGTATACGGTAGACCGATAAGAGTAGCCAGTACGAGAACGTTGATTTAAGAAAAACCAAAATTTTCAGTAAAAACGGAAGTTATGGTGTCTACGTGTTTGTATACGGTAGGCTGATAAGAGTAGCCTGTATGAGAATGTTAATTTAAGAAAAAAAAAATTTTTCTGTAAAAACTGAAGTTATGGTGTCATCGTGTTTGTATACGGTAGGCTGATAAGAGTAGCCTGTATGAGAACGTTAATATGAGAAAAACAAAATTTTCAGTAAAAACTGAAATTATGGTGTCATCGTGTTTGTATACGGTAGACCGATAAGAGTAGCCAGTATGAGAACGTTGATTTAAGAAAAACAAAAAATTACCAGTATAAACTGAAATAATGGTGTCATCGTTTTTGTATACGGTAGGCTGATAAGAGTAGCCTGTATGAGAACGTTAATTTAAAAAATAAAAAATTTTCAGTAAAAACTGAAATTATGGTATCATCGTGTTTGTATACGGTAGACCGATAAGAGTAGCCAGTATGAGAACATTGATTTAAGAAAAAAAAAATTTCCAGTATAAACTGATGTTATGGTGTGTACGGGTTTGTATACGGTAGGCTGATAGGAGTAGCCTGTATGAGAACGTTAATTTAAGAAATAAAAAATTTTCAGTAAAAACTGAAATTATGGTGTTGTCGTGTTTGTATACGGTAGACCGATAAGAGTAGCCAGTATGAGGACGTTGATTTAAGAAAAAAAAAATTTCCAGTATAAACTGAAATTATGGTGTCATCGTGTTTGTATACGGAAACCGATAAGAGTAGCCTGTATGAGAACGTTAATTTGAGAAAAAAAAAATTTCCAGTAAAAACTGAAATTATGGTGTCATCGTGTTTATAAACGGTAGACCGATAAGAGTAGCCAGTATGAGAACGTTGATTTAAGAAAAACAAAAAATTACCAGTATAAACTGAAATAATGGTGTCATCGTTTTTGTATACGGTAGGCTGATAAGAGTAGCCTGTATGAGAACGTTAATTTAAGAAATAAAAAATTTTCAGTAAAAACTGAAATTATGGTGTCATCGTGTTTGTATACGGTATACCGATAAGAGTAGCCAGTATGAGAACGTTAATTTAAGAAAAAAAAAATTTTTCTGTAAAAACTGAAGTTATGGTGTCATCGTGTTTGTAAACGGTAGACCAATAAGAGTAGCCAGTACGAGAACGTTGATTTAAGAAAAACCAAAATTTTCAGTAAAAACGGAAGTTATGGTGTCTACGTGTTTGTATACGGTAGGCTGATAAGAGTAGCCTGTATGAGAATGTTAATTTAAGAAAAAAAAAATTTTTCTGTAAAAACTGAAGTTATGGTGTCATCGTGTTTGTATACGGTAGGCTGATAAGAGTAGCCTGTATGAGAATGTTAATTTAAGAAAAAAAAAATTTTTCTGTAAAAACTGAAGTTATGGTGTCATCGTGTTTGTAAACGGTAGACCAATAGGAGTAGCCAGTACGAGAACGTTGATTTAAGAAAAACCAAAATTTTCAGTAATAACGGAAGTTATGGTGTCTACGTGTTTGTATACGGTAGACCGATAAGAGTAGCCAGTACGAGAACGTTGATTTAAGAAAAACCAAAATTTTCAGTAAA
Source organism: Bombylius discolor (assembly GCA_939192795.1). Taxonomy (NCBI): domain Eukaryota; kingdom Metazoa; phylum Arthropoda; class Insecta; order Diptera; family Bombyliidae; genus Bombylius; species Bombylius discolor. Next base: position 17,342,895 of record OW584242.1, read on the forward strand.
AACGGAAGTTATGGTGTCTACGTGTTTGTATACGGTAGGCTGATAAGAGTAGCCTGTATGAGAATGTTAATTTAAGAAAAAAAAAATTTTTCTGTAAAAACTGAAGTTATGGTGTCATCGTGTTTGTATACGGTAGGCTGATAAGAGTAGCCTGTATGAGAACGTTAATATGAGAAAAACAAAATTTTCAGTAAAAACTGAAATTATGGTGTTATCGTGTTTGTATACGGTAGACCGATAAGAGTAGCCAGTATGAGGACGTTGATTTCAGAAAAAAAAAATTTCCAGTATAAACTGAAATTATGGTGTCATCGTGTTTGTATACGGAAACCGATAAGAGTAGCCTGTATGAGAACGTTAATTTAAGAAATAAAAAATTTTCAGTAAAAACTGAAATTATGGTGTCATCGTGTTTGTATACGGTAGACCGATAAGAGTAGCCAGTATGAGAACGTTGATTTAAGAAAAACAAAAAATTACCAGTATAAACTGAAATAATGGTGTCATCGTTTTTGTATACGATAGACCGATAAGAGTAGCCAGTATGAGAACGTTAATTTAAAAAATAAAAAATTTTCAGTAAAAACTGAAATTATGGTATCATCGTGTTTGTATACGGTAGACCGATAAGAGTAGCCAGTATGAGAACATTGATTTAAGAAAATTAAAATTTCCAGTATAAACTGAAATTATGGTGTCATCGTGTTTGTATACGGTAGACCGATAAGAGTAGCCAGTATGAGAACGTTGATTTAAGAAAAACAAAAAATTACCAGTATAAACTGAAATAATGGTGTCATCGTTTTTGTATACGATAGACCGATAAGAGTAGCCAGTATGAGAACGTTAATTTAAAAAATAAAAAATTTTCAGTAAAAACTGAAATTATGGTATCATCGTGTTTGTATACGGTAGACCGATAAGAGTAGCCAGTATGAGAACATTGATTTAAGAAAATTAAAATTTCCAGTATAAACTGATGTTATGGTGTGTACGGGTTTGTATACGGTAGGCTGATAGGAGTAGCCTGTATGAGAACGTTAATTTAAGAAATAAAAAATTTTCAGTAAAAACTGAAATTATGGTGTTATCGTGTTTGTATACGGTAGACCGATAAGAGTAGCCAGTATGAGGACGTTGATTTAAGAAAAAAAAAATTTCCAGTATAAACTGAAATTATGGTGTCATCGTGTTTGTATACGGAAACCGATAAGAGTAGCCTGTATGAGAACGTTAATTTGAGAAAAAAAAAATTTCCAGTAAAAACTGAAATTATGGTGTCATCGTGTTTATAAACGGTAGACCGATAAGAGTAGCCAGTATGAGAACGTTGATTTGAGAAAAACAAAAAATTACCAGTATAAACTGAAATAATGGTGTCATCGTTTTTGTATACGGTAGGCTGATAAGAGTAGCCTGTATGAGAACGTTAATTTAAGAAATAAAAAATTTTCAGTAAAAACTGAAATTATGGTGTCATCGTGTTTGTATACGGTATACCGATAAGAGTAGCCAGTATGAGAACGTTAATTTAAGAAAAAAAAAATTTTTCTGTAAAAACTGAAGTTATGGTGTCATCGTGTTTGTAAACGGTAGACCAATAAGAGTAGCCAGTACGAGAACGTTGATTTAAGAAAAACCAAAACTTTCAGTAAAAACGGAAGTTATGGTGTCTACGTGTTTGTATACGGTAGGCTGATAAGAGTAGCCTGTATGAGAATGTTAATTTAAGAAAAAAAAAATTTTTCTGTAAAAACTGAAGTTATGGTGTCATCGTGTTTGTATACGGTAGGCTGATAAGAGTAGCCTGTATGAGAACGTTAATTTGAGAAAAACAAAATTTTCAGTAAAAACTGAAATTATGGTGTTATCGTGTTTGTATACGGTAGACCGATAAGAGTAGCCAGTATGAGGACGTTGATTTAAGAAAAAAAAAATTTCCAGTATAAACTGAAATTATGGTGTCATCGTGTTTGTATACGGAAACCGATAAGAGTAGCCTGTATGAGAACGTTAATTTAAGAAATAAAAAATTTTCAGTAAAAACTGAAATTATGGTGTCATCGTGTTTGTATACGGTAGACCGATAAGAGTAGCCAGTATGAGAACGTTGATTTAAGAAAAAAAAAATTTCCAGTATAAACTGATGTTATGGTGTCTACGTGTTTGTATACGGTAGGCTGATAAGAGTAGCCTGTATGAGAACGTTAATTTGAGAAAAAAAAAGTTTTCAGTAAAAACTGAAATTATGGTGTCATCGTGTTTGTATACGCTAGACCGATAAGAGTAGCCTGTATGAGAAAGTTAATTTGAGAAAAAAAAAATTTTCAGTAAAAACTGAAATTATGGTGTCATCGTGTTTGTATACGGTAGACCGATAAGAGTAGCCAGTATGAGAACGTTGATTTAAGAAAAAAAAAATTTCCAGTATAAACTGAAGTTATGGTGTCTACGTGTTTGTATACGGTAGGCTGATAAGAGTAGCCTGTATGAGAACGTTAATTTGAGAAGAAAAAAAATTTCTAGTATAAACTGAAATTATGTAGTCATCGTGTTTGTATACGGTAGGCTGATAAGAGTAGCCTGTATTAGAACGTTAATTTGAGAAAAAAAATTTTTCAGTAAAAACCTCAGTTATGGTGTGTACGGGTTTGTATACGGTAGGCTGATAGGAGTAGCCTGTATGAGAACGTTAATTTAAGAAATAAAAAATTTTCAGTGAAAACTGAAATTATGGTTTCATCGTGTTTGTATACGGTAGACCGATAACAGTACCCAGTATGAGAACGTTGATTTAAGAAAAAAAAAATTTCCAGTATAAACTGATGTTATTGTGTCTACGTGTTTGTATACGGTAGGCTGATAAGAGTAGCCTGTATGAGAACGTTAATTTGAGAAAAAAAAAGTTTTCAGTAAAAACTGAAGTTATGGTGTCTAAGTGTTTGTATACGGTAGGCTGATAAGAGTAGCCTGTATGAGAAAGTTAATTTGAGAAAAAAAAAATTTCCAGTAAAAACTGAAATTATGGTGTCATCGTGTTTGTAAACGGTAGACCAATAAGAGTAGCCAGTACGAGAACGTTAATTTAAGAAGAAAAAAAAATTCCAGTAAAAACTGAAATGATGGTGTGTACGTGTTTGTATACTGTAGGCCGATAAGAGTAGCCTGCATGAGAACGTTAATTTAAGAAATAAAAAATTTTCAGTGAAAACTGAATTCATGGTTTCATCGTGTTTGTATACGGTAGACCGATAACAGTACCCATTATGAGAACGTTGATTAAAGAAAAAAACAAAAAATTTCCAGTAAAAACTGAAATTATGGTGTTATCGTGTTTGTATACGGTAGACCGATAAGAGTAGCCAGTATGAGGACGTTGATTTAAGAAAAAAAAAATTTCCAGTATAAACTGAAATTATGGTGTCATCGTGTTTGTATACGGAAACCGATAAGAGTAGCCTGTATGAGAACGTTAATTTGAGAAAAAAAAAATTTCCAGTAAAAACTGAAATTATGGTGTCATCGTGTTTATAAACGGTAGACCGATAAGAGTAGCCAGTATGAGAACGTTGATTTGAGAAAAACAAAAAATTACCAGTATAAACTGAAATAATGGTGTCATCGTTTTTGTATACGGTAGGCTGATAAGAGTAGCCTGTATGAGAACGTTAATTTAAGAAATAAAAAATTTTCAGTAAAAACTGAAATTATGGTGTCATCGTGTTTGTATACGGTATACCGATAAGAGTAGCCAGTATGAGAACGTTAATTTAAGAAAAAAAAAATTTTTCTGTAAAAACTGAAGTTATGGTGTCATCGTGTTTGTAAACGGTAGACCAATAAGAGTAGCCAGTACGAGAACGTTGATTTAAGAAAAACCAAAACTTTCAGTAAAAACGGAAGTTATGGTGTCTACGTGTTTGTATACGGTAGGCTGATAAGAGTAGCCTGTATGAGAATGTTAATTTAAGAAAAAAAAAATTTTTCTGTAAAAACTGAAGTTATGGTGTCATCGTGTTTGTATACGGTAGGCTGATAAGAGTAGCCTGTATGAGAACGTTAATTTGAGAAAAACAAAATTTTCAGTAAAAACTGAAATTATGGTGTTATCGTGTTTGTATACGGTAGACCGATAAGAGTAGCCAGTATGAGGACGTTGATTTAAGAAAAAAAAAATTTCCAGTATAAACTGAAATTATGGTGTCATTGTGTTTGTATACGGAAACCGATAAGAGTAGCCTGTATGAGAACGTTAATTTAAGAAATAAAAAATTTTCAGTAAAAACTGAAATTATGGTGTCATCGTGTTTGTATACGGTAGACCGATAAGAGTAGCCAGTATGAGAACGTTGATTTAAGAAAAAAAAAATTTCCAGTATAAACTGATGTTATGGTGTCTACGTGTTTGTATACGGTAGGCTGATAAGAGTAGCCTGTATGAGAACGTTAATTTGAGAAAAAAAAAGTTTTCAGTAAAAACTGAAATTATGGTGTCATCGTGTTTGTATACGCTAGACCGATAAGAGTAGCCTGTATGAGAAAGTTAATTTGAGAAAAAAAAAATTTTCAGTAAAAACTGAAATTATGGTGTCATCGTGTTTGTATACGGTAGACCGATAAGAGTAGCCAGTATGAGAACGTTGATTTAAGAAAAAAAAAATTTCCAGTATAAACTGAAGTTATGGTGTCTACGTGTTTGTATACGGTAGGCTGATAAGAGTAGCCTGTATGAGAACGTTAATTTGAGAAGAAAAAAAATTTCTAGTATAAACTGAAATTATGTAGTCATCGTGTTTGTATACGGTAGGCTGATAAGAGTAGCCTGTATTAGAACGTTAATTTGAGAAAAAAAATTTTTCAGTAAAAACCTCAGTTATGGTGTGTACGGGTTTGTATACGGTAGGCTGATAGGAGTAGCCTGTATGAGAACGTTAATTTAAGAAATAAAAAATTTTCAGTGAAAACTGAAATTATGGTTTCATCGTGTTTGTATACGGTAGACCGATAACAGTACCCAGTATGAGAACGTTGATTTAGGAAAAAAAAAATTTCCAGTATAAACTGATGTTATTGTGTCTACGTGTTTGTATACGGTAGGCTGATAAGAGTAGCCTGTATGAGAACGTTAATTTGAGAAAAAAAAAGTTTTCAGTAAAAACTGAAGTTATGGTGTCTAAGTGTTTGTATACGGTAGGCTGATAAGAGTAGCCTGTATGAGAAAGTTAATTTGAGAAAAAAAAAATTTCCAGTAAAAACTGAAATTATGGTGTCATCGTGTTTGTAAACGGTAGACCAATAAGAGTAGCCAGTACGAGAACGTTAATTTAAGAAGAAAAAAAAATTCCAGTAAAAACTGAAATGATGGTGTGTACGTGTTTGTATACTGTAGGCCGATAAGAGTAGCCTGCATGAGAACGTTAATTTAAGAAATAAAAAATTTTCAGTGAAAACTGAATTCATGGTTTCATCGTGTTTGTATACGGTAGACCGATAACAGTACCCATTATGAGAACGTTGATTAAAGAAAAAAACAAAAAATTTCCAGTAAAAACTAAAATTATGGTGTCATCATGTTTGTATACGGTAGGCCGATAAGAGTAGCCTGTATGAGAACGTTGATTTAAGAAGAAAAGAAATTTCCAGTATAAACTGAAATTATGGTGTCATCATGTTTGTATACGGTAGGCTGATAAGAGTAGCCTGTATGAGAACGTTAATTTGAGAAAAAAAAAATTTTCAGTGAAAACTGAATTTATGGTGTGTACGTGTTTGTATACGGTAGGCTGATAAGAGTAGCCTGTATGAGAACGTTAATTTAAGAAAAAAAAAATTTCCAGCATAAACTGAAATTATGGTGACATCGTGTTTGTATACGGTAGGCCGATAAGAATAGCCTGTATGAGAACGTTAATTTAAGAAGAAAAAAAAATTTCCAGTATAAACTGAAATTATGGTGTCATCATGTTTGTATACGGTAGGCAGACAATGGTAGCCTGTATCAGACAGCTATTTCGGGAATTAATTTTTTTCAGTGAATACATAAATTATGCTGTTTTTGTGTTTGTATACGGTAGGCTGATAAGAGTAGCCTGTATGAGAACGTTAATTTAAGAAGAAAAAAAAAATTTCCAGCATATACTGAAATTATGGTGACATCGTGTTTGTATACGGTAGGCTGATAAAAGTAGCCTGTATGAGAACGTTAATTTGAGGAAAAAAAATTTTCAGTAAAAACTGAAATTATGGTGTCATCGTGTTTGTAAACGGTAGACCAATAAGAGTAGCCAGTACGAGAACGTTAATTTAAGAAGAAAAAAAAATTCCAGTAAAAACTGAAATGATGGTGTGTACGTGTTTGTATACTGTAGGCCGATAAGAGTAGCCTGCATGAGAACGTTAATATGAGAAAAAAAAATTTTCAGTAAAAACCTCAGTTATAGTGTGTACGGGTTTGTATACGGTAGGCTGATAGGAGTAGCCTGTATGAGAACGTTAATTTAAGAAATAAAAAATTTTCAGTGAAAACTGAATTCATGGTTTCATCGTGTTTGTATACGGTAGACCGATGACAGTACCCATTATGAGAACGTTGATTAAAGAAAAAAACAAAAAATTTCCAGTAAAAACTAAAATTATGGTGTCATCATGTTTGTATACGGTAGGCCGATAAGAGTAGCCTGTATGAGAACGTTGATTTAAGAAGAAAAAAAATTTCCAGTATAAACTGAAATTATGGTGTCATCATGTTTGTATACGGTAGGCTGATAAGAGTAGCCTGTATGAGAACGTTAATTTGAGAAAAAAAAAATTTTCAGTGAAAACTGAATTTATGGTGTGTACGTGTTTGTATACGGTAGGCTGATAAGAGTAGCCTGTATGAGAACGTTAATTTAAGAAAAAAAAAATTTCCAGCATAAACTGAAATTATGGTGACATCGTGTTTGTATACGGTAGGCCGATAAGAATAGCCTGTATGAGAACGTTAATTTAAGAAGAAAAAAAAATTTCCAGTATAAACTGAAATTATGGTGTCATCATGTTTGTATACGGTAGGCAGACAATGGAAGCCTGTATCAGACAGCTATTTCGGGAATTAATTTTTTTCAGTGAATACATAAATTATGCTGTTTTTGTGTTTGTATACGGTAGGCTGATAAGAGTAGCCTGTATGAGAACGTTAATTTAAGAAGAAAAAAAAAATTTCCAGCATATACTGAAATTATGGTGACATCGTGTTTGTATACGGTAGGCTGATAAAAGTAGCCTGTATGAGAACGTTAATTTGAGGAAAAAAAATTTTCAGTAAAAACTGAAATTATGGTGTCATCGTGTTTGTAAACGGTAGACCAATAAGAGTAGCCAGTACGAGAACGTTGATTTATGAAAAACAAAAAATTACCAGTATAAACTGGAATAATGGTGTCATCGTGTTTGTATACGGTAGGCTGATAAAAGTAGCCTGTATGAGAACGTTAATTTGAGGAAAAAAAATTTTTTTTTCCCCTAAAATTAATGTTCTCATACAGGCTACTCTTTTCGGCCTACAGTATACAAACACGATGACACCATAACTTCAGTTTTTACTGAAAATTTTTTTTTTTTAAATTAACGTTCTCATACAGGCTACTCTTTTCGGCCTACCGTATACAAACATGATGACACCATAATTTCAGTTTTCACTGGAAATTTTTTTTTTTTTTTTAAAGTAACGTTCTCATACAAGCTACACTTATCGGCCTACCGTATACAAAAATGATGATACCATAATTTCAGTTTTTACTGGAAATTTTTTTTTCTCAAATTAGCGTTATCATACAACCTACTCTTATCAGCCTACCGTATACAAGCATGATGGCACCATAATTTCAGATTTACTGAAAATTTTTTTTCTCAAATTAACGTTCTTATACAAGCTACTCTTATCGGCCTACCGTATACAAACATGGTGACACCATAATTTTAGTTTTCACTGAAAATTTTTTTTTTTTTTAAAGTAACGTTCTCATACAAGCTACACTTATCGACCTACCGTATACAAACATGATGACACCATAATTTCAGTTTTCACTGAAAATTTTTTTTTTTTTTAAAGTAACGTTCTCATACAAGCTACACTTATCGGCCTACCGTATACAAACATGATGACACCATAATTTCAGTTTTCACTGAAATTTTTTTTTTTTTAAAAGTAACGTTCTCATACAACCTACTCTTATCGGCCTACCGTATACAAACATGATGACACCATAATTTCAGTTTTTACTGAAAACTTTTTTTTTTGTCAAATTAACGTTCTCATACAACCTAATCTTATCGGCCTACCGTATACAAACATGATGACACCATAATTTCAGTTTTTCTGACAATTTTTTTTCTCAAATTAACGTTCTCTTACAAGCTACTCTTATCGGCCTACCGTATACAAACATGATGACACCATAATTTCAGTTTTCACTGAAATTTTTTTTTTTTTAAAAGTAACGTTCTCATACAACCTACTCTTATCGGCCTACCGTATACAAAAATGATGACACCATAATTTCAGTTTTTACTGAAAACTTTTTTTTTTGTCAAATTAACGTTCTCATACAAGCTACACTTATCGACCTACAGTATACAAACACGATGACACCATAACTTCAGTTTTTACTGAAAATTTTTTTTTTTTAAATTAACGTTCTCATACAGGCTACTCTTTTCGGCCTACCGTATACAAACATGATGACACCATAATTTCAGTTTTTACTGAAAATTTTTTTTTTCTCAAATTAACGTTCTCATACAACCTACTCTTATCGGCCTACCGTATACAAACATGATGACACCATAATTTCAGTTTTCACTGGAAATTTTTTTTTTTTTTTAAAGTAACGTTCTCATACAAGCTACACTTATCGGCCTACCGTATACAAAAATGATGATACCATAATTTCAGTTTTTACTGGAAATTTTTTTTTCTCAAATTAGCGTTATCATACAACCTACTCTTATCAGCCTACCGTATACAAGCATGATGGCACCATAATTTCAGATTTACTGAAAATTTTTTTTCTCAAATTAACGTTCTCATACAAGCTACTCTTATCGGCCTACCGTATACAAACATGGTGACACCATAATTTTAGTTTTCACTGAAAATTTTTTTTTTTTTTAAAGTAACGTTCTCATACAAGCTACACTTATCGACCTACCGTATACAAACATGATGACACCATAATTTCAGTTTTCACTGAAAATTTTTTTTTTTTTTAAAGTAACGTTCTCATACAAGCTACACTTATCGGCCTACCGTATACAAACATGATGACACCATAATTTCAGTTTTCACTGAAATTTTTTTTTTTTTAAAAGTAACGTTCTCATACAACCTACACTTATCGTCCTACCGTATACAAACATGATGACACCATAATTTCAGTTTTTACTGAAAATTTTTTTTTTCTCAAATTAACGTTCTCATACAACCTACTCTTATCGGCCTACCGTATACAAACATGATGACACCATAATTTCAGTTTTTACTGAAAACTTTTTTTTTTGTCAAATTAACGTTCTCATGCAGACTACTCGTATCGGCCTACCGTATACAAACATGATGAAACCATAATTTCAGTTTTCACTGAAAATTTTTTCTTCTCAAATTAACGTTCTAATACAAGCTACACTTATCGTCCTACCGTATACAAACATGATGACACCATAATTTCAGTTTTTACTGAAATTTTTTTTTCTCAAATTAACGTTCTCTTACAAGCTACTCTTATCGGCCTACCGTATACAAACATGATGACACCATAATTTCAGTTTTCACTAAAATTTTTTTTTTTTTTAAAAGTAACGTTCTCATACAACCTACTCTTATCGGCCTACCGTATACAAACATGATGACACCATAATTTCAGTTTTTACTGAAAACTTTTTTTTTTGTCAAATTAACGTTCTCATGCAGACTACTCGTATCGGCCTACCGTATACAAACATGATGAAACCATAATTTCAGTTTTCACTGAAAATTTTTTCTTCTCAAATTAACGTTCTCATACAAGCTACACTTATCGGCCTACCGTATACAAACATGATGACACCATAATTTCAGTTTTTACTGGAAATTTTTTTTTTTAAATTAACGTTCTCATACAGGCTACTGTTATCGGCCTACCGTATACAAACATGATGACACCATAAATTTCAGTTTTTACTAAAAATTTTTTTTTTTTCTCAAATTACCGTTCTCATACAGGCTACTCCTATCGGCCTACCGTATACAAGCATGATGGCACCATAATTTCAGTTTTTACTGGAAATTTTTTTTTTTAAATTAACGTTCTCATACAGGCTACTGTTATCGGCCTACCGTATACAAGCATGATGGCACCATAATTTCAGTTTTTACTGGAAATTTTTTTTTTTAAATTAACGTTCTCATACAGGCTACTCTTATCGGCCGACCGTATACAAACATGATGACACCATAATTTCAGTTTTTACTGAAAATTTTTTTTCTCTCAAATTAACGTTCTCATACACGCTACTCTTATCGGCCTACCGTATACAAACATGATGACACCATAATTTTAGTTTTTACTGAAAACTTTTTTTTTGTCAAATTAACGTTCTCATACAGGCTACTCTTATCGGCCTACCGTATACAAAAATGATAATACCATAATTTCAGTTTTTACTGAAAATTTTTTTTTCTCAAATTAACGTTCTCATACAACCTACTCTTATCGGCCTACCGTATACAAGCATGATGGCACCATAATTTCAGTTTTTACTGAAAATTTTTTTTCTCAAATTAACGTTCTTATACAACCTACTCTTATCGGCCTACCGTATACAAACATGGTGACACCATAATTTCAGTTTTCACTGAAAATTTTTTTTTTTTTAAAGTAACGTTCTCATACAAGCTACACTTATCGGCCTACCGTATACAAACATGATGACACCATAATTTAAGTTTTTACTGACAATTTTTTTTCTCATATTAACGTTCTCTTACAAGCTACTCTTATCGGCCTACCGTATACAAACATGATGACACCATAATTTTAGTTTTTACTGAAAACTTTTTTTTTGTCAAATTAACGTTCTCATACAGGCTACTCTTATCGGCCTACCGTATACAAAAATGATGATACCATAATTTCAGTTTTTACTGAAAATTTTTTTTTTTTTTAAAGTAACGTTCTCATACAACCTACTCTTATCGGCCTACCGTATACAAACATGATGAAACCATAATTTCAGTTTTCACTGAAAATTTTTATTTTCTCAAATTAACGTTCTCATACAGGCTACTCTTATCGGCCTACCGTATACAAACATGATGACACCATAATTTCTGTTTTCACAGAAAATTTTGTTTTTTCTCAAATTCACGTTCTCATACAACCTACTCTTATCGGACTACCGTATACAAGCATGATGACACCATAATTTCAGTTTTTACTGAAAATTTTTTTTCTCAAATTAACGTTCTCATGCAGACTACTCGTATCGGCCTACTTTATACAAACATGATGAAACCATAATTTCAGTTTTTACTGAATATTTTTTTTTCTCAAATTAACGTTCTCATACAAGCTACACTTATCGGCCTACCGTATACAAACATGATGACACCATAATTTCAGTTTTTACTGAAAATTTTTTTTTTCTCAAATTACCGTTCTCATACAGGCTACTCCTATCGGCCTACCGTATACAAGCATGATGGCACCATAATTTCAGTTTTTACTGAAAATTTTGTTATTTTAATTTAACGTTCTCATACAGGCTACTCTTATCGGCCTACCGTATACAAACATGATGACACCATAATTTCAGTTTTTACTGAAAATTTTTTTTTTTCTCAAATTAACGTTCTCATACAGGCTACTCTTATCGGCCTACCGTATACAAACATGATGACACCATAATTTCAGTTTTTACTGAAAACTTTTTTTTTGTCAAATTAACGTTCTCATACAGGCTACTCTTATCGGCCTACCGTATACAAAAATGATGATACCATAATTTCAGTTTTTACTGAAAATTTTTTTTTCTCAAATTAACGTTCTCATACAACCTACTCTTATCGGCCTACCGTATACAAGCATGATGGCACCATAATTTCAGTTTTTACTGGAAATTTTTTTTCTCAAATTAACGTTCTTATACAAGCTACTCGTATCGGCCTACCTTATACAAACATGATGAAACCATAATTTTAGTTTTCACTGAAAATTTTTATTTTCTCAAATTAACGTTCTTATACAACCTACTCTTATCGGCCTACCGTATACAAACTTGATGACACCATAATTTCAGTTTTTACTGAATATTTTTTTTTCTCAAATTAACGTTCTCATACAAGCTACACTTATCGGCCTACCGTATACAAACATGATGACACCATAATTTCAGTTTTTACTGAAAACTTTTTTTTTGTCAAATTAACGTTCTCATACAGGCTACTCTTATCGGCCTACCGTATACAAACATGATGACACCATAATTTCAGTTTTTACTGAAAACTTTTTTTTTGTCAAATTAACGTTCTCATACAGGCTACTCTTATCGGCCTACCGTATACAAGCATGATGGCACCATAATTTCAGTTTTCACTGAAAATTTTTTTTTCTCAAATTAACGTTCTTATACAACCTACTCTTATCGGCCTACCGTATACAAACATGATGACACCATAATTTCAGTTTTTACTGAAATTTTCTTTTTTTTTTAAAAGTAACGTTCTCATACAAGCTACACTTATCGTCCTACCGTATACAAACATGATGACACCATAATTTCAGTTTTTACTGAAAATTTTTTTTTTCTCAAATTAACGTTCTCATACAACCTACTCTTATCGGCCTACCGTATACAAACATGATGACACCATAATTTCAGTTTTTCTGACAATTTTTTTTCTCAAATTAACGTTCTCTTACAAGCTACTCTTATCGGCCTACCGTATACAAACATGATGACACCATAATTTCAGTTTTCACTGAATTTTTTTTTTTTTTAAAGTAACGTTCTCATACAACCTAATCTTATCGGCCTACCGTATACAAACATGATGACACCATAATTTCAGTTTTTACTGAAAACTTTTTTTTTTGTCAAATTAACGTTCTCATGCAGACTACTCGTATCGGCCTACCGTATACAAACATGATGAAACCATAATTTCAGTTTTCACTGAAAATTTTTTCATCTCAAATTAACGTTCTTATACAACCTACTCTTATCGGCCTACCGCATACAAACATGATGACACCATAATTTCAGTTTTTACTGAAAACTTTTTTTTTTGTCAAATTAACGTTCTCATGCAAACTACTCGTATCGGCCTACCGTATACAAACATGATGAAACCATAATTTCAGTTTTTACTGAAATTTTCTTTTTTTTTTAAAAGTAACGTTCTCTTACAAGCTACTCTTATCGGCCTACCGTATACAAACATGATGACACCATAATTTCAGTTTTCACTAAAATTTTTTTTTTTTTTAAAAGTAACGTTCTCATACAACCTACTCTTATCGGCCTACCGTATACAAACATGATGACACCATAATTTAAGTTTTTACGGAAAACTTTTTTTTTTGTCAAATTAACGTTCTCATGCAGACTACTCGTATCGGCCTACCGTATACAAACATGATGAAACCATATTTCAGTTTTCACTGAAAATTTTTTCTTCTCAAATTAACGTTCTCATACAAGCTACACTTATCGGCCTACCGTATACAAACATGATGACACCATAATGTCAGTTTTTACTGAAATTTTTTTTCTCAAATTAACGTTCTCTTACAAGCTACTCTTATCGGCCTACCGTATACAAACATGATGACACCATAATTTCAGTTTTCACTAAAATTTTTTTTTTTTTTAAAAGTAACGTTCTCATACAACCTACTCTTATCGGCCTACCGTATACAAACATGATGACACCATAATTTCAGTTTTTACTGAAAACTTTTTTTTTTGTCAAATTAACGTTCTCATGCAGACTACTCGTATCGGCCTACCGTATACAAACATGATGAAACCATAATTTCAGTTTTCACTGAAAATTTTTTCTTCTCAAATTAACGTTCTCATACAAGCTACACTTATCGGCCTACCGTATACAAACATGATGACACCATAATTTCAGTTTTTACTGAAATTTTTTTTTCTCAAATTAACGTTCTCTTACAAGCTACTCTTATCGGCCTACCGTATACAAACATGATGACACCATAAATTTCAGTTTTTACTAAAAATTTTTTTTTTCTCAAATTACCGTTCTCATACAGGCTACTCCTATCGGCCTACCGTATACAAGCATGATGGCACCATAATTTCAGTTTTTACTGGAAATTTTTTTTTTTAAATTAACGTTCTCATACGGGCTACTCTTATCGGCCTACCGTATACAAGCATGATGGCACCATAATTTCAGTTTTTACTGGAAATTTTTTTTTTTAAATTAACGTTCTCATACAGGCTACTCTTATCGGCCGACCGTATACAAACATGATGACACCATAATTTCAGTTTTTACTGAAAATTTTTTTTCTCTCAAATTAACGTTCTCATACAGGCTACTCTTATCGGCCTACCGTATACAAACATGATGACACCATAATTTTAGTTTTTACTGAAAACTTTTTTTTTGTCAAATTAACGTTCTCATACAGGCTACTCTTATCGGCCTACCGTATACAAAAATTATAATACCATAATTTCAGTTTTTACTGAAAATTTTTTTTTCTCAAATTAACGTTCTCATACAAACTACACTTATCGGCCTACCGTATACAAACATGATGACACCATAATTTCAGTTTTTACTGACAATTTTTTTTCTCAAATTAAAATTCTCTTACAACCTACTCTTATCGGCCTACCGTATACAAACATGATGACACCATAATTTCAGTTTTTACTGAAAACTTTTTTTTTGTCAAATTAACGTTCTCATACAGGCTACTCTTATCGGCCTACCGTATACAAAAATGATGATACCATAATTTCAGTTTTTACTGAAAATTTTTTTTTTTTTTAAAGTAACGTTCTCATACAACCTACTCTTATCGGCCTACCATATACAAGCATGATGACACCATAATTTCAGTTTTTACTGAAAATTTTTTTTCTCAAATTAACGTTCTCATGCAGACTACTCGTATCGGCCTACCTTATACAAACATGATGAAACCATAATTTTAGTTTTCACTGAAAATTTTTATTTTCTCAATTTAACGTTCTCATACAGGCTACTCTTATCGGCCTACCGTATACAAACATGATGACACCATAATTTCTGTTTTCACAGAAAATTTTGTTTTTTCTCAAATTAACGTTCTCATACAACCTACTCTTGTCGGCCTACCGTATACAAGCATGATGACACCATAATTTCAGTTTTTACTGAAAATTTTTTTTCTCAAATTAACGTTCTCATGCAGACTACTCGTATCGGCCTACCTTATACAAACATGATGAATTCATAATTTCAGTTTTTACTGAATATTTTTTTTTCTCAAATTAACGTTCTCATACAGGCTACTCTTATCGTCCTACCGTATACAAACATGATGACACCATAAATTTCAGTTTTTACTAAAAATTTTTTTTTTCTCAAATTAACGTTCTCATACAGGCTACTCTTATGGGCCTACCGTATACAAGCATGATGGCACCATAATTTCAGTTTTTACTGGAAATTTTTTTTTTTAAATTAACGTTCTCATACAGGCTACTCTTATCGGCCTACCGTATACAAACATGATGACACCATAATTTCAGTTTTTACTGAAAATTTTTTTTCTCTCAAGTTAACGTTCTCATACAGGCTACTCTTATCGGCCTACCGTATACAAACATGATGACACCATAATTTTAGTTTTTACTGAAAACTTTTTGTTTGTCAAATTAACGTTCTCATACAGGCTACTCTTATCGGCCTACCGTATACAAAAATGATGATACCATAATTTCAGTTTCTACTGAAAATTTTTTTTTCTCAAATTAACGTTCTCATACAACCTACTCTTATCGGCCTACCGTATACAAGCATGATGGCACCATAATTTCAGTTTTTACTGAATATTTTTTTTTCTCAAATTAACGTTCTCATACAGGCTACTCTTATCGGCCTACCGTATACAAACATGATGACACCAAAATTTAGGTTTTTACTGAAAATTTATTTTTTCTCAAATTAACGTTCTCATACAGGCTACTCTTATCAGCCTACCGTATACAAAGACGTAAACACCAAAACTTCAGTTTTTACTGAATTTTTTTTTTTCTCAAATTAACGTTCTCATACAGGCTACTCTTATCGGCCTACCGTATACAAACATGATGACACCAAAATTTAAGTTTTTACTGAAAATTTATTTTTTCTCAAATTAACGTTCTCATACAGGCTACTCTTATCAGCCTACCGTATACAAAGACGTAAACACCATAACTTCAGTTTTTACTGAAAATTTTTTTTTCTCAAATTAACGTTCTTATACAACCTACTCTTATCGACCTACCGTATACAAACATGGTGACACCATAATTTCAGTTTTCACTGAAAATTTTTTTTTTTTTAAAGTAACGTTCTCATACAAGCTACACTTATCGGCCTACCGTATACAAACATGATGACACCATAATTTCAGTTTTTACTGACAATTTTTTTTCTCAAATTAACGTTCTCTTACAAGCTACTCTTATCGGCCTACCGTATACAAACATGATGACACCATAATTTTAGTTTTTACTGAAAACTTTTTTTTCTCAAATTAACGTTCTCATGCAGACTACTCGTATCGGCCTACCTTATACAAACATGATGAAATTATAATTTCAGTTTTTACTGAATATTTTGTTTTTTTTAAAAGTAACGTTCTCATACAGGCTACTCTTATCGGCCTACCGTATACAAAAATGATGATACCATAATTTCAGTTTTTACTGAAAATTTTTTTTTTTTTTAAAGTAACGTTCTCATACAACCTACTCTTATCGGCCTACCGTATACAAACATGATGAAACCATAATTTCAGTTTTCACTGAAAATTTTTATTTTCTCAAATTAACGTTCTTATACAGGCTACTCTTATCGGCCTACCGTATACAAACATGATGACACCATAATTTCTGTTTTCACAGAAAATTTTGTTTTTTCTCAAATTCACGTTCTCATACAACCTACTCTTATCGGCCTACCGTATACGAACATGATGAAACCATAATTTCAGTTTTTACTGAAAATTTTTTTTCTCAAATTAACGTTCTCATGCAGACTACTCGTATCGGCCTACCTTATACAAACATGATGAAACCATAATTTCAGTTTTTACTGAATATTTTGTTTTTTCTCAAATTAACGTTCTCATACAACCTACTCTTGTCGGCCTACCGTATACAAGCATGATGACACCATAATTTCAGTTTTTACTGAAAATTTTTTTTCTCAAATTAACGTTCTCATGCAGACTACTCGTATCGGCCTACCTTATACAAACATGATGAAACCATAATTTCAGTTTTTACTGAATATTTTTTTTTCTCAAATTAACGTTCTCATACAGGCTACTCTTATCGTCCTACCGTATACAAACATGATGACACCATAAATTTCAGTTTTTACTAAAAATTTTTTTTTTCTCAAATTAACGTTCTCATACAGGCTAGTCTTATGGGCCTACCGTATACAAGCATGATGGCACCATAATTTCAGTTTTTACTGGAAATTTTTTTTTTTAAATTAACGTTCTCATACAGGCTACTCTTATCGGCCTACCGTATACAAACATGATGACACCATAATTTCAGTTTTTACTGAAAATTTTTTTTCTCTCAAATTAACGTTCTCATACAGGCTACTCTTATCGGCCTACCGTATACAAACATGATGACACCATAATTTTAGTTTTTACTGAAAACTTTTTGTTTGTCAAATTAACGTTCTCATACAGGCTACTCTTATCGGCCTACCGTATACAAAAATGATGATACCATAATTTCAGTTTTTACTGAAAATTTTTTTTTCTCAAATTAACGTTCTCATACAACCTACTCTTATCGGCCTACCGTATACAAGCATGATGGAACCATAATTTCAGTTTTTACTGAATATTTTTTTTTCTCAAATTAACGTTCTCATACAGGCTACTCTTATCGGCCTACCGTATACAAACATGATGACACCAAAATTTAAGTTTTTACTGAAAATTTATTTTTTCTCAAATTAACGTTCTCATACAGGCTACTCTTATCAGCCTACCGTATACAAAGACGTAAACACCATAACTTCAGTTTTTACTGAATATTTTTTTTTCTCAAATTAACGTTCTCATACAGGCTACTCTTATCGGCCTACCGTATACAAACATGATGACACCAAAATTTAAGTTTTTACTGAAAATTTATTTTTTCTCAAATTAACGTTCTCATACAGGCTACTCTTATCAGCCTACCGTATACAAAGACGTAAACACCATAACTTCAGTTTTTACTGAAAATTTTTTTTTCTCAAATTAACGTTCTTATACAACCTACTCTTATCGACCTACCGTATACAAACATGGTGACACCATAATTTCAGTTTTCACTGAAAATTTTTTTTTTTTAAAGTAACGTTCTCATACAAGCTACACTTATCGGCCTACCGTATACAAACATGATGACACCATAATTTCAGTTTTTACTGACAATTTTTTTTCTCAAATTAACGTTCTCTTACAAGCTACTCTTATCGGCCTACCGTATACAAACATGATGACACCATAATTTTAGTTTTTACTGAAAACTTTTTTTTTGTCAAATTAACGTTCTCATACAGGCTACTCTTATCGGCCTACCGTATACAAAAATGATGATACCATAATTTCAGTTTTTACTGAAAATTTTTTTTTTTTTTAAAGTAACGTTCTCATACAACCTACTCTTATCGGCCTACCGTATACAAACATGATGAAACCATAATTTCAGTTTTCACTGAAAATTTTTATTTTCTCAAATTAACGTTCTTATACAGGCTACTCTTATCGGCCTACCGTATACAAACATGATGACACCATAATTTCTGTTTTCACAGAAAATTTTGTTTTCTCTCAAATTCACGTTCTCATACAAGCTACACTTATCGGCCTACCGTATACAAACATGATGACACCATAATTTCAGTTTTTACTGACAATTTTTTTTCTCAAATTAACGTTCTCTTACAAGCTACTCTTATCGGCCTACCGTATACAAACATGATGACACCATAATTTTAGTTTTTACTGAAAATTTTTTTTCTCAAATTAACGTTCTCATACAGACTACTCGTATCGGCCTACCTTATACAAACATGATGAAACCATAATTTCAGTTTTTACTGAATATTTTTTTTTCTCAAATTAACGTTCTCATACAAGCTACTCTTATCGGCCTACCGTATACAAACATGATGACACCATAATTTCAGTTTTTACTGAAAATTTTTTTTTTCTCAAATTACCGTTCTCATACAGGCTACTCCTATCGGCCTACCGTATACAAACATGATGGCACCATAATTTCAGTTTTTACTGAAATTTTTTTTTTTTAAATTAACGTTCTCATACAGGCTACTCTTATCGGCCTACCGTATACAAACATGATGACACCATAATTTTAGTTTTTACTGAAAACTTTTTTTTTGTCAAATTAACGTTCTCATACAGGCTACTCTTATCGGCCTACCGTATACAAACATGATGACACCATAATTTTAGTTTTTACTGAAAACTTTTTTTTTGTCAAATTAACGTTCTCATACAGGCTACTCTTATCGGCCTACCGTATACAAACATGATGACACCATAATTTCAGTTTTTACTGAAAATTTTTTTTCTCTCAAATTAACGTTCTCATACAGGCTACTCTTATCGGCCTGCCGTATACAAACATGATGACACCATAATTTCAGTTTTTACTGAAAACTTTTTTTTTGTCAAATTCACGTTCTCATACAACCTACTCTTATCGGCCTACCGTATACAAACATGATGAAACCATAATTTTAGTTTTTACTGAAAACTTTTTTTTTGTCAAATTAACGTTCTCATACAGGCTACTCTTATCGGCCTACCGTATACAAACATGATGGCACCATAATTTCAGTTTTTACTGAAATTTTTTTTTTCTCAACTTACCGTTCTCATACAGGCTACTCCTATCGGCCTACCGTATACAAACATGATGACACCATAATTTTAGTTTTTACTGAAAACTTTTTTTTTGTCAAATTAACGTTCTCATACAGGCTACTCTTATCGGCCTACCGTATACAAAAATGATGATACCATAATTTCAGTTTTTACTGAAAATTTTTTTTTTTTTTAAAGTAACGTTCTCATACAACCTACTCTTATCGGCCTACCGTATACAAACATGATGAAACCATAATTTCAGTTTTCACTGAAAATTTTTATTTTCTCAAATTAACGTTCTTATACAGGCTACTCTTATCGGCCTACCGTATACAAACATGATGACACCATAATTTCTGTTTTCACAGAAAATTTTGTTTTTTCTCAAATTCACGTTCTCATACAACCTACTCTTATCGGCCTACCGTATACGAACATGATGAAACCATAATTTCAGTTTTTACTGAAAATTTTTTTTCTCAAATTAACGTTCTCATACAGACTACTCGTATCGGCCTACCTTATACAAACATGATGAAACCATAATTTCAGTTTTTACTGAATATTTTTTTTTCTCAAATTAACGTTCTCATACAAGCTACTCTTATCGGCCTACCGTATACAAACATGATGACACCATAATTTCAGTTTTTACTGAAAATTTTTTTTTTCTCAAATTACCGTTCTCATACAGGCTACTCCTATCGGCCTACCGTATACAAACATGATGGCACCATAATTTCAGTTTTTACTGAAATTTTTTTTTTTTAAATTAACGTTCTCATACAGGCTACTCTTATCGGCCTACCGTATACAAACATGATGACACCATAATTTTAGTTTTTACTGAAAACTTTTTTTTTGTCAAATTAACGTTCTCATACAGGCTACTCTTATCGGCCTACCGTATACAAACATGATGACACCATAATTTTAGTTTTTACTGAAAACTTTTTTTTTGTCAAATTAACGTTCTCATACAGGCTACTCTTATCGGCCTACCGTATACAAACATGATGACACCATAATTTCAGTTTTTACTGAAAATTTTTTTTCTCTCAAATTAACGTTCTCATACAGGCTACTCTTATCGGCCTACCGTATACAAACATGATGACACCATAATTTCAGTTTTTACTGAAAACTTTTTTTTTGTCAAATTCACGTTCTCATACAACCTACTCTTATCGGCCTACCGTATACAAACATGATGAAACCATAATTTTAGTTTTTACTGAAAACTTTTTTTTTGTCAAATTAACGTTCTCATACAGGCTACTCTTATCGGCCTACCGTATACAAACATGATGGCACCATAATTTCAGTTTTTACTGAAATTTTTTTTTTCTCAACTTACCGTTCTCATACAGGCTACTCCTATCGGCCTACCGTATACAAACATGATGACACCATAATTTTAGTTTTTACTGAAAACTTTTTTTTTGTCAAATTAACGTTCTCATACAGGCTACTCTTATCGGCCTACCGTATACAAACATGATGACACCATAATTTCAGTTTTTACTGAATATTTTTTTTTTCTCAAATTACCGTTCTCATACAGGCTACTCCTATCGGCCTACCGTATACAAACATGATGGCACCATAATTTCAGTTTTTACTGAAATTTTTTTTTTTTAAATTAACGTTCTCATACAGACTACTCTTATCGGCCTACCGTATACAAACATGATGACACCATAATTTTAGTTTTTACTGAAAACTTTTTTTTTGTCAAATTAACGTTCTCATACAGGCTACTCTTATCGGCCTACCGTATACAAACATGATGACACCATAATTTTAGTTTTTACTGAAAACTTTTTTTTTGTCAAATTACGTTCTCATACAGGCTACTCTTATCGGCCTACCGTATACAAACATGATGACACCATAATTTTAGTTTTTACTGAAAATTTTTTTTTTCTCAAATTACCGTTCTCATACAGGCTACTCCTATCGGCCTACCGTATACAAACATGATGGCACCATAATTTCAGTTTTTACTGAAAATTTTTTTTCTCAAATTAACGTTCTCATCCAGACTACTCGTATCGGCCTACCTTATACAAACATGATGAAACCATAATTTCAGTTTTTACTGAATATTTTTTTTTCTCAAATTAACGTTCTCATAAAAGCTACACTTATCGGCCTACCGTATACAAACATGATGACACCATAATTTCAGTTTTTACTGAAAATTTTTTTTTTCTCAAATTACCGTTCTCATACAGGCTACTCCTATCGGCCTACCGTATACAAACATGATGACACCATAATTTTAGTTTTTACTGAAAACTTTTTTTTTGTCAAATTAACGTTCTCATACAGGCTACTCTTATCGGCCTACCGTATACAAACATGATGACACCATAATTTTAGTTTTTACTGAAAACTTTTTTTTTGTCAAATTAACGTTCTCATACAGGCTACTCTTATCGGCCTACCGTATACAAACATGATGGCACCATAATTTCAGTTTTTACTGAAATTTTTTTTTTCTCAAATTACCGTTCTCATACAGGCTACTCCTATCGGCCTACCGTATACAAACATGATGACACCATAATTTTAGTTTTTACTGAAAACTTTTTTTTTGTCAAATTAACGTTCTCATACAGGCTACTCTTATCGGCCTACCGTATACAAACATGATGACACCATAATTTTAGTTTTTACTGAAAACTTTTTTTTTGTCAAATTAACGTTCTCATACAGGCTACTCTTATCGGCCTACCGTATACAAACATGATGGCACCATAATTTCAGTTTTTACTGAAATTTTTTTTTTCTCAAATTACCGTTCTCATACAGGCTACTCCTATCGGCCTACCGTATACAAACATGATGACACCATAATTTTAGTTTTTACTGAAAACTTTTTTTTTGTCAAATTAACGTTCTCATACAGGCTACTCTTATCGGCCTACCGTATACAAACATGATGACACCATAATTTTAGTTTTTACTGAAAATTTTTTTTTTCTCAAATTACCGTTCTCATACAGGCTACTCCTATCGGCCTACCGTATACAAACATGATGGCACCATAATTTCAGTTTTTACTGAAATTTTTTTTTTTTAAATTAACGTTCTCATACAGACTACTCTTATCGGCCTACCGTATACAAACATGATGACACCATAATTTTAGTTTTTACTGAAAACTTTTTTTTTGTCAAATTAACGTTCTCATACAGGCTACTCTTATCGGCCTACCGTATACAAACATGATGACACCATAATTTTAGTTATTACTGAAAACTTTTTTTTTGTCAAATTAACGTTCTCATACAGGCTACTCTTATCGGCCTACCGTATACAAACATGATGACACCATAATTTTAGTTTTTACTGAAAATTTTTTTTTTCTCAAACTACCGTTCTCATACAGGCTACTCCTATCGGCCTACCGTATACAAACATGATGGCACCATAATTTCAGTTTTTACTGAAATTTTTTTTTTTTAAATTAACGTTCTCATACAGACTACTCTTATCGGCCTACCGTATACAAACATGATGACACCATAATTTTAGTTTTTACTGAAAACTTTTTTTTTTGTCAAATTAACGTTCTCATACAGGCTACTCTTATCGGCCTACCGTATACGAACATGATGACACCATAATTTCAGTTTTTACTGAAAATTTTTTTTCTCTCAAATTAACGTTCTCATACAGGCTACTCTTATCGGCCTACCGTATACAAACATGATGACACCATAATTTCAGTTTTTACTGAAAACTTTTTTTTTGTCAAATTAACGTTCTCATACAGGCTACTCTTATCGGCCTACCGTATACAAAAATGATGATACCATAATTTCAGTTTTTACTGAAAATTTTTTTTTCTCAAATTAACGTTCTCATACAACCTACTCTTATCGGCCTACCGTATACAAGCATGATGGCACCATAATTTCAGTTTTTACTGGAAATTTTTTTTCTCAAATTAACGTTCTTATACAAGCTACTCTTATCGGTCTACCGTATACAAACATGGTGACACCATAATTTCAGTTTTTACTGAAAACTTTTTTTTTGTCAAATTAACGTTCTCATACAGGCTACTCTTATAGGCCTACCGTATACAAACATGATGACACCATAATTTCTGTTTCTACTGAAAATTTTTTTTTCTCAAATTAACGTTCTTATACAAGCTACTCTTATCGGCCTACCGTATACAAACATGATGACACCATAATTTCAGTATTTACTGAAATTTTCTTTTTTTTTTTAAAAGTAACGTTCTCATACAAGCTACACTTATCGGCCTACCGTATACAAACATGATGACACCATAATTTCAGTTTTTACTGGAAACTTTTTTTTTGTCAAATTAACGTTCTCATACAGGCTACTCTTATCGGCCTACCGTATACAAAAATGATGATACCATAATTTCAGTTTTTACTGAAAATTTTTTTTTTTTTAAAGTAACGTTCTCATACAACCTACTCTTATCGGCCTACCGTATACAAACATGATGACACCATAATTTTAGTTTTTACTGAAAACTTTTTTTTTGTCAAATTAACGTTCTCATACAGGCTACTCTTATCGGCCTACCGTATACAAAAATGATGATACCATAATTTCAGTTTTTACTGAAAATTTTTTTTTTTTTTAAAGTAACGTTCTCATACAACCTACTCTTATCGGCCTACCGTATACAAACATGATGAAACCATAATTTCAGTTTTCACTGAAAATTTTTATTTTCTCAAATTAACGTTCTCATACAGGCTACTCTTATCGGCCTACCGTATACAAACATGATGACACCATAATTTCTGTTTTCACAGAAAATTTTGTTTTTTCTCAAATTCACGTTCTCATACAACCTACTCTTATCGGACTACCGTATACAAGCATGATGACACCATAATTTCAGTTTTTACTGAAAATTTTTTTTTTGTCAAATTAACGTTCTCATACAGGCTACTCTTATCGGCCTACCGTATACAAAAATGATGATACCATAATTTCAGTTTTTACTGAATATTTTTTTTTCTCAAATTAACGTTCTCATACAAGCTACACTTATCGGCCTACCGTATACAAACATGATGACACCATAATTTCAGTTTTTACTGAAAATTTTTTTTTTCTCAAATTACCGTTCTCATACAGGCTACTCTTATCGGCCTACCGTATACAAACATGATGACACCATAATTTCAGTTTTTACTGAAAACTTTTTTTTTGTCAAATTAACGTTCTCATACAGGCTACTCTTATCGGCCTACCGTATACAAAAATGATGATACCATAATTTCAGTTTTTACTGAAAATTTTTTTTTCTCAAATTAACGTTCTCATACAACCTACTCTTATCGGCCTACCGTATACAAGCATGATGGCACCATAATTTCAGTTTTTACTGGAAATTTTTTTTCTCAAATTAACGTTCTTATACAAGCTACTCGTATCGGCCTACCTTATACAAACATGATGAAACCATAATTTTAGTTTTCACTGAAAATTTTTATTTTCTCAAATTAACGTTCTTATACAACCTACTCTTATCGGCCTACCGTATACAAACATGATGACACCATAATTTCAGTTTTTACTGAATATTTTTTTTTCTCAAATTAACGTTCTCATACAAGCTACACTTATCGGCCTACCGTATACAAACATGATGACACCATAATTTCAGTTTTTACTGAAAACTTTTTTTTTGTCAAATTAACGTTCTCATACAACCTACTCTTATCGGCCTACCGTATACAAGCATGATGGCACCATAATTTCAGTTTTTACTGGAAATTTTTTTTCTCAAATTAACGTTCTTATACAAGCTACTCGTATCGGCCTACCTTATACAAACATGATGAAACCATAATTTTAGTTTTCACTGAAAATTTTTATTTTCTCAAATTAACGTTCTTATACAACCTACTCTTATCGGCCTACCGTATACAAACATGATGACACCATAATTTCAGTTTTTACTGAATATTTTTTTTTCTCAAATTAACGTTCTCATACAAGCTACACTTATCGGCCTACCGTATACAAACATGATGACACCATAATTTCAGTTTTTACTGAAAACTTTTTTTTTGTCAAATTAACGTTCTCATACAAGCTACTCTTATCGGCCTACCGTATACAAACATGATGACACCATAATTTCAGTTTTCACTAAAATTTTTTTTTTTTTTAAAAGTAACGTTCTCATACAACCTACTCTTATCGGCCTACCGTATACAAACATGATGACACCATAATTTCAGTTTTTACTGAAATTTTTTTTCTCAAATTAACGTTCTCTTACAAGCTACTCTTATCGGCCTACCGTATACAAACATGATGACACCATAATTTCAGTTTTCACTAAAATTTTTTTTTTTTTTAAAAGTAACGTTCTCATACAACCTACTCTTATCGGCCTACCGTATACAAACATGATGACACCATAATTTCAGTTTTTACTGAAAACTTTTTTTTTTGTCAAATTAACGTTCTCATGCAGACTACTCGTATCGGCCTACCGTATACAAACATGATGAAACCATAATTTCAGTTTTCACTGAAAATTTTTTCTTCTCAAATTAACGTTCTCATACAAGCTACACTTATCGGCCTACCGTATACAAACATGATGACACCATAATTTCAGTTTTTACTGAAATTTTTTTTTCTCAAATTAACGTTCTCTTACAAGCTACTCTTATCGGCCTACCGTATACAAACATGATGACACCATAAATTTCAGTTTTTACTAAAAATTTTTTTTTTCTCAAATTACCGTTCTCATACAGGCTACTCCTATCGGCCTACCGTATACAAGCATGATGGCACCATAATTTCAGTTTTTACTGGAATTTTTTTTTTTTAAATTAACGTTCTCATACAGGCTACTCTTATCGGCCTACCGTATACAAGCATGATGGCACCATAATTTCAGTTTTTACTGGAAATTTTTTTTTTTAAATTAACGTTCTCATACAGGCTACTCTTATCGGCCGACCGTATACAAACATGATGACACCATAATTTCAGTTTTTACTGAAAATTTTTTTTCTCTCAAATTAACGTTCTCATACAGGCTACTCTTATCGGCCTACCGTATACAAACATGATGACACCATAATTTTAGTTTTTACTGAAAACTTTTTTTTTGTCAAATTAACGTTCTCATACAGGCTACTCTTATCGGCCTACCGTATACAAAAATTATAATACCATAATTTCAGTTTTTACTGGAAATTTTTTTTTTTAAATTAACGTTCTCATACAGGCTACTCTTATCGGCCGACCGTATACAAACACGATGACACCATAATTTCAGTTTTTACTGAAAATTTTTTTTCTCTCAAATTAACGTTCTCATACAGGCTACTCTTATCGGCCTACCGTATACAAACATGATGACACCATAATTTTAGTTTTTACTGAAAATTTTTTTTTCTCAAATTAACGTTCTCATACAACCTACTCTTATCGGCCTACCGTATACAAACATGGTGACACCATAATTTCAGTTTTCACTGAAAATTTTTTTTTTTTAAAGTAACGTTCTCATACAAACTACACTTATCGGCCTACCGCATACAAACATGATGACACCATAATTTCAGTTTTTACTGACAATTTTTTTTCTCAAATTAAAATTCTCTTACAACCTACTCTTATCGGCCTACCGTATACAAACATGATGACACCATAATTTCAGTTTTTACTGAAAACTTTTTTTTTGTCAAATTAACGTTCTCATACAGGCTACTCTTATCGGCCTACCGTATACAAAAATTATGATACCATAATTTCAGTTTTTACTGAAAATTTTTTTTTTTTTTAAAGTAACGTTCTCATACAACCTACTCTTATCGGCCTACCATATACAAGCATGATGACACCATAATTTCAGTTTTTACTGAAAATTTTTTTTCTCAAATTAACGTTCTCATGCAGACTACTCGTATCGGCCTACCTTATACAAACATGATGAAACCATAATTTTAGTTTTCACTGAAAATTTTTATTTTCTCAATTTAACGTTCTCATACAGGCTACTCTTATCGGCCTACCGTATACAAACATGATGACACCATAATTTCTGTTTTCACAGAAAATTTTGTTTTTTCTCAAATTAACGTTCTCATACAACCTACTCTTGTTGGCCTACCGTATACAAGCATGATGACACCATAATTTCAGTTTTTACTGAAAATTTTTTTTCTCAAATTAACGTTCTCATGCAGACTACTCGTATCGGCCTACCTTATACAAACATGATGAAACCATAATTTCAGTTTTAACTGAATATTTTTTTTTCTCAAATTAACGTTCTCATACAGGCTACTCTTATCGTCCTACCGTATACAAACATGATGACACCATAAATTTCAGTTTTTACTAAAAATTTTTTTTTTCTCAAATTAACGTTCTCATACAGGCTACTCTTATGGGCCTACCGTATACAAACATGATGGCACCATAATTTCAGTTTTTACTGGAAATTTTTTTTTTAAATTAACGTTCTCATACAGGCTACTCTTATCGGCCTACCGTATACAAACATGATGACACCATAATTTCAGTTTTTACTGAAAATTTTTTTTCTCTCAAATTAACGTTCTCATACAGGCTACTCTTATCGGCCTACCGTATACAAACATGATGACACCATAATTTTAGTTTTTACTGAATATTTTTTTTTTCTCAAATTAACGTTCTCATACAACCTACTTTTATCGGCCTACCGTATACAAACATGATGGCACCATAATTTCAGTTTTTACTGAATATTTTTTTTTCTCAAATTAACGTTCTCATACAGGCTACTCTTATCGGCCTACCGTATACAAACATGATGACACCAAAATTTAGGTTTTTACTGAAAATTTATTTTTTCTCAAATTAACGTTCTCATACAGGCTACTCTTATCAGCCTACCGTATACAAAGACGTAAACACCATAACTTCAGTTTTTACTGAATATTTTTTTTTCTCAAATTAACGTTCTCATACAGGCTACTCTTATCGGCCTACCGTATACAAACATGATGACACCAAAATTTAAGTTTTTACTGAAAATTTATTTTTTCTCAAATTAACGTTCTCATACAGGCTACTCTTATCAGCCTACCGTATACAAAGACGTAAACACCATAACTTCAGTTTTTACTGAAAATTTTTTTTTCTCAAATTAACGTTCTTATACAACCTACTCTTATCGACCTACCGTATACAAACATGGTGACACCATAATTTCAGTTTTCACTGAAAATTTTTTTTTTTTTAAAGTAACGTTCTCATACAAGCTACACTTATCGGCCTACCGTATACAAACATGATGACACCATAATTTCAGTTTTTACTGACAATTTTTTTTCTCAAATTAACGTTCTCTTACAAGCTACTCTTATCGGCCTACCGTATACAAACATGATGACACCATAATTTTAGTTTTTACTGAAAACTTTTTTTTCTCAAATTAACGTTCTCATGCAGACTACTCGTATCGGCCTACCTTATACAAACATGATGAAATTATAATTTCAGTTTTTACTGAATATTTTGTTTTTTCTCAAATTAACGTTCTCATACAGGCTACTCTTATCGGCCTACCGTATACAAAAATGATGATACCATACTTTCAGTTTTTACTGAAAATTTTTTTTTTTTTTAAAGTAACGTTCTCATACAACCTACTCTTATCGGCCTACCGTATACAAACATGATGAAACCATAATTTCAGTTTTCACTGAAAATTTTTATTTTCTCAAATTAACGTTCTTATACAGGCTACTCTTATCGGCCTACCGTATACAAACATGATGACACCATAATTTCTGTTTTCACAGAAAATTTTGTTTTTTCTCAAATTAACGTTCTCATGCAGACTACTCGTATCGGCCTACCTTATACAAACATGATGAAACCATAATTTCAGTTTTTACTGAATATTTTTTTTTCTCAAATTAACGTTCTCATACAGGCTACTCTTATCGTCCTACCGTATACAAACATGATGACACCATAAATTTCAGTTTTTACTAAAAATTTTTTTTTTCTCAAATTAACGTTCTCATACAGGCTACTCTTATGGGCCTACCGTATACAAGCATGATGGCACCATAATTTCAGTTTTTACTGGAAATTTTTTTTTTTAAATTAACGTTCTCATACAGGCTACTCTTATCGGCCTACCGTATACAAACATGATGACACCATAATTTCAGTTTTTACTGAAAATTTTTTTTCTCTCAAATTAACGTTCTCATACAGGCTACTCTTATCGGCCTACCGTATACAAACATGATGACACCATAATTTTAGTTTTTACTGAAAACTTTTAGTTTGTCAAATTAACGTTCTCATACAGGCTACTCTTATCGGCCTACCGTATACAAATATGATGATACCATAATTTCAGTTTTTACTGAAAATTTTTTTTTCTCAAATTAACGTTCTCATACAACCTACTCTTATCGGCCTACCGTATACAAGCATGATGGAACCATAATTTCAGTTTTTACTGAATATTTTTTTTTCTCAAATTAACGTTCTCATACAGGCTACTCTTATCGGCCTACCGTATACAAACATGATGACACCAAAATTTAAGTTTTTACTGAAAATTTATTTTTTCTCAAATTAACGTTCTCATACAGGCTACTCTTATCAGCCTACCGTATACAAAGACGTAAACACCATAACTTCAGTTTTTACTGAATATTTTTTTTTCTCAAATTAACGTTCTCATACAGGCTACTCTTATCGGCCTACCGTGTACAAACATGATGACACCAAAATTTAAGTTTTTACTGAAAATTTATTTTTTCTCAAATTAACGTTCTCATACAGGCTACTCTTATCAGCCTACCGTATACAAAGACGTAAACACCATAACTTCAGTTTTTACTGAAAATTTTTTTTTCTCAAATTAACGTTCTTATACAACCTACTCTTATCGACCTACCGTATACAAACATGGTGACACCATAATTTCAGTTTTCACTGAAAATTTTTTTTTTTTAAAGTAACGTTCTCATACAAGCTACACTTATCGGCCTACCGTATACAAACATGATGACACCATAATTTCAGTTTTTACTGACAATTTTTTTTCTCAAATTAACGTTCTCTTACAAGCTACTCTTATCGGCCTACCGTATACAAACATGATGACACCATAATATTAGTTTTTACTGAAAACTTTTTTTTTGTCAAATTAACGTTCTCATACAGGCTACTCTTATCGGCCTACCGTATACAAAAATGATGATACCATAATTTCAGTTTTTACTGAAAATTTTTTTTTTTTTTAAAGTAACGTTCTCATACAACCTACTCTTATCGGCCTTCCGTATACAAACATGATGAAACCATAATTTCAGTTTTCACTGAAAATTTTTATTTTCTCAAATTAACGTTCTTATACAGGCTACTCTTATCGGCCTACCGTATACAAACATGATGACACCATAATTTCTGTTTTCACAGAAAATTTTGTTTTTTCTCAAATTCACGTTCTCATACAACCTACTCTTATCGGCCTACCGTATACGAACATGATGAAACCATAATTTCAGTTTTTACTGAAAATTTTTTTTCTCAAATTAACGTTCTCATACAGACTACTCGTATCGGCCTACCTTATACAAACATGATGAAACCATAATTTCAGTTTTTACTGAATATTTTTTTTTCTCAAATTAACGTTCTCATACAAGCTACTCTTATCGGCCTACCGTATACAAACATGATGACACCATAATTTCAGTTTTTACTGAAAATTTTTTTTTTCTCAAATTACCGTTCTCATACAGGCTACTCCTATCGGCCTACCGTATACAAACATGATGGCACCATAATTTCAGTTTTTACTGAAATTTTTTTTTTTTAAATTAACGTTCTCATACAGGCTACTCTTATCGGCCTACCGTATACAAACATGATGACACCATAATTTTAGTTTTTACTGAAAACTTTTTTTTTGTCAAATTAACGTTCTCATACAGGCTACTCTTATCGGCCTACCGTATACAAAAATGATGACACCATAATTTTAGTTTTTACTGAAAACTTTTTTTTTGTCAAATTAACGTTCTCATACAGGCTACTCTTATCGGCCTACCGTATACAAACATGATGACACCATAATTTCAGTTTTTACTGAAAATTTTTTTTCTCTCAAATTAACGTTCTCATACAGGCTACTCTTATCGGCCTACCGTATACAAACATGATGACACCATAATTTCAGTTTTTACTGAAAACTTTTTTTTTGTCAAATTCACGTTCTCATACAACCTACTCTTATCGGCCTACCGTATACAAACATGATGAAACCATAATTTTAGTTTTTACTGAAAACTTTTTTTTTCTCAACTTACCGTTCTCATACAGGCTACTCCTATCGGCCTACCGTATACAAACATGATGACACCATAATTTTAGTTTTTACTGAAAACTTTTTTTTTGTCAAATTAACGTTCTCATACAGGCTACTCTTATCGGCCTACCGTATACAAACATGATGACACCATAATTTCAGTTTTTACTGAATATTTTTTTTTTCTCAAATTACCGTTCTCATACAGGCTACTCCTATCGGCCTACCGTATACAAACATGATGGCACCATAATTTCAGTTTTTACTGAAATTTTTTTTTTTTAAATTAACGTTCTCATACAGACTACTCTTATCGGCCTACCGTATACAAACATGATGACACCATAATTTTAGTTTTTACTGAAAACTTTTTTTTTGTCAAATTAACGTTCTCATACAGGCTACTCTTATCGGCCTACCGTATACAAACATGATGACACCATAATTTTAGTTTTTACTGAAAACTTTTTTTTTGTCAAATTACGTTCTCATACAGGATACTCTTATCGGCCTACCGTATACAAACATGATGACACCATAATTTTAGTTTTTACTGAAAATTTTTTTTTTCTCAAATTACCGTTCTCATACAGGCTACTCCTATCGGCCTACCGTATACAAACATGATGGCACCATAATTTCAGTTTTTACTGAAAATTTTTTTTCTCAAATTAACGTTCTCATGCAGACTACTCGTATCGGCCTACCTTATACAAACATGATGAAACCATAATTTCAGTTTTTACTGAATATTTTTTTTTCTCAAATTAACGTTCTCATAAAAGCTACACTTATCGGCCTACCGTATACAAACATGATGACACCATAATTTCAGTTTCTACTGAAAATTTTTTTTTTCTCAAATTACCGTTCTCATACAGGCTACTCCTATCGGCCTACCGTATACAAACATGATGACAACATAATTTTAGTTTTTACTGAAAACTTTTTTTTTGTCAAATTAACGTTCTCATACAGGCTACTCTTATCGGCCTACCGTATACAAACATGATGACACCATAATTTCAGTTTTTACTGAAAATTTTTTTTTTCTCAAATTACCGTTCTCACACAGGCTACTCTTATCGGCCTACCGTATACAAACATGATGACACCATAATTTTAGTTTTTACTGAAAATTTTTTTTTTCTCAAATTACCGTTCTCATACAGGCTACTCCTATCGGCCTACCGTATACAAACATGATGGCACCATAATTTCAGTTTTTACTGAAATTTTTTTTTTTAAATTAACGTTCTCATACAGACTACTCTTATCGGCCTACCGTATACAAACATGATGACACCATAATTTTAGTTTTTACTGAAAACTTTTTTTTTGTCAAATTAACGTTCTCATACAGGCTACTCTTATCGGCCTACCGTATACAAACATGATGACACCATAATTTTAGTTATTACTGAAAACTTTTTTTTTGTCAAATTAACGTTCTCATACAGGCTACTCTTATCGGCCTACCGTATACAAACATGATGACACCATAATTTTAGTTTTTACTGAAAATTTTTTTTTTCTCAAACTACCGTTCTCATACAGGCTACTCCTATCGGCCTACCGTATACAAACATGATGGCACCATAATTTCAGTTTTTACTGAAAACTTTTTTTTTGTCAAATTAACGTTCTCATACAGGCTACTCTTATCGGCCTACCGTATACAAACATGATGACACCATAATTTTAGTTTTTACTGAAAACTTTTTTTTTGTCAAATTAACGTTCTCATACAGGCTACTCTTATCGGCCTACCGTATACAAAAATGATGATACCATAATTTCAGTTTTTACTGAAAATTTTTTTTTTTTTTAAAGTAACGTTCTCATACAACCTACTCTTATCGGCCTACCGTATACAAACATGATGAAACCATAATTTCAGTTTTCACTGAAAATTTTTATTTTCTCAAATTAACGTTCTTATACAGGCTACTCTTATCGGCCTACCGTATACAAACATGATGACACCATAATTTCTGTTTTCACAGAAAATTTTGTTTTTTCTCAAATTCACGTTCTCATACAACCTACTCTTATCGGCCTACGGTATACGAACATGATGAAACCATAATTTCAGTTTTTACTGAAAATTTTTTTTCTCAAATTAACGTTCTCATACAGACTACTCGTATCGGCCTACCTTATACAAACATGATGAAACCATAATTTCAGTTTTTACTGAATATTTTTTTTTCTCAAATTAACGTTCTCATACAAGCTACTCTTATCGGCCTACCGTATACAAACATGATGACACCATAATTTCAGTTTTTACTGAAAATTTTTTTTTTCTCAAATTACCGTTCTCATACAGGCTACTCCTATCGGCCTACCGTATACAAACATGATGGCACCATAATTTCAGTTTTTACTGAAATTTTTTTTTTTTAAATTAACGTTCTCATACAGGCTACTCTTATCGGCCTACCGTATACAAACATGATGACACCATAATTTTAGTTTTTACTGAAAACTTTTTTTTTGTCAAATTAACGTTCTCATACAGGCTACTCTTATCGGCCTACCGTATACAAACATGATGACACCATAATTTTAGTTTTTACTGAAAACTTTTTTTTTGTCAAATTAACGTTCTCATACAGGCTACTCTTATCGGCCTACCGTATACAAACATGATGACACCATAATTTCAGTTTTTACTGAAAATTTTTTTTCTCTCAAATTAACGTTCTCATACAGGCTACTCTTATCGGCCTACCGTATACAAACATGATGACACCATAATTTCAGTTTTTACTGAAAACTTTTTTTTTGTCAAATTCACGTTCTCATACAACCTACTCTTATCGGCCTACCGTATACAAACATGATGAAACCATAATTTTAGTTTTTACTGAAAACTTTTTTTTTGTCAAATTAACGTTCTCATACAGGCTACTCTTATCGGCCTACCGTATACAAACATGATGGCACCATAATTTCAGTTTTTACTGAAATTTTTTTTTTCTCAACTTACCGTTCTCATACAGGCTACTCCTATCGGCCTACCGTATACAAACATGATGACACCATAATTTTAGTTTTTACTGAAAACTTTTTTTTTGTCAAATTAACGTTCTCATACAGGCTACTCTTATCGGCCTACCGTATACAAACATGATGACACCATAATTTCAGTTTTTACTGAATATTTTTTTTCTTCTCAAATTACCGTTCTCATACAGGCTACTCCTATCGGCCTACCGTATACAAACATGATGGCACCATAATTTCAGTTTTTACTGAAATTTTTTTTTTTTAAATTAACGTTCTCATACAGACTACTCTTATCGGCCTACCGTATACAAACATGATGACACCATAATTTTAGTTTTTACTGAAAACTTTTTTTTTGTCAAATTAACGTTCTCATACAGGCTACTCTTATCGGCCTACCGTATACAAACATGATGACACCATAATTTTAGTTTTTACTGAAAACTTTTTTTTTGTCAAATTACGTTCTCATACAGGCTACTCTTATCGGCCTACCGTATACAAACATGATGACACCATAATTTTAGTTTTTACTGAAAATTTTTTTTTTCTCAAATTACCGTTCTCATACAGGCTACTCCTATCGGCCTACCGTATACAAACATGATGGCACCATAATTTCAGTTTTTACTGAAAATTTTTTTTCTCAAATTAACGTTCTCATGCAGACTACTCGTATCGGCCTACCTTATACAAACATGATGAAACCATAATTTCAGTTTTTACTGAATATTTTTTTTTCTCAAATTAACGTTCTCATAAAAGCTACACTTATCGGCCTACCGTATACAAACATGATGACACCATAATTTCAGTTTTTACTGAAAATTTTTTTTTTCTCAAATTACCGTTCTCATACAGGCTACTCCTATCGGCCTACCGTATACAAACATGATGACAACATAATTTTAGTTTTTACTGAAAACTTTTTTTTTGTCAAATTAACGTTCTCATACAGGCTACTCTTATCGGCCTACCGTATACGAGCATGATGGCACCATAATTTCAGTTTTTACTGAAATTTTTTTTTTCTCAAATTACCGTTCTCATACAGGCTACTCCT
The DNA here is from genome assembly GCA_939192795.1 of Bombylius discolor. Lineage (NCBI taxonomy): Eukaryota > Metazoa > Arthropoda > Insecta > Diptera > Bombyliidae > Bombylius > Bombylius discolor. Next base: position 17,379,502 of record OW584242.1, read on the forward strand.
ATCGGCCTACCGTATACAAACATGATGACACCATAATTTTAGTTTTTACTGAAAACTTTTTTTTTGTCAAATTAACGTTCTCATACAGGCTACTCTTATCGGCCTACCGTATACAAACATGATGACACCATAATTTTAGTTTTTACTGAAAACTTTTTTTTTGTCAAATTAACGTTCTCATACAGGCTACTCTTATCGGCCTACCGTATACAAACATGATGGCACCATAATTTCAGTTTTTACTGAAATTTTTTTTTTCTCAAATTACCGTTCTCATACAGGCTACTCCTATCGGCCTACCGTATACAAACATGATTACACCATAATTTTAGTTTTTACTGAAAACTTTTTTTTTGTCAAATTAACGTTCTCATACAGGCTACTCTTATCGGCCTACCGTATACAAACATGATGACACCATAATTTTAGTTTTTACTGAAAATTTTTTTTTTCTCAAATTACCGTTCTCATACAGGCTACTCCTATCGGCCTACCGTATACAAACATGATGGCACCATAATTTCAGTTTTTACTGAAATTTTTTTTTTTTAAATTAACGTTCTCATACAGACTACTCTTATCGGCCTACCGTATACAAACATGATGACACCATAATTTTAGTTTTTACTGAAAACTTTTTTTTTGTCAAATTAACGTTCTCATACAGGCTACTCTTATCGGCCTACCGTATACAAACATGATGACACCATAATTTTAGTTATTACTGAAAACTTTTTTTTTGTCAAATTAACGTTCTCATACAGGCTACTCTTATCGGCCTACCGTATACAAACATGATGACACCATAATTTTAGTTTTTACTGAAAATTTTTTTTTTCTCAAACTACCGTTCTCATACAGGCTACTCCTATCGGCCTACCGTATACAAACATGATGGCACCATAATTTCAGTTTTTACTGAAATTTTTTTTTTTTAAATTAACGTTCTCATACAGACTACTCTTATCGGCCTACCGTATACAAACATGATGACACCATAATTTTAGTTTTTACTGAAAACTTTTTTTTTGTCAAATTAACGTTCTCATACAGGCTACTCTTATCGGCCTACCGTATACAAACATGATGACACCATAATTTCAGTTTTTACTGAAAATTTTTTTTCTCTCAAATTAACGTTCTCATACAGGCTACTCTTATCGGCCTACCGTATACAAACATGATGACACCATAATTTCAGTTTTTACTGAAAACTTTTTTTTTGTCAAATTAACGTTCTCATACAGGCTACTCTTATCGGCCTTCCGTATACAAAAATGATGATACCATAATTTCAGTTTTTACTGAAAATTTTTTTTTCTCAAATTAACGTTCTCATACAACCTACTCTTATCGGCCTACCGTATACAAGCATGATGGCACCATAATTTCAGTTTTTACTGGAAATTTTTTTTCTCAAATTAACGTTCTTATACAAGCTACTCTTATCGGTCTACCGTATACAAACATGGTGACACCATAATTTCAGTTTTTACTGAAAACTTTTTTTTTGTCAAATTAACGTTCTCATACAGGCTACTCTTATCGGCCTACCGTATACAAACATGATGACACCATAATTTCTGTTTCTACTGAAAATTTTTTTTTCTCAAATTAACGATCTTATACAAGCTACTCTTATCGGCCTACCGTATACAAACATGATGACACCATAATTTCAGTATTTACTGAAATTTTCTTTTTTTTTTTAAAAGTAACGTTCTCATACAAGCTACACTTATCGGCCTACCGTATACAAACATGATGACACCATAATTTCAGTTTTTACTGGAAATTTTTTTTTTCAAATTACCGTTCTCATACAGGCTACTCTTATCGGCCTACCGTATACAAGCATGATTGCACCATAATTTCAGTTTTTACAGAAACTTTTTTTTTTTTAATTAACGTTCTCATACAAGCTACTCTTATCGGCCTACCGTATACAAGCATGATGGCACCATAATTTCTGTTTCTACTGAAAATTTTTTTTTCTCAATTTAACGTTCTTATACAAGCTACTCTTATCGGCCTACCGTATACAAACATGATGACACCATAATTTCAGTATTTACTGAAATTTTCTTTTTTTTTTTAAAAGTAACGTTCTCATACAAGCTACACTTATCGGCCTACCGTATACAAACATGATGACACCATAATTTCAGTTTTTACTGGAATTTTTTTTTTCAAATTACCGTTCTCATACAGGCTACTCTTATCGGCCTACCGTATACAAGCATGATGGCACCATAATTTCAGTTTTTACTGGAAATTTTTTTTCTCAAATTAACGTTCTTATACAAGCTACTCTTATCGGTCTACCGTATACAAACATGGTGACACCATAATTTCAGTTTTTACTGAAAACTTTTTTTTTGTCAAATTAACGTTCTCATACAGGCTACTCTTATCGGCCTACCGTATACAAACATGATGACACCATAATTTCTGTTTCTACTGAAAATTTTTTTTTCTCAAATTAACGTTCTTATACAAGCTACTCTTATCGGCCTACCGTATACAAACATGATGAGACCATAATTTCAGTATTTACTGAAATTTTTTTTTTTTTTTAAAAGTAACGTTCTCATACAAGCTACACTTATCGGCCTACCGTATACAAACATGATGACACATAATTTCAGTTTTTACTGGAAATTTTTTTTTTCAAATTAACGTTCTCATACAGGCTACTCTTATCGTCCTACCGTATACAAGCATGATTGCACCATAATTTCAGTTTTTACAGAAACTTTTTTTTTTTTAATTAACGTTCTCATACAAGCTACTCTTATCGGCCTACCGTATACAAACATGGTGACACCATAATTTCAGTTTTTACTGAAAACTTTTTTTTTGTCAAATTAACGTTCTCATACAGGCTACTCTTATCGGCCTACCGTATACAAACATGATGACACCATAATTTCTGTTTCTACTGAAAATTTTTTTTTCTCAAATTAACGTTCTTATACAAGCTACTCTTATTGGCCTACCGTATACAAACATGATGACACCATAATTTCAGTTTTCACTGAAATTTTTTTTTTTTTCAAAGTAACGTTCGCATACAACCTACTCTTATCGGCCTACCGTATACAAACATGATGACACCATAATTTCTGTTTTCACTGAAAATTTTGTTTTTTCTCAAATTAACGTTCTCATACAACCTACTTTTATCGGCCTACCGTATACAAGCATGATGACACCATAATTTCAGTTTTTACTGAAAATTTTTTTCTCTCAAATTAACGTTCTCATACAGGCTACTCTTATCGGCCTACCGTATACAAACATGATGACACCAAAATTTAAGTTTTTACTGAAAATTTTTTTTTCTCAAATTAACGTTCTCATACAGGCTACTCTTATCGGCCTACCGTATACAAACATGATGACACCATAATTTCTGTTTTCACTGAAAAATTTTTTTTCTCAAATTAACGTTCTCATACAGGCTACTCTTATCGGCCTACCGCATACAAACATGATGACACCATAATTTCAGTTTTTACTGAAAATTTATTTTTTCTCAAATTAACGTTCTCATACAGGCTACTCTTATCAGCCTACCGTATACAAACATGATGACACCATAATTTCAGTTTTCACTGAAATTTTTTTTTTTTTTAAAAGTAACGTTCTCATACAACCTACTCTTATCGGCCTACCGTATACAAACATGATGAAACCATAATTTCAGTTTTCACTGAAAATTTTTATTTTCTCAAATTAACGTTCTCATACAGGCTACTCTTATCGGCCTACCGTATACAAACATGATGACACCATAATTTCTGTTTTCACTGAAAATTTTGTTTTTTCTCAAATTAACGTTCTCATACAACCTACTCTTATCGGCCTACCGTATACAAGCATGATGACACCATAATTTCAGTTTTTACTGAAAATTTTTTTCTCTCAAATTAACGTTCTCATACAGGCTACTCTTATCGGCCTACCGTATACAAACATGATGACACCATAATTTCTGTTTTCACTGAAAAATTTTTTTTCTCAAATTAACGTTCTCATACAGGCTACTCTTATCGGCCTACCGCATACAAACATGATGACACCATAATTTCAGTTTTTACTGAAAATTTATTTTTTCTCAAATTAACGTTCTCATACAGGCTACTCTTATCAGCCTACCGTATACAAACATGATGACACCATAATTTCAGTTTTCACTGAAATTTTTTTTTTTTTTAAAAGTAACGTTCTCATACAACCTACTCTTATGGGCCTACCGTATACAAACATGATGACACCATAATTTCAGTTTTTACTGAATATGTTTTTTTCTCAAATTAACGTTCTCATACAGGCTACTCTTATCGGCCTACCGCATACAAACATGATGACACCATAATTTCTGTTTTTACTGAAAATTTATTTTTTCTCAAATTAACGTTCTCATACAGGCTACTCTTATCAGCCTACCGTATACAAACATGATGACAGCATAATTTCAGTTTTTATTGAAAAATTTTTTTTTTTTTTAAAGTAACGTTCTCATACAAGCTACGCTTATTGGCCTACCGTATACAAACATGATGACACCATAATTTCAGTTTTTACTGAAAATTTTTTTTCTCAAATTAACGTTCTCTTACAAGCTACTCTTATCGGCCTACCGTATACAAACATGATGACACCATAATTTCAGTTTTCACTGAAATTTTTTTTTTTTTTAATAGTAACGTTCTCATACAACCTACTCTTATCGGCCTACCGTATGCAAACATGATGACACCATAATTTCAGTTTTTACTGAAAACTTTTTTTTTTGTCAAATTAACGTTGTCATGCAGACTACTCGTATCGGCCTATCGTATACAAACATGATGAAACCATAATTTCTGTTTTCACTGAAAATTTTGTTTTTTCTCAAATTAACGTTCTCATACAAGCTATTCTTATCGGCCTACCGTAAACAAACATGATGACACCATAATTTCAGTTTTTACTGAATATTTTTTTTTCTCAAATTAACGTTCTCATACAGGCTACTCTTATCGGCCTACCGTATACAAACATGATGACACCAAAATTTAAGTTTTTACTGAAAATTTATTTTTTCTCAAATTAACGTTCTCATACAGGCTACTCTTATGGGCCTACCGTATACAAACATGATGACATCATAATTTCTGTTTTTACTGAAAATTTTGTTTTTTCTCAAATTAACGTTCTCATACAACCTACTCTTATCGGCCTACCGTATACAAACATGATGACACCATAATTTCAGTTTTTACTGAATATTTTTTTTTCTCAAATTAACGTTCTCATACAGGCTACTCTTATCGTCCTACCGTATACAAACATGATGACACCAAAATTTAAGTTTTAACTGAAAATTTATTTTTTCTCAAATTAACGTTCTCATACAAGCTACTCTTATCGGCCTACCGTATACAAACATGATGACACCAAAATTTCAGTTTTTACTGAAAATTTTTTTCTCTCAAATTAACGTTCTCATACAGGCTACTCTTATCGGCCTACCGTATACAAACATGATGACACCATAATTTCTGTTTTCACTGAAAAATTTTTTTTCTCAAATTAACGTTCTCATACAGGCTACTCTTATCGGCCTACCGCATACAAACATGATGACACCATAATTTCAGTTTTTACTGAAAATTTATTTTTTCTCAAATTAACGTTCTCATACAGGCTACTCTTATCAGCCTACCGTATACAAACATGATGACACCATAATTTCAGTTTTCACTGAAATTTTTTTTTTTTTTAAAAGTAACGTTCTCATACAACCTACTCTTATGGGCCTACCGTATACAAACATGATGACACCATAATTTCAGTTTTTACTGAATATGTTTTTTTCTCAAATTAACGTTCTCATACAGGCTACTCTTATCGGCCTACCGCATACAAACATGATGACACCATAATTTCTGTTTTTACTGAAAATTTATTTTTTCTCAAATTAACGTTCTCATACAGGCTACTCTTATCAGCCTACCGTATACAAACATGATGACAGCATAATTTCAGTTTTTATTGAAAAATTTTTTTTTTTTTTAAAGTAACGTTCTCATACAAGCTACGCTTATTGGCCTACCGTATACAAACATGATGACACCATAATTTCAGTTTTTACTGAAAATTTTTTTTCTCAAATTAACGTTCTCTTACAAGCTACTCTTATCGGCCTACCGTATACAAACATGATGACACCATAATTTCAGTTTTCACTGAAATTTTTTTTTTTTTTAATAGTAACGTTCTCATACAACCTACTCTTATCGGCCTACCGTATGCAAACATGATGACACCATAATTTCAGTTTTTACTGAAAACTTTTTTTTTTGTCAAATTAACGTTGTCATGCAGACTACTCGTATCGGCCTATCGTATACAAACATGATGAAACCATAATTTCTGTTTTCACTGAAAATTTTGTTTTTTCTCAAATTAACGTTCTCATACAAGCTATTCTTATCGGCCTACCGTAAACAAACATGATGACACCATAATTTCAGTTTTTACTGAATATTTTTTTTTCTCAAATTAACGTTCTCATACAGGCTACTCTTATCGGCCTACCGTATACAAACATGATGACACCAAAATTTAAGTTTTTACTGAAAATTTATTTTTTCTCAAATTAACGTTCTCATACAGGCTACTCTTATGGGCCTACCGTATACAAACATGATGACATCATAATTTCTGTTTTTACTGAAAATTTTGTTTTTTCTCAAATTAACGTTCTCATACAACCTACTCTTATCGGCCTACCGTATACAAACATGATGACACCATAATTTCAGTTTTTACTGAATATTTTTTTTTCTCAAATTAACGTTCTCATACAGGCTACTCTTATCGTCCTACCGTATACAAACATGATGACACCAAAATTTAAGTTTTAACTGAAAATTTATTTTTTCTCAAATTAACGTTCTCATACAAGCTACTCTTATCGGCCTACCGTATACAAACATGATGACACCAAAATTTCAGTTTTTACTAAAATTTTTTTTTTTTTCTCAAATTAACGTTCTCATACAGGCTACTCTTATGGGCCTACCGTATACAAACATGATGACACCATAATTTCAGTTTTCTTTGAAAATTTTTTTTTTCTCAAATTAACGTTCTCTTACAAGCTACTCTTATCGGCCTACCGTATACAAACATGATGACACCATAACTTCAGTTTTTACTGAATATTTTTTTTTTTTCAAATTAACGTTCTCATACAGGCTACTCTTATCGGCCTACCGTATACAAACATGATGACACCATAATTTCAGTTTTAACTAAAAATTTTTTTTTCTCAAATTAACGTTCTCATACAAGCTACTCTTATCGGCCTACCGTATACAAACATGATGACACCATAATTTCAGTTTTTACTGAAAATTTTTTTTTTTTTTAAAGTAACGTTCTCATACAAGCTACACTTATCGGCCTACCGTATACAAACATGATGACACCATAATTACAGTTTTTACTGAATATTTTTTTTTCAAATTAACGTTCTCATACAGGCTACTCTTATGGGCCTACCGTATACAAACATGATGACATCATAATTTCTGTTTTTACTGAAAATTTTGTTTTTTCTCAAAATAACGTTCTCATACAACCTACTCTTATCGGCCTACCGTATACAAACATGATGACACCATAATTTCTGGTTTTACTGAAAATTTTTTTTTTTTTTAAAAGTAACGTTCTCATACAAGCTACACTTATCGGCCTACCGTATACAAACATGATGACACCATAATTTCTGTTTTTACTGAAAATTTTTTTTTTTCTCAAATTAACGTTCTCATACAAGCTAATCTTATCGGCCTACCGTATACAAACATGATGGCACCATAATTTCAGTTTTTACTGAATATTTTTTTCTCTCAAATTAACGTTCTCATACAGGCTACTCTTATCGGCCTACCGTATACAAACATGACGACACCAAAATTTAAGTTTTTACTGAAAATTTATTTTTTCTCAAATTAACGTTCTCCTACAAGCTACTCTTAAGGGCCTACCGTATACAAACATGATGACACCATAATTTCTGTTTTTACTGAATATTTCTTTTTCTCAAATTAACGTTCTCATACAAGCTACTCTTATGGGCCTACCGTATACAAACATGATGACACCATAATTTCTGTTTTTACTGAATATTTTTTTTTCTCAAATTAACGTTCGCATACAGGCTACTCTTATCGGCCTACCGCATACAAATATAATGACACCATAATTTCAGTTTCTACTGAAAATTTATTTTTTCTCAAATTAACGTTATTATACAAGCTACTCTTATCGGCCTACCGTAAACAAACATGATGACACCATAATTTCAGTTTTTACTGAAAATTTTTTTTTTTTTTAAAGTAACGTTCTCATACAAGCTACACTTATCGGTCTACCGTATACAAACATGATGACACCATAATTTCAGTTTTTACTGAAAATTTTTTTTTTCTCAAATTAACGTTCTCATACAAGCTACTCTTATCGGCCTACCGTATACAAACATGATGACACCATAATTTCAGTTTTTACTGAAAATTTTTTTTTTTTTTAAAGTAACGTTCTCATACAAGCTACACTTATCGGTCTACCGTAGACAAACATGATGACACCATAATTTCAGTTTTTACTGAAAATTTTTTTTCTCAAATTAACGTTCTCTTACAAGCTACTCTTTTCGGCCTACCGTATACAAACATGATGACACCATAATTTCAGTTTTCACTAAAGTTTTTTTTTTTTTTAAAAGTAACGCTCTCATACAACCTACTCTTATGGGCCTACCGTATACAAACATGATGACATCATAATTTCTGTTTTTACTGAAAATTTTGTTTTTTCTCAAATTAACGTTCTCATACAACCTACTCTTATCGGCCTACCGTATACAAACATGATGACACCATAATTTCAGTTTTTACTGAATATTTTTTTTTCTCAAATTAACGTTCTCATACAGGCTACTCTTATCGTCCTACCGTATACAAACATGATGACACCAAAATTAAAGTTTTAACTGAAAATTTATTTTTTCTCAAATTAACGTTCTCATACAAGCTACTCTTATCGGCCTACCGTATACAAACATGATGAAACCATAATTTCTGTTTTCACTGAAAATTTTGTTTTTTCTCAAATTAACGTTCTCATACAACCTATTCTTATCGGCCTACCGTAAACAAACATGATGACACCATAATTTCAGTTTTTACTGAATATTTTTTTTTCTCAAATTAACGTTCTCATACAGGCTACTCTTATCGGCCTAACGTATACAAACGTGATGACACCATAATTTCAGTTTTAACTGAAAATTTTTTTTTTTTTTAAAGTAACGTTCGCATACAACGTACTCTTATCGGCCTACCGTATACAAACATGATGACACCATAATTTCAGTTTTTCCTGAATATTTTTTTTTCAAATTAACGTTCTCATACAGGCTACTCTTATGGGCCTACCGTATACAAACATGATGACATCATAATTTCTGTTTTTACTGAAAATTTTGTTTTTTCTCAAAATAACGTTCTCATACAACCTACTCTTATCGGCCTACCGTATACAAACATGATGACACCATAATTTCTGTTTTTACTGAAAATTTTTTTTTTTTTTAAAGTAACGTTCTTATACAAGCTACACTTATCGGCCTACCGTATACAAACATGATGACACCATAATTTCTGTTTTTACTGAAAATTTTTTTTTTCTCAAATCAACGTTCTCATACAAGCTAATCTTATCGGCCTACCGTATACAAACATGATGACACCATAATTTCAGTTTTTACTGAATATTTTTTTCTCTCAAATTAACGTTCTCATACAGGCTACTCTTATGGGCCTACCGTATACAAACATGATGACATCATAATTTCTGTTTTTACTGAAAATTTTGTTTTTTCTCAAAATAACGTTCTCATACAACCTACTCTTATCGGCCTACCGTATACAAACATGATGACACCATAATTTCTGTTTTTACTGAAAATTTTTTTTTTCTCAAATCAACGTTCTCATACAAGCTAATCTTATCGGCCTACCGTATACAAACATGATGACACCATAATTTCAGTTTTTACTGAATATTTTTTTCTCTCAAATTAACGTTCTCATACAGGCTACTCTTATCGGCCTACCGTATACAAACATGACGACACCAAAATTAAAGTTTTTACTGAAAATTTATTTTTTCTCAAATTAACGTTCTCATACAAGCTACTCTTATGGACCTACCGTATACAAACATGATGACACCATAATTTCTGTTTTTACTGAATATTTTTTTTTCTCAAATTAACGTTCTCATACAAGCTACTCTTATGGGCCTACCGTATACAAACATGATGACACCATAATTTCTGTTTTTACTGAATATTTTTTTTTCTCAAATTAACGTTCTCATACAGGCTACTCTTATCGGCCTACCGCATACAAACATGATGACACCATAATTTCAGTTTCTACTGAAAATTTATTTTTTCTCAAATTAACGTTATTATACAAGCTACTCTTATCGGCCTACCGTAAACAAACATGATGACACCATAATTTCAGTTTTTACTGAAATTTTTTTTTTTTTTTTAAAGTAACGTTCTCAAACAAGCTACACTTATCGGCCTACCGTATACAAACATGATGACACCATAATTTCAGTTTTTACTGAAAATTTTTTTTTTCTCAAATTAACGTTCTCATACAAGCTACTCTTATCGGCCTACCGTATACAAACATGATGACACCATAATTTCAGTTTTTACTGAAAATTTTTTTTTTTTTAAAGTAACGTTCTCATACAAGCTACACTTATCGGCCTACCGTATACAAACATGATGACACCATAATTTCAGTTTTTACTGAAAATTTTTTTTCTCAAATTAACGTTCTCTTACAAGCTACTCTTTTCGGCCTACCGTATACAAACATGATGACACCATAATTTCAGTTTTCACTGAAATTTTTTTTTTTTTTTAAAGGAACGTTCTCATACAACCTACTCTTATCGGCCTACCGTATGCAAACATGATGACACCATAATTTCAGTTTTTACTGAAAACTTTTTTTTTTGTCAAATTAACGTTCTCATACAGACTACTCGTATCGGCCTACCGTATACAAACATGATAAAACCATTATTTCAGTTTTCACTGAAAATTTTTATTTTCTCAAATTAACGTTCTCATACAGGCTACTCTTATCGGCCTACCGTATACAAACATGATGACACCATAATTTCTGTTTTCACTGAAAATATTGTTTTTTCTCAAATTAACGTTCTCATACAACCTATTCTTATCGACCTACCGTATACAAACATAATGACACCATAATTTCTGTTTCTACTGAAAATTTTTTTTTCTCAAATTAACGTTCTTATACAAGCTACTCTTATCGGCCTACCGTATACAAACATGATGACACCATAATTTCAGTATTTACTTTAATTTTCTTTTTTTTAAAAGTAACGTTCTCATACAAGCTACACTTATCGGCCTACCGTATACAAACATGATGACACCATAATTTCAGTTTTAACTGGAAATTTTTGTTTTCAAATTACCGTTCTCATACAGGCTACTCTTATCGGCCTACCGCATACAAACATGATGACACCATAATTTCAGTTTTCACTGAAATTTTTTTTTTTTTCAAAGTAACGTTCGCATACAACCTACTCTTATCGGCCTACCGTATACAAACATGATGACACCATAATTTCAGTTTTTACTGAATACTTTTTTTTTTGTCAAATTTCCGTTCTCATGCAGACTACTCGTATCGGCCTACAGTATACAAACTTGATGAAACCATAATTTCAGTTTTCACTGAAAATTTTTATTTTCTCAAATTAACATTCTCATACAGGCTACTCTTATCGGCCTACCGTATACAAACATGATGACACCATAATTTCTGTTTTCACTGAAAATTTTGTTTTTTCTCAAATTAACGTTCTCATACAACCTACTATTATCGGCCTACCGTATACAAACATGATGACACCATAATTTCAGTTTTTACTGAATATTTTTTTCTCTCAAATTAACGTTCTCATACAGGCTACTCTTATCGGCCTACCGTATACAAACATGATGACACCAAAATTTAAGTTTTTACTGAAAATTTATTTTTTCTCAAATTAACGTTCTCATACAAGCTACTCTTATGGGCCTACCGTATACAAACATGATGACACCATAATTTCAGTTTTTACTGAATATTTTTTTTTCTCAAATTAACGTTCTCATACAGGCTACTCTTATCGGCCTACCGCATACAAACATGATGACACCACAATTTCAGTTTTTACTGAAAATTTATTTTTTCTCAAATTAACGTTCTTATACAAGCTACTCTTATCGGCCTACCGTATACAAACATGATGACACCATAATTTCAGTTTTTACTGAAAATTTTTTTTTTCTCAAATTAACGTTCTCATACAAGCTACTCTTATCGGCCTACCGTATACAAACATGATGACACCATAATTTCAGTTTTTATTGAAAAATTTTTTTTTTTTTCAAAGTAACGTTCTCATACAAGCTACGCTTATAGACCTACCGTATACAAACATGATGACACCATAATTTCAGTTTTTACTGAAAATTTTTTTTCTCAAATTAACGTTCTCTTACAAGCTACTCTTATCGGCCTACCTTATACAAACATGATGACACCATAATTTCAGTTTTCACTGAAATTTTTTTTTTTTTTCAAATTAACGTTCTCATACAAGCTAATTTTATCGGCCTACCGTAAACAAACATGATGACACCATATTTTCAGTTTTTACTGAATATTTTTTTTTCTCAAATTAACGTTCTCATACAGGCTACTCTTATCGGCCTACCGTATACAAACATGATGAAACCATAATTTCAGTTTTCACTGAAAATTTTTATTTTCTCAAATTAACATTCTCATACAGGCTACTCTTATCGGCCTACCGTATACAAACATGATGACACCATAATTTCTGTTTTCACTGAAAATTTTTTTTTTCTCAAATTAACGTTCTCATACAACCTACTCTTATCGGCCTACCGTATACAAACATGATGACACCATAATTTCAGTTTTTACTGAATATTTTTTTCTCTCAAATTAACGTTCTCATACAGGCTACTCTTATCGGTCTACCGTATACAAACATGACGACACCAAAATTTAAGTTTTTACTGAAATTTTTTTTTTTTTTAAAGTAACGTTCTCAAACAAGCTACACTTATCGGCCTACCGTATACAAACATGATGACACCATAATTTCAGTTTTTACTGAAAATTTTTTTTTTCTCAAATTAACGTTCTCATACAAGCTACTCTTATCGGCCTACCGTATACAAACATGATGACACCATAATTTCAGTTTTTACTGAAAATTTTTTTTTTTTTTAAAGTAACGTTCTTATACAAGCTACACTTATCGGCCTACCGTATACAAACATGATGACACCATAATATCAGTTTTTACTGAATATTTTTTTTTCAAATTAACGTTCTCATACAGGCTACGTTATCGGCCTACCGTATACAAACATGATGACACCAAAATTTAAGTTTTTACTGAAAATTTATTTTTTCTCAAATTAACGTTCTCATACAGGCTACTCTTATGGGCCTACCGTATACAAACATGATGACATCATAATTTCTGTTTTTACTGAAAATTTTGTTTTTTCTCAAATTAACGTTCTCATACAACCTACTCTTATCGGCCTACCGTATACAAACATGATGACACCATAATTTCAGTTTTCACTGAAATTTTTTTTTTTTTTTCAAAGTAACGTTCGCATACAACCTACTCTTATCGGCCTACCGTATACAAACATGATGACACCATAATTTCAGTTTTTACTGAATATTTTTTTTTCAAATTAACGTTCTCATACAGGCTACGTTATCGGCCTACCGTATACAAACATGATGACACCAAAATTTAAGTTTTTACTGAAAATTTATTTTTTCTCAAATTAACGTTCTCATACAAGCTACACTTATCGGCCTACCGTATACAAACATGATGACACCATAATTTCAGTTTTTACTGAAAATTTTTTTTCTCAAATTAACGTTCTCTTACAAGCTACTCTTATCGGCCTACCGTATACAAACATGATGACACCATAATTTCAGTTTTCACTGAAATTTTTTTTTTTTTCAAAGTAACGTTCGCATACAACCTACTCTTATCGGCCTACCGTATACAAACATGATGACACCATAATTTCAGTTTTTACTGAATACTTTTTTTTTTGTCAAATTTCCGTTCTCATGCAGACTACTCGTATCGGCCTACAGTATACAAACTTGATGAAACCATAATTTCAGTTTTCACTGAAAATTTTTATTTTCTCAAATTAACATTCTCATACAGGCTACTCTTATCGGCCTACCGTATACAAACATGATGACACCATAATTTCTGTTTTCACTGAAAATTTTGTTTTTTCTCAAATTAACGTTCTCATACAACCTACTATTATCGGCCTACCGTATACAAACATGATGACACCATAATTTCAGTTTTTACTGAATATTTTTTTCTCTCAAATTAACGTTCTCATACAGGCTACTCTTATCGGCCTACCGTATACAAACATGATGACACCAAAATTTAAGTTTTTACTGAAAATTTATTTTTTCTCAAATTAACGTTCTCATACAAGATACTCTTATGGGCCTACCGTATACAAACATGATGACACCATAATTTCAGTTTTTACTGAATATTTTTTTTTGCTCAAATTAACGTTCTCATACAGGCTACTCTTATCGGCCTACCGCATACAAACATGATGACACCATAATTTCAGTTTTTACTGAAAATTTATTTTTTCTCAAATTAACGTTCTTATACAAGCTACTCTTATCGGCCTACCGTATACAAACATGATGACACCATAATTTCAGTTTTTACTGAAAATTTTTTTTTTCTCAAATTAACGTTCTCATACAAGCTACTCTTATCGGCCTACCGTATACAAACATGATGACACCATAATTTCAGTTTTTATTGAAAAATTTTTTTTTTTTTTAAAGTAACGTTCTCATACAAGCTACGCTTATCGACCTAGCGTATACAAACATGATGACACCATAATTTCAAATTTTACTGAAATTTTTTTTTCTCAAATTAACGTTCTCTTACAAGCTACTCTTATCGGCCTACCTTATACAAACATGATGACACCATAATTTCAGTTTTCACTGAAAATTTTGTTTTTTCTCAAATTAACGTTCTCATACAAGCTAATTTTATCGGCCTACCGTAAACAAACATGATGACACCATATTTTCAGTTTTTACTGAATATTTTTTTTTCTCAAATTAACGTTCTCATACAGGCTACTCTTATCGGCCTACCGTATACAAACATGATGAAACCATAATTTCAGTTTTCACTGAAAATTTTTATTTTCTCAAATTAACATTCTCATACAGGCTACTCTTATCGGCCTACCGTATACAAACATGATGACACCATAATTTCTGTTTTCACTGAAAATTTTTTTTTTCTCAAATTAACGTTCTCATACAACCTACTCTTATCGGCCTACCGTATACAAACATGATGACACCATAATTTCAGTTTTTGCTGAATATTTTTTTCTCTCAAATTAACGTTCTCATACAGGCTACTCTTATCGGCCTACCGTATACAAACATGATGACACCAAAATTTAAGTTTTTACTGAAAATTTATTTTTTCTCAAATTAACGTTCTCATACAAGCTACTCTTATGGGCCTACCGTATACAAACATGATGACACCATAATTTCAGTTTTTACTGAATATTTTTTTTTCTCAAATTAACGTTCTCATACAGGCTACTCTTATCGGCCTACCGCAGACAAACATGATGACACCATAATTTCAGTTTTTACTGAAAATTTATTTTTTCTCAAATTAACGTTCTTATACAAGCTACTCTTATCGGCCTACCGTATACAAACATGATGACACCATAATTTCAGTTTTTACTGAAATTTTTTTTTTTTTTTTAAAGTAACGTTCTCAAACAAGCTACACTTATCGGCCTACCGTATACAAACATGATGACACCATAATTTCAGTTTTTACTAAAAATTTTTTTTTTCTCAAATTAACGTTCTCATACAAGCTACTCTTATCGGCCTACCGTATACAAACATGATGACACCATAATTTCAGTTTTTATTGAAAAATTTTTTTTTTTTTTAAAGTAACGTTCTCATACAAGCTACGCTTATCGGCCTACCGTATACAAACATGATGACACCATAATTTCAGTTTTTACTGAAAATTTTTTCTCTCAAATTAACGTTCTCTTACAAGCTACTCTTATCGGCCTACCGTATACAAACATGATGACACCATAATTTCAGTTTTTACTGAAAATTTATTTTTCTCAAATTAACGTTCTCATACAGGCTACTCTTATCGGCCTACCGTATACAAACATGATGACACCATAATTTCTGTTTTCACTGAAATTTTTTTTTTTTTTCAAAGTAACGTTCGCATACAACCTACTCTTATCGGCCTACCGTATACAAACATGATGACACCATAATTTCAGTTTTTACTGGAATTTTTTTTTTTTTAAAGTAACGTTCTCATACAGGCTACTCTTATCGGCCTACCGTATACAAACATGATGACACCATAATTTCAGTTTTTACTGAAATTTTTTTTTTTTTTTAAAGTAACATTCTCATACAGGCTACTCTTATCGGCCTACCGTATACAAACATGATGACACCATAATTTCTGTTTTCACTGAAAATTTTGTTTTTTCTCAAATTAACGTTCTCATACAACCTACTCTTATCGGCCTACCGTATACAAACATGATGACACCATAATTTCAGTTTTTGCTGAATATTTTTTTCTCTCAAATTAACGTTCTCATACAGGCTACTCTTATCGGCCTACCGTATACAAACATGATGACACCAAAATTTAAGTTTTTACTGAAAATTTATTTTTTCTCAAATTAACGTTCTCATACAAGCTACTCTTATGGGCCTACCGTATACAAACATGATGACACCATAATTTCAGTTTTTACTGAATATTTTTTTTTCTCAAATTAACGTTCTCATACAGGCTACTCTTATCGGCCTACCGCAGACAAACATGATGACACCATAATTTCAGTTTTTACTGAAAATTTATTTTCTCTCAAATTAACGTTCTTATACAAGCTACACTTATCGGCCTACCGTATACAAACATGATGACACCATAATTTCAGTTTTTACTGAAATTTTTTTTTTTTTTTTTAAAGTAACGTTCTCAAACAAGCTACACTTATCGGCCTACCGTATACAAACATGATGACACCATAATTTCAGTTTTTACTAAAAATTTTTTTTTTCTCAAATTAACGTTCTCATACAAGCTACTCTTATCGGCCTACCGTATACAAACATGATGACACCATAATTTCAGTTTTTATTGCAAAATTTTTTTTTTTTTTAAAGTAACGTTCTCATACAAGCTACGCTTATCGGCCTACCGTATACAAACATGATGACACCATAATTTCAGTTTTTACTGAAAATTTATTTTTTCTCAAACTAACGTTCTCATACAAGCTACTCTTATCGGCCTACCGTATACAAACATGATGACACTATAATTTCAGTTTTTACTAAAAATTTTTTTTTTCTCAAATTAACGTTCTCTTACAAGCTACTCTTATCGGCCTACCTTATACAAACATGATGACACCATAATTTAAGTTTTTACTGAAAATTTATTTTTTCTCAAACTAACGTTCTCATACAAGCTACTCTTATCGGCCTACCGTATACAAACATGATGACACTATAATTTCTGTTTTTACTGAAAATTTTTTTTTTCTCAAATCAACGTTCTTATACAAGCTAATCTTATCGGCCTACCGTATACAAACATGATGACACCATAATTTCAGTTTTTACTAAAAATTTTTTTTTTCTCAAATTAACGTTCTCTTACAAGCTACTCTTATCGGCCTACCTTATACAAACATGATGACACCATAATTTAAGTTTTTACTGAAAATTTATTTTTTCTCAAACTAACGTTCTTATACAAGCTACTCTTATCGGCCTACCGTATACAAACATGATGACACTATAATTTCTGTTTTTACTGAAAATTTTTTTTTTCTCAAATCAACGTTCTTATACAAGCTAATCTTATCGGCCTACCGTATACAAACATGATGACACCATAATTTCAGTTTTCACTGAAATTTTTTTTTTTCAAAGTAACGTTCTCATACAACCTACTCTTATCGGCCTACCGTATACAAACATGATGACACCATAATTTCAGTTTTTACTGAAAACTTTTTTTTTTGTCAAATTTCCGTTCTCATGCAGACTACTCGTATCGGCCTACCGTATACAAACATGATGAAACCATAATTTCTGTTTTCACTGAAAATTTTTATTTTCTCAAATTAACATTCTCATACAGGCTACTCTTATCGGCTTACCGTATACAAACATGATGACACCATAATTTCTGTTTTCACTGAAAATTTTTTTTTTCTCAAATTAACGTTCTCATACAACCTGCTCTTATCGGCCTACCGTATACAAACATGATGACACCATAATTTCAGTTTTTACTGAATATTTTTTTCTCTCAAATTAACGTTCTCATACAGGCTACTCTTATCGGTCTACCGTATACAAACATGACGACACCAAAATTTAAGTTTTTACAGAAATTTTTTTTTTTTTTTTAAGTAACGTTCTCAAACAAGCTACACTTATCGGCCTACCGTATACAAACATGATGACACCATAATTTCAGTTTTTACTGAATATTTTTTTTTCAAATTAACGTTCTCATACAGGCTACTCTTATCGGCCTACCGTATACAAACATGATGACACCAAAATTTAAGTTTTTACTGAAAATTTATTTTTTCTCAAATTAACGTTCTCATACAGGCTACTCTTATGGGCTTACCGTATACAAACATGATGACACCATAATTTCAGTTTTTACTGAATATTTTTTTCTCTCAAATTAACTTTCTCATACAGGCTACTCTTAACGGCCTACCGTAGACAAACATGACGACACCAAAATTTAAGTTTTTACTGAAAATTTATTTTTTCTCAAATTAACGTTCTCATACAACATACTCTTATGGGCCTACCGTATACAAACATGATGACACCATAATTTCTGTTTTTACTAAATATTTTTTTTTCTCAAATTAACGTTCTCATACAGGCTACTCTTATCGGCCTACCGCATACAAACATGATGACACCATACTTTCAGTTTCTACTGAAAATTTATTTTTTCTCAAATTAACGTTATTATACAAGCTACTCTTATCGGCCTACCGTAAACAAACATGATGACACCATAATTTCAGTTTTTACTGAAATTTTATTTTTTTTTTTAAAGTAACGTTCTCAAACAAGCTACACTTATCGGCCTACCGTATACAAACATGATGACACCATAATTTCAGTTTATACTGAAAATTTTTTTTTCTTAAAATAACGTTCTCATACAAGCTACTCTTATCGGCCTACCGTATACAAACATGATGACACCATAATTTCAGTTTTTACTGAAAATTTTTTTTTTTTTTAAAGTAACGTTCTCATACAAGCTACACTTATCGGCCTACCGTATACAAACATGATGACACTATAATTTCTGTTTTTACTGAAAATTTTTTTTTTTCTCAAATCAACGTTCTCATACAAGCTAATCTTATCGGCCTACCGTATACAAACATGATGACACCATAATTTCAGTTTTCACTGAAATTTTTTTTTTTCAAAGTAACGTTCTCATACAACCTACTCTTATCGGCCTACCGTATACAAACATGATGACACCATAATTTCAGTTTTTACTGAAAACTTTTTTTTTTGTCAAATTTCCGTTCTCATGCAGACTACTCGTATCGGCCTACCGTATACAAATATGATGAAACCATAATTTTTGTTTTCACTGAAAATTTTTATTTTCTCAAATTAACATTCTCATACAGGCTACTCTTATCGGCTTACCGTATACAAACATGATGACACCATAATTTCTGTTTTCACTGAAAATTTTTTTTTTTCTCAAATTAACGTTCTCATACAACCTACTCTTATCGGCCTACCGTAGACAAACATGACGACACCAAAATTTAAGTTTTTACTGAAAATTTATTTTTTCTCAAATTAACGTTCTCATACAAGCAACTCTTATGGGCCTACCGTATACAAACATGATGACACCATAATTTCAGTTTTTACTGAAAACCTTTTTTTTGTCAAATTAACGTTCTCATACAGACTACTCTTATCAGCCTACCGTATACAAACATGATGAAACCATAATTTCAGTTTTCACTGAAAATTTTTATTTTCTCAAATTAACGTTCTCATACAGGCTACTCTTATCGGCCTACCGTATACAAACATGATGACACCATAATTTCAGTTTTTACTGAAAATTTTTTTTTTTTTAAAGTAACGTTCTCATACAAGCTACACTTATCGGCCTACCGTATACAAACATGAGTTTTTACTGAAAACTTTTTTTTTTGTCAAATTAACGTTCTCATGCAGACTACTCGTATCGGCCTACCGTATACAAACATGATGAAACCATAATTTCAGTTTTCACTGAAAATTTTTATTTTCTCAAATTAACGTTCTCATACAGGCTACTCTTATCGGCCTACCGTATACAAACATGATGACACCAAAATTTAAGTTTTTACTGAAAATTTATTTTTTCTCAAATTAACGTTCTCATACAGGCTACTCTTATGGGCCTACCGTATACAAACATGATGACATCATAATTTCTGTTTTTACTGAAAATTTTGTTTTTTCTCAAATTAACGTTCTCATACAACCTACTCTTATCGGGCTACCTTATACAAACATGATGACACCATAATTTCAGTTTTTACTGAATATTTTTTTTTCTCAAATTAACGTTCTCATACAGGCTACTCTTATCGTCCTACCGTATACAAACATGATGACACCAAAATTTAAGTTTTTACTGAAAATTTATTTTTTCTCAAATTAACGTTCTCATACAAGCTACTCTTACCGGCCTACCATATACAAACATGATGACACCAAAATTTCAGTTTTTACTGAAATTTTTTTTTTTTTAAAAGTAACGTTCTCATACAAGCTACACTTATCGGCCTACCGTATACAAACTTGATGACACCATAATTTCAGTTTTTACTGAAAATTTTTTTTTTTTTAAAGTAACGTTCTCATACAAGCTACACTTATCGGCCTACCGTATACAAACATGAGTTTTTACTGAAAACTTTTTTTTTTGTCAAATTAACGTTCTCATGCAGACTACTCGTATCGGCCTACCGTATACAAACATGATGAAACCATAATTTCAGTTTTCACTGAAAATTTTTATTTTCTCAAATTAACGTTCTCATACAGGCTACTCTTATCGGCCTACCGTATACAAACATGATGACACCAAAATTTAAGTTTTTACTGAAAATTTATTTTTTCTCAAATTAACGTTCTCATACAGGCTACTCTTATGGGCCTACCGTATACAAACATGATGACATCATAATTTCTGTTTTTACTGAAAATTTTGTTTTTTCTCAAATTAACGTTCTCATACAACCTACTCTTATCGGGCTACCTTATACAAACATGATGACACCATAATTTCAGTTTTTACTGAATATTTTTTTTTCTCAAATTAACGTTCTCATACAGGCTACTCTTATCGTCCTACCGTATACAAACATGATGACACCAAAATTTAAGTTTTTACTGAAAATTTATTTTTTCTCAAATTAACGTTCTCATACAAGCTACTCTTACCGGCCTACCATATACAAACATGATGACACCAAAATTTCAGTTTTTACTGAAATTTTTTTTTTTTTAAAAGTAACGTTCTCATACAAGCTATACTTATCGGCCTACCGTATACAAACATGATGACACCATAATTTCTGTTTTTACTGAAAATTTTTTTATTCTCAAAACAACGTTCTCATACAAGCTAATCTTATCGGCCTACCGTATACATACATGATGACACCATAATTACAGTTTTCACTGAAAATTTTTCTTTTTTTTAAAAGTAACGTTCTCATACAAGCTACCCTTATCGGCCTACCGTATACAAACATGATGACACCATAATTTCTGTTTTTACTGAAAATTTATTTTTTCTCAAATCAATGTTCTCATACAGGCTACTCTTATCGGCCTACCGTATACAAACATGATGACACCATAATTTCTGTTTTTACTGAAAATTTTTTTTCTCAAATTAACGTTCTTATACAAGCTACTCTTATCGGCCTACCGTATACAAACATGATGACACCATAATTTCAGTTTTTACTGAAATTTTCTTTTTTTTTTTAAAGTAACGTTCTCATACAAGCTACACTTATCGGCCTACCGTGTACAAACATGATGACACCATAATTTCAGTTTTTACTGAAAATTTTTTTTTTTCAAATTACCGTTCTCATACAGGCTACTCTTATCGGCCTACCGTATACAAGCATGATGGCACCATAATTTCAGTTTTCACTGAAATTTTTTTTTTTTTAAATTAACGTTCTCATACAGGCTACTCTTATCGGCCTAACGTATACAAACATGATGACACCATAATTTCAGTTTTGACTGAAAATTTATTTTTTCTCAAATTAACGTTCCCATACAACCTACTCTTATCGGCCTACCGTATACAAACATGATGACACCATAATTTCCGTTTTTACTGAAAATTTTTTTTTCTCAAATTAACGTTCTTATACAAGCTACTCTTATCGGCCTACCGTATACAAACATGATGACACCATAATTTCAGTTTTCACTGAAAATTTTTATTTTCTCAAATTAACGTTCTCATACAGCCTACTCTTATCGGCCTACCGTATACAAACATGATGACACCAAAATTTAAGTTTTTACTGAAAATTTATTTTTTCTCAAATTAACGTTCTCATACAAGCTACTCTTATGGGCCTACCGTATACAAACATGATGACATCATAATTTCTGTTTTTACTGAAAATTTTGTTTTTTCTCAAATTAACGTTCTCCTACAACCTACTCTTATCGGCTTACCTTATACAAACATGATGACACCATAATTTCAGTTTTTACTGAATATTTTTTTTTCTCAAATTAACGTTCTCATACAGGCTACTCTTATCGTCCTACCGTATACAAACATGATGACACCAAAATTTAAGTTTTTACTGAAAATTTATTTTTTCTCAAATTAACGTTCTCATACAAGCTACTCTTATCGGCCTACCATATACAAACATGATGACACCAAAATTTCAGTTTTTACTGAAATTTTTTTTTTTTTTAAAAGTAACGTTCTCATACAAGCTACACTTATCGGCCTACCGTATACAAACATGATGACACCATAATTTCTGTTTTTACTGAAAATTTTTTTATTCTCAAAACAACGTTCTCATACAAGCTAATCTTATCGGCCTACCGTATACATACATGATGACACCATAATTTCAGTTTTCACTGAAAATTTTTCTTTTTTTTAAAAGTAACGTTCTCATACAAGCTACTCTTATCGGCCTACCGTATACAAACATGATGACACCATAATTTCTGTTTTTACTGAAAATTTATTTTTTCTCAAATCAATGTTCTCATACAGGCTACTCTTATCGGCCTACCGTATACAAACATGATGACACCATAATTTCTGTTTTTACTGAAAATTTTTTTTTCTCAAATTAACGTTCTTATACAAGCTACTCTTGTCGGCCTACCGTATACAAACATGATGACACCATAATTTCAGTTTTTACTGAAATTTTATTTTTTTTTTAAAGTAACGTTCTCATACAAGCTACACTTATCGGCCTACCGTATACAAACATGATGACACCATAATTTCAGTTTTTACTGAAAATTTTTTTTTTTCAAATTACCGTTCTCATACAGGCTACTCTTATCGGCCTACCGTTTACAAGCATGATGGTACCATAATTTCAGTTTTCACTGAAATTTTTTTTTTTTTAAATTAACGTTCTCATACAGGCTACTCTTATGGGCCTACCGTATACAAACATGATGACATCATAATTTCTGTTTTTACTGAATATTTTTTTCTCTCAAATTAACTTTCTCATACAGGCTACTCTTATCGGCCTACCGTAGACAAACATGACGACACCAAAATTTAAGTTTTTACTGAAAATTTATTTTTTCTCAAATTAACGTTCTCATACAAGCTACTCTTATGGGCCTACCGTATACAAACATGATGACACCATAATTTCTGTTTTTACTGAATATTTTTTTTTCTCAAATTAACGTTCTCATACAGGCTACTCTTATCGGCCTACCGCATACAAACATGATGACACCATACTTTCAGTTTCTACTGAAAATTTATTTTTTCTCAAATTAACGTTATTATACAAGCTACTCTTATCGGCCTACCGTAAACAAACATGATGACACCATAATTTCAGTTTTTACTGAAATTTTATTTTTTTTTTTTAAAGTAACGTTCTCAAACAAGCTACACTTATCGGCCTACCGTATACAAACATGATGACACCATAATTTCAGTTTATACTGAAAATTTTTTTTTCTTAAAATAACGTTCTCATACAAGCTACTCTTATCGGCCTACCGTATACAAACATGATGACACCATAATTTCAGTTTTTACTGAAAATTTTTTTTTTTTTTAAAGTAACGTTCTCATACAAGCTACACTTATCAGCCTACCGTATACAAACATGATGACACTATAATTTCTGTTTTTACTGAAAATTTTTATTTTCTCAAATTAACATTCTCATACAGGCTACTCTTATCGGCTTACCGTATACAAACATGATGACACCATAATTTCTGTTTTCACTGAAAATTTTTTTTTTTCTCAAATTAACGTTCTCATACAACCTACTCTTATCGGCCTACCGTATACAAACATGATGACACCATAATTTCAGTTTTTACTGAATATTTTTTTCTGTCAAATTAACGTTCTCATACAGGCTACTCTTATCGGCCTACCGTATACAAACATGATGACACCATAATTTCAGTTTTCACTGAAATTTTTTTTTTTTTTTTTAAATTAACGTTCTCATACAAGCTACACTTATCGGCCTACCGTATACAAACATGATGACACCAAAATTTAAGTTTTTACTGAAAATTTATTTTTTCTCAAATTAACGTTCTCATACAGGCTACTCTTATGGGCCTACCGTATACAAACATGATGACATCATAATTTCTGTTTTTACTGAAAATTTTGTTTTTTCTCAAATTAACGTTCTCATACAACCTACTCTTATCGGCCTACCGTATACAAACATGATGACACCATAATTTTTGTTTTTACTGAAAATTTTTTTTTTCTCAAATCATCGTTCTCATACAAGCTAATCTTATCGGCCTACCGTATACAAACATGATGACACCATAATTTCAGTTTTTACTGAATATTTTTTTCTCTCAAATTAACTTTCTCATACAGGCTACTCTTATCGGCCTACCGTAGACAAACATGACGACACCAAAATTTAAGTTTTTACTGAAAATTTATTTTTTCTCAAATTAACGTTCTCATACAAGCTACTCTTATGGGCCTACCGTATACAAACATGATGACACCATAATTTCTGTTTTTACTGAATATTTTTTTTTCTCAAATTAACGTTCTCATACAGGCTACTCTTATCGGCCTACCGCATACAAACATGATGACACCATACTTTCAGTTTCTACTGAAAATTTATTTTGTCTCAAATTAACGTTATTATACAAGCTACTCTTATCGGCCTACCGTAAACAAACATGATGACACCATAATTTCAGTTTTTACTGAAATTTTATTTTTTTTTTTAAAGTAACGTTCTCAAACAAGCTACACTTATCGGCCTACCGTATACAAACATGATGACACCATAATTTCAGTTTATACTGAAAATTTTTTTTCTCAAATTAACGTTCTCTTACAAGCTACTCTTATCGGCCTACCGTATACAAACATGATGACACCATAATTTCAGTTTTCACTGAAATTTTTTTTTTTTTAAAAGTAACGTTCTCATACAACCTACTCTTATCGGCCTACCGTATGCAAACATGATGACACCATAATTTCAGTTTTTACTGAAAACTTTTTTTTTTGTCAAATTAACGTTCTCATGCAGACTACTCGTATCGGCCTACCGTATACAAACATGATGAAACCATAATTTCAGTTTTCACTGAAAATTTTTATTTTCTCAAATTAACGTTCTCATACAGGCTACTCTTATCGGCCTACCGTATACAAACATGATGACACCAAAATTTAAGTTTTTACTGAAAATTTATTTTTTCTCAAATTAACGTTCTCATACAGGCTACTCTTATGGGCCTACCGTATACAAACATGATGACATCATAATTTCTGTTTTTACTGAAAATTTTGTTTTTTCTCAAATTAACGTTCTCATACAACCTACTCTTATCGGCCTACCGTATACAAACATGATGACACCATAATTTCAGTTTTTACTGAATATTTTTTTTTCTCAAATTAACGTTCTCATACAGGCTACTCTTATCGTCCTACCGTATACAAACATGATGACACCAAAATTTAAGTTTTTACTGAAAATTTATTTTTTCTCAAATTAACGTTCTCATACAAGCTACTCTTATCGGCCTACCATATACAAACATGATGACACCAAAATTTCAGTTTTCACTGAAAATTTTTCTTTTTTCTAAAAGTAACGTTCTCATACAAGCTACTCTTATCGGGCTACCGTATACAAACATGATGACACCATAATTTCTGTTTTTACTGAAAATTTATTTTTTCTCAAATCAATGTTCTCATACAGGCTACTCTTATCGGCCTATCGTATACAAACATGATGACACCATAATTTCTGTTTTTACTGAAAATTTTTTTTTCTCAAATTAACGTTCTTATACAAGCTACTCTTATCGGCCTACCGTATACAAACATGATGACACCATAATTTCAGTTTTTACTGAAATTTTCTTTTTTTTTTTAAAGTAACGTTCTCATACAAGCTACACTTATCGGCCTACCGTATACAAACATGATGACACCATAATTTCAGTTTTTACTGAAAATTTTTTTTTTTCAAATTACCTTTCTCATACAGGCTACTCTTATCGGCCTACCGTATACAAGCATGATGGCACCATAATTTCAGTTTTCACTGAAATTTTTTTTTTTTTAAATTAACGTTCTCATACAGGCTACTCTTATCGGCCTAACGTATACAAACATGATGACACCATAATTTCAGTTTTGACTGAAAATTTATTTTTTCTCAAATTAACGTTCCCATACAACCTACTCTTATCGGCCTACCGTATACAAACATGATGACACCATAATTTCCGTTTTTAGTGAAAATTTTTTTTTCTCAAATTAACGTTCTTATACAAGCTACTCTTATCGGCCTACCGTATACAAACATGATGACACCATAATTTCAGTTTTTACTGAAATTTTCTTTTTTTTTTTAAAGTAACGTTCTTGTGCCGTGGTGTAATTAATAAATAAAAAACCTTTATAATTTTATTAATTATTTATTTAACTAATCACTAAATTAAATTACGTGTGTATCGGGTGGAGGCTGCAACGAAAAAGAAAGATTGAAAAAAATGATATAATGTGGGTACCCGGTACCGATAATCACTGTATTGATTTTTTCTCTTTATCATCTTTATCATTGTTACGGTTAATGATAAAGATGATAAAATAATTATGATTTATAATTTTAATAATTACAAAATAGTGTTGCCGCTACATCACTCCCCCTTATCAAAAAAAAAATCTTATGGTTAACTAATTACAATATGTAGATATAGTTCTATTACAATGTGTTTGGAAAAATGTTATTTTACAATTTCAATTTCATTCTGTTATATTACTTTTTAATTCAATGCTTATGTTAATTGTTAGTATTACAAAATATTATCTACTACTATTACAGTATATTATAGTGCAAAAGTTACTTTTTGTTTTAAATTCGCTCGCGTTATTGGAACATTTTTGAAAATTTCTGAATTTGGAACATAAGCTGGCTTGAGTCTGTCAATTGATATAGATACTGTTTTTTCATTTTGCAATATTTTGAATATTTTATCATTTCTCGAAATCACTTTATAAGGGCCTGTGTACGGCGGATTTAGGCTACCTTTGAGTACGGCTTCCTTTACAAAAACATGTGAGCATGTTTGAAAAGCTTGGGGCACGAAAACGTTTTGTTGCTTACGCTTCCTATTAGCTTTTGGCTGTATTTGTAAGAGGCAGTCTTGCAACTCTTGAGCAAGAGGTGCAGTAACTTTTATATTTAATGAAGCATCTGGCACGACTAATTCTCCTGGCAGCCGAAGGGATTGTCCGTATACTAAATGTGAGGGTGCAACTTCAAAATCATCTAAAGGAGTTGATCTGAAACCGAGCAGAATCCAAGGTAAGTGATAGTACCACCTTTTTGGTTCATTGGTGGCTCGAATTGCCGCTTTCAACTGACGGTGGAACCTTTCGATCGAACCATTGGACTGTGGGTGGTAAGGGGTTGTCCTAACTCTATGGCTTCCTAAGATTCTTATGATTTCTTTGAACGTGGTCGATTCGAACTGAGTACCTTGATCCGTTGTTATAATTCTTGGTACTCCGTGTCGAGGAACCCAATTTCGAATGAATGCGTTAGCGATAGTATCTGCATTGATATTCCTCAATGCAATCGCCTCAGGCCAATGTGAAAAACGGTCTTTAATGGTAAGTATGTACGAATGTCCGTTAGAGGGCGGAAGTGGACCAACAATGTCCATATGGATGTGGTCAAATCTTCGAAACCTTGGCTCAAATGTACCATGAGGAGAAATGGTATGTCTAACGATTTTCGACTTTTGACAAGGTATACATGTTTTACACCAATTGTTAACATCTGTATTCATTCTTGGCCAAAAATATTTTGAACAAATGAGCTTTCTTGTAGCTCTAATGCCAGGGTGTGAAAGATTATGATGTGTGTTGAAAATTGTTCGTCTTAATTTTTCAGGAACATACGGTCTGTGCGTTTTAGTAGAGATTTCGCACCATATTTCAACATTTTCTAAAGGTATAGCTATTTTTTTAATTGTGAAACTCGATTTAGTTGTATTTTTAAGAATTAATTTAAGTTCATTGTCTTTTTCTTGCTCATAGGATAGAGTTTGAAAATCTACCTTTTTTGCATTGTCAATTACATCGATGTGTGACCTAGATAGCGTGTCGGATACGACGTTGAGAGAGCCTTTGATATAACGAATGTCATTAGTAAACTGTGCAATGTATTCCAAATGATTTGTTTGGCGTGGAGACTTTTCTGAGCGGGAGAAGAGAGCTTTAGTTAAAGGTTTGTGGTCTGTGTAAATGACAAAATCCTTGCCTTCTACAAAATATCTAAATCTTTTGACACTTAAGTATGCGGCGAGAAGTTCTCTGTCAAAAGTGGAGTATTTCTTTTCGGCGGGTTTTAACCTTTTAGAATAGAAACTGATCGGCTCCCACTGATTTTCATTGAGCTGTTGTAAGACAGCTCCAACAGCGTCAGTTGACGCATCTACCCAAACGCTAACTTTAGCGGTAGGATTAGGGTGAACGAGTAGTGTGTGTTTTTGAAGGCACGCTTTCATTTTTTTGAAAGTATCTTCAAGTGACTCGGACCATGAAAAATCTGACTTATGTTTTTTGTTGACACCTTTAAGAGCGTCGTAAAGAGGAGCGGCTATTTCAGAAATATTTGGAATGAAACGATGGTAAAAGTTAATCATACCTAAGAAACGTTGTAGGCTTTTGTAAGACTTGGGAGAAGGAAAGCTTATGATAGCTTCAACTCTGGATTCAGATGGTCTAATACCTTTTTCTGAAACGTGATGTCCTAAAAATTCTAATTCCTTGACGCCAAATATACATTTAAGAGGATTGACATTAATACCATATTTCTGTAGTCTAGAGAAGAGAATGTTAAGATGTTCCTTATGCTCTTGAGGCGACTTGCTACCAACTAATATGTCGTCAATGTATGCAAAAATAAAATTAAGGCCTTCCAGAACTTCATTAATGAAGCGTTGGAAGGTTTGCGCACCATTTTTTACGCCAAAAGGCATGCGAAGGAACTCATAAAGCCCGAAAGGTGTAGTAACTGCCGTTTTATGTACATCTTCGGGTGCAACCGGTATTTGATGGTATGCCCTGATCAAATCAATTTTTGAGAAAATTTTACAACCATTAAGATTGAGGTTGAAGTCACTAATGTTTGGCAGTGGGTATTTATCAAAAATGGTCACTGAGTTAAGCTGTCTATAATCTCCACACGGTCTCCAACTAGAGGATTCTTTTTTAGGGACCAAGTGTAGAGGAGAGGCCACAGGGGATGAGGATGGTCGGCATATGCCTAGTTTGACCATTGTCTCGAATTCATTCTTTGCTATTTTGTATTTTTCAGGATTAAGACGGCGAGGTTTAGCCGATGGAAGAGATCCTGAGGTATTTATGTGGTGCACTACGTTGTGATTGGCCTTAAGATTGAAGTTAGGAGATGTTTTGAGTGAAGTGTATTTATTTAGTATTGCTCCAAATTCATTTTGGAGTGAAAACAGCTTAGGCGTTGTAGAATTAGTCATGCGAGAAATACAAAGGACAGAGCTAGCTGAATTTTTATCTATGAGTTTCCTATCTCGGAGGTTGACTGAGAGATTATATTTATATAAGAAATCAGCTCCTAATATAGCATAGTCAACAGCAGCTACAATGAAAGTGTGTTCGAAATTGCGATTTAAATTTAAATTTAAAGATAATTTTTTAACGCCGTAGGTAGGTATTTGTGTACCATTAGCTGAAATCAGATTTATGTCTGATTTAAAATTATATTTTTGAAATTTGTGTCTAGGCAGAATTGAGATTTCTGCGCCTGTGTCAATTAGAAAATTCAAATTATTTATTTTATCTGAAATAAATAGGCGGCGAGAAAGTTTGCCTACCCTCGATGCCGCTTTCGAGGTAGCGACCTCTAGTTTTTTGACTGCTTAGTTTTATCGGATTTATCACAAGGATCGATACACTTGTTGGCTTTATCCTTATAGCGTCTGTGGTACCAACACAAATTAGATTTACATTTCGGTCGATGTCTGGATGAAGATCTGAAAGGTTTACGGTTCCTATTGTAATTTTGTTGTCTTGACCTACTTTGTCTGAGCTCAAGAGATTTGATACGGTTACTCAACGTTTCTACCGACTTTGTTATTTCACTAAGATTTTCGTCAAGGGGTTTAGAGCCGACTTTTTTAACTGCAGAAACCTGAGAAGTTGACACAGAATCGTAAATTTTATCCGCAATTTCGAAAATTTGTTCAATCGTGTGTGTGCTTTCTATAGCGATAACACAAGCTTGCACAGAGGGTGGTAGTTTGTTAATCCACAATTTCTTTAATAAGGGAGGGTTCACCAGACTGTTACTGTTAGCTAGTGCTTCCATGTTGCGGTACAACTCGGATGGTTTGTAATCGCCTATTTCGACTTTGTGCAGTAATGTGTCTAATCTTTTTCCTTCAGAGTCCCTACATCTATTAAGCAATAACTTCTTGAGATATTCGTATTTCTCAGTTAGTGGGGGTTTGATTAGAGCGTCCGCGACTAATTCCATTATTTCAGGTGTTAGAGAAGCTACTAAATAATCGTATTTCGTATTAGAAGTAGTGATGCCTTTAATACGAAATTGGCTTTCAACTTGTAAAAACCATAACTCTGGTCTATTGTGCCAAAAAGGAGGTATTTTCAGTGTTGATATATATGCGGATGCACCTTCAAATTTGTCGTTTTCTGTTTGTTGGACTGAGGCTCCTGGAGTGGTTTTTGCTCCAGGTTGAAGATTTTTGTCGTCGTCATCCATTTGGAGTTGCAAAATTGTCAATATAAATGGATGAAGGTAAACAATATGTGCGAATTCAAAGTCGTAAGCAACAAGGTTTTACTTTTTTTTTAAAATTTGTATTTTTAATTTTTATGTGTACTGATGTATATATTTTAACTATGTGTGTATGTATTTATTTATTTATTTAAAAATTAAATGTACTCACTGTGTTTGTAAAGGAATTGTGCAATTTGTGTTTATTTTATATTTTCCTTACTTGTAATATGATATAATTGTTATTTTGATGTTTTTGTGCCAATTCTTATTTCCAAATTCAATAATTTTATTGTAATTTTACAATTTCTTAAATATTTAATTCTCGTTGTTGTTTAATTAAAACCTAAAAAATAAAATAAGAATACATGTGTACATACAAAACTGTAAATTTAAAAAAAATAGATGCTTAACTAATCTGTGTAATACTGGCTCCACGTGGCGTTGAAGAAAAATCCATCAGTATCCTCGTTTACAGGATGAATCTATTCCTTTTTGGGTTCTATATTTTCAGTATCCTTGTCAATCTTTTCACTCCACCTGTTATTTTTTGTTATCCTTTGATTAATACATACATGCTTTTTAATGTGTTGTAGTTTGCTGGTTCGTTGCCACACGTACACTTTTCACAATGATAAAGCTGGGAACCCTGCACACTTGCTCACTCCGTGCACCATTTAATTTTTATTTTAAAATTTTGCATTTGTTCAAAAAAAAATGTGATAAATTTATTTTTAATGTTTTTTTCTAAATTTGGTTTTAAATTAATTGAAACACCATGTAAATGGGGCACATGTGATATGTTAGAATTATATTATATTAACTTTTTCACGTATTAATTTTTATTTCAAAGTTTTAATTTCAAAGTTAATTTTGTTAATTTCACTTTAATTTGAAATATATTTATTTTTTTAAAGAACAAGATTTTACGTTTTTAATGTAAAAGATTTTAAATTTTTATATCGGGGTCACCATTTGTGCCGTGGTGTAATTAATAAATAAAAAACCTTTATAATTTTATTAATTATTTATTTAACTAATCACTAAATTAAATTACGTGTGTATCGGGTGGAGGCTGCAACGAAAAAGAAAGATTGAAAAAAATGATATAATGTGGGTACCCGGTACCGATAATCACTGTATTGATTTTTTCTCTTTATCATCTTTATCATTGTTACGGTTAATGATAAAGATGATAAAATAATTATGATTTATAATTTTAATAATTACAAAATAGTGTTGCCGCTACAGTTCTCATACAAGCTACACTTATCGGCCTACCGTATACAAACATGATGACACCATAATTTCAGTTTTTACTGAAATTTTTTTTCTTCAAATTACCGTTCTCATACAGGCTACTCTTATCGGCCTACCGTATACAAGCATGATGGCACCATAATTTCAGTTTTCACTGAAATTTTTTTTTTTTTAAATTAACGTTCCCATACAACCTACTCTTATCGGCCTACCGTATACAAACATGATGACACCATAATTTCAGTTTTGACTGAAAATTTATTTTTTCTCAAATTAACGTTCCCATACAACCTACTCTTATCGGCCTACCGTATACAAACATGATGACACCATAATTTCTGTTTTTACTGAAAATTTTTTTTTCTCAAATTAACGTTCTCATACAAGCTACACTTATCGGCCTACCGTATACAAACATGATGACACCATAATTTCAGTTTTTACTGAAAATTTTTTTTTTCTCAAATTACCGTTCTCATACAGGCTACTCTTATCGGCCTACCGTATACAAACATGATGACACCATAATTTCAGTTTTTACTGAAAACTTTTTTTTTGTCAAATTAACGTTCTCATACAGGCTACTCTTATCGGCCTACCGTATATAAAAATGATTATACCATAATTTCAGTTTTTACTGAAAATTTTTTTTTCCCAAATTAACGTTCTCATACAACCTACTTTTATCGGCCTACCGTATACAAGCATGACGGCACCATAATTTCAGTTTTTACTGAAAATTTTTTTTCTCAAATTAACGTTCTCATACAAGCTATACTTATCGGCTTACCTTATACAAACATGATGACACCATAATTTCAGTTTTTACTGAATATTTTTTTTCCTCAAATTAACGTTCTCATACAGGCTACTCTTATAGGCCTACCGTAAACAAACATGATGACACCAAAATTTAGGTTTTCACTGAAAATTTATTTTTTCTCAAATTAACGTTCTCATACAGGCTACTCTTATCGGCCTACCGTATACAAACATGATGACACCATAATTTCTGTTTTTACTGAAAATTTTGTTTTTTCTCAAATTAACGTTCTCATACAACCTACTCTTATCGGCCTTCCGTATACAAACATGATGACACCATAATATCAGTTTTTACTGAAAATTTTTTTTCTCAAATAAACGTTCTCTTACAAGCTACTCTTATCGGCCTACCGTATACAAACATGATGACACCATAATTTCTGTTTTCACTGAAAATTTTGTTTTTTCTCAAATTAACGTTCTCATACAACCTACTCTTATCGGCCTACCGTATACAAACATGATGACACCATAATTTCAGTTTGTACTGAATATTTTTTTTCCTCAAATTAACGTTCTCATACAGGCTACTCTTATAGGCCTACCGTATACAAACATGATGACACCAAAATTTAAGTTTTCACTGAAAATTTATTTTTTCTCAAATTAACGTTCTCATACAGGCTACTCTTATGGGCCTACCGTATACAAACATGATGACATCATAATTTCTGTTTTTATTGAAAATTTTTTTTCTCAAATTAACGTTCTCATACAAGCTACTCTTATCGGCCTACCGTATACAAACATGATGACACCATAATTTCTGTTTTAACTGAAAATTTTTTTTTTTTTTAAAGTAACGTTCTCATACAAGCTACACTTATCGGCCTACCGTATACAAACATGATGACACCATAATTTTAGTTTTCACTGAAAATTTTTTTTTTTCTCAAATTTACGTTCTCATACAAGCTACTCTTATCGGCCTACCGTATACAAACATGATGACACCATAATTTCAGTTTTCACTGAAATTTTTTTTTTTTTAAAAGTAAAGTTCTCATACAGGCTACTCTTATCGGCCTACCGTATACAAACATGATGACACCATAATTTCAGTTTTCACTGAAAAATTTCTTTTTTTTAAAAGTAACGTTCTCATACAAGCTACACTTATCGGCCTACCGTATACAAACATGATGACACCATAATTTCAGTTTTTACTGAAAATTTTTTTTTTCTCAAATTAACGTTCTCATACAAGCTAGTCTTATCGGCCTACCGTATACAAACATGATGACACCAAAATTTCAGTTTTTACTGAAATTTTTTTTTTTTTAAAGTAACGTTCTCATACAAGCTACACTTATCGGCCTACCGTATACAATCATGATGACACCATAATTTAAGTTTTTACTAAAAAATTTTTTTTTCTCAAATTAACGTTCTTATACAACCTACTCTTATCGGCCTACCGTATACAAACATGATGACACCATAATTTCAGTTTTTACTGAATATTTTTTTTCCTCAAATTAACGTTCTCATACAGGCTACTCTTATAGGCCTACCGTAAACAAACATGATGACACCAAAATTTAGGTTTTCACTGAAAATTTATTTTTTCTCAAATTAACGTTCTCATACAGGCTACTCTTATCGGCCTACCGTATACAAAAATGATGACACCATAATTTCTGTTTCCACTGAAAATTTTGTTTTTTCTCAAATTAACGTTCTCATACAACCTACTCTTATCGGCCTTCCGTATACAAACATGATGACACCATAATTTCTGTTTTCACTGAAAATTTTGTTTTTTCTCAAATTAACGTTCTCATACAACCTACTCTTATCGGCCTACCGTATACAAACATGATGACACCATAATTTCTATTTTCACTGAAAATTTTTTTTTTTTTTAAAGTAACGTTCTCATACAAGCTACACTTATCGGCCTACCGTATACAAACATGATGACACCATAATTTTAGTTTTCACTGAAAATTTTTTTTTTCTCAAATTTACGTTCTCATACAAGCTACTCTTATCGGCCTACCGTATACAAACATGATGACACCATAATTTCAGTTTTCACTGAAATTTTTTTTTTTTTTAAAAGTAACGTTCTCATACAGGCTACTCTTATCGGCCTACCGTATACAAACATGATGACACCATAATTTCAGTTTTCACTGAAAAATTTCTTTTTTTTAAAAGTAACGTTCTCATACAAGCTACACTTAACGGCCTACCGTATACAAACATGATGACACCATAATTTCAGTTTTTACTGAAAATTTTTTTTTTCTCAAATTAACGTTCTCATACAAGCTAGTCTTATCGGCCTACCGTATACAAACATGATGACACCAAAATTTCAGTTTTTACTGAAATTTTTTTTTTTTTAAAGTAACGTTCTCATACAAGCTACACTTATCGGCCTACCGTATACAAACATGATGACACCATAATTTCAGTTTTTACTAAAAAAATTTTTTTTCTCAAATTAACGTTCTTATACAACCTACTCTTATCGGCCTACCGTATACAAACACGATGACACCATAATTTCAGTTTTTACTGGAATTTTTTTTTTTTTTTTTAAAGTAACGTTTTCATACAAGCTACACTTATCGGCCTACCGTATACAAACATGATGACACCATAATTTCAGTTTTTACTGAAAATTTTTTTTTTCTCAAATTAACGTTCTCATACAGGCTACTCTTATCGGCCTACCGTATACAAACATGATGACACCATACTTTCAGTTTTTACTAAAAATTTTTTTTTTCTCAAATTAACGTTCTCATACAACCTACTTTTATCGGCCTACCGTATACAAGCATGATGGCACCATAATTTCAGTTTTTACTGAAAATTTTTTTTCTCAAATTAACGTTCTCATACAACCTACTCTTATCGGCCTACCGTATACAAACATGATGACACCATAATTTCATTTTTTACTGGAATTTTTTTTTTTTTTTTTAAGTAACGTTCTCATACAAGCTACTCTTATCGGCCTACCGTATACAAACATGATGAAACTATAATTTCAGTTTTTACTAAATATTTTTTTTTCTCAAATTAACGTTCTCATACAACCTACTCTTATCGGCCTACCGTATACAAACATGATGAGATCATAATTTTTAGTTTTTACTGAAAACTTTTTTTTTTGTCAAATTAACGTTCTCATACAGACTACTCTTATCGGCCTACCGTATACAAACATGATGACACCAAAATTTCAGTTTTTACTGAAATTTTTTTTTTTTTTAAAAGTAACGTTCTCATACAAGCTACTCTTATCGGCCTACCGTATACAAACATGATGACACCATAATTTCAGTTTTTACTAAAAATTTTTTTTTCTCAAATTAACGTTCTTATACGAGCTACTCTTATCGGCCTACCGTATACAAACATGATGACACCATAATTTCAGTTTTTACTGGAATTTTTTTTTTTTTTTAAAGTAACGTTCTCATACAAGCTACACTTATCGGCCTACCGTATACAAACATGATGAAACTATAATTTCAGTTTTTACTGAATATTTTTTTTTTCTCAAATTAACGTTCTCATACAACCTACTTTTATCGGCCTACCGTATACAAACATGATGGCACCATAATTTCAGTTTTTACTGAAAATTTTTTTTCTCAAATTAACGTTCTCATACAACCTACTCTTATCGGCCTACCTTATACAAACATGATGAGACCATAATTTCAGTTTTTACTGAAAACTTTTTTTTTTGTCAAATTAACGTTCTCATACAGACTACTCTTATCGGCCTACCGTATACAAACATGATGACACCAAAATTTCAGTTTTTACTGGAATTTTTTTTTTTTTTTTTAAAGTAACGTTCTCATACAAGCTACACTTATCGGCCTACCGTATACAAACATGATGACTCCATAATTTCAGTTTTTACTGAAATTTTCTTTTTTTTTTAAAAGTAACGTTCTCATACAAGCTACACTTATCGGCCTACCGTATACAAACATGATGACACCATAATTTCAGTTTTTACTGAAAATTTTTTTTTTCTCAAATTACCGTTCTCATACAGGCTACTCTTATTGGCCTACCGTATACAAACATGATGACACCATAATTTCAGTTTTTACTGAAAACTTTTTTTTTTGTCAAATTAACGTTCTCATACAGGCTACTCTTATCGGCCTACCGTATACAAAAATTATGATACCATAATTTCAGTTTTTACTGAAAATTTTTTTTTCTCAAATTAACGTTCTCATACAACCTACTCTTATCGGCCTACCGTATACAAGCATGATGGCACCATAATTTCAGTTTTTACTGAAAATTTTTTTTCTCAAATTAACGTTCTCATACAACCTACTCTTATCGGCCTACCGTATACAAACATGATGACACCATAATTTCAGTTTTTACTGAACATTTTTTTTTTTCAAATTAACGTTCTCATACAGGCTACTCTTATCGGACTACCGCATACAAACATGATGACACCATAATTTCAGTTTTTACTGAAAATTTATTTTTTCTCAAATTAACGTTCTTATACAAGCTACTCTTATCGGCCTACCGTATACAAACATGATGACACCATAATTTCAGTTTTTACTGAAATTTTTTTTTTTTTTTAAAGTAACGTTCTCAAACAAGCTACACTTATCAGCCTACCGTATACACACATGATGACACCATAATTTCAGTTTTTACTGAAAATTTTTTTTTTTTTCAAATTACCGTTCTCATAGAGGCTACTCTTATCGGCCTACCGTATACAAACATGATGACACCATAATTTCAGTTTTTACTGAAAACTTTTTTTTTTTGTCAAATTAACGTTCTCATACAGGCTACTCTTATCGGCCTACCGTATACAAAAATTATGATACCATAATTTCAGTTTTTACTGAAAATTTTTTTTTCTCAAATTAACGTTCTCATACAACCTACTCTTATCGGCCTACCGTATACAAGCATGATGGCACCATAATTTCAGTTTTTACTGAAAATTTTTTTTCAAATTAACGTTCTCATACAACCTACTCTTATCGGCCTACCGTATACAAACATGATGACACTATAATTTCAGTTTTTACTGAATATATTTTTTTTCTCAAATTAATGTTCTCATACAACCTACTCTTATCGGCCTACCGTATACAAACATGATGACACCATAATTTCAGTTTTTACTGAATATTGTTTTTTTTCAAATTAACGTTCTCATACAGGCTACTCTTATCGGCCTACCGCATACAAACATGATGACACCATAATTTCAGTTTTTACTGAAAATTTATTTTTTCTCAAATTAACGTTCTTATACAAGCTACTCTTATCGGCCTACCGTATACAAACATGATGACACCATAATTTCAGTTTTTACTGAAATTTTTTTTTTTTTTTAAGTAACGTTTTCAAACAAGCTACACTTATCGGCCTACCGTATACAAACATGATGACACCATAATTTCAGTTTTTACTGAATATTGTTTTTTTTCAAATTAACGTTCTCATACAGGCTACTCTTATCGGCCTACCGCATACAAACATGATGACACCATAATTTCAGTTTTTACTGAAAATTTATTTTTTCTCAAATTAACGTTCTTATACAAGCTACTCTTATCGGCCTACCGTATACAAACATGATGACACCATAATTTCAGTTTTTACTGGAATTTTTTTTTTTTTTTTTAAAGTAACGTTCTCATACAAGCTACACTTATCGCCCTACCGTATACAAACATGATGAAACTATAATTTCAGTTTTTACTGAATATTTTTTTTTTCTCAAATTAACGTTCTCATACAAGCTACTCTTATCGGCCTACCGTATACAAACATGATGACACCATAATTTCAGTTTTCACTGAAAATTTTTTTTTCTCAAATTAACGTTCTCATACAACCTACTCTTATCGGCCTACCGTATACAAACATGATGACACCATAATTTCAGTTTTTACTGAAAAATTTTTTTTCCCTCAAATTAACGTTCTCATACAACCTACTTTTATCGGCCTACCGTATACAAGCATGATGGCACCATAATTTCAGTTTTTACTGAAAACTTTTTTTTTTGTCAAATTAACGTTCTCATACAAGCTACACTTATCGGCCTACCGTATACAAACATGATGAGACCATAATTTCAGTTTTTACTGAAAACTTTTTTTTTTGTCAAATTAACGTTCTCATACAGACTACTCTTATCGGCCTACCGTATACAAACATGATGAAACCAAAAGTTTCAGTTTTTACTAAAATTTTTTTTTCTCAAATTAACGTTCTCATACAACCTACTCTTATCGGCCTACCGTATACAAGCATGATGGCACCATAATTTCAGTTTTTACTGAAAATTTTTTTTCTCAAATTAACGTTCTCATACAACCTACTCTTATCGGCCTACCGTATACAAACATGATGACACCATAATTTCAGTTTTTACTGAATATTTTTTTTTTCTCAAATTAATGTTCTCATACAGGCTACTCTTATCGGCCTACCGTATACAAACATGATGACACCATAATTGTTGTTTTTACTGAAAATTTTTGTTTTTCAAATTAACGTTCTTATACGAGCTACTCTTATCGGCCTACCGTATACAAACATGGTAACACCATAATTTCAGTTTTTACTGAAAATTTTTTTTCTCAAATTAACGTTCTCATACAACCTACTCTTATCGGCCTACCGTATACGAACATGATGACACCATAATTTCAGTTTTTACTGAACATTTTTTTTTTTCAAATTAACGTTCTCATACAGGCTACTCTTATCGGCCTACCGCATACAAACATGATGACACCATAATTTCAGTTTTTACTGAAAATTTATTTTTTCTCAAATTAACGTTCTTATACAAGCTACTCTTATCGGCCTACCGTATACAAACATGATGACACCATAATTTCAGTTTTTACTGGAATTATTTTTTTTTTTTAAAGTAACGTTCTCATACAAGCTACACTTATCGCCCTACCGTATACAAACATGATGAAACTATAATTTCAGTTTTTACTGAATATTTTTTTTTTCTCAAATTAACGTTCTCATACAAGCTACTCTTATCGGCCTACCGTATACAAACATGATGACACCATAATTTCAGTTTTCACTGAAAATTTTTTTTTCTCAAATTAACGTTCTCATACAACCTACTCTTATCGGCCTACCGTATACAAACATGATGACACCATAATTTCAGTTTTTACTGAAAAATTTTTTTTCCCTCAAATTAACGTTCTCATACAACCTACTTTTATCGGCCTACCGTATACAAGCATGATGGCACCATAATTTCAGTTTTTACTGAAAACTTTTTTTTTTGTCAAATTAACGTTCTCATACAAGCTACACTTATCGGCCTACCGTATACAAACATGATGAGACCATAATTTCAGTTTTTACTGAAAACTTTTTTTTTTTGTCAAATTAACGTTCTCATACAGACTACTCTTATCGGCCTACCGTATACAAACATGATGAAACCAAAAGTTTCAGTTTTTACTAAAATTTTTTTTTCTCAAATTAACGTTCTCATACAACCTACTCTTATCGGCCTACCGTATACAAGCATGATGGCACCATAATTTCAGTTTTTACTGAAAATTTTTTTTCTCAAATTAACGTTCTCATACAACATACTCTTATCGGCCTACCGTATACAAACATGATGACACCATAATTTCAGTTTTTACTGAATATTTTTTTTTTCTCAAATTAATGTTCTCATACAGGCTACTCTTATCGGCCTACCGTATACAAACATGATGACACCATAATTGTTGTTTTTACTGAAAATTTTTTTTTTTCAAATAACCGTTCTTATACGAGCTACTCTTATCGGCCTACCGTATACAAACATGGTAACACCATAATTTCAGTTTTTACTGAAAATTTTTTTTCTCAAATTAACGTTCTCATACAACCTACTCTTATCGGCCTACCGTATACAAACATGATGACACCATAATTTCAGTTTTTACTGAACATTTTTTTTTTTCAAATTAACGTTCTCATACAGGCTACTCTTATCGGACTACCGCATACAAACATGATGACACCATAATTTCAGTTTTTACTGAAAATTTATTTTTTCTCAAATTAACGTTCTTATACAAGCTACTCTTATCGGCCTACCGTATACAAACATGATGACACCATAATTTCAGTTTTTACTGAAATTTTTTTTTTTTTTAAAGTAACGTTCTCAAACAAGCTACACTTATCAGCCTACCGTATACACACATGATGACACCATAATTTCAGTTTTTACTGGAAATTTTTTTTTTTTTCAAATTACCGTTCTCATACAGGCTACTCTTATCGGCCTACCGTATACAAACATGATGACACCATAATTTCAGTTTTTACAGAAAACTTTTTTTTTTTGTCAAATTAACGTTCTCATACAGGCTACTCTTATCGGCCTACCGTATACAAAAATTAGGATACCATAATTTCAGTTTTTACTGAAAATTTTTTTTTCTCAAATTAACGTTCTCATACAACCTACTCTTATCGGCCTACCGTATACAAGCATGATGGCACCATAATTTCAGTTTTTACTGAAAATTTTTTTTCAAATTAACGTTCTCATACAACCTACTCTTATCGGCCTACCGTATACAAACATAATGACACTATAATTTCAGTTTTTACTGAATATTTTTTTTTTCTCAAATTAATGTTCTCATACAGGCTACACTTATCGGCCTACCGTATACAAACATGATGACACCATAATTTTTGTTTTTACTAAAAATTTTTTTTTTTTAAATTAACGTTCTTATACGAGCTACTCTTATCGGCCTACCGTATACAAACATGGTGACACCATAATTTCAGTTTCTACTGAAAATTTTTTTTCTCAAATTAACGTTCTCATACAACCTACTCTTATCGGCCTACCGTATACAAACATGATGACACCATAATTTCAGTTTTTACTGAATATTGTTTTTTTTCAAATTAACGTTCTCATACAGGCTACTCTTATCGGCCTACCGCATACAAGCATGATGACACCATAATTTCAGTTTTTACTGAAAATTTATTTTTTCTCAAATTAACGTTCTTATACAAGCTACTCTTATCGGCCTACCGTATACAAACATGATGACACCATAATTTCAGTTTTTACTGAAATTTTTTTTTTTTTTTAAGTAACGTTTTCAAACAAGCTACACTTATCGGCCTACCGTATACAAACATGATGACACCATAATTTCAGTTTTTACTGAATATTGTTTTTTTTCAAATTAACGTTCTCATACAGGCTACTCTTATCGGCCTACCGCATACAAACATGATGACACCATAATTTCAGTTTTTACTGAAAATTTATTTTTTCTCAAATTAACGTTCTTATACAAGCTACTCTTATCGGCCTACCGTATACAAACATGATGACACCATAATTTCAGTTTTTACTGGAATTTTTTTTTTTTTTTTTAAAGTAACGTTCTCATACAAGCTACACTTATCGCCCTACCGTATACAAACATGATGAAACTATAATTTCAGTTTTTACTGTATATTTTTTTTTTCTCAAATTAACGTTCTCATACAAGCTACTCTTATCGGCCTACCGTATACAAACATGATGACACCATAATTTCAGTTTTCACTGAAAATTTTTTTTTCTCAAATTAACGTTCTCATACAACCTACTCTTATCGGCCTACCATATACAAACATGATGACACCATAATTTCAGTTTTTACTGAAAAATTTTTTTTCCCTCAAATTAACGTTCTCATACAACCTACTTTTATCGGCCTACCGTATACAAGCATGATGGCACCATAATTTCAGTTTTTACTGAAAACTTTTTTTTTTGTCAAATTAACGTTCTCATACAAGCTACACTTATCGGCCTACCGTATACAAACATGATGAGACCATAATTTCAGTTTTTACTGAAAACATTTTTTTTTTGTCAAATTAACGTTCTCATACAGACTACTCTTATCGGCCTACCGTATACAAACATGATGAAACCAAAAGTTTCAGTTTTTACTAAAATTTTTTTTTTTTTTCTAAAGTAACGTTCCCATACAAGCTACACTTATCGGCCTACCGTATACAAACATGATGACACCATAATTTCAGTTTTTACTAAAAATTTTTTTTTTCTCAAATTAACGTTTTTATACAACCTACTCTTATCAGCCTACCGTATACAAACATGATGACATCATAATTTCAGTTTTTACTGGAATTTTTTTTTTTTTTTTAAAGTAACGTTCTCTTACAAGCTACTCTTATCGGCCTACCGTATGCAAACATGATGACACCATAATTTCAGTTTTTACTGAAAACTTTTTTTTTTGTCAAATTAACGTTCTCATGCAGACTACTCTTATCGGCCTACCGTATACAAGCATGATGGCACCATAATTTCAGTTTTTACTGAAAATTTTTTTTCTCAAATTAACGTTCTCATACAACCTACTCTTATCGGCCTACCGTATACAAACATGATGACACTATAATTTCAGTTTTTACTGAATATTTTTTTTTTCTCAAATTAATGTTCTCATACAAGCTACACTTATCGGCCTACCGTATACAAAAATTATGATACCATAATTTCAGTTTTTACTGAAAAATTTTTTTTCTCAAATTAACGTTCTCATACAACCTA
This sequence comes from Bombylius discolor, assembly GCA_939192795.1. Lineage (NCBI taxonomy): Eukaryota > Metazoa > Arthropoda > Insecta > Diptera > Bombyliidae > Bombylius > Bombylius discolor. The sequence goes on from OW584242.1 coordinate 17,424,207, forward strand.
CTCTTATCGGCCTACCGTATACAAACATGATGACACCATAATTTCAGTTTTTACTGAAAACTTTTTTTTTTGTCAAATTAACGTTCTCATACAGGCTACTCTTATCGGCCTACCGTATACAAACATGATGACACCATAATTTCAGTTTTCACTGAAAAATTTCTTTTTTTTAAAAGTAACGTTCTCATACAAGCTACACTTATCGGCCTACCGTATACAAACATGATGACACCATAATTTTTGTTTTTACTGAAAAATTTTTTTTTTCAAATTAACGTTCTTATACGAGCTACTCTTATCGGCCTACCGTATACAAACATGGTGACACCATAATTTCAGTTTTTACTGAAAATTTTTTTTCTCAAATTGACGTTCTCATACAACCTACTCTTATCGGCCTACCGTATACAAACATGATGACACCATAATTTCAGTTTTTACTGAATATTTTTTTTTTTCAAATTAACGTTCTCATACATGCTACTCTTATCGGCCTACCGCATACAAACATGATGACACCATAATTTCAGTTTTTACTGAAATTTTTTTTTTTTTTTAAGTAACGTTTTCAAACAAGCTACACTTATCGGCCTACCGTATACAAACATGATGACACCATAATTTCAGTTTTTACTGAAAATGTTTTTTTTCTCAAATTAACGTTCTCATACAAGCTACTCTTATCGGCCTACCGTATACAAACATGATGACACCATAATTTCAGTTTTCACTGAAATTTTTTTTTTCTCAAATTAACGTTCTTATACAACCTACTCTTATCGGCCTACCGTATACAAACATGATGTCACCATAATTTCAGTTTTTACTGGAATTTTTTTTTTTTTTTTAAAGTAACGTTCTCATACAAGCTACACTTATCGGCCTACCGTATACAAACATGATGACACCATAATTTCTGTTTTTACTGTAAATTTATTTTCTCAAATTAACGTTCTCATACAAGCTACTCTTATCGGCCTACCGTATACAAACATGATGACACCATAATTTCAGTTTTTACTGAATTTTTTTTTTCTCAAATTAACGTTCTTATACAACCTACTCTTATCGGCCTACCGTATACAAACATGATGTCACCATAATTTCAGTTTTTACTGAAATTTTTTTTTTCTCAAATTAACGTTCTTATACAACCTACTCTTATCGGCCTACCGTATACAAACATGATGTCACCATAATTTCAGTTTTTACTGGAATTTTTTTTTTTTTTTTAAAGTAACGTTCTTATACAAACTACTCTTGTCGGCCTACCGTATACAAACATGATGACACCATAATTTCTGTTTTTACTGTAAATTTATTTTCTCAAATTAACGTTCTCATACAAGCTACTCTTATCGGCCTACCGTATACAAACATGATGACACCATAATTTCAGTTTTCACTGAAATTTTTTTTTTCTCAAATTAACGTTCTTATACAACCTACTCTTATCGGCCTACCGTATACAAACATGATGTCACCATAATTTCAGTTTTTACTGGAATTTTTTTTTTTTTTTTAAAGTAACGTTCTTATACAAACTACTCTTGTCGGCCTACCGTATACAAACATGATGACACCATAATTTCAGTTTTTACCAAAAAAATTTTTTTTCTCTCAAATCAACGTTCTCATACAAGCTACTCTTATCGGCCTACCGTATACAAAAATGATGACACCATAATTTCAGTTTTTACTGAAATTTTTTTTTTTTTTTTAAAGTAACGTTCTCATACAAGCTACACTTATCGGCCTACCGTATACAAACATGATGACACCATAATTTCTGTTTTTACTGTAAATTTATTTTTTCTCAAATTAACGTTCTCATACAGGCCACTCTTATCGGGCTACCGTATACAATCATGATGACACCATAATTTCTGTTTTTACTAAAATTTTTTTTTCTCAATTAACGTTCTCATACAACCTACTCTTGTCGGCCTACCGTATACAAACATGATGACACCATAATTTCAGTTTTTACTGAAAATTTTTTTTCAAAAGTAACGTTCTCATACAAGCTACACTTATCGGCCTACCGTATACAAACATGATGACACCATAATTTCTGTTTTTACTGTAAATTTATTTTTTCTCAAATTAACGTTCTCATACAGGCTACACTTATCGGCCTACCGTATACAAACATGATGACACCATAATTTCTGTTTTTACTGTAAATTTATTTTTTCTCAAATTAACGTTCTCATACAGGCTACTCTTATCGGGCTACCGTATACAAACATGATGACACCATAATTTCTGTTTTTGCTAAAATTTTTTCTTCTCAAATTAACGTTCTCATACAACCTACTCTTGTCGGCCTACCGTATACAAACATGATGACACCATAATTTCAGTTTTTATTGAAATTTTTTTTTTTTTTTTTAAAGTAACATTCTCATACAAGCTACACTTATCGGCCTACCGTATACAAACATGATGACACCATAATTTCTGTTTTTACTGTAAATTTATTTTTTCTCAAATTAGCGTTCTCATACAGGCTACTCTTATCGGCCTACCGTATACAAACATGATGACACCACTATTTCTGTTTTTACTAAAATTTTTTTTTCTCACAATCACGTTCTTGTACAAGCTACTCTTGTCGGCCTACCGTATACAAACATGATGACACCATAATTTCTGTTTTTACTAAAATTTTTTTTTCTCAAATTAACGTTCTCATACAACCTACTCTTGTCGGCCTACCGTATACAAACATGATGACACCATAATTTCAGTTTTTACTGAAAATTTTTTTTCAAAAGTAACGTTCTCATACAAGCTACACTTATCGGCTTACCGTATACAAACATGATGACACCATAATTTCAGTTTTTACTAAAATTTTTTTTTTTTTTTTTAAAGTAACGTTCTCATACAACCTACTCTTGTCGGCCTACCGTATACAAACATGATGACACCATAATTTCTGTTTTTACTGAAATTTTTTTTTTTTTAAAGTAACGTTCTCATACAAGCTACACTTATCGGCCTACCGTATACAAACATGATGACACCATAATTTCTGTTTTTACTGTAAATTTATTTTTTCTCAAATTAACGTTCTCATACAGGCTACTCTTATCGGCCTACCGTATACAAACATGATGACACCACTATTTCTGTGTTTACTAAAATTTTTTTTTCTCACATTAACGTTCTTGTACAAGCTACTCTTGTCGGTCTACCGTATACAAACATGATGACACCATAATTTCTGTTTTTACTAAAATTTTTTTTTCTCAAATTAACGTTCTCATACAACCTACTCTTGTCGGCCTACCGTATACAAACATGATGACACCATAATTTCAGTTTTTACTGAAAATTTTTTTTCAAAAGTAACGTTCTCATACAAGCTACACTTATCGGCCTACCGTATACAAACATGATGACACCATAATTTCAGTTTTTACTAAAATTTATTTTTTTTTTTTAAAGTAACGTTCTCATACAACCTACTCTTGTCGGCCTACCGTATACAAACATGATGACACCATAATTTCAGTTTTTACCAAAAAAATTTTTTTTCTCTCAAATTAACGTTCTCATACAAGCTACTCTTATCGGCCTACCGTATACAAAAATGATGACACCATAATTTCAGTTTTTACTGAAATTTTTTTTTTTTTTTTAAAGTAACGTTCTCATACAAGCTACACTTATCGGCCTACCGTATACAAACATGATGACACCATAATTTCAGTTTTTACCAAAAAAATTTTTTTTCTCTCAAATTAACGTTCTCATACAAGCTACACTTATCGGCCTACCGTATACAAACATGATGACACCATAATTTCAGTTTTTACTAAATTTGTTTTTTTTTTGTAAAGTAACGTTCTCATACAAGCTACTCTTATCGGCCTACCGTATACAAACATGATGACACCATAATTTCAGTTTTTACCAAAAAAATTTTTTTTCTCTCAAATTAACGTTCTCATACAAGCTACACTTATCGGCCTACCGTATACAAACATGATGACACCATAATTTCTGTTTTTACTGTAAATTTATTTTTTCTCAAATTAACGTTCTCATACAGGTTACTCTTATCGGCCTACCGTATACAAAAATGATGACACCATAATTTCAGGTTTTACTGAAATTTTTTTTTTTTTTTTAAAGTAACGTTCTTATACAAGCTACTCTTGTCGGCCTACCGTATACAAACATGATGACACCATAATTTCAGTTTTTACCAAAAAAATTTTTTTTCTCTCAAATCAACGTTCTCATACAAGCTACTCTTATCGGCCTACCGTATACAAAAATGATGACACCATAATTTCAGTTTTTACTGAAATTTTTTTTTTTTTTTTAAAGTAACGTTCTCATACAAGCTACACTTATCGGCCTACCGTATACAAACATGATGACACCATAATTTCTGTTTTTACTGTAAATTTATTTTTTCTCAAATTAACGTTCTCATACAGGCCACTCTTATCGGGCTACCGTATACAATCATGATGACACCATAATTTCTGTTTTTACTAAAAATTTTTTTTCTCAATTAACGTTCTCATACAACCTACTCTTGTCGGCCTACCGTATACAAACATGATGACACCATAATTTCAGTTTTTACTGAAAATTTTTTTTCAAAAGTAACGTTCTCATACAAGCTACACTTATCGGCCTACCGTATACAAACATGATGACACCATAATTTCAGTTTTTACTGAAATTTTTTTTTTTTTTTTAAAGTAACGTTCTCATACAAGCTACACTTATCGGACTACCGTATACAAACATGATGACACCATAATTTCTGTTTTTACTGTAAATTTATTTTTTCTCAAATTAACGTTCTCATACAGGCTACACTTATCGGCCTACCGTATACAAACATGATGACACCATAATTTCTGTTTTTACTGTAAATTTATTTTTTCTCAAATTAACGTTCTCATACAGGCTACTCTTATCGGGCTACCGTATACAAACATGATGACACCATAATTTCTGTTTTTGCTAAAATTTTTTCTTCTCAAATTAACGTTCTCATACAACCTACTCTTGTCGGCCTACCGTATACAAACATGATGACACCATAATTTCAGTTTTTATTGAAATTTTTTTTTTTTTTTTTAAAGTAACATTCTCATACAAGCTACACTTATCGGCCTACCGTATACAAACATGATGACACCATAATTTCTGTTTTTACTGTAAATTTATTTTTTCTCAAATTAGCGTTCTTATACAGGCTACTCTTATCGGCCTACCGTATACAAACATGATGACACCACTATTTCTGTTTTTACTAAAATTTTTTTTTCTCACAATCACGTTCTTGTACAAGCTACTCTTGTCGGCCTACCGTATACAAACATGATGACACCATAATTTCTGTTTTTACTAAAATTTTTTTTTCTCAAATTAACGTTCTCATACAACCTACTCTTGTCGGCCTACCGTATACAAACATGATGACACCATAATTTCAGTTTTTACTGAAAATTTTTTTTCAAAAGTAACGTTCTCATACAAGCTACACTTATCGGCTTACCGTATACAAACATGATGACACCATAATTTCAGTTTTTACTAAAATTTTTTTTTTTTTTTTAAAGTAACGTTCTCATACAACCTACTCTTGTCGGCCTACCGTATACAAACATGATGACACCATAATTTCTGTTTTTACTGAAATTTTTTTTTTTTCTCAAATTAAAGTTCTCATACAACCTACACTTATCGGCCTACCGTATACAAACATGATGACACCATAATTTCAGTTTTTATTGAAATTTTTTTTTTTTAAAGTAACGTTCTCATACAAGCTACACTTATCGGCCTACCGTATACAAACATGATGACACCATAATTTCAGTTTTTATTGAAATTTTTTTTTTTTAAAGTAACGTTCTCATACAAGCTACACTTATCGGCCTACCGTATACAAACATGATGACACCATAATTTAAGTTTTTACTGAATGTTTTTTTTTTTTTTTTTTAAGGTAACGTTCTCATACAAGCTACTCTTTTCGGCCTACCGTATACAGACATGGTGACACCATAATTTCAGTTTTTACTGAAAATTTTTTTTTTAAAGTAACGTTATCATACAAGCTACACTTATCGGCCTACCGTATACAAACATGATGACACCATAATTTCAATTTTACTGAATATTTTTTTTTTCTCAAATTAACGTTCTCATACAGGCCACTCTTATCGGCCTACCGTATACAAACATGATGACACCATAATTTCAGTTTTTACTGAATGTTTTTTTTTTTTAAAGTAACGTTCTCATACAACCTACACTTATCGGCCTACCGTATACAAACATGATGACACCATAATTTCAGTTTTTACTGAAATTTTGTTTTTTTTTTTAAAGTAACGTTCTCATACAAGCTACACTTATCGGCCTACCGTATACAAACATGATGACACCATAATTTCAGTTTTTACTGAATTTTTTTTTTTTTTTTTAAAGTAACGTTCTCATACAAGCTACACTTATCGGCCTACCGTATACAAACATGATGACACCATAATTTCAGTTTTTACTGAAAATTTTTTTTTTTTAAAGTAACGTTCTCATACAAGCTACACTTATCGGCCTACCGTATACAAACATGATGACACCATAATTTCAGTTTTTACTGAATTTTTTTTTTTTTCTCAAATTAACGTTCTCATACAACCTACTCTTATCGGCCTACCGTATACAAACATGATGACACCATAATTTCAGTTTTTACTGAATGTTATTTTTTTTTTTTAAAGTAACGTTCTCATACAAGCTACACTTATCGGCCTACCGTATACAAACATGATGACACCATCATTTCTGTTTTTACTGAAATTTTTTTTTTTTTTAAAGTAACGTTCTCATACAAGCTACACTTATCGGCCTACCGTATACAAACATGATGACACCATAATTTCAGTTTTTACTGAAATTTTTTTTTTTTTTAAAGTAACGTTCTCATACAAGCTACTCTTATCGGCCTACCGTATACAAAAATGATGACACCATAATTTCAGTTTTTACTGAATATTTTTTTTTTCTCAAAATTAACGTTCTCATACAGGCTACTCTTATCGGTCTACCGTATACAAACATGATGACACCATAATTTCTGTTCTTACTAAAATTTTTTTTTCTCAAATTAACGTTCTTATACAAGCTACTCTTGTCGGCCTACCTTATACAAACATGGTGACACCATAATTTCAGTTTTTATTGAAATTTTTTTTTTTTAAAGTAACGTTCTCATACAACCTACTCTTATCGGCCTACCGTATACAAACATGATGACACCATAATTTAAGTTTTTACTGAATGTTTTTTTTTTTTTTTTTAAAGTAACGTTCTCATACAAGCTACTCTTATCGGCCTACCGTATACAAACATGGTGACACCATAATTTCAGTTTTTACTGAAAATTTATTTTTTCTCAAATTAACGTTCTCATACAGGCTACTCTTATCGGCCTACCGTATTCAAACATGATGACACCATAATTTCAGTTTTACTGAATGTTTTTTTTTTTTTAAAGTAACGTTCTCATACAACCTACACTTATCGGCCTACCGTATTCAAACATGATGACACCATAATTTCTGTTTTTACTGAAATTTTTTTTTTTTAAAGTAACGTTCTCATACAAGCTACACTTATCGGCCTACCGTATACATACATGATGACACCATAATTTCAGTTTTTACTGAAATTGTTTTTTTTTTTTTTTAAAGTAACGTTCTCATACAAGCTACTCTTATCGGCCTACCGTATACAAACATGGTGACACCATAATTTCAGTTTTTACTGAAAATTTATTTTTTCTCAAATTAACGTTCTCATACAAGCTACTCTTGTCGGCCTACCGTATACAAACATGATGACACCATAATTTCAGTTTTTATTGAAATTTTTTTTTCTCAAATTAACGTTCTCATACAACCTACTCTTGTCGGCCTACCGTATACAAACATAATGACACCATAATTTCAGTTTTTACTGAAAATTTTTTTTCAAAAGTAACGTTCTCATACAAGCTACACTTATCGGCCTACCGTATACAAACATGATGACACCATAATTTCAGTTTTTACTGAAATTTTTTTTTTTTTTTTAAAGTAACGTTTTCATACAAGCTACACTTATCGGCCTACCGTATACAAACATGTTGACACCATAATTTCAGTTTTTACTAAAATTTTTTTTTCTCAAATTAACGTTCTTATACAAGCTACTCTTGTCGGCCTACCGTATACAAACATGATGACACCATAATTTCAGTTTTTACTGAAAATTTTTTTTTTTTAAAGTAACGTTCTCATACAAGCTACATTTATCGGCCTACCGTATACAAACATGATGACACCATAATTTCAGTTTTTACTGAAATTTTTTTTTTTTTAAAGTAACGTTCTCATACAAGCTACACTTATCGGCCTACCGTATACAAACATGATGACACCATAATTTCAGTTATTACTGAATGTTTTTTTTTTTTTTTAAAGTAACGTTCTCATACAACCTACACTTATCGGCCTACCGTATACAAACATGATGACACCATAATTTCTGTTTTTACTGAAATTTTTTTTTTTTTAAAGTAACGTTCTCATACAAGCTACACTTATCGGCCTACCGTATACAAAAATGATGACACCATAATTTCAGTTTTTACTGAAATTTTTTTTTTTTTTTTTAAGTAACGTTCTCATACAGGCTACTCTTATCGGCCTACCGTATACAAACATGATGACACCATAATTTCTGTTCTTACTAAAATTTTTTTTTTCTCTAATTAACGTTGTTATACAAGCTACTCTTGTCGGCCTACCGTATACAATTATGATGACACCATAATTTCAGTTTTTACTGAAATTTTTTTTTTTTTTCAAAGTAACGTTCTCATACAAGCTACACTTATCGGCCTACCGTATACAAACATGATGACACCATAATTTCTGTTTTTACTGAAAATTTATTTTTTCTCAAATTAACGTTCTCATACAGGCTACTCTTATAGGCCTACCGTATACAAACATGATGACACCATAATTTCTGTTTTTACTAAAATTTTTTTTTCTCAAATTAACGTTCTCATACAACCTACACTTATCGGCCTACCGTATACAAACATGATGACACCATAATTTCAGTTTTTACTGAAATTTTTTTTTTTTTTAAAGTAACGTTCTAATACAAGCTACACTTATCGGCCTACAGTATACAAACATGATGACACCATAATTTCAGTTGTTACTGAATTTTTTTTTTTTTTTTTAAAGTAACGTTCTCATACAAGCTACACTTATCGGCCTACCGTATACAAACATGATGACACCATAATTTCAGTTTGTACTGAATTTTTTTTTTTCTCAAATTAACGTTCTCATACAACCTACTCTTATCGGCCTACCGTATACAAACATGATGACACCATAATTTCAGTTTTTACTGAATGTTTTTTTTTTTTTTAAAGTAACGTTCTCATACAAGCTACACTTATCGGCCTACCGTATACAAACATGATGACACCATAATTTCTGTTTTTACTGAAATTTTTTTTTTTTAAAGTAACGTTCTCATACAAGCTACACTTATCGGCCTACCGTATACAAACATGATGACACCATAATTTCAGTTTTTCCTGAAATTTTTTTTTTTTTTTTTTAAAGAACGGTTCTCATACAAGCTACACTTATCGGCCTACCGTATACAAACATGATGACACCATAATTTCAGTTTCTACTGAATTTTTTTTTTTTCTCAAATTAACGTTCTCATACAACCTACTCTTATCGGCCTACCGTATACAAACATGATGACACCATAATTTCAGTTTTTACTGAATGTTTTTTTTTTTTTAAAGTAACGTTCTCATACAAGCTACACTTATCGGCCTACCGTATACAAACATGATGACACCATAATTTCTGTTTTTACTGAAATTTTTTTTTTTCAAAGTAACGTTCTCATACAAGCTACACTTATCGGCCTACCGTATACAAACATGATGACACCATAATTTCAGTTTTTACTGAATTTTTTTTTTCTCAAATTAACGTTCTCATACAAGCTACACTTATCGGCCTACCGTATACAAACATGATGACACCATAATTTCAGTTTTACTGAATATTTTTTTTTTCTCAAATTAACGTTCTCATACAGGCCACTCTTATCGGCCTACCGTATACAAACATGATGACACCATAATTTCAGTTTTTACTGAAAGTTTTTTTTTTTTTTCAAGTAACGTTCTCATACAAGCTACACTTATCGGCCTACCGTATACAAACATGATGACACCATAATTTCTGTTTTTACTGAAATTTTTTTTTTTTTAAATTAACGTTCTCATACAAGCTACACTTATCGGCCTACCGTATACAAACATGATGACACCATAATTTCAGTTTTTACTGAAAATTTTTTTTTTTAAAGTAACGTTCTCATACAAGCTACATTTATCGGCCTACCGTATACAAACATGATGACACCATAATTTCTGTTCTTACTAAAATTTTTTTTTTCTCAAATTAACGTTCTCATACAAGCTACTCTTGTCGGCCTACCGTATACAAACATGATGACACCATAATTTCAGTTTTTATTGAAATTTTTTTTTTTTAAATTAACGTTCTCATACAAGCTACACTTATCGGCCTACCGTATACAAACATGATGACACCATAATTTCAGTTTTTACTGAAAATTTTTTTTTTAAAAGTAACGTTCTCATACAAGCTACACTTATCGGCCTACCGTATACAAACATGATGATACCATAATTTCAGTTTTTACTGAATTTTTTTTTTTCTCAAATTAACATTCTCATACAACCTACTCTTATCGGCCTACCGTATACAAACAGTATGACACCATAATTTCAGTTTTTACTGAATGTTTTCTTTTTTTTTTTTTTTAAAGTAACGTTCTCATACAAGCTACTCTTATCGGCCTACAGTATACAAACATGGTGACACCATAATTTCAGTTTTTACTGAATTTTTTTTTTTTTAAAGTAACGTTCTCATACAAGCTACACTTATCGGCCTACCGTATACAAACATGATGACACCATAATTTTAGTTTTACTGAATATTTTTTTTTTCTTAAATTAACGTTCTCATACGGTCCACTCTTATCGGCCTACCGTATACAAACATGATGACACCATAATTTCAGTTTTTACTGAATGTTTTTTTTTTTTTCAGGTAACGTTCTCATACAAGCTACACTTATCGGCCTACCGTATACAAACATGATGACACCATAATTTCTGTTTTTACTGAAATTTTTTTTTTTTTAAAGTAACGTTCTCATACAAGCTACACTTATCGGCCTACCGTATACAAACATGATGACACCATAATTTCAGTTTTTACTGAAAATTTTTTTTTTTAAAGTAACGTTCTCATACAAGCTACACTTATCGGCCTACCGTATACAAACATGATGACACCATAATTTCAGTTTTTACTGAAAATTATTTTTTTTTAAAGTAACGTTCTCATACAACCTACTCTTATCGGCCTACCGTATACAAACATGATGACACCATAATTTCAGTTTTTACTGAATTTTTTTTTTCTCAAATTAAAGTTCTCATACAACCTACACTTATCGGCCTACCGTATACAAACATGATGACACCATAATTTCAGTTTTTACTGAATGTTTTTTTTTTTCTCAAATTAAAGTTCTCATACTACCTACACTTATCGGCCTACCGTATACAAACATGATGACACCATAATTTCAGTTTTTACTGAATGTTTTTTTTTTTTTTTAAAGTAACTTTCTCATACAAGCTACACTTAGCGGCCTACCGTATACAAACATGATGACACCATAATTTCAGTTTTTACTGAATATTTTTTTTTTCTCAAATTAACGTTCTCATACAAGCTACTCTTATCGGCCTACCGTATACAAACATGATGACACCATAATTTCATTTTTTACTGGAATTTTTTTTTTTTTTAAAAGTAACGTTCTTATACAAGCTACACTTATCGGCCTACCGTATACAAATAGGATGACACCATAATTTCAGTTTTTACTGAATGTTTTTTTTTTTTTTTTTTTAAAGTAACGTTCTCATACAAGCTACTCTTATCGGCCTACCGTATACAAACATGGTGACACCATAATTTCAGTTTTTACTGAAAATTTTTTTTTTTAAAGTAACGTTCTCATACAAGCTACACTTATCGGCCTACCGTATGCAAACATGATGACACCATAATTTCAGTTTTTACTGAATGTTTTTTTTTTTTTTTAAAGTAACGTTCTCATACAAGCTACACTTATCGGCCTACCGTATACAAACATGATGACACCATAATTTCAGTTTTTACTGAATGTTTTTTTTTTTTTTAAAGTAACGTTCTCATACAAGCTACACTTCTCGGCCTACCGTATACAAACATGATGACACCATAATTTCAGTTTTTGCTGAAAAATTTTTTTCCCTTCAAATTAACGTTCTCATACAACCTACTCTTATCGGCCTACCGTATACAAAAATGATGACACCATAATTTCAGTTTTTACTGAAAATTTTTTTTTTCGCAAATTACCGTTCTCATAGAGGCTACTCTTATCGGCCTACCGTATACAAATCTGATGACACCATAATTTCAGTTTTTACTGAAATTTTCTTTTTCTCAAATTAACGTTCTCATACAGGCTACTCTTATCGGCCTACCGTATACAAACATGATGACACCATAATTGCAGTTTTTACTGAATTTTTTTTTTTTTTTAAAGTAACGTTCGCATACAAGCTACACTTATCGGCCTACCGTATACAAAGATGATGTGACCATAATTTTAGTTTTACTGAATATTTTTTTTTCCTCAAATTAACGTTCTCATACAGGCCACTCTTATCGGCCTACCGTATACAAACATGATGACACCATAATTTCAGTTTTTACTGAATGTTTTTTTTTTTCTCAAATTAACGTTCTCATACAAGCTACACTTATCGGCCTACCGTATACAAACATGATGACACCATAATTTCAGTTTTACTGAATATTTTTTTTTTCTCAAAATTAACGTTCTCATACAGGCTACTCTTATCGACCTACCGTATACAAACATGATGACACCACTATTTCTGTTTTTACTAAAATTTTTTTTTTCTCAAATTAACGTTCTTATACAAGCTACTCTTGTCGGCCTACCGTATACAAACATGATGACACCATAATTTCTGTTTTTACTGAAAATTTTTTTTTTAAAAGTAACGTTCTCATACAAGCTATACTTATCGGCCTACCGTATACAAACATGATGATACCATAATTTCAGTTTTTACTGAATTTTTTTTTTCTCAAATTAACGTTCTCATACAACCTACTCTTATCGGCCTACCGTATACAAACATGATGACACCATAATTTCAGTTTTTACTGAAAATTTTTTTTTTAAAAGTAACGTTCTCATACAAGCTACACTTATCGGCCTACCGTATGCAAACATGATGATACCATAATTTCAGTTTTTACTGAATTTTTTTTTTCTCAAATTAACGTTCTCATACAACCTACTCTTATCGGCCTACCGTATACAAACATGATGACACCATAATTTAAGTTTTTACTGAATGTTTTTTTTTTTTTTTTAAAGTAACGTTCTCATACAAGCTACACTTATCGGCCTACCGTATACAAACATGATGACACCATAATTTCAGTTTTACTGAAATTTTTTTTTTTTAAAGTAACGTTCGCATACAAGCTACACTTATCGGCCTACCGTATACAAAGATGATGTGACCATAATTTTAGTTTTACTGAATATTTTTTTTTTTTCAAATTAACGTTCTTATACAAGCTACTCTTGGCGGCCTACCGTATACAAAAATGATGACACCATAATTTCAGTTTTTACTGAAATTTTTTTTTTTTTAAAGTAACGCTCTCATACAAGCTACACTTATCGGCCTACCGTATACAAACATGATGACACCATAATTTCAGTTTTTACTGAATTTTTTTTTTTTTTTTTAAAGTCCCATTCTCATACAAGCTACACTTATCGCCCTACCGTATACAAAAATGATGACACCATAATTTCAGTTTTTACTGAATATTTTTTTTTTCTCAAAATTAACGTTCTCATACAGGCTACTCTTATCGACCTACCGTATACAAACATGATGACACCACTATTTCTGTTTTTACTAAAATTTTTTTTTTCTCAAATTAACGTTCTTATACAAGCTACTCTTGTCGGCCTACCGTATACAAACATGATGACACCATAATTTCAGTTTTTACTGAAAATTTTTTTTTTAAAAGTAACGTTCTCATACAAGCTACACTTATCGGCCTACCGTATACAAACATGATGATACCATAATTTCAGTTTTTACTGAATTTTTTTTTTCTCAAATTAACGTTCTCATACAACCTACTCTTATCGGCCTACCGTATACAAACATGATGACACCATAGTTTAAGTTTTTACTGAATGTTTTTTTTTTTTTTTTAAAGTAACGTTTTCATACAAGCTACACTTATCGGCCTACCGTATACAAACATGATGACACCATAATTTCAGTTTTACTGAATATTTTTTTTTTCTCAAATTAACGTTCTCATACAGGCCACTCTTATCGGCCTACCGTATACAAACATGATGACACCATAATTTCAGTTTTTACTGAATGTTTTTTTTTTTTTTAAAGTAACGTTCTCATACAAGCTACACTTATCGGCCTACCATATACAAACATGATGACACCATAATTTCTGTTTTTACTGAAATTTTTTTTTTTTAAAGTAACGTTCTCATACAATCTACACTTATCGGCCTACCGTATACAAACATGATGACACCATAATTTCAGTTTTTACTGAAATTTTTTTTTTTTTTTTAAAGTAACGTTCTCATACAAGCTACACTTATCGGCCTACCGTATACAAACATGATGACACCATAATTTCAGTTTTGACTGAATTTTTTTTTTTCTCAAATTAACGTTCTCATACAACCTACTCTTATCGGCCTACCGTATACAAACATGATGACACCATAATTTCAGTTTTTACTGAATGTTTTTTTTTTTTTAAAGTAACGTTCTCATACAAGCTACACTTATCGGCCTACCGTATACAAACATGATGACACCATAATTTCAGTTTTTACTGAAATTTTTTTTTTTTTTCAAAGTAACGTTCTCATACAAGCTACTCTTATCGGCCTACCGTATACAAACATGATGACACCATAATTTCAGTTTTTACTGAAATTTTTTTTTTTTTTTAAAGTAACGTTCTCATACAAGCTACTCTTATCGGCCTACCGTATACAAAAATGATGACACCATAATTTCAGTTTTTACTGAATATTTTTTTTTTCTCAAATTACCGTTCTCATACAAGCTACACTTATTGGCCTACCGTATACAAACATGATGACACTATAATTTCAGTTTTTACTGAAATTTTTTTTTTTTTTTAAAGTAACGTTCTCATACAAGCTACACTTATCGGCCTACCGTATACAAACATGATGACACCATAATTTCAGTTTTTACTGAAATTTTTTTTTTTTTTCAAAGTAACGTTCTCATACAAGCTACTCTTATCGGCCTACCGTATACAAACATGATGACACCATAATTTCAGTTTTTACTGAAATTTTTTTTTTTTTTTAAAGTAACGTTCTCATACAAGCTACTCTTATCGGCCTACCGTATACAAAAATGATGACACCATAATTTCAGTTTTTACTGAATATTTTTTTTTTTCTCAAAATTAACGTTCTTATACAAGCTACACTTATCGGCCTACCATATACAAACATGATGACACCATAATTTCTGTTTTTACTGAAATTTTTTTTTTTTAAAGTAACGTTCTCATACAATCTACACTTATCGGCCTACCGTATACAAACATGATGACACCATAATTTCAGTTTTTACTGAAATTTTTTTTTTTTTTTTAAAGTAACGTTCTCATACAAGCTACACTTATCGGCCTACCGTATACAAACATGATGACACCATAATTTCAGTTTTGACTGAATTTTTTTTTTTCTCAAATTAACGTTCTCATACAACCTACTCTTATCGGCCTACCGTATACAAACATGATGACACCATAATTTCAGTTTTTACTGAATGTTTTTTTTTTTTTAAAGTAACGTTCTCATACAAGCTACACTTATCGGCCTACCGTATACAAACATGATGACACCATAATTTCAGTTTTTACTGAAATTTTTTTTTTTTTTTAAAGTAACGTTCTCATACAAGCTACTCTTATCGGCCTACCGTATACAAACATGATGACACCATAATTTCAGTTTTACTGAATATTTTTTTTTTCTCAAATTAACGTTCTCATACAGGCCACTCTTATCGGCCTACCGTATACAAACATGATGACACCATAATTTCAGTTTTTACTGAATGTTTTTTTTTTTTTTAAAGTAACGTTCTCATACAAGCTACACTTATCGGCCTACCATATACAAACATGATGACACCATAATTTCTGTTTTTACTGAAATTTTTTTTTTTTAAAGTAACGTTCTCATACAATCTACACTTATCGGCCTACCGTATACAAACATGATGACACCATAATTTCAGTTTTTACTGAAATTTTTTTTTTTTTTTTAAAGTAACGTTCTCATACAAGCTACACTTATCGGCCTACCGTATACAAACATGATGACACCATAATTTCAGTTTTGACTGAATTTTTTTTTTTCTCAAATTAACGTTCTCATACAACCTACTCTTATCGGCCTACCGTATACAAACATGATGACACCATAATTTCAGTTTTTACTGAATGTTTTTTTTTTTTTTAAAGTAACGTTCTCATACAAGCTACACTTATCGGCCTACCGTATACAAACATGATGACACCATAATTTCAGTTTTACTGAATGTTTTTTTTTTTTTTAAAGTAACGTTCTCATACAACCAACACTTATCGGCCTACCGTATACAAACATGATGACACCATAATTTCTGTTTTTACTGAAATTTTTTTTTTTTTAAAGTAACGTTCTCATACAAGCTACACTTATCGGCCTACCGTATACAAACATGATGACACCATAATTTCAGTTTTTACTAAAGGTTTTTTTTTTTTTTTTTAAAGTAACGTTCTCATACAAGCTACTCTTATCGGCCTACCGTAGACAAACATGGTGACACCATAATTTCAGTTTTTACTGAAAATTTTTTTTTTTAAAGTAACGTTCTCATACAAGCTACACTTATCGGCCTACCGTATACAAACATGATGACACCATAATATCTGTTTTACTGAATATTTTTTTTTTCTCAAATAAACGTTCTCATACAGGCCACTCTTATCGGCCTACCGTATACAAACATGATGACACCATAATTTCAGTTTTTACTGAATGTTTTTTTTTTTTTTAAAGTAACGTTCTCATACAAGCTACACTTATCGGCCTACCATATACAAACATGATGACACCATAATTTCTGTTTTTACTGAAATTTTTTTTTTTTAAAGTAACGTTCTCATACAATCTACACTTATCGGCCTACCGTATACAAACATGATGACACCATAATTTCAGTTTTTACTGAAATTTTTTTTTTTTTTTTAAAGTAACGTTCTCATACAAGCTACACTTATCGGCCTACCGTATACAAACATGATGACACCATAATTTCAGTTTTGACTGAATTTTTTTTTTTCTCAAATTAACGTTCTCATACAACCTACTCTTATCGGCCTACCGTATACAAACATGATGACACCATAATTTCAGTTTTTACTGAATGTTTTTTTTTTTTCAAAGTAACGTTCTCATACAAGCTACACTTATCGGCCTACCGTATACAAACATGATGACACCATAATTTCAGTTTTTACTGAAATTTTTTTTTTTTTTCAAAGTAACGTTCTCATACAAGCTACTCTTATCGGCCTACCGTATACAAACATGATGACACCATAATTTCAGTTTTTACTGAAATTTTTTTTTTTTTTAAAGTAACGTTCTTATACAAGCTACTCTTGTCGGCCTACCTTATACAAACATGGTGACACCATATTTTCAGTTTTTATTGAAATTTTTTTTTTTTAAAAGTAACGTTCTCATACAAGCTACACTTATCGGCCTACCGTATACAAACATGATGACACCATAATTTCAGTTTTTACTGAAATTTTTTTTTTTTTTTTAAAGTAACGTTCTCATACAAGCTACACTTATCGGCCTACCGTATACAAACATGATGACACCATAATTTCTGTTTTTACTGAAATTTTTTTTTTTTTAAAGTAACGTTCTCATACAAGCTACACTTATCGGCCTACCGTATACAAACATGATGACACCATAATTTCTGTTTTTACTGAAATTTTTTTTTTTTTAAAGTAACGTTCTCATACAAGCTACACTTATCGGCCTACCGTATACAAACATGATGACACCATAATTTCAGTTTTTACTGAAATTTTTTTTTTTCTCAAATTAACGTTCTTATACAAGCTACATTTATCGGCCTACCGTATACAAACATGATGACACCATAATTTTTAGTTTTACTGAATATTTTTTTTTTCTCAAATTAACGTTCTCATACAGGCCACTCTTATCGGCCTACCGTATACAAACATGATGACACCATAATTTCAGTTTTTACTGAATGTTTTTTTTTTTTTTAAAGTAACGTTCTCATACAACCTACACTTATCGGCATACCGTATACAAACATGATGACACCATAATTTCTGTTTTTACTGAAATTTTTTTTTTTTATAAAGTAACGTTCTCATACACGCTACACTTATCGGCCTACCGTATACAAACATGATGACACCATAATTTCAGTTTTTACTGAAATTTTTTTTTTTTTTTAAAGTAACGTTCTCATACAAGCTACATTTATCGGCCTACCGTATACAAACATGATGACACCATAATTTTTAGTTTTACTGAATATTTTTTTTTTCTCAAATTAACGTTCTCATACAGGCCACTCTTATCGGCCCACCGTATACAAACATGATGACACCATAATTTCAGTTTTTACTGAAATTTTTTTTTTTTTTTTAAAGTAACGTTCTCATACAAGCTACACTTATCGGCCTAGCGTATACAAACATGATGACACCATAATTTCTGTTTTTACTGAAAATTTATTTTTTCTCAAATTAACGTTCTCATACAGGCTACTCTTATCGGCCTACCGTATACAAACATGATGACACCATAATTTCAGTTTTACTGAATGTTTTTTTTTTTTTAAAGTAACGTTCTCATACAACCTACACTTATCGGCCTACCGTATACAAACATGATGACACCATAATTTCTGTTTTCACTGAAATTTTTTTTTTTTTAAAGTAACGTTCTCATACAAGCTACACTTATCGGCCTACCGTATACAAACATGATGACACCATAATTTCAGTTTTTACTGAACTTTTTTTTTTTTTCTCAAATTAACGTTCTTATACAAGCTACATTTATCGGCCTACCGTATACAAACATGATGACACCATAATTTTTAGTTTTACTGAATATTTTTTTTTTCTCAAATTAACGTTCTCATACAGGCCACTCTTATCGGCCTACCGTATACAAACATGATGACACCATAATTTCAGTTTTTACTGAATGTTTTTTTTTTTTTAAAGTAACGTTCTCATACAACCTACACTTATCGGCCTACCGTATACAAACATGATGACACCATAATTTCTGTTTTTACTGAAATTTTTTTTTTTTTAAAGTAACGTTCTCATACAAGCTACACTTATCGGCCTACCGTATACAAACATGATGACACCATAATTTCAGTTTTTACTGAAATTTTTTTTTTTTTTTAAAGTAACGTTCTCATACAAGCTACTCTTATCGGCCTACCGTATACAAACATGATGACACCATAATTTCTGTTCTTACTAAAATTTTTTTTTTCTCTAATTAACGTTCTTATACAAGCTACTCTTGTCGGCCTACCGTATACAAACATGATGACACCATAATTTCAGTTTTTATTGAAATTTTTTTTTTTTAAAGTAACGTTCTCATACAAGCTACACTTATCGGCCTACCGTATACAAACATGATGACACCATAATTTCAGTTTTTACTGAATTTTTTTTTTTTTTTAAAGTAACGTTCTCATACAAGCTACACTTATCGGCCTACCGTATACAAACATGATGACACCATAATTTCTGTTTTTACTGAAAATTTATTTTTTCTCAAATTAACGTTCTTATACAGGCTACTCTTATCGGCCTACCGTATACAAACATGATGACACCATAATTTCTGTTTTTACTAAAATTTTTTTTTCTCAAATTAACGTTCTTATACAAGCTACTCTTGTCGGCCTACCGTATACAAACATGATGACACCATAATTTCAGTTTTTACTGAAATTTTTTTTTTTTAAAGTAACGTTCTCATACAAGCTACACTTATCGGCCTACCGTATACAAACATGATGACACCATAATTTCAGTTTTTACTGAATTTTTTTTTTTTTTTTAAAGTAACATTCTCATACAAGCTACACTTATCGGCCTACCGTATACAAACATGATGACACCATAATTTCAGTTTTTACTGAAATTTTTTTTTTTTTTTAAAGTAACGTTCTCATACAAGCTACACTTATCGGCCTACCGTATACAAACATGATGACACCATAATTTCTGTTTTTACTGAATATTTTTTTTTTTTTAAAGTAACGTTCTCATACAAGCTACACTTATCGGCCTACCGTATACAAACATGATGACACCATAATTTCAGTTTTTACTGAAATTTTTTTTTTTTTTTTAAAGTAACGTTCTCATACAAGCTACTCTTATCGGCCTACCGTATACAAACATGATGACACCATAATTTCAGTTTTTACTGAAATTTTTTTTTTTTTTAAAGTAACGTTCTCTTACAAGCTACACTTATCGGCCTACCGTATACAAACATGATGACACCATAATTTCAGTTTTTACTGAAATTTTTTTTTTTTTTAAAGTAACGTTCTCATACAAGCTACTCTTATCGGCCTACCGTATACAAAAATGATGACACCATAATTTCAGTTTTTACTGAATATTTTTTTTTTTCTCAAAATTAACGTTCTCATACAGGCTACTCTTATCGGCCTACCGTATACAAACATGATGACACCATAATTTCTGTTTTTACTAAAATTTTTTTTTCTCAAATTAACTTTCTTATACAAGCTACTCTTGTTGGCCCACCGTATACAAACATGATGACACCATAGTTTCAGTTTTTACTGAAATTTTTTTTTTTCAAAGTAACGTTCTCATACAAGCTACACTTATCGGCCTACCGTATACAAACATGATGACACCATAATTTCAGTTTTTACTGAATTTTTTTTTTTTTTTTAAAGTAACATTCTCATACAAGCTACACTTATCGGCCTACCGTATACAAAAATGATGACACCATAATTTCAGTTTTACTGAATGTTTTTTTTTTTTTTAAAGTAACGTTCTCATACAACCAACACTTATCGGCCTACCGTATACAAACATGATGACACCATAATTTCTGTTTTTACTGAAATTTTTTTTTTTTTAAAGTAACGTTCTCATACAAGCTACACTTATCGGCCTACCGTATACAAACATGATGACACCATAATTTCAGTTTTTACTACAGGTTTTTTTTTTTTTTTTTAAAGTAACGTTCTCATACAAGCTACTCTTATCGGCCTACCGTAGACAAACATGGTGACACCATAATTTCAGTTTTTACTGAATATTTTTTTTTCTCAAAATTAACGTTCTCATACAGGCTACTCTTATCGGCCTACCGTATACAAACATGATGACACCATAATTTCAGTTTTTACTGAAAATTTTTTTTTTAAAGTAACGTTCTCATACAAGCTACACTTATCGGCCTACCGTATACAAACATGTTGACACCATAATTTCAGTTTTTACTGAAATTTTTTTTTTTTTTAAAGTAACGTTCTCATACAAGCTACTCTTATCGGCCTACCGTATACAAACATGATGACACCATAATTTCAGTTTTTACTGAAATTTTTTTTTTTTTTTTAAAGTAACGTTCTCATACAAGCTACTCTTATCGGCCTACCGTATACAAACATGATGACACCATAATTTCAGTTTTTACTGAAATTTTTTTTTTTTTTAAAGTAACGTTCTCATACAAGCAACTCTTATCGGCCTACCGTATACAAAAATGATGACACCATAATTTCAATTTTTACTGAATATTTTTTTTTCTCAAAATTAACGTTCTCATACAGGCTACTCTTATCGGCCTACCGTATACAAACATGATGACACCATAATTTCAGTTTTTACTGAATATTTTTTTTCTCAAATTAACTTTCTTATACAAGCTACTCTTGTTGGCCTACCGTATACAAACATGATGACACCATAATTTCAGTTTTTACTGAAAATTTTTTTTTCTCAAATTAACTTTCTTATACAAGCTACTCTTGTTGGCCTACCGTATACAAACATGATGACACCATAATTTCAGTTTTTACTGAAAATTTTTTTTTTTTAAAATTAACGTTCTCATACAAGCTACAGTTATCGGCCTACCGTATACAAACATGATGACACCATAATTTCAGTTTTTACTGAAATTTTTTTTTTTTTTTTTAAAATAACGTTCTCATACAAGCTACACTTATCGGCCTACCGTATACAAACATGATGATACCATAATTTCTGTTCTTACTAAAATTTTTTTTTTCTCTAATTAACGTTCTTATACAAGCTACTCTTGTCGGCCTACCGTATACAAACATGATGACACCATAATTCCAGTTTTTATTGAAATTTTTTTTTTTTAAAGTAACGTTCTCATACAAGCTACACTTATCGGCCTACCGTATACAAACATGATGACACCATAATTTCAGTTTTTACTGAAATTTTTTTTTTTTTTTAAAGTAACGTTCTCATACAAGCTACACTTATCGGCCTACCGTATACAAACATGATGACACCATAATTTCAGTTTTTACTGAAATTTTTTTTTTTTTTAAAGTAACGTTCTCATACAAGCTACTCTTATCGGCCTACCGTATACAAAAATGATGACACCATAATTTCAGTTTTTACTGAATATTTTTTTTTTTCTCAAAATAACGTTCTCATACAGGCTACTCTTATCGGCCTACCGTATACAAACATGATGACACCATAATTTCTGTTTTTACTAAAATTTTTTTTTCTCAAATTAACTTTCTTATACAAGCTACGCTTGTTGGCCTACCGTATACAAACATGATGACACCATAGTTTCAGTTTTTACTGAAATTTTTTTTTTTCAAAGTAACGTTCTCATACAAGCTACACTTATCGGCCTACCGTATACAAACATGATGACACCATAATTTCAGTTTTTTCTGAATGTTTTTTTTTTCAAAGTAACGTTCTCATACAACCTACACTTAGCGGCCTACCGTATACAAACATGATGACACCATAATTTCTGTTTTTACTGAAATTTTTTTTTTTTTAAAGTAACGTTCTCATACAAGCTACACTTATCGGCCTACCGTATACAAACAAGATGACACCATAATTTCAGTATTTACTGAAATTTTTTTTTTTTTAAAGTAACGTTCTCATACAGGCTTCTCTTATCGGCCTACCGTATACAAACATGATGACACCATAATTTCTGTTTTTACTGAAATTTTTTTTTTTTTAAAGTAACGTTCTCATACAAGCTACACTTATCGGCCTACCATATACAAACATGATGACACCATAATTTCAGTTTTTACTGAATGTTTTTATTTTTTTTTTAAAGTAACGTTCTCATACAAGCTACTCTTATCGGCCTACCGTAGACAAACATGGTGACACCATAATTTCAGTTTTTACTGAAAATTTTTTTTTTAAAGTAACGTTCTCATACAAGCTACACTTATCGGCCTACCGTATACAAACATGATGACACCATAATTTCAGTTTTTACTGAATTTTTTTTTTTTTTTTAAAGTAACATTCTCATACAAGCTACACTTATCGGCCTACCGTATTCAAAAATGATGACACCATAATTTCAGTTTTACTGAAATTTTTTTTTTTTTTTAAAGTAACGTTCTCATACAACCTACACTTATCGGCCTACCGTATACAAACATGATGACACCATAATTTCTGTTTGTACTGAAATTTTTTTTTTTTTAAAGTAACGTTCTCATACAAGCTACACTTATCGGCCTACCGTAGACAAACATGGTGACACCATAATTTCTGTTTTACTGAATATATTTTTTTTCTCAAATTAACGTTCTCATACAACCTACACTTATCGGCCTACCGTATACAAACATGATGACACCATAATTTCAGTTTTTACTGAATGTTTTTTTTTTTTTAAAGTAACGTTCTCATACAACCTACACTTATCGGCCTACCGTATACAAACATGATGACACCATAATTTCTGTTTTTACTGAAATTTTTTTTTTTTTTTAAAGTAACGTTCTCATACAGGCTACTCTTATCGGCCTACCGTATACAAACATGATGACACCATAATTTCTGTTCTTACTAAAATTTTTTTTTTCTCTAATTACGTTCTTATACAAGCTACTCTTGTCGGCCTACCGTAGACAAACATGATGACACCATAATTTCAGTTTTTACTGAAATTTTTTTTTTTTTTAAAGTAACGTTCTCATACAAGCTACTCTTATCGGCCTACCGTATACAAACATGATGACACCATAATTTCAGTTTTTACTGAATGTTTTTATTTTTTTTTTAAAGTAACGTTCTCATACAAGCTACTCTTATCGGCCTACCGTAGACAAACATGGTGACACCATAATTTCTGTTTTTACTGAAATTTTTTTTTTTTTAAAGTAACGTTCTCATACAAGCTACACTTATCGGCCTACCGTATACAAACATGATGACACCATAATTTCTGTTTGTACTGAAATTTTTTTTTTTTTAAAGTAACGTTCTCATACAAGCTACACTTATCGGCCTACCGTAGACAAACATGGTGACACCATAATTTCTGTTTTACTGAATATATTTTTTTTCTCAAATTAACGTTCTCATACAGGCCACTCTTATCGGCCTACCGTATACAAACATGATGACACCATAATTTCAGTTTTTACTGAATGTTTTTTTTTTTTTAAAGTAACGTTCTCATACAACCTACACTTATCGGCCTACCGTATACAAACATGATGACACCATAATTTCTGTTTTTACTGAAATTTTTTTTTTTTTTTAAAGTAACGTTCTCATACAGGCTACTCTTATCGGCCTACCGTATACAAACATGATGACACCATAATTTCTGTTCTTACTAAAATTTTTTTTTTCTCTAATTAACGTTCTTATACAAGCTACTCTTGTCGGCCTACCGTAGACAAACATGATGACACCATAATTTCAGTTTTACTGAAATTTTTTTTTTTTTTTAAAGTAACGTTCTCATACAACCTACACTTATCGGCCTACCGTATACAAACATGATGACACCATAATTTCAGTTTTTATTGAAATTTTTTTTTTAAAGTAACGTTCTCATACAAGCTACACTTATCGGCCTACCGTATACAAACAAGATGACACCATAATTTCAGTTTTTACTGAAATTTTTTTTTTTTTAAAGTAACGTTCTCATACAGGCTTCTCTTATCGGCCTACCGTATACAAACATGATGACACCATAATTTCTGTTTTTACTGAAATTTTTTTTTTTTTAAAGTAACGTTCTCATACAAGCTACTCTTGTCGGCCTACCGTAGACAAACATGATGACACCATAATTTCAGTTTTACTGAAATTTTTTTTTTTTTTTAAAGTAACGTTCTCATACAACCTACACTTATCGGCCTACCGTATACAAACATGATGACACCATAATTTCTGTTTGTACTGAAATTTTTTTTTTTAAAGTAACGTTCTCATACAACCTACACTTATCGGCCTACCGTATACAAACATGATGACACCATAATTTCTGTTTGTACTGAAATTTTTTTTTTCAAAGTAACGTTCTCATACAAGCTACACTTATCGGCCTACCGTAGACAAACATGGTGACACCATAATTTCAGTTTTTACTGAATGTTTTTTTTTTTTTAAAGTAACGTTCTCATACAACCTACACTTATCGGCCTACCGTATACAAACATGATGACACCATAATTTCAGTTTTTACTGAATGTTTTTTTTTTTTTTAAAGTAACGTTCTCATACGACCTACACTTATCGGGCTACCGTATACAAACATGGTGACACCATAATTTCAGTTTTTACTGAAAATTTTTTTTTTAAAGTAACGTTTTCATATAAGCTAGACTTATCGGCCTACCGTATACAAACATGATGACACGATAATTTCAGTTTTTACTGAAATTTTTTTTTTTTTTTAAAGTAACGTTCTCATACAAGCTACTCTTATCGGCCTACCGTATACAAACATGATGACACCATAATTTCAGTTTTTACTGAAATTTTTTTTTTTTTTAAAGTAACGTTCTCATACAAGCTACTCTTATCGGCCTACCGTATACAAAAATGATGACACCATAATTTCAGTTTTTACTGAATATTTTTTTTTTCTCAAAATTAACGTTCTCATACAGGGTACTCTTATCGGCCTACCGTATACAAACATGATGACACCATAATTTCTGTTCTTACTAAAATTTTTTTTTTCTCAAATTAACGTTCTTATACAAGCTACTCTTGTCGGCCTACCTTATACAAACATGGTGACACCATAATTTCGGTTTTTATTGAAATTTTTTTTTTTTAAAGTAACGTTCTCATACAAGCTACACTTATCGGCCTACCGTATACAAACATGATGACACCATAATTTCTGTTTTTACTGAAAATTTATTTTTTCTCAAATTAACGTTCTCATACAGGCTACTCTTATCGGCCTACCGTATAGAAACATGATGACACCATAATTTCAGTTTTACTGAATGTTTTTTTTTTTTTTAAAGTAACGTTCTCATACAACCTACACTTATCGGCCTACCGTATACAAACATGATCACACGATAATTTCAGTTTTTACTGAAATTTTTTTTTTTTTTTAAAGTAACGTTTTCATACAAGCTACACTTATCGGCCTACCGTATACAAACATGATGACACCATAATTTCAGTTTTTACTAAAATTTTTTTTTTCTCAAATTAACGTTCTTATACAAGCTACTCTTGTCGGCCTACCTTATACAAACATGGTGACACCATAATTTCAGTTTTTATTGAAATTTTTTTTTTTTAAAGTTACGTTCTCATACAAGCTACACTTTTCGGCCTACCGTATACAAACATGATGACACCATAATTTAAGTTTTTACTGAAAATTTTTTTTTTTAAAGTAACGTTCTCATACAAGCTACACTTATCGGCCTACCGTATACAAACATGATGACACCATAATTTCAGTTTTTACTGAAATTTTTTTTTTTTTTTTAAAGTAACGTTCTCATACAGGCTACTCTTATCGGCCTACCGTATACAAACATGATGACACCATAATTTCCGTTCTTACTAAAATTTTTTTTCCTCTAATTAACGTTCTTATACAAGCTACTCTTGTCGGCCTACCGTATACAAACATGATGACACCATAATTTCAGTTTTTATTGAAATTTTTTTTTTAAAGTAACGTTCTCATACAAGCTACACTTATCGGCCTACCGTATACAAACAAGATGACACCATAATTTCAGTTTTTACTGAAATTTTTTTTTTTTTAAAGTAACGTTCTCATACAGGCTTCTCTTATCGGCCTACCGTATACAAACATGATGACACCATAATTTCTGTTTTTACTGAAATTTTTTTTTTTTTAAAGTAACGTTCTCATACAAGCTACACTTATCGGCCTACCATATACAAACATGATGACACCATAATTTCAGTTTTTACTGAATGTTTTTATTTTTTTTTTAAAGTAACGTTCTCATACAAGCTACTCTTATCGGCCTACCGTAGACAAACATGGTGACACCATAATTTCTGTTTTTACTGAAATTTTTTTTTTTTTAAAGTAACGTTCTCATACAAGCTACACTTATCGGCCTACCGTATACAAACATGATGACACCATAATTTCTGTTTGTACTGAAATTTTTTTTTTTTTAAAGTAACGTTCTCATACAAGCTACACTTATCGGCCTACCGTAGACAAACATGGTGACACCATAATTTCTGTTTTACTGAATATATTTTTTTTCTCAAATTAACGTTCTCATACAGGCCACTCTTATCGGCCTACCGTATACAAACATGATGACACCATAATTTCAGTTTTTACTGAATGTTTTTTTTTTTTTAAAGTAACGTTCTCATACAACCTACACTTATCGGCCTACCGTATACAAACATGATGACACCATAATTTCTGTTTTTACTGAAATTTTTTTTTTTTTTTAAAGTAACGTTCTCATACAGGCTACTCTTATCGGCCTACCGTATACAAACATGATGACACCATAATTTCTGTTCTTACTAAAATTTTTTTTTTCTCTAATTAACGTTCTTATACAAGCTACTCTTGTCGGCCTACCGTAGACAAACATGATGACACCATAATTTCAGTTTTACTGAAATTTTTTTTTTTTTTTAAAGTAACGTTCTCATACAACCTACACTTATCGGCCTACCGTATACAAACATGATGACACCATAATTTCTGTTTTTACTGAAATTTTTTTTTTTAAAAGTAACGTTCTCTTACAAGCTACACTTATCGGCATACCGTAGACAAACATGGTGACACCATAATTTCAGTTTTTACTGAATGTTTTTTTTTTTTTAAAGTAACGTTCTCATACAACCTACACTTATCGGCCTACCGTATACAAACAAGATGACACCATAATTTCAGTTTTTACTGAAATTTTTTTTTTTTTAAAGTAACGTTCTCATACAGGCTTCTCTTATCGGCCTACCGTATACAAACATGATGACACCATAATTTCTGTTTTTACTGAAATTTTTTTTTTTTTAAAGTAACGTTCTCATACAAGCTACACTTATCGGCCTACCATATACAAACATGATGACACCATAATTTCAGTTTTTACTGAATGTTTTTATTTTTTTTTTAAAGTTACGTTCTCATACAAGCTACACTTTTCGGCCTACCGTATACAAACATGATGACACCATAATTTAAGTTTTTACTGAAAATTTTTTTTTTTAAAGTAACGTTCTCATACAAGCTACACTTATCGGCCTACCGTATACAAACATGATGACACCATAATTTCAGTTTTTACTGAAATTTTTTTTTTTTTTTTAAAGTAACGTTCTCATACAGGCTACTCTTATCGGCCTACCGTATACAAACATGATGACACCATAATTTCCGTTCTTACTAAAATTTTTTTTCCTCTAATTAACGTTCTTATACAAGCTACTCTTGTCGGCCTACCGTATACAAACATGATGACACCATAATTTCAGTTTTTATTGAAATTTTTTTTTTAAAGTAACGTTCTCATACAAGCTACACTTATCGGCCTACCGTATACAAACAAGATGACACCATAATTTCAGTTTTTACTGAAATTTTTTTTTTTTTAAAGTAACGTTCTCATACAGGCTTCTCTTATCGGCCTACCGTATACAAACATGATGACACCATAATTTCTGTTTTTACTGAAATTTTTTTTTTTTTAAAGTAACGTTCTCATACAAGCTACACTTATCGGCCTACCATATACAAACATGATGACACCATAATTTCAGTTTTTACTGAATGTTTTTATTTTTTTTTTAAAGTAACGTTCTCATACAAGCTACTCTTATCGGCCTACCGTAGACAAACATGGTGATACCATAATTTCTGTTTTTACTGAAATTTTTTTTTTTTTAAAGTAACGTTCTCATACAAGCTACACTTATCGGCCTACCGTATACAAACATGATGACACCATAATTTCTGTTTGTACTGAAATTTTTTTTTTTTTAAAGTAACGTTCTCATACAAGCTACACTTATCGGCCTACCGTAGACAAACATGGTGACACCATAATTTCTGTTTTACTGAATATATTTTTTTTCTCAAATTAACGTTCTCATACAGGCCACTCTTATCGGCCTACCGTATACAAACATGATGACACCATAATTTCAGTTTTTACTGAATGTTTTTTTTTTTTTAAAGTAACGTTCTCATACAACCTACACTTATCGGCCTACCGTATACAAACATGATGACACCATAATTTCTGTTTTTACTGAAATTTTTTTTTTTTTTTTAAAGTAACGTTCTCATACAGGCTACTCTTATCGGCCTACCGTATACAAACATGATGACACCATAATTTCTGTTCTTACTAAAATTTTTTTTTTCTCTAATTAACGTTCTTATACAAGCTACTCTTGTCGGCCTACCGTAGACAAACATGATGACACCATAATTTCAGTTTTACTGAAATTTTTTTTTTTTTTTAAAGTAACGTTCTCATACAACCTACACTTATCGGCCTACCGTATACAAACATGATGACACCATAATTTCTGTTTTTACTGAAATTTTTTTTTTTAAAAGTAACGTTCTCTTACAAGCTACACTTATCGGCATACCGTAGACAAACATGGTGACACCATAATTTCAGTTTTTACTGAATGTTTTTTTTTTTTTAAAGTAACGTTCTCATACAACCTACACTTATCGGCCTACCGTATACAAACATGATGACACCATAATTTCAGTTTTTACTGAATGTTTTTTTTTTTTTTAAAGTAACGTTCTCATACGACCTACACTTATCGGGCTACCGTATACAAACATGGTGACACCATAATTTCAGTTTTTACTGAAAATTTTTTTTTTAAAGTAACGTTTTCATATAAGCTAGACTTATCGGCCTACCGTATACAAACATGATGACACGATAATTTCAGTTTTTACTGAAATTTTTTTTTTTTTTTAAAGTAACGTTCTCATACAAGCTACTCTTATCGGCCTACCGTATACAAACATGATGACACCATAATTTCAGTTTTTACTGAAATTTTTTTTTTTTTTAAAGTAACGTTCTCATACAAGCTACTCTTATCGGCCTACCGTATACAAAAATGATGACACCATAATTTCAGTTTTTACTGAATATTTTTTTTTTCTCAAAATTAACGTTCTCATACAGGGTACTCTTATCGGCCTACCGTATACAAACATGATGACACCATAATTTCTGTTCTTACTAAAATTTTTTTTTTCTCAAATTAACGTTCTTATACAAGCTACTCTTGTCGGCCTACCTTATACAAACATGGTGACACCATAATTTCGGTTTTTATTGAAATTTTTTTTTTTTAAAGTAACGTTCTCATACAAGCTACACTTATCGGCCTACCGTATACAAACATGATGACACCATAATTTCTGTTTTTACTGAAAATTTATTTTTTCTCAAATTAACGTTCTCATACAGGCTACTCTTATCGGCCTACCGTATAGAAACATGATGACACCATAATTTCAGTTTTACTGAATGTTTTTTTTTTTTTTAAAGTAACGTTCTCATACAACCTACACTTATCGGCCTACCGTATACAAACATGATGACACCATAATTTCAGTTTTTACTGAAATTTTTTTTTTTTTAAAGTAATGTTTTCATACAAGCTACACTTATCGGCCTACCGTATACAAACATGATGACACCATAATTTCAGTTTTTACTAAAATTTTTTTTTTCTCAAATTAACGTTCTTATACAAGCTACTCTTGTCGGCCTACCTTATACAAACATGGTGACACCATAATTTCAGTTTTTATTGAAATTTTTTTTTTTTAAAGTAACGTTCTCATACAAGCTACACTTATCGGCCTACCGTATACAAACATGATGACACCATAATTTAAGTTTTTACTGAAAATTTTTTTTTTTAAAGTAACGTTCTCATACAAGCTACACTTATCGGCCTACCGTATACAAACATGTTGACACCATAATTTCAGTTATACTGAATGTTTTTTTTTTTTTTAAAGTAACGTTCTCATACAACCTACAATTATCGGCCTACCGTATACAAACATGATGACACCATAATTTCTGTTTTTACTGAAATTTTTTTTTTTTTAAAGTAACGTTCTCATACAAGCTACACTTATCGGCCTACCGTATACAAACATGATGACACCATAATTTCAGTTTTTACTGAAATTTTTTTTTTTTTTTTAAAGTAACGTTCTCATACAGGCTACTCTTATCGGCCTACCGTATACAAACATGATGACACCATAATTTCCGTTCTTACTAAAATTTTTTTTCCTCTAATTAACGTTCTTATACAAGCTACTCTTGTCGGCCTACCGTATACAAAAATGATGACACCATAATTTCAGTTTTTATTGAAATTTTTTTTTTTTAAAGTAACGTTCTCATACAAGCTACACTTATCGGCCTACCGTATACAAACATGATGACACCATAATTTCAGTTTTTACTGAAATTTTTTTTTTTTTTTAAAGTAACGTTCTCATACAAGCTACACTTATCGGCCTACCGTATACAAACATGATGACACCATAATTTCTGTTTTTACTGTAAATTTATTTTTTCTCAAATTAACGTTCTCATACAGGCTACTATTATCGGCCTACCTTATACAAACATGGTGACACCATAATTTCAGTTTTTATTGAAATTTTTTTTTTTTAAAGTAACGTTCTCATGCAAGCTACACTTATCGGCCTACCGTATACAAACATGATGACACCATAATTTAAGTTTTTACTGAAAATTTTTTTTTTTAAAGTAACGTTCTCATACAAGCTACACTTATCGGCCTACCGTATACAAACATGTTGACACCATAATTTCAGTTTTACTGAATGTTTTTTTTTTTTTTTTAAAGTAACGTTCTCATACAACCTACAATTATCGGCCTACCGTATAAAAACATGATGACACCATAATTTCTGTTTTTACTGAAATTTTTTTTTTTTTAAAGTAACGTTCTCATACAAGCTACACTTATCGGCCTACCGTATACAAACATGATGACACCATAATTTCTGTTTTTACTGTAAATTTATTTTTTCTCAAATTAACGTTCTCATACAGGCTACTCTTATCGGCCTACCTTATACAAACATGGTGACACCATAATTTCAGTTTTTATTGAAATTTTTTTTTTTTAAAGTAACGTTCTCATACAAGCTACACTTATCGGCCTACCGTATACAAACATGATGACACCATAATTTAAGTTTTTACTGAAAATTTTTTTTTTTAAAGTAACGTTCTCATACAAGCTACACTTATCGGCCTACCGTATACAAACATGATGACACCATAATTTCAGTTTTCACTGGAAATTTTTTTTTTTTTAAAAGTAACGTTCTCGTACAACCTACTCTTATCGGCCTACCGTATACAAACATGATGACACCAATGACACCATATTTTCAGTTTTTACTGAAATTTTTTTTTTTTTTTAAAGTAACGTTCTTATACAAGCTACACTTATCGGCCTACCGTATACAAACATGATGACACCATAATTTCAGTTTTCACTGGAAATTTTTTTTTTTTTAAAGTAACGTTCTCATACAAGCTACTCTTATCGGCCTACCGTATACAAACATGATGACACCATAATTTCAGTTTTCACTGGAAATTTTTTTTTTTTTTAAAAGTAACGTTCTCGTACAACCTACTCTTATCGGCCTACCGTAGACAAACATGGTGACACCATAATTTCAGTTTTTACTGAATGTTTTTTTTTTTTTAAAGTAACGTTTTCATACAAGCTACACTTATCGGCCTACCGTATACAAACATGATGACACCATAATTTCAGTTTTTACTAAAATTTTTTTTTTCTCAAATTAACGTTCTCATACAACCTACACTTATCGGCCTACCGTATACAAACATGATGACACCAATGACACCATAATTTCAGTTTTTACTGAAATTTTTTTTTTTTTTAAAAGTAACGTTCTCGTACAACCTACTCTTATCGGCCTACCGTATACAAACATGATGACACCAATGACACCATAATTTCAGTTTTTACTGAAATTTTTTTTTTTTTTTTAAAGTAACGTTCTCATACAAGCTACACTTATCGGCCTACCGTATACAAACATGATGACACCATAATTTCAGTTTTCACTGGAAATTTTTTTTTTTTTTAAAAGTAACGTTCTCGTACAACCTACTCTTATCGGCCTACCGTATACAAACATGATGACACCAATGACACCATATTTTCAGTTTTTACTGAAATTTTTTTTTTTTTTTAAATTAACGTTCTCATACAAGCTACTCTTATCGGCCTACCGTATACAAACATGATGACACCATAATTTCAGTTTTCACTGGAAATTTTTTTTTTTTTTAAAAGTAACGTTCTCGTACAACCTACTCTTATCGGCCTACCGTAGACAAACATGGTGACACCATAATTTCAGTTTTTACTGAATGTTTTTTTTTTTTTAAAGTAACGTTTTCATACAAGCTACACTTATCGGCCTACCGTATACAAACATGATGACACCATAATTTCAGTTTTTACTAAAATTTTTTTTTTCTCAAATTAACGTTCTCATACAACCTACACTTATCGGCCTACCGTATACAAACATGATGACACCAATGACACCATAATTTCAGTTTTTACTGAAATTTTTTTTTTTTTTTAAAGTAACGTTCTCATACAACCTACACTTATCGGCCTACCGTATACAAACATGATGACACCATAATTTCAGTTTTCACTGGAAATTTTTTTTTTTTTTAAAAGTAACGTTCTCGTACAACCTACTCTTATCGGCCTACCGTAGACAAACATGGTGACACCATAATTTCAGTTTTTACTGAATGTTTTTTTTTTTTTAAAGTAACGTTTTCATACAAGCTACACTTATCGGCCTACCGTATACAAACATGATGACACCATAATTTCAGTTTTTACTAAAATTTTTTTTTTCTCAAATTAACGTTCTCATACAACCTACACTTATCGGCCTACCGTATACAAACGTGATGACACCATAATTTCTGTTTTTACTGAAATTTTTTTTTTTTTTTAAAGTAACGTTTTCATACAGGCTACTCTTATCGGCCTACCGTATACAAACATGATGACACCATAATTTCTGTTCTTACTAAAATTTTTTTTTTCTCTAATTAACGTTCTTATACAAGCTACTCTTGTCGGCCTACCGTAGACAAACATGATGACACCATAATTTCAGTTTTACTGAAATTTTTTTTTTTTTTTAAAGTAACGTTCTCATACAACCTACACTTATCGGCCTACCGTATACAAACATGATGACACCATAATTTCTGTTTGTACTGAAATTTTTTTTTTTTTTAAAGTAACGTTCTCATACAAGCTACACTTATCGGCCTACCGTAGACAAACATGGTGACACCATAATTTCAGTTTTTACTGAATGTTTTTTTTTTTTTAAAGTAACGTTCTCATACAACCTACACTTATCGGACTACCGTATACAAACATGATGACACCATAATTTCAATTTTTACTGAATGTTTTTTTTTTTTTTAAAGTAACGTTCTCATACGACCTACACTTATCGGGCTACCGTATACAAACATGGTGACACCATAATTTCAGTTTTTACTGAAAATTTTTTTTTTAAAGTAACGTTTTCATACAAGCTAGACTTATCGGCCTACCGTATACAAACATGATGACACGATAATTTCAGTTTTTACTGAAATTTTTTTTTTTTTTTAAAGTAACGTTCTCATACAAGCTACTCTTATCGGCCTACCGTATACAAACATGATGACACCATAATTTCAGTTTTTACTGAAATTTTTTTTTTTCTTAAAGTAACGTTCTCATACAAGCTACTCTTATCGGCCTACCGTATACAAAAATGACGACACCATAATTTCAGTTTTTACTGAATATTTTTTTTTCCTCAAAATTAACGTTCTCATACAGGGTACTCTTATCGGCCTACCGTATACAAACATGATGACACCATAATTTCTGTTCTTACTAAAATTTTTTTTTTCTCAAATTAACGTTCTTATACAAGCTACTCTTGTCGGCCTACCTTATACAAACATGGTGACACCATAATTTCGGTTTTTATTGAAATTTTTTTTTTTTAAAGTAACGTTCTCATACAAGCTACACTTATCGGCCCACCGTATACAAACATGATGACACCATAATTTCTGTTTTTACTGAAAATTTATTTTTTCTCAAATTAGCGTTCTCATACAGGCTACTCTTATCGGCCTACCGTATACAAACATGATGACACGATAATTTCAGTTTTTACTGAAATTTTTTTTTTTTTTTAAAGTAACGTTCTCATACAAGCTACTCTTATCGGCCTACCGTATACAAACATGATGACACCATAATTTCAGTTTTTACTGAAATTTTTTTTTTTCTTAAAGTAACGTTCTCATACAAGCTACTCTTATCGGCCTACCGTATACAAAAATGACGACACCATAATTTCAGTTTTTACTGAATATTTTTTTTTCCTCAAAATTAACGTTCTCATACAGGGTACTCTTATCGGCCTACCGTATACAAACATGATGACACCATAATTTCTGTTCTTACTAAAATTTTTTTTTTCTCAAATTAACGTTCTTATACAAGCTACTCTTGTCGGCCTACCTTATACAAACATGGTGACACCATAATTTCGGTTTTTATTGAAATTTTTTTTTTTTAAAGTAACGTTCTCATACAAGCTACTCTTGTCGGCCTACCTTATACAAACATGGTGACACCATAATTTCAGTTTTTATTGAATTTTTTTTTTTTAAAGTAACGTTCTCATACAAGCTACACTTATCGGCCTACCGTATACAAACATGATGACACCATAATTTAAGTTTTTACTGAAAATTTTTTTTTTTAAAGTAACGTTCTCATACAAGCTACACTTATCGGCCTACCGTATACAAACATGTTGACACCATAATTTCAGTTTTACTGAATGTTTTTTTTTTTTTTAAAGTAACGTTCTCATACAACCTACAATTATCGGCCTACCGTATACAAACATGATGACACCATAATTTCTGTTTTTACTGAAATTTTTTTTTTTTTAAAGTAACGTTCTCATACAAGCTACACTTATCGGCCTACCGTATACAAACATGATGACACCATAATTTCAGTTTTTACTGAAATTTTTTTTTTTTTTTTAAAGTAACGTTCTCATACAGGCTACTCTTATCGGCCTACCGTATACAAACATGATGACACCATAATTTCCGTTCTTACTAAAATTTTTTTTCCTCTAATTAACGTTCTTATACAAGCTACTCTTGTCGGCCTACCGTATACAAAAATGATGACACCATAATTTCAGTTTTTATTGAAATTTTTTTTTTTTAAAGTAACGTTCTCATACAAGCTACACTTATCGGCCTACCGTATACAAACATGATGACACCATAATTTCAGTTTTTACTGAAATTTTTTTTTTTTTTTAAAGTAACGTTCTCATACAAGCTACACTTATCGGCCTACCGTATACAAACATGATGACACCATAATTTCTGTTTTTACTGTAAATTTATTTTTTCTCAAATTAACGTTCTCATACAGGCTACTCTTATCGGCCTACCTTATACAAACATGGTGACACCATAATTTCAGTTTTTATTGAAATTTTTTTTTTTTAAAGTAACGTTCTCATACAAGCTACACTTATCGGCCTACCGTATACAAACATGATGACACCATAATTTAAGTTTTTACTGAAAATTTTTTTTTTTAAAGTAACGTTCTCATACAAGCTACACTTATCGGCCTACCGTATACAAACATGTTGACACCATAATTTCAGTTTTACTGAATGTTTTTTTTTTTTTTAAAGTAACGTTCTCATACAACCTACAATTATCGGCCTACCGTATACAAACATGATGACACCATAATTTCTGTTTTTACTGAAATTTTTTTTTTTTTAAAGTAACGTTCTCATACAAGCTACACTTATCGGCCTACCGTATACAAACATGATGACACCATAATTTCAGTTTTTACTGAAATTTTTTTTTTTTTTTTTAAAGTAACGTTCTCATACAGGCTACTCTTATCGGCCTACCGTATACAAACATGATGACACCATAATTTCCGTTCTTACTAAAATTTTTTTTCCTCTAATTAACGTTCTTATACAAGCTACTCTTGTCGGCCTACCGTATACAAAAATGATGACACCATAATTTCAGTTTTTATTGAAATTTTTTTTTTTTAAAGTAACGTTCTCATACAAGCTACACTTATCGGCCTACCGTATACAAACATGATGACACCATAATTTCAGTTTTTACTGAAATTTTTTTTTTTTTTTAAAGTAACGTTCTCATACAAGCTACACTTATCGGCCTACCGTATACAAACATGATGACACCATAATTTCTGTTTTTACTGTAAATTTATTTTTTCTCAAATTAACGTTCTCATACAGGCTACTCTTATCGGCCTACCGTATAGAAACATGATGACACCATAATTTCTGTTTGTACTGAAATTTTTTTTTTTTTAAAGTAACGTTCTCATACAAGCTACACTTATCGGCCTACCGTAGACAAACATGGTGACACCATAATTTCAGTTTTTACTGAATGTTTTTTTTATTTTAAAGTAACGTTTTCATACAAGCTACACTTATCGGCCTACCGTATACAAACATGATGACACCATAATTTCAGTTTTTACTAAAATTTTTTTTTTCTCAAATTAACGTTCTTATACAAGCTACTCTTGTCGGCCTTTCTTATACAAACATGGTGACACCATAATTTCAGTTTTTATTGAAATTTTTTTTTTTTAAAGTAACGTTCTCATACAAGCTACACTTATCGGCCTACCGTATACAAACATGATGACACCATAATTTCAGTTTTCACTGGAAATTTTTTTTTTTTTAAAAGTAACGTTCTCGTACAACCTACTCTTATCGGCCTACCGTAGACAAACATGGTGACACCATAATTTCAGTTTTTACTGAAATTTTTTTTTTTTTTTAAAGTAACGTTCTCATACAAGCTACACTTATCGGCCTACCGTATACAAACATGATGACACCATAATTTCAGTTTTTACTGAAATTTTTTTTTTTTTTTAAAGTAACGTTCTCATACAAGCTACACTTATCGGCCTACCGTATACAAACATGATGACACCATAATTTCTGTTTTTACTGTAAATTTATTTTTTCTCAAATTAACGTTCTCATACAAGCTACTGTTATCGGCCTACCGTATACAAACATGATGACACCATAATTTCAGTTTTCACTGGAAATTTTTTTTTTTTTAAAAGTAACGTTCTCGTACAACCTACTCTTATCGGCCTACCGTAGACAAACATGGTGACACCATAATTTCAGTTTTTACTGAATGTTTTTTTTTTTTTAAAGTAACGTTTTCATACAAGCTACACTTATCGGCCTACCGTATACAAACATGATGACACCATAATTTCAGTTTTTACTAAAATTTTTTTTTTCTCAAATTAACGTTCTCATACAACCTACACTTATCGGCCTACCGTATACAAACATGATGACACCAATGACACCATAATTTCAGTTTTTACTGAAATTTTTTTTTTTTTTTTAAAGTAACGTTCTCATACAAGCTACACTTATCGGCCTACCGTATACAAACATGATGACACCATAATTTCAGTTTTTACTGAAATTTTTTTTTTTTTTTAAAGTAACGTTCTCATACAAGCTACACTTATCGGCCTACCGTATACAAACATGATGACACCATAATTTCTGTTTTTACTGTAAATTTATTTTTTCTCAAATTAACGTTCTCATACAAGCTACTCTTATCGGCCTACCGTATACAAACATGATGACACCATAATTTCAGTTTTCACTGGAAATTTTTTTTTTTTTTAAAAGTAACGTTCTCGTACAACCTACTCTTATCGGCCTACCGTAGACAAACATGGTGACACCATAATTTCAGTTTTTACTGAATGTTTTTTTTTTTTTAAAGTAACGTTTTCATACAAGCTACACTTATCGGCCTACCGTATACAAACATGATGACACCATAATTTCAGTTTTTACTAAAATTTTTTTTTTCTCAAATTACCGTTCTCATACAACCTACACTTATCGGCCTACCGTATACAAACATGATGACACCATAATTTCTGTTTTTACTGAAATTTTTTTTTTTTTTTAAAGTAACGTTCTCATACAGGCTACTCTTATCGGCCTACCGTATACAAACATGATGACACCATAATTTCTGTTCTTACTAAAATTTTTTTTTTCTCTAATTAACGTTCTTATACAAGCTACTCTTGTCGGCCTACCGTAGACAAACATGATGACACCATAATTTCAGTTTTACTGAAATTTTTTTTTTTTTTTAAAGTAACGTTCTCATACAACCTACACTTATCGGCCTACCGTATACAAACATGATGACACCATAATTTCTGTTTGTACTGAAATTTTTTTTTTTTTAAAGTAACGTTCTCATACAAGCTACACTTATCGGCCTACCGTAGACAAACATGGTGACACCATAATTTCAGTTTTTACTGAATGTTTTTTTTTTTTTAAAGTAACGTTCTCATACAACCTACACTTATCGGCCTACCGTATACAAACATGATGACACCATAATTTCAGTTTTTACTGAATGTTTTTTTTTTTTTTAAAGTAACGTTCTCATACGACCTACACTTATCGGGCTACCGTATACAAACATGGTGACACCATAATTTCAGTTTTTACTGAAAATTTTTTTTCAAAGTAACGTTTTCATACAAGCTAGACTTATCGGCCTACCGTATACAAACATGATGACACGATAATTTCAGTTTTTACTGAAATTTTTTTTTTTTTTTAAAGTAACGTTCTCATACAAGCTACTCTTATCGGCCTACCGTATACAAACATGATGACACCATAATTTCAGTTTTTACTGAAATTTTTTTTTTTTTTAAAGTAACGTTCTCATACAAGCTACTCTTATCGGCCTACCGTATACAAAAATGACGACACCATAATTTCAGTTTTTACTGAATATTTTTTTTTTCTCAAAATTAAAGTTCTCATACAGGGTACTCTTATCGGCCTACCGTATACAAACATGATGACACCATAATTTCTGTTCTTACTAAAATTTTTTTTTTCTCAAATTAACGTTCTTATACAAGCTACTCTTGTCGGCCTACCTTATACAAACATGGTGACACCATAATTTCGGTTTTTATTGAAATTTTTTTTTTTTTTTAAAGTAACGTTTTCATACAAGCTACACTTATCGGCCTACCGTATACAAACATGATGACACCATAATTTCTGTTTTTACTGAAAATTTATTTTTTCTCAAATTAACGTTCTCATACAGGCTACTCTTATCGGCCTACCGTATAGAAACATGATGACACCATAATTTCAGTTTTTACTGAAATTTTTTTTTTTTTTTAAAGTAACGTTTTCATACAAGCTACACTTATCGGCCTACCGTATACAAACATGATGACACCATAATTTCAGTTTTTACTTAAAATTTTTTTCTCAAATTAACGTTTTTATACAAGCTACTCTTATCGGCCTACCTTATACAAACATGGTGACACCATAATTTCAGTTTTTATTGAAATTTTTTTTTTTTTTCAGGTAACGTTCTCATACAAGCTACACTTATCGGCCTACCGTATACAAACATGATGACACCATAATTTAAGTTTTTACTGAAAATTTTTTTTTTTTAAAGTAACGTTCTCATACAAGCTACACTTATCGGCCTACCGTATACAAACATGTTGACACCATAATTTCAGTTTTACTGAATGTTTTTTTTTTTTTTAAAGTAACGTTCTCATACAACCTACAATTATCGGCCTACCGTATACAAACATGATGACACCATAATTTCTGTTTTTACTGAAATTTTTTTTTTTTTAAAGTAACGTTCTCATACAAGCTACACTTATCGGCCTACCGTATACAAACATGATGACACCATAATTTCAGTTTTTACTGAAATTTTTTTTTTTTTTTAAAGTAACGTTCTCATACAGGCTACTCTTATCGGCCTACCGTATACAAACATGATGACACCATAATTTCAGTTTTTACTGAATGTTTTTTTTTTTTTCAGGTAACGTTCTCATACAAGCTACACTTATCGGCCTACCGTATACAAACATGATGACACCATAATTTAAGTTTTTACTGAAAATTTTTTTTTTTAAAGTAACGTTCTCATACAAGCTACACTTATCGGCCTACCGTATACAAACATGATGACACCATAATTTCAGTTTTTACTGAAATTTTTTTTTTTTTTTAAAGTAACGTTCTCATACAGGCTACTCTTATCGGCCTACCGTATACAAACATGATGACACCATAATTTCCGTTCTTACTAAAATTTTTTTTCCTCTAATTAACGTTCTTATACAAGCTACTCTTGTCGGCCTACCGTATACAAAAATGATGACACCATAATTTCAGTTTTTATTGAAATTTTTTTTTTTTAAAGTAACGTTCTCATACAAGCTACACTTATCGGCCTACCGTATACAAACATGATGACACCATAATTTCAGTTTTTACTGAAATTTTTTTTTTTTTTTAAAGTAACGTTCTCATACAAGCTACACTTATCGGCCTACCGTATACAAACATGATGACACCATAATTTCTGTTTTTACTGTAAATTTATTTTTTCTCAAATTAACGTTCTCATACAGGCTACTCTTATCGGCCTACCGTATAGAAACATGATGACACCATAATTTCTGTTTTTACTAAAATTTTTTTTTCTCAAATTAACGTTCTTATACAAGCTACTCTTGTCGGCCTACCGTATACAAACATGATGACACCATAATTTCAGTTTTTACTGAAAATTTTTTTTTTAAAGTAATGTTCTCATACAAGCTACACTTATCGGCCTACCGTATACAAACATGATGACACCATAATTTCAGTTTTTACTGAATATTTTTTTTTTCTCAAATTAACGTTCTCATACAGGATACTCTTATCGGCCTACCGTATACAAACATGATGACACCATAATTTTAGTTTTAATTGAAAATTTATTTTTTCTCAAATTAACGTTCTCATACAGGCTACTCTAAACGGCCTACCGTATACAAACATGATGACACCATAATTTCTGTTCTTACTAAAATTTTTGTTTTCTCTAATTAACGTTCTTATACAAGCTACTCTTGTCGGCCTACCGTATACAAACATGATGACACCATAATTTCAGTTTTTACTGAATGTTTTTTTTTTTTAAAGTAACGTTCTCATACAACCTACACTTATCGGCCTA
The DNA here is from genome assembly GCA_939192795.1 of Bombylius discolor. NCBI lineage: Eukaryota > Metazoa > Arthropoda > Insecta > Diptera > Bombyliidae > Bombylius > Bombylius discolor. Next base: position 17,467,540 of record OW584242.1, read on the forward strand.
CCGTATACAAACATGATGACACCATAATTTCTGTTTTTACTGAAATTTTTTTTTTTTTCAAAGTAACGTTCTCATACAGGCTACTCTAAACGGCCTACCGTATACAAACATGATGACACCATAATTTCTGTTCTTACTAAAATTTTTGTTTTCTCTAATTAACGTTCTTATACAAGCTACTCTTGTCGGCCTACCGTAGACAAACATGATGACACCATAATTTCAGTTTTATTGAAATTTTTTTTTTTTTTTAAAGTAACGTTCTCATACAACCTACACTTATCGGCCTACCGTATACAAAAATGATGACACCATAATTTCTGTTTGTACTGAAATTTTTTTTTTTTTTAAAGTAACGTTCTCATACAAGCTACACTTATCGGCCTACCGTAGACAAACATGGTGACACCATAATTTCAGTTTTTACTGAATGTTTTTTTTTTTTAAAAGTAACGTTCTCATACAACCTACACTTATCGGCCTACCGTATACAAACATGATGACACCATAATTTCAGTTTTTACTGAATGTTTTTTTTTTTTTAAAGTAACGTTCTCATACAACCTACACTTATCGGCCTACCGTACACAAACATGGTGACACCATAATTTCAGTTTTTACTGAAAATTTTTTTTTTTAAAGTAACGTTTTCATACAAGCTAGACTTATCGGCCTACCGTATACAAACATGATGACACGATAATTTCAGTTTTTACTGAAATTTTTTTTTTTTTTTAAAGTAACGTTCTCATACAAGCTACTCTTATCGGACTACCGTATACAAACATGATGACACCATAATTTCAGTTTTTACTGAAATTTTTTTTTTTTTTAAAGTAACGTTCTCATACAAGCTACTCTTATCGGCCTACCGTATACAAAAATGATGACACCATAATTTCAGTTTTTACTGAATATTTTTTTTTTCTCAAAATTAACGTTCTCATACAGGGTACTCTTATCGGCCTACCGTATACAAACATGATGACACCATAATTTCTGTTCTTACTAAAAATTTTTTTTCCTCAAATTAACGTTCTTATACAAGCTACTCTTGTCGGCCTACCTTATACAAACATGGTGACACCATAATTTCGGTTTTTATTGAAATTTTTTTTTTTTTTAGTAACGTTCTCATACAAGCTACACTTATCGGCCTACCGTATACAAACATGATGACACCATAATTTCTGTTTTTACTGAAAATTTATTTTTTCTCAAATTAACGTTCTCATACAGGCTACTCTTATCGGCCTACCGTATAGAAACATGATGACACCATAATTTCAGTTTTACTGAATGTTTTTTTTTTTTTAAAGTAACGTTCTCATACAACCTACACTTATCGGCCTACCGTATACAAACATGGTGACACGATAATTTCAGTTTTTACTGAAATTTTTTTTTTTTTTTTAAAGTAACGTTTTCATACAAGCTACACTTATCGGCCTACCGTATACAAACATGATGACACCATAATTTCAGTTTTTACTAAAATTTTTTTTTTCTCAAATTAACGTTCTTATACAAGCTACTCTTGTCGGCCTACCTTAAACAAACATGGTGACACCATAATTTCAGTTTTTATTGAAATTTTTTTTTTTAAAGTAACGTTCTCATACAAGCTACACTTATCGGCCTACCGTATACAAACATGATGACACCATAATTTAAGTTTTTACTGAAAATTTTTTTTTTTAAAGTAACGTTCTCATACAAGCTACACTTATCGGCCTACCGTATACAAACATGTTGACACCATAATTTCTGTTTTTACTGAATGTTTTTTTTTTTTTTAAAGTAACGTTCTCATACAACCTACAATTATCGGCCTACCGTATACAAACATGATGACATCATAATTTCTGTTTTTACTGAAATTTTTTTTTTTTTAAAGTAACGTTCTCATACAAGCTACACTTATCGGCCTACCGTATACAAACATGATGACACCATAATTTCTGTTCTTACTAAAAATTTTTTTCCTCTAATTAACGTTCTTATACAAGCTACTCTTGTCGGCCTACCGTATACAAACATGATGACACCATAATTTCAGTTTTTATTGAAATTTTTTTTTTTTAAAGTAACGTTCTCATACAAGCTACACTTATCGGCCTACCGTATACAAACATGATGACACCATAATTTCAGTTTTTACTGAAATTTTTTTTTTTTTTTTAAAGTAACGTTCTCATACAAGCTACACTTATCGGCCTACCGTATACAAACATGATGACACCATAATTTCTGTTTTTACTGTAAATTTATTTTTTCTCAAATTAACGTTCTCATACAGGCTACTCTTATCGGCCTACCGTATACAAACATGATGACACCATAATTTCTGTTTTTACTAAAATTTTTTTTTCTCAAATTAACGTTCTTATACAAGCTACTCTTGTCGGCCTACCGTATACAAACATGATGACACCATAATTTCGTTTTTTACTGAGAATTTTTTTTTTAAAGTAATGTTCTCATACAAGCTATACTTATCGGCCTACCGTATACAAACATGATGACACCATAATTTCAGTTTTTACTGAATTTTTTTTTTTTTTTTTAAAGTAACATTCTCATACAAGCTACACTTATCGGCCTACCGTATACGAAAATGATGACACCATAATTTCTGTTTTTACTGAAATTTTTTTTTTAAAGTAACGTTCTCATACAAGCTACACTTATCGGCCTACCGTATACAAACATGATGACACCATAATTTCAGTTTTTATTGAAATTTTTTTTTTTTTTTGTAAAGTAACGTTCTCATACAAGCTACACTTATCGGCCTACCGTATACAAAAATGATGACACCATAATTTCTGTTTTTACTGAAATTTTTTTTTTTTAAAGTAACGTTCTCATACAAGCTACACTTATCGGCCTACCGTATACAAACATGATGACACCATAATTTCAGTTTTTACCAAAAAAATTTTTTTTCTTTCAAATTAACGTTCTCATACAAGCTACTCTTATCGGCCTACCGTATACAAAAATGATGACACCATAATTTCAATTTTTACTGAAATTTTTTTTTTTTTTAAAGTAACGTTCTCATACAAGCTACACTTATCGGCCTACCGTATACAAACATGGTGACACTATAATTTCTGTTTTTACTGTAAATTTATTTTTTCTCAAATTAACGTTCTCATACAGGCTACTCTTATCGGCCTACCGTATACAAAAATGATGACACCATAATTTCAGTTTTTACTGAAATTTTTTTTTTTTTTTTAAAGTAACGTTCTTATACAAGCTACTCTTGTCGGCCTACCGTATACAAACATGATGACACCATAATTTCAGTTTTTATTGAAATTGTTTTTTTTAAAGTAACGTTCTCATACAAGCTACACTTATCGGCCTACCGTATACAAACATGATGACACCATAATTTCAGTTTTTACTGAAATTTTTTTTTTTTTTTTAAAGTAACGTTCTCTTACAAGCTACACTTATCGGCCTACCGTATACAAACATGATGACACCATAATTTCTGTTTTTACTAAAATTTTTTTTTCTCAAATTAACGTTCTTATACAAGCTACTCTTGTCGGCCTACCGTATACAAACATGATGACACCATAATTTCAGTTTTTACTGAAAATTTTTTTTCAAAAGTAACGTTCTCATACAAGCTACACTTATCGGCCTACCGTATACAAACATGATGATACCATAATTTCAGTTTTAACTGAAAATTTTTTTTTTTTTTTAAAGAAACGTTCTCATACAAGCTACACTTATCGGCCTACCGTATACAAACATGATGACACCATAATTTCAGTTTTTATTGAAATTTTTTTTTTTTAAGTAACGTTCTCATACAAGCTACACTTATCGGTCTGCCGTATACAAACATGATGACACCATAATTTCAGTTTTTACTGAAATTTTTTTTTTTTTTAAAGTAACGTTCTCATACAGGCTACTCTTATCGGCCTACCGTATACAAACATGATGACACCATAATTTCTGTTCTTACTAAAATTTTTTTTTTTTTTTTTAAGTAACGTTCTTATACAAGCTACTCTTGTCGGCCTACCGTATACAAACATGATGACACCATCATTTCAGTTTTTATTGAAATTTTTTTTTTAAAGTAACGTTCTCATACAAGCTACTCTTGTCGGCCTACCGTATACAAACATGATGACACCATAATTTCAGTTTTTATTGAAATTTTTTTTTTTTAAAGTAACGTCCTCATACAAGCTACATATATCGGCCTACCGTATACAAACATGATGACACCATAATTTCAGTTTTTACTGAAATTTTTTTTTTTTTTTAAAGTAACGTTCTCATACAAGCTACACTTATCGGCCTACCGTATACAAACGTGATGACACCATAATTTCTGTTTTTACTGAAAATTTATTTTTTCTCAAATTAACGTTCTTATACAGGCTACTCTTATCGCCCTACCGTATACAAACATGATGACACCATAATTTCTGTTTTTACTAAAATTTTTTTTTCTCAAATTAACGTTCTTATACAAACTACTCTTGTCGGCCTACCGTATACAAACATGATGACACCATAATTTCAGTTTTTACTGAAATTTATTTTTTTTAAAGTAACGTTCTCATACTAGCTACACTTATCGGCCTACCGTATACAAACATGATGACACCATAATTTCAGTTTTTACTGAATTTTTTTTTTTTTTTTAAAGTAACATTCTCATACAAGCTACACTTATCGGCCTACCGTGTACAAACATGATGACACCATAATTTCAGTTTTTACTGAATATTTTTTTTTTCTCAAAATTAACGTTCTCATACAGGCTACTCTTATCGGCCTACCGTATACAAACATGATGACACCATAATTTCTGTTTTTACTAAAATTTTTTTTTCTCAAATTAACTTTCTTATACAAGCTACTCTTGTTGGCCTACCGTATACAAACATGATGACACCATAATTTCTGTTTTTACTGAAATTTTTTTTTTTTTAAAGTAACGTTCTCATACAAGCTACACTTATCGGCCTACCGTATACAAACATGATGACACCATAATTTCAGTTTTTACTGAATGTTCTTTTTTTTTTTTTTAAAGTAACGTTCTCATACAAGCTTCTGTTATCGGCCTACCGTATACAAACATGGTGACACCATAATTTCAGTTTTTACTGAATTTTTTTTTTTTTTTTAAAGTAACATTCTCATACAAGCTACACTTATCGGCCTACCGTATACGAAAATGATGACACCATAATTTCTGTTTTTACTGAAATTTTTTTTTTAAAGTAACGTTCTCATACAAGCTACACTTATCGGCCTACCGTAGACAAACATGGTGACACCATAATTTCAGTTTTTACTGAATGTTTTTTTTTTTTTAAAGTAACGTTTTCATACAAGCTACACTTATCGGCCTACCGTATACAAACATGATGACACCATAATTTCAGTTTTTACTAAAATTTTTTTTTTCTCAAATTAACGTTCTCATACAGGCTACTCTTGTCGGCCTACCTTATACAAACATGGTGACACCATAATTTCTGTTTTTATTGAAATTTTTTTTTTTTAAAGTAACGTTCTCATACAAGCTACACTTATCGGCCTACCGTATACAAACATGATGACACCATAATTTCAGTTTTTACTGAAATTTTTTTTTTTTTTTTAAAGTAACGTTCTCATACAAGCTACACTTATCGGCCTACCGTATACAAACATGATGACACCATAATTTCTGTTTTTACTGAATATTTTTTTTTCTCAAATTAACGTTCTCATACAGGCTACTCTTATCGGCCTACCGTATACAAACATGATGACACCATAATTTCTGTTTTTACTAAAATTTTTTTTTCTCAAATTAACGTTCTTATACAAGCTACTCTTGTCGGCCTACCGTATACAAACATGATGACACCATAATTTCTGTTTTTACTGAATGTTTTTTTTTTTTTTAAAGTAACGTTCTCATACAACCTACAATTATCGGCCTACCGTATACAAACATGATGACACCATAATTTCTGTTTTTACTGAAATTTTTTTTTTTTTAAAGTAACGTTCTCATACAAGCTACACTTATGGGCCTACCGTATACAAACATGATGACACCATAATTTCTGTTCTTACTAAAATTTTTTTTCCTCTAATTAACGTTCTTATACAAGCTACTCTTGTCGGCCTACCGTATACAAACATGATGACACCATAATTTCAGTTTTTATTGAAATTTTTTTTTTTTAAAGTAACGTTCTCATACAAGCTACACTTATCGGCCTACCGTATACAAACATGATGACACCATAATTTCAGTTTTTACTGAAATTTTTTTTTTTTTTTTAAAGTAACGTCCTCATACAAGCTACATATATCGGCCTACCGTATACAAACATGATGACACCATAATTTCAGTTTTTACTGAAATTTTTTTTTTTTTTTAAAGTAACGTTCTCATACAAGCTACACTTATCGGCCTACCGTATACAAACATTATGACACCATAATTTCAGTTTTTACTGAATTTTTTTTTTTTTTTTAAAGTAACATTCTCATACAAGCTACACTTATCGGCCTACCGTATACAAACATGATGACACCATAATTTCTGTTTGTACTGAAATTTTTTTTTTTTTAAAGTAACGTTCTCATACAAGCTACACTTATCGGCCTACCGTAGACAAACATGGTGACACCATAATTTCTGTTTTTACTGAAATTTTTTTTTTTTTTAAAGTAACGTTCTCATACTGGCTACTCTAAACGGCCTACCGTATACAAACATGATGACACCATAATTTCTGTTCTTACTAAAATTTTTGTTTTCTCTAATTAACGTTCTTATACAAGCTACTCTTGTCGGCCTACCGTAGACAAACATGATGACACCATAATTTCAGTTTTATTGAAATTTTTTTTTTTTTTTAAAGTAACGTTCTCATACAACCTACACTTATCGGCCTACCGTATACAAACATGATGACACCATAATTTCAGTTTTTACTGAAATTTTTTTTTTTTTTTAAAGTAACGTTCTCATACAAGCTACACTTATCGGCCTACCGTATACAAACATTATGACACCATAATTTCAGTTTTTACTGAATTTTTTTTTTTTTTTTAAAGTAACATTCTCATACAAGCTACACTTATCGGCCTACCGTATACAAACATGATGACACCATAATTTCTGTTTGTACTGAAATTTTTTTTTTTTTAAAGTAACGTTCTCATACAAGCTACACTTATCGGCCTACCGTAGACAAACATGGTGACACCATAATTTCTGTTTTTACTGAAATTTTTTTTTTTTTTAAAGTAACGTTCTCATACAGGCTACTCTAAACGGCCTACCGTATACAAACATGATGACACCATAATTTCTGTTCTTACTAAAATTTTTGTTTTCTCTAATTAACGTTCTTATACAAGCTACTCTTGTCGGCCTACCGTAGACAAACATGATGACACCATAATTTCAGTTTTATTGAAATTTTTTTTTTTTTTTAAAGTAACGTTCTCATACAACCTACACTTATCGGCCTACCGTATACAAACATGATGACACCATAATTTCTGTTTTTACTGAAATTTTTTTTTTTTTAAAGTAACGTTCCCATACAAGCTACACTTATCGGCCTACCGTATACAAACATGATGACACCATAATTTCAGTTTTTACTGAAATTTTTTTTTTTTTTAAAGTAACGTTCTCATACAGGCTACTCTAAACGGCCTACCGTATACAAACATGATGACACCATAATTTCTGTTCTTACTAAAATTTTTGTTTTCTCTAATTAACGTTCTTATACAAGCTACTCTTGTCGGCCTACCGTATACAAACATGATGACACCATAATTTCAGTTTTTACTGAATGTTTTTTTTTTTTAAAGTAACGTTCTCATACAACCTACACTTATCGGCCTACCGTATACAAACATGATGACACCATAATTTCTGTTTTTACTGAAATTTTTTTTTTTTTCAAAGTAACGTTCTCATACAGGCTACTCTAAACGGCCTACCGTATACAAACATGATGACACCATAATTTCTGTTCTTACTAAAATTTTTGTTTTCTCTAATTAACGTTCTTATACAAGCTACTCTTGTCGGCCTACCGTAGACAAACATGATGACACCATAATTTCAGTTTTATTGAAATTTTTTTTTTTTTTTAAAGTAACGTTCTCATACAACCTACACTTATCGGCCTACCGTATACAAACATGATGACACCATAATTTCTGTTTGTACTGAAATTTTTTTTTTTTTAAAGTAACGTTCTCATACAAGCTACACTTATCGGCCTACCGTAGACAAACATGGTGACACCATAATTTCAGTTTTTACTGAATGTTTTTTTTTTTTAAAAGTAACGTTCTCATACAACCTACACTTATCGGCCTACCGTATACAAACATGATGACACCATAATTTCAGTTTTTACTGAATGTTTTTTTTTTTTTAAAGTAACGTTCTCATACAACCTACACTTATCGGCCTACCGTACACAAACATGGTGACACCATAATTTAAGTTTTTACTGAAAATTTTTTTTTTTAAAGTAACGTTTTCATACAAGCTAGACTTATCGGCCTACCGTATACAAACATGATGACACGATAATTTCAGTTTTTACTGAAATTTTTTTTTTTTTTTAAAGTAACGTTCTCATACAAGCTACTCTTATCGGACTACCGTATACAAACATGATGACACCATAATTTCAGTTTTTACTGAAATTTTTTTTTTTTTTAAAGTAACGTTCTCATACAAGCTACTCTTATCGGCCTACCGTATACAAAAATGATGACACCATAATTTCAGTTTTTACTGAATATTTTTTTTTTCTCAAAATTAACGTTCTCATACAGGGTACTCTTATCGGCCTACCGTATACAAACATGATGACACCATAATTTCTGTTCTTACTAAAATTTTTTTTTTCTCAAATTAACGTTCTTATACAAGCTACTCTTGTCGGCCTACCTTATACAAACATGGTGACACCATAATTTCGGTTTTTATTGAAATTTTTTTTTTTTTTAGTAACGTTCTCATACAAGCTACACTTATCGGCCTACCGTATACAAACATGATGACACCATAATTTCTGTTTTTACTGAAAATTTATTTTTTCTCAAATTAACGTTCTCATACAGGCTACTCTTATCGGCCTACCGTATAGAAACATGATGACACCATAATTTCAGTTTTACTGAATGTTTTTTTTTTTTTTAAAGTAACGTTCTCATACAACCTACACTTATCGGCCTACCGTATACAAACATGGTGACACGATAATTTCAGTTTTTACTGAAATTTTTTTTTTTTTTTAAAGTAACGTTTTCATACAAGCTACACTTATCGGCCTACCGTATACAAACATGATGACACCATAATTTCAGTTTTTACTAAAATTTTTTTTTTCTCAAATTAACGTTCTTATACAAGCTACTCTTGTCGGCCTACCTTATACAAACATGGTGACACCATAATTTCAGTTTTTATTGAAATTTTTTTTTTTTAAAGTAACGTTCTCATACAAGCTACACTTATCGGCCTACCGTATACAAACATGATGACACCATAATTTAAGTTTTTACTGAAAATTTTTTTTTTTAAAGTAACGTTCTCATACAAGCTACACTTATCGGCCTACCGTATACAAACATGTTGACACCATAATTTCTGTTTTTACTGAATGTTTTTTTTTTTTTTAAAGTAACGTTCTCATACAACCTACAATTATCGGCCTACCGTATACAAACATGATGACATCATAATTTCTGTTTTTACTGAAATTTTTTTTTTTTTAAAGTAACGTTCTCATACAAGCTACACTTATCGGCCTACCGTATACAAACATGATGACACCATAATTTCTGTTCTTACTAAAATTTTTTTTCCTCTAATTAACGTTCTTATACAAGCTACTCTTGTCGGCCTACCGTATACAAACATGATGACACCATAATTTCAGTTTTTATTGAAATTTTTTTTTTTTAAAGTAACGTTCTCATACAAGCTACACTTATCGGCCTACCGTATACAAACATGATGACACCATAATTTCAGTTTTTACTGAAATTTATTTTTTTTAAAGTAACGTTCTCATACAAGCTACACTTATCGGCCTACCGTATACAAACATGATGACACCATAATTTCTGTTTTTACTGTAAATTTATTTTTTCTCAAATTAACGTTCTCATACAGGCTACTCTTATCGGCCTACCGTATACAAACATGATGACACCATAATTTCTGTTTTTACTAAAATTTTTTTTTCTCAAATTAACGTTCTTATACAAGCTACTCTTGTCGGCCTACCGTATACAAACATGATGACACCATAATTTCGTTTTTTACTGAGAATTTTTTTTTTAAAGTAATGTTCTCATACAAGCTATACATATCGGCCTACCGTATACAAACATGATGACACCATAATTTCAGTTTTTACTGAATTTTTTTTTTTTTTTTTAAAGTAACATTCTCATACAAGCTACACTTATCGGCCTACCGTATACGAAAATGATGACACCATAATTTCTGTTTTTACTGAAATTTTTTTTTTAAAGTAACGTTCTCATACAAGCTACACTTATCGGCCTACCGTATACAAACATGATGACACCATAATTTCAGTTTTTATTGAAATTTTTTTTTTTTTTTGTAAAGTAACGTTCTCATACAAGCTACACTTATCGGCCTACCGTATACAAAAATGATGACACCATAATTTCTGTTTTTACTGAAATTTTTTTTTTTTAAAGTAACGTTCTCATACAAGCTACACTTATCGGCCTACCGTATACAAACATGATGACACCATAATTTCAGTTTTTACCAAAAAAATTTTTTTTCTTTCAAATTAACGTTCTCATACAAGCTACTCTTATCGGCCTACCGTATACAAAAATGATGACACCATAATTTCAATTTTTACTGAAATTTTTTTTTTTTTTAAAGTAACGTTCTCATACAAGCTACACTTATCGGCCTACCGTATACAAACATGGTGACACTATAATTTCTGTTTTTACTGTAAATTTATTTTTTCTCAAATTAACGTTCTCATACAGGCTACTCTTATCGGCCTACCGTATACAAAAATGATGACACCATAATTTCAGTTTTTACTGAAATTTTTTTTTTTTTTTAAAGTAACGTTCTTATACAAGCTACTCTTGTCGGCCTACCGTATACAAACATGATGACACCATAATTTCAGTTTTTATTGAAATTGTTTTTTTTAAAGTAACGTTCTCATACAAGCTACACTTATCGGCCTACCGTATACAAACATGATGACACCATAATTTCAGTTTTTACTGAAATTTTTTTTTTTTTTTTAAAGTAACGTTCTCTTACAAGCTACACTTATCGGCCTACCGTATACAAACATGATGACACCATAATTTCTGTTTTTACTAAAATTTTTTTTTCTCAAATTAACGTTCTTATACAAGCTACTCTTGTCGGCCTACCGTATACAAACATGATGACACCATAATTTCAGTTTTTACTGAAAATTTTTTTTCAAAAGTAACGTTCTCATACAAGCTACACTTATCGGCCTACCGTATACAAACATGATGATACCATAATTTCAGTTTTAACTGAAAATTTTTTTTTTTTTTTAAAGAAACGTTCTCATACAAGCTACACTTATCGGCCTACCGTATACAAACATGATGACACCATAATTTCAGTTTTTATTGAAATTTTTTTTTTTTAAGTAACGTTCTCATACAAGCTACACTTATCGGTCTGCCGTATACAAACATGATGACACCATAATTTCAGTTTTTACTGAAATTTTTTTTTTTTTTAAAGTAACGTTCTCATACAGGCTACTCTTATCGGCCTACCGTATACAAACATGATGACACCATAATTTCTGTTCTTACTAAAATTTTTTTTTTTTTTTTTAAGTAACGTTCTTATACAAGCTACTCTTGTCGGCCTACCGTATACAAACATGATGACACCATCATTTCAGTTTTTATTGAAATTTTTTTTTTAAAGTAACGTTCTCATACAAGCTACTCTTGTCGGCCTACCGTATACAAACATGATGACACCATAATTTCAGTTTTTATTGAAATTTTTTTTTTTTAAAGTAACGTCCTCATACAAGCTACATATATCGGCCTACCGTATACAAACATGATGACACCATAATTTCAGTTTTTACTGAAATTTATTTTTTTTAAAGTAACGTTCTCATACAAGCTACACTTATCGGCCTACCGTATACAAACATGATGACACCATAATTTCTGTTTTTACTGTAAATTTATTTTTTCTCAAATTAACGTTCTTATACAGGCTACTCTTATCGCCCTACCGTATACAAACATGATGACACCATAATTTCTGTTTTTACTAAAATTTTTTTTTCTCAAATTAACGTTCTTATACAAACTACTCTTGTCGGCCTACCGTATACAAACATGATGACACCATAATTTCAGTTTTTACTGAAATTTATTTTTTTTAAAGTAACGTTCTCATACTAGCTACACTTATCGGCCTACCGTATACAAACATGATGACACCATAATTTCAGTTTTTACTGAATTTTTTTTTTTTTTTTAAAGTAACATTCTCATACAAGCTACACTTATCGGCCTACCGTATACAAACATGATGACACCATAATTTCAGTTTTTACTGAATATTTTTTTTTTCTCAAAATTAACGTTCTCATACAGGCTACTCTTATCGGCCTACCGTATACAAACATGATGACACCATAATTTCTGTTTTTACTAAAATTTTTTTTTCTCAAATTAACTTTCTTATACAAGCTACTCTTGTTGGCCTACCGTATACAAACATGATGACACCATAATTTCTGTTTTTACTGAAATTTTTTTTTTTTTAAAGTAACGTTCTCATACAAGCTTCTGTTATCGGCCTACCGTATACAAACATGGTGACACCATAATTTCAGTTTTTACTGAATTTTTTTTTTTTTTTTAAAGTAACATTCTCATACAAGCTACACTTATCGGCCTACCGTATACGAAAATGATGACACCATAATTTCTGTTTTTACTGAAATTTATTTTTTAAAGTAACGTTCTCATACAAGCTACACTTATCGGCCTACCGTATACAAACATGTTGACACCATAATTTCTGTTTTTACTGAATGTTTTTTTTTTTTTTAAAGTAACGTTCTCATACAACCTACAATTATCGGCCTACCGTATACAAACATGATGACACCATAATTTCTGTTTTTACTGAAATTTTTTTTTTTTTAAAGTAACGTTCTCATACAAGCTACACTTATCGGCCTACCGTATACAAACATGATGACACCATAATTTCTGTTCTTACTAAAATTTTTTTTCCTCTAATTAACGTTCTTATACAAGCTACTCTTGTCGGCCTACCGTATACAAACATGATGACACCATAATTTCAGTTTTTATTGAAATTTTTTTTTTTTAAAGTAACGTTCTCATACAAGCTACACTTATCGGCCTACCGTATACAAACATGATGACACCATAATTTCAGTTTTTACTGAAATTTTTTTTTTTTTTTTAAAGTAACGTTCTCATACAAGCTACACTTATCGGCCTACCGTATACAAACATGATGACACCATAATTTCAGTATTTACTGAATTTTTTTTTTTTTTTTAAAGTAACATTCTCATACAAGCTACACTTATCGGCCTACCGTATACGAAAATGATGACACCATAATTTCTGTTTTTACTGAAATTTTTTTTTTAAAGTAACGTTCTCATACAAGCTACACTTATCGGCCTACCGTATACAAACATGATGACACCATAATTTCAGTTTTTATTGAAATTTTTTTTTTTTTTTGTAAAGTAACGTTCTCATACAAGCTACACTTATCGGCCTACCGTATACAAAAATGATGACACCATAATTTCTGTTTTTACTGAAATTTTTTTTTTTTAAAGTAACGTTCTCATACAAGCTACACTTATCGGCCTACCGTATACAAACATGATGACACCATAATTTCAGTTTTTACCAAAAAAATTTTTTTTCTTTCAAATTAACGTTCTCATACAAGCTACTCTTATCGGCCTACCGTATACAAAAATGATGACACCATAATTTCAATTTTTACTGAAATTTTTTTTTTTTTTAAAGTAACGTTCTCATACAAGCTACACTTATCGGCCTACCGTATACAAACATGGTGACACTATAATTTCTGTTTTTACTGTAAAAATATTTTTTCTCAAATTAACGTTCTCATACAGGCTACTCTTATCGGCCTACCGTATACAAAAATGATGACACCATAATTTCAGTTTTTACTGAAATTTTTTTTTTTTTTTAAAGTAACGTTCTTATACAAGCTACTCTTGTCGGCCTACCGTATACAAACATGATGACACCATAATTTCAGTTTTTATTGAAATTGTTTTTTTTAAAGTAACGTTCTCATACAAGCTACACTTATCGGCCTACCGTATACAAACATGATGACACCATAATTTCAGTTTTTACTGAAATTTTTTTTTTTTTTTTAAAGTAACGTTCTCTTACAAACTACACTTATCGGCCTACCGTATACAAACATGATGACACCATAATTTCTGTTTTTACTAAAATTTTTTTTTCTCAAATTAACGTTCTTATACAAGCTACTCTTGTCGGCCTACCGTATACAAACATGATGACACCATAATTTCAGTTTTTACTGAAAATTTTTTTTCAAAAGTAACGTTCTCATACAAGCTACACTTATCGGCCTACCGTATACAAACATGATGATACCATAATTTCAGTTTTAACTGAAAATTTTTTTTTTTTTTTTAAAGAAACGTTCTCATACAAGCTACACTTATCGGCCTACCGTATACAAACATGATGACACCATAATTTCAGTTTTTATTGAAATTTTTTTTTTTTAAGTAACGTTCTCATACAAGCTACACTTATCGGTCTGCCGTATACAAACATGATGACACCATAATTTCAGTTTCTACTGAAATTTTTTTTTTTTTTAAAGTAACGTTCTCATACAGGCTACTCTTATCGGCCTACCGTATACAAACATGATGACACCATAATTTCTGTTCTTACTAAAATTTTTTTTTTTTTTTTTAAGTAACGTTCTTATACAAGCTACTCTTGTCGGCCTACCGTATACAAACATGATGACACCATAATTTCAGTTTTTATTGAAATTTTTTTTTTTTAAAGTAACGTCCTCATACAAGCTACATATATCGGCCTACCGTATACAAACATGATGACACCATAATTTCAGTTTTTACTGAAATTTTTTTTTTTTTTTAAAGTAACGTTCTCATACAAGCTACACTTATCGGCCTACCGTATACAAACGTGATGACACCATAATTTCTGTTTTTACTGAAAATTTATTTTTTCTCAAATTAACGTTCTTATACAGGCTACTCTTATCGCCCTACCGTATACAAACATGATGACACCATAATTTCTGTTTTTACTAAAATTTTTTTTTCTCAAATTAACGTTCTTATACAAACTACTCTTGTCGGCCTACCGTATACAAACATGATGACACCATAATTTCAGTTTTTACTGAAATTTATTTTTTGTAAAGTAACGTTCTCATACTTGCTACACTTATCAGCCTACCGTATACAAACATGATGACACCATAATTTCAGTTTTTACTGAATTTTTTTTTTTTTTTTAAAGTAACATTCTCATACAAGCTACACTTATCGGCCTACCGTATACAAACATGATGACACCATAATTTCAGTTTTTACTGAATATTTTTTTTTTCTCAAAATTAACGTTCTCATACAGGCTACTCTTATCGGCCTACCGTATACAAACATGATGACACCATAATTTCTGTTTTTACTAAAATTTTTTTTTCTCAAATTAACTTTCTTATACAAGCTACTCTTGTTGGCCTACCGTATACAAACATGATGACACCATAATTTCTGTTTTTACTGAAATTTTTTTTTTTTTAAAGTAACGTTCTCATACAAGCTACACTTATCGGCCTACCGTATACAAACATGATGACACCATAATTTCAGTTTTTACTGAATGTTCTTTTTTTTTTTTTTAAAGTAACGTTCTCATACAAGCTTCTGTTATCGGCCTACCGTATACAAACATGGTGACACCATAATTTCAGTTTTTACTGAATTTTTTTTTTTTTTTTAAAGTAACATTCTCATACAAGCTACACTTATCGGTCTACCGTATACAAACATGATGACACCATAATTTCAGTTTTTACTGAAATTTTTTTTTTTTTTTTAAAGTAACGTTCTCATACAAGCTACACTTATCGGCCTACCGTATACAAACATGATGACACCATAGTTTAAGTTTTTACTGATAATTTTTTTTTTTTAAAAGTATCGTTCTCATACAAGCTACACTTATCGCCCTACCGTATACAAACATGATGACACCATAATTTCAGTTTTTACTGCATTTTTTTTTTTTTCTCAAATTAACGTTCTCATACTACCTACTCTTATCGGCCTACCGTATACAAACATGATGACACCATAATTTCAGTTTTTACTGAATGTTTTTTTTTTTTTTAAAGTAACGTTCTCATACAAGCTACACTTATCGGCCTTCCGTATACAAAAATGATTACACCATAATTTCTGTTTTTACTGCAATTTTTTTTTTTTTAAAGTAACGTTCTCATACAAACTACACTTATCCGCCTACCGTATACAAACATGATGACACCATAATTTCAGTTTTTACTGAAATTCTTTTTTTTTTTTTAAAGTAACGTTCTCATACAAGCTACTCTTATCGGCCTACCGTATACAAACATGATGACACCATAATTTCAGTTTTTACTGAATGTTTTTTTTTTTTTTTTAAAGTAACGTTCTCATACAAGCTTCTCTTATCGGCCTACCGTATACAAACATGATGACACCATAATTTCAGTTTTTACTGAAAATTTTTTTTTTTAAAGTAACGTTCTCATACAAGCTACTCTTGTCGGCCTACCTTATACAAACATGGTGACACCATAATTTCAGTTTTTATTGAAATTTTTTTTTTTTAAAGTAACGTTCTCATACAAGCTACACTTATCGGCCTACCGTATACAAACATGATGACACCATAATTTACGTTTTTACTGAAATTTTTTTTTTTTTTTTAAAGTAACGTTCTCATACAAGCTACACTTATCGGCCTACCGTATACAAACATGATGACACCATAATTTCTGTTTCTACTGAAAATTTATTTTTTCTCAAATTAACGTTCTTATACAGGCTACACTTATCAGCCTACCGTATACAAACATGATGAGACCATAGTTTCTTTTTTTACTGAAATTTTTTTTTTTTTAAAGTAACGTTCTCATACAAGCTACACTTATCGGCCTACCGTATACAAACATGATGAAACGATAATTTCAGTTTTTACTGAAATTTTTTTTTTTTTTTTTAAAGTAACGTTCTCATACAAGCTACACTTATCGGCCTACCGTATACAAACATGATGACACCATAATTTCTGTTTTTACTGTAAATTTATTTTTTCTCAAATTAACGTTCTTATACAAGCTACTCTTGTCGGCCTACCGTATACAAACATGATGACACCATAATTTCAGTTTTTATTGAAAATTTTTTTTTTTAAAGTAACGTTCTCATACAAGCTACATTTATCGGCCTACCGTATACAAACATGATGACCCCATAATTTCAGTTTTTACTGAAATTTTTTTTTTTTTTTAAAGTAACATTCTCATACAAGCTACACTTATGGGCCTACTGTATACAAAAATGATGACACCATAATTTAAGTTTTTACTGAATTTTTTTTTTTTTTTTTAAGTAACGTTCTCATACAAGCTACACTTATCGGCCTATCGTATACAAACATGATGACACCATAATTTCTGTTTTTACTGAAAATTTTTTTTTTAAAGTAACGTTCTCATACAAGCTACACTTATCGGCCTACCGTATACAAACATGATGACACCATAATTTCAGTTTTTACTGAATTTTTTTTTTTTTTTTAAAGTAACATTCTCATACAAGCTACACTTATCGGCCTACCGTATACAAAAATGATGACACCATAATTTCTGTTTTTACTGAAATTTTTTTTTTTAAAGTAACGTTCTCATACAAGCTACACTTATCGGCCTACCGTATACAAACATGATGACACCATAATTTCAGTTTTTAGTAAATTTGTTTTTTTTTTGTAAAGTAACGTTCTCATACAAGCTACTCTTATCGGCCTACCGTATACAAACATGATGAAACCATAATTTCAGTTTTTACCAAAAACATTTTTTTTCTCTCAAATTAACGTTCTCATACAAGCTACTCTTATCGGCCTACCGTATACAAAAATGATGACACCATAATTTCAGTTTTTACTGAAATTTTTTTTTTTTTTTTAAAGTAACGTTCTCATACAAGCTACACTTATCGGCCTACCGTATACAAACATGATGACACCATAATTTCTGTTTTTACTGTAAATTTATTTTTTCTCAAATTAACGTTCTCATACAGGTTACTCTTATCGGCCTACCGTATACAAAAATGATGACACCATAATTTCAGTTTTTACTGAAATTTTTTTTTTTTTTTTAAAGTAACGTTCTTATACAAGCTACTCTTGTCGGCCTACCGTATACAAACATGATGACACCATAATTTCAGTTTTTATTGAAATTTTTTTTTTAAAGTAACGTTCTCATACAAGCTACACTTATCGGCCTACCGTATACAAACATGATGACACCATAATTTCAGTTTTTACTGAAATTTTTTTTTTTTTTAAAGTAACGTTCTCATACAAGCTACACTTATCGGCCTACCGTATACAAACATGATGACACCATAATTTCTGTTTTTACTGTAAATTTATTTTTTCTCAAATTAACGTTCTCATACAGGCCACTCTTATCGGGCTACCGTATACAATCATGATGACACCATAATTTCTGTTTTTACTAAAATTTTTTTTTCTCAATTAACGTTCTCATACAACCTACTCTTGTCGGCCTACCGTATACAAACATGATGACACCATAATTTCAGTTTTTACTGAAAATTTTTTTTCAAAGGTAACGTTCTCATACAAGCTACACTTATCGGCCTACCGTATACAAACATGATGACACCATAATTTCAGTTTTTACTGAAATTTTTTTTTTTTTTTTAAAGTAACGTTCTCATACAAGCTACACTTATCGGCCTACCGTATACAAACATGATGACACCATAATTTCTGTTTTTACTGTAAATTTATTTTTTCTCAAATTAACGTTCTCATACAGGCTACTCTTATCGGGCTACCGTATACAAACATGATGACACCATAATTTCTGTTTTTACTAAAATTTTTTCTTCTCAAATTAACGTTCTCATACAACCTACTCTTGTCGGCCTACCGTATACAAACATGATGACACCATAATTTCAGTTTTTATTGAAATTTTTTTTTTAAAGTAACGTTCTCATACAAGCTACACTTATCGGCCTACCGTATACAAACATGATGACACCATAATTTCAGTTTTTACTGAAATTTTTTTTTTTTTTTTAAAGTAACGTTCTCAAACAAGCTACACTTATCGGCCTACCGTATACAAACATGATGACACCATAATTTCTGTTTTTACTGTAAATTTATTTTTTCTCAAATTAACGTTGTCATACAGGCTACACTTATCGGCCTACCGTATACAAACATGATGATACCATAATTTCAGTTTTTACTGAAATTTTTTTTTTTTTAAAGTAACGTTCTCATACAAGCTACACTTATCGGCCTACCGTATACAAACATGATGACACCATAATTTCAGTTTTTATTGAAATTTTTTTTTTTTAAAGTAACGTTCTCATACAAGCTACACTTATCGGCCTACCGTATACAAACATGATGACACCATAATTTCAGTTTTTACTGAATTTTTTTTTTTTTTTTTAAAGTAACATTCTCATACAAGCTACACCTATCGGCCTACCGTATACAAACATGATGACACCATAATTTCTGTTTTTACTGTAAATTTAATTTTTCTCAAATTAGCGTTCTTATACAGGCTACTCTTATCGGCCTACCGTATACAAACATGATGACACCACTATTTCTGTTTTTACTAAAATTTTTTTTTCTCACAATCACGTTCTTGTACAGGCTACTCTTGTCGGCCTACCGTATACAAACATGATGACACCATAATTTCAGTTTTTACTGAAAATTTTTTTTCAAAAGTAACGTTCTCATACAAGCTACACTTATCGGCCTACCGTATACAAACATGATGACACCATAATTTCAGTTTTTACTAAAATTTTTTTTTTTTTTTTAAAGTAACGTTCTCATACAACCTACTCTTGTCGGCCTACCGTATACAAACGTGATGACACCATAATTTCTGTTTTTACTGAAAATTTATTTTTTCTCAAATTAACGTTCTTATACAGGCTACTCTTATCGCCCTACCGTATACAAACATGATGACACCATAATTTCTGTTTTTACTAAAATTTTTTTTTCTCAAATTAACGTTCTTATACAAGCTACTCTTGTCGGCCTACCGTATACAAACATGATGACACCATAATTTCAGTTTTTACTGAAATTTATTTTTTTTAAAGTAACGTTCTCATACTAGCTACACTTATCGGCCTACCGTATACAAACATGATGACACCATAATTTCAGTTTTTACTGAAAATTTTTTTTTTTAAAGTAACGTTCTCATACAAGCTACACTTATCGGCCTACCGTATACAAACATGATGACACCATAATTTCTGTTTTTACTGAAATTTTTTTTTTTTTAAGTAACGTTCTCATACAAGCTACACTTATCGGCCTACCGTATACAAACATGATGACACCATAATTTCAGTTTTTACTGAAATTTTTTTTTTTTTTTTAAAGTAACGTTCTCATACAAGCTACACTTATCGGCCTACCGTATACAAACATGATGACACCATAATTTAAGTTTTTACTGATAATTTTTTTTTTTTAAAAGTATCGTTCTCATACAAGCTACACTTATCGGCCTACCGTATACAAAGATGATGACACCATAATTTCAGTTTTTACTGCATTTTTTTTTTTCTCAAATTAACGTTCTCATACTAACTACTCTTATCGGCCTACCGTATACAAACATGATGACACCATAATTTCAGTTTTTACTGAATGTTTTTTTTTTTTTTAAAGTAACGTTCTCATACAAGCTGCTCTTATCGGCCTTCCGTATACAAAAATGATTACACCATAATTTCTGTTTTTACTGAAATTTTTTTTTTTTTAAAGTAACGTTCTCATACAAACTACACTTATCCGCCTACCGTATACAAACATGATGACACCATAATTTCAGTTTTTACTGAAATTCTTTTTTTTTTTTTAAAGTAACGTTCTCATACAAGCTACTCTTATCGGCCTACCGTATACAAACATGATGACACCATAATTTCAGTTTTTACTGAAATTTTTTTTTTTTTTAAAGTAACGTTCTCATACAAGCTACTCTTGTCGGCCTACCTTATACAAACATGGTGACACCATAATTTCAGTTTTTATTGAAATTTTTTTTTTTTAAAGTAACGTTCTCATACAAGCTACACTTATCGGCCTACCGTATACAAACATGATGACACCATAATTTCAGTTTTTACTGAAATTTTTTTTTTTTTTTTAAAGTAACGTTCTCATACAAGCTACACTTATCGGCCTACCGTATACAAACATGATGACACCATAATTTCTGTTTCTACTGAAAATTTATTTTTTCTCAAATTAACGTTCTTATACAGGCTACACTTATCAGCCTACCGTATACAAACATGATGAGACCATAGTTTCAGTTTTTACTGAAATTTTTTTTTTTAAAGTAACGTTCTCATACAACCTACACTTATCGGCCTACCGTATACAAACATGATGACACCATAATTTCTTTTTTTACTGAAATTTTTTTTTTTTTAAAGTAACGTTCTCATACAAGCTACACTTATCGGCCTACCGTATACAAACATGATGACACGATAATTTCAGTTTTTACTGAAATTTTTTTTTTTTTTTTTAAAGTAACGTTCTCATACAAGCTACACTTATCGGCCTACCGTATACAAACATGATGACACCATAATTTCTGTTTTTACTGTAAATTTATTTTTTCTCAAATTAACGTTCTTATACAAGCTACTCTTGTCGGCCTACCGTATACAAACATGATGACACCATAATTTCAGTTTTTATTGAAAATTTTTTTTTTAAAGTAACGTTCTCATACAAGCTACATTTATCGGCCTACCGTATACAAACATGATGACCCCATAATTTCAGTTTTTACTGAATTTTTTTTTTTTTTTTTAAGTAACGTTCTCATACAAGCTACACTTATCGGCCTATCGTATACAAACATGATGACACCATAATTTCTGTTTTTACTGAAAATTTTTTTTTTAAAGTAACGTTCTCATACAAGCTACACTTATCGGCCTACCGTATACAAACATGATGACACCATAATTTCAGTTTTTACTGAATTTTTTTTTTTTTTTAAAGTAACATTCTCATACAAGCTACACTTATCGGCCTACCGTATACAAAAATGATGACACCATAATTTCTGTTTTTACTGAAATTTTTTTTTTTTAAAGTAACGTTCTCATACAAGCTACACTTATCGGCCTACCGTATACAAACATGATGACACCATAATTTCAGTTTTTACTAAATTTGTTTTTTTTTTGTAAAGTAACGTTCTCATACAAGCTACTCTTATCGGCCCACCGTATACAAACATGATGACACCATAATTTCAGTTTTTACCAAAAAAATTTTTTTTCTCTCAAATTAACGTTCTCATACAAGCTACTCTTATCGGCCTACCGTATACAAAAATGATGACACCATAATTTCAGTTTTTACTGAAATTTTTTTTTTTTTTTTAAAGTAGCGTTCTCATACAAGCTACACTTATCGGCCTACCGTATACAAACATGATGACACCATAATTTCTGTTTTTACTGTAAATTTATTTTTTCTCAAATTAACGTTCTCATACAGGTTACTCTTATCGGCCTACCGTATACAAAAATGATGACACCATAATTTCAGTTTTTACTGAAATTTTTTTTTTTTTTTTAAAGTAACGTTCTTATACAAGCTACTCTTGACGGCCTACCGTATACAAACATGATAACACCATAATTTCAGTTTTTATTGAAATTTTTTTTTTTTTTTAAAGTAACATTCTCATACAAGCTACACTTATGGGCCTACTGTATACAAAAATGATGACACCATAATTTCAGTTTTTACTGAATTTTTTTTTTTTTTTTTAAGTAACGTTCTCATACAAGCTACACTTATCGGCCTATCGTATACAAACATGATGACACCATAATTTCTGTTTTTACTGAAAATTTTTTTTTTAAAGTAACATTCTCATACAAGCTACACTTATCGGCCTACCGTATACAAACATGATGACACCATAATTTCAGTTTTTACTGAATTTTTTTTTTTTTTTTAAAGTAACATTCTCATACAAGCTACACTTATCGGCCTACCGTATACAAAAATGATGACACCATAATTTCTGTTTTTACTGAAATTTTTTTTTTTTAAAGTAACGTTCTCATACAAGCTACACTTATCGGCCTACCGTATACAAACATGATGACACCATAATTTCAGTTTTTACTAAATTTGTTTTTTTTTTGTAAAGTAAAGTTCTCATACAAGCTACTCTTATCGGCCTACCGTATACAAACATGATGACACCATAATTTCAGTTTTTACCAAAAAATTTTTTTTTCTCTCAAATTAACGTTCTCATACAAGCTACTCTTATCGGCCTACCGTATACAAAAATGATGACACCATAATTTCAGTTTTTACTGAAATTTTTTTTTTTTTTTTAAAGTAACGTTCTCATACAAGCTACACTTATCGGCCTACCGTATACAAACATGATGACACCATAATTTCTGTTTTTACTGTAAATTTATTTTTTCTCAAATTAACGTTCTCATACAGGTTACTCTTATCGGCCTACCGTATACAAAAATGATGACACCATAATTTCAGTTTTTACTGAAATTTTTTTTTTTTTTTTAAAGTAACGTTCTTATACAAACTACTCTTGTCGGCCTACCGTATACAAACATGATGACACCATAATTTCAGTTTTTACCAAAAAAATTTTTTTTCTCTCAAATCAACGTTCTCATACAAGCTACTCTTATCGGCCTACCGTATACAAAAATGATGACACCATAATTTCAGTTTTTACTGAAATTTTTTTTTTTTTTTTAAAGTAACGTTCTCATACAAGCTACACTTATCGGCCTACCGTATACAAACATGATGACACCATAATTTCTGTTTTTACTGTAAATTTATTTTTTCTCAAATTAACGTTCTCATACAGGCCACTCTTATCGGGCTACCGTATACAATCATGATGACACCATAATTTCTGTTTTTACTAAAATTTTTTTTTCTCAATTAACGTTCTCATACAACCTACTCTTGTCGGCCTACCGTATACAAACATGATGACACCATAATTTCAATTTTTACTGAAAATTTTTTTTCAAAAGTAACGTTCTCATACAAGCTACACTTATCGGCCTACCGTATACAAACATGATGACACCATAATTTCTGTTTTTACTGTAAATTTATTTTTTCTCAAATTAACGTTCTCATACAGGCCACTCTTATCGGGCTACCGTATACAATCATGATGACACCACAATTTCAGTTTTTACTGAAATTTTTTTTTTTTTTTTAAAGTAACGTTCTCATACAAGCTACACTTATCGGCCTACCGTATACAAACATGATGACACCATAATTTCTGTTTTTACTGTAAATTTATTTTTTCTCAAATTAACGTTCTCATACAGGCTACACTTATCGGCCTACCGTATACAAACATGATGACACCATAATTTCTGTTTTTACTGTAAATTTATTTTTTCTCAAATTAACGTTCTCATACAGGCTACTCTTATCGGGCTACCGTATACAAACATGATGACACCATAATTTCTGTTTTTGCCAAAATTTTTTCTTCTCAAATTAACGTTCTCATACAACCTACTCTTGTCGGCCTACCGTATACAAACATGATGACACCATAATTTCAGTTTTTATTGAAATTTTTTTTTTTTTTTTTTAAAGTAACATTCTCATACAAGCTACACTTATCGGCCTACCGTATACAAACATGATGACACCATAATTTCTGTTTTTACTGTAAATTTATTTTTTCTCAAATTAGCGTTCTCATACAGGCTACTCTTATCGGCCTACCGTATACAAACATGATGACACCACTATTTCTGTTTTTACTAAAATTTTTTTTTCTCACAATCACGTTCTTGTACAAGCTACTCTTGTCGACCTACCGTATACAAACATGATGACACCATAATTTCTGTTTTTACTAAAATTTTTTTTTCTCAAATTAACGTTCTCATACAACCTACTCTTGTCGGCCTACCGTATACAAACATGATGACACCATAATTTCAGTTTTTACTGAAAATTTTTTTTCAAAAGTAACGTTCTCATACAAGCTACACTTATCGGCTTACCGTATACAAACATGATGACACCATAATTTCAGTTTTTACTAAAATTTTTTTTTTTTTTTTTAAAGTAACGTTCTCATACAACCTACTCTTGTCGGCCTACCGTATACAAACATGATGACACCATAATTTCTGTTTTTACTGAAATTTTTTTTTTTTTAAAGTAACGTTCTCATACAAGCTACACTTATCGGCCTACCGTATACAAACATGATGACACCATAATTTCTGTTTTTACTGTAAATTTATTTTTTCTCAAATTAACGTTCTCATACAGGCTACTCTTATCGGCCTACCGTATACAAACATGATGACACCACTATTTCTGTATTTACTAAAATTTTTTTTTCTCACATTAACGTTCTTGTACAAGCTACTCTTGTCGGTCTACCGTATACAAACATGATGACACCATAATTTCTGTTTTTACTAAAATTTTTTTTTCTCAAATTAACGTTCTCATACAACCTACTCTTGTCGGCCTACCGTATACAAACATGATGACACCATAATTTCAGTTTTTACTGAAAATTTTTTTTCAAAAGTAACGTTCTCATACAAGCTACACTTATCGGCCTACCGTATACAAACATGATGACACCATAATTTCAGTTTTTACTAAAATTTTTTTTTTTTTTTTAAAGTAACGTTCTCATACAACCTACTCTTGTCGGCCTACCGTATACAAACATGATGACACCATAATTTCAGTTTTTACCAAAAAAATTTTTTTTCTCTCAAATTAACGTTCTCATACAAGCTACTCTTATCGGCCTACCGTATACAAAAATGATGACACCATAATTTCAGTTTTTACTGAAATTTTTTTTTTTTTTTTAAAGTAACGTTCTCATACAAGCTACACTTATCGGCCTACCGTATACAAACATGATGACACCATAATTTCAGTTTTTACCAAAAAAATTTTTTTTCTCTCAAATTAACGTTCTCATACAAGCTACACTTATCGGCCTACCGTATACAAACATGATGACACCATAATTTCAGTTTTTACTAAATTTGTTTTTTTTTTGTAAAGTAACGTTCTCATACAAGCTACTCTTATCGGCCTACCGTATACAAACATGATGACACCATAATTTCAGTTTTTACCAAAAAAATTTTTTTTCTCTCAAATTAACGTTCTCATACAAGCTACACTTATCGGCCTACCGTATACAAACATGATGACACCATAATTTCTGTTTTTACTGTAAATTTATTTTTTCTCAAATTAACGTTCTCATACAGGTTACTCTTATCGGCCTACCGTATACAAAAATGATGACACCATAATTTCAGGTTTTACTGAAATTTTTTTTTTTTTTTTAAAGTAACGTTCTTATACAAGCTACTCTTGTCGGCCTACCGTATACAAACATGATGACACCATAATTTCAGTTTTTACCAAAAAAATTTTTTTTCTCTCAAATCAACGTTCTCATACAAGCTACTCTTATCGGCCTACCGTATACAAAAATGATGACACCATAATTTCAGTTTTTACTGAAATTTTTTTTTTTTTTTTAAAGTAACGTTCTCATACAAGCTACACTTATCGGCCTACCGTATACAAACATAATGACACCATAATTTCTGTTTTTACTGTAAATTTATTTTTTCTCAAATTAACGTTCTCATACAGGCCACTCTTATCGGGCTACCGTATACAATCATGATGACACCATAATTTCTGTTTTTACTAAAATTTTTTTTTCTCAATTAACGTTCTCATACAACCTACTCTTGTCGGCCTACCGTATACAAACATGATGACACCATAATTTCAGTTTTTACTGAAAATTTTTTTTCAAAAGTAACGTTCTCATACAAGCTACACTTATCGGCCTACCGTATACAAACATGATGACACCATAATTTCAGTTTTTACTGAAATTTTTTTTTTTTTTTTAAAGTAACGTTCTCATACAAGCTACACTTATCGGCCTACCGTATACAAACATGATGACACCATAATTTCTGTTTTTACTGTAAATTTATTTTTTCTCAAATTAACGTTCTCATACAGGCTACACTTATCGGCCTACCGTATACAAACATGATGACACCATAATTTCTGTTTTTACTGTAAATTTATTTTTTCTCAAATTAACGTTCTCATACAGGCTACTCTTATCGGGCTACCGTATACAAACATGATGACACCATAATTTCTGTTTTTGCTAAAATTTTTTCTTCTCAAATTAACGTCCTCATACAACCTACTCTTGTCGGCCTACCGTATACAAACATGATGACACCATAATTTCAGTTTTTATTGAAATTTTTTTTTTTTTTTTTAAAGTAACATTCTCATACAAGCTACACTTATCGGCCTACCGTATACAAACATGATGACACCATAATTTCTGTTTTTACTGTAAATTTATTTTTTCTCAAATTAGCGTTCTCATACAGGCTACTCTTATCGGCCTACCGTATACAAACATGATGACACCACTATTTCTGTTTTTACTAAAATTTTTTTTTCTCACAATCACGTTCTTGTACAAGCTACTCTTGTCGGCCTACCGTATACAAACATGATGACACCATAATTTCTGTTTTTACTAAAATTTTTTTTTCTCAAATTAACGTTCTCATACAACCTACTCTTGTCGGCCTACCGTATACAAACATGATGACACCATAATTTCAGTTTTTACTGAAAATTTTTTTTCAAAAGTAACGTTCTCATACAAGCTACAATTATCGGCTTACCGTATACAAACATGATGACACCATAATTTCAGTTTTTACTAAAATTTTTTTTTTTTTTTTTAAAGTAACGTTCTCATACAACCTACTCTTGTCGGCCTACCGTATACAAACATGATGACACCATAATTTCTGTTTTTACTGAAATTTTTTTTTTTTCTCAAATTAAAGTTCTCATACAACCTACACTTATCGGCCTACCGTATACAAACATGATGACACCATAATTTCAGTTTTTATTGAAATTTTTTTTTTTTAAAGTAACGTTCTCATACAAGCTACACTTATCGGCCTACCGTATACAAACATGATGACACCATAATTTCAGTTTTTATTGAAATTTTTTTTTTTTAAAGTAACGTTCTCATACAAGCTACACTTATCGGCCTACCGTATACAAACATGATGACACCATAATTTAAGTTTTTACTGAATGTTTTTTTTTTTTTTTTTAAGGTAACGTTCTCATACAAGCTACTCTTATCGGCCTACCGTATACAGACATGGTGACACCATAATTTCAGTTTTTACTGAAAATTTTTTTTTTAAAGTAACGTTATCATACAAGCTACACTTATCGGCCTACCGTATACAAACATGATGACACCATAATTTCAGTTTTACTGAATATTTTTTTTTTCTCAAATTAACGTTCTCATACAGGCCACTCTTATCGGCCTACCGTATACAAACATGATGACACCATAATTTCAGTTTTTACTGAATGTTTTTTTTTTTTAAAGTAACGTTCTCATACAACCTACACTTATCGGCCTACCGTATACAAACATGATGACACCATAATTTCAGTTTTTACTGAAATTTTGTTTTTTTTTTTAAAGTAACGTTCTCATACAAGCTACACTTATCGGCCTACCGTATACAAACATGATGACACCATAATTTCAGTTTTTACTGAATTTTTTTTTTTTTTTTTAAAGTAACGTTCTCATACAAGCTACACTTATCGGCCTACCGTATACAAACATGATGACACCATAATTTCAGTTTTTACTGAAAATTTTTTTTTTTTAAAGTAACGTTCTCATACAAGCTACACTTATCGGCCTACCGTATACAAACATGATGACACCATAATTTCAGTTTTTACTGAATTTTTTTTTTTTTCTCAAATTAACGTTCTCATACAACCTACTCTTATCGGCCTACCGTATACAAACATGATGACACCATAATTTCAGTTTTTACTGAATGTTATTTTTTTTTTTTAAAGTAACGTTCTCATACAAGCTACACTTATCGGCCTACCGTATACAAACATGATGACACCATCATTTCTGTTTTTACTGAAATTTTTTTTTTTTTAAAGTAACGTTCTCATACAAGCTACACTTATCGGCCTACCGTATACAAACATGATGACACCATAATTTCAGTTTTTACTGAAATTTTTTTTTTTTTTAAAGTAACGTTCTCATACAAGCTACTCTTATCGGCCTACCGTATACAAAAATGATGACACCATAATTTCAGTTTTTACTGAAATTTTTTTTTTTTTTAAAGTAACGTTCTCATACAAGCTACTCTTGTCGGCCTACCTTATACAAACATGGTGACACCATAATTTCAGTTTTTATTGAAATTTTTTTTTTTTAAAGTAACGTTCTCATACAACCTACTCTTATCGGCCTACCGTATACAAACATGATGACACCATAATTTAAGATTTTACTGAATGTTTTTTTTTTTTTTTTTTAAAGTAACGTTCTCATACAAGCTACTCTTATCGGCCTACCGTATACAAACATGGTGACACCATAATTTCAGTTTTTACTGAAAATTTATTTTTTCTCAAATTAACGTTCTCATACAGGCTACTCTTATCGGCCTACCGTATTCAAACATGATGACACCATAATTTCAGTTTTACTGAATGTTTTTTTTTTTTTTAAAGTAACGTTCTCATACAACCTACACTTATCGGCCTACCGTATTCAAACATGATGAAACCATAATTTCTGTTTTTACTGAAATTTTTTTTTTTTTAAAGTAACGTTCTCATACAAGCTACACTTATCGGCCTACCGTATACATACATGATGACACCATAATTTTAGTTTTTACTGAAATTGTTTTTTTTTTTTTTTAAAGTAACGTTCTCATACAAGCTACTCTTATCGGCCTACCGTATACAAACATGGTGACACCATAATTTCAGTTTTTACTGAAAATTTATTTTTTCTCAAATTAACGTTCTCATACAAGCTACTCTTGTCGGCCTACCGTATACAAACATGATGACACCATAATTTCAGTTTTTATTGAAATTTTTTTTTCTCAAATTAACGTTCTCATACAACCTACTCTTGTCGGCCTACCGTATACAAACATAATGACACCATAATTTCAGTTTTTACTGAAAATTTTTTTTCAAAAGTAACGTTCTCATACAAGCTACACTTATCGGCCTACCGTATACAAACATGATGACACCATAATTTCAGTTTTTACTGAAATTTTTTTTTTTTTTTTAAAGTAACGTTTTCATACAAGCTACACTTATCGGCCTACCGTATACAAACATGATGACACCATAATTTCAGTTTTTACTATTTTTTTTTTTTCTCAAATTAACGTTCTTATACAAGCTACTCTTGTCGGCCTACCGTATACAAACATGATGACACCATAATTTCAGTTTTTACTGAAAATTTTTTTTTTTTAAAGTAACGTTCTCATACAAGCTACATTTATCGGCCTACCGTATACAAACATGATGACACCATAATTTCAGTTTTACTGAATATTTTTTTTTTCTCAAATTAACGTTCTCATACAGGCCACTCTTATCGGCCTACCGTATACAAACATGATGACACCATAATTTCAGTTATTACTGAATGTTTTTTTTTTTTTTTAAAGTAACGTTCTCATACAACCTACACTTATCGGCCTACCGTATACAAACATGATGACACCATAATTTCTGTTTTTACTGAAATTTTTTTTTTTTTAAAGTAACGTTCTCATACAAGCTACACTTATCGGCCTACCGTATACAAAAATGATGACACCATAATTTCAGTTTTTACTGAAATTTTTTTTTTTTTTTTTAAGTAAAGTTCTCATACAGGCTACTCTTATCGGCCTACCGTATACAAACATGATGACACCATAATTTCTGTTCTTACTAAAATTTTGTTTTTCTCTAATTAACGTTGTTATACAAGCTACTCTTGTCGGCCTACCGTATACAATTATGATGACACCATAATTTCAGTTTTTACTGAAATTTTTTTTTTTTTTCAAAGTAACGTTCTCATACAAGCTACACTTATCGGCCTACCGTATACAAACATGATGACACCATAATTTCAGTTTTTACTGAATTTTTTTTTTCTCAAATTAACGTTCTCATACAGGCTACTCTTATAGGCCTACCGTATACAAACATGATGACACCATAATTTCTGTTTTTACTAAAATTTTTTTTTCTCAAATTAACGTTCTCATACAACCTACACTTATCGGCCTACCGTATACAAACATGATGACACCAATGACACCATAATTTCAGTTTTTACTGAAATTTTTTTTTTTTTTAAAGTAACGTTCTCATACAAGCTACACTTATCGGCCTACAGTATACAAACATGATGACACCATAATTTCAGTTGTTACTGAATGTTTTTTTTTTTTTTTAAAGTAACGTTCTCATACAAGCTACACTTATCGGCCTACCGTATACAAACATGATGACACCATAATTTCAGTTTGTACTGAATTTTTTTTTTTCTCAAATTAACGTTCTCATACAACCTACTCTTATCGGCCTACCGTATACAAACATGATGACACCATAATTTCAGTTTTTACTGAATGTTTTTTTTTTTTTTAAAGTAACGTTCTCATACAAGCTACACTTATCGGCCTACCGTATACAAACATGATGACACCATAATTTCTGTTTTTACTGAAATTTTTTTTTTTTAAAGTAACGTTCTCATACAAGCTACACTTATCGGCCTACCGTATACAAACATGATGACACCATAATTTCAGTTTTTCCTGAAATTTTTTTTTTTTTTTTTTAAAGAACGGTTCTCATACAAGCTACACTTATCGGCCTACCGTATACAAACATGATGACACCATAATTTCAGTTTCTACTGAATTTTTTTTTTTTTCTCAAATTAACGTTCTCATACAACCTACTCTTATCGGCCTACCGTATACAAACATGATGACACCATAATTTCAGTTTTTACTGAATGTTTTTTTTTTTTTAAAGTAACGTTCTCATACAAGCTACACTTATCGGCCTACCGTATACAAACATGATGACACCATAATTTCTGTTTTTACTGGAATTTTTTTTTTTCAAAGTAACGTTCTCATACAAGCTACAGTTATCGGCCTACCGTATACAAACATGATGACACCATAATTTCAGTTTTTACTGAATTTTTTTTTTCTCAAATTAACGTTCTCATACAAGCTACACTTATCGGCCTACCGTATACAAACATGATGACACCATAATTTCAGTTTTACTGAATATTTTTTTTTTCTCAAATTAACGTTCTCATACAGGCCACTCTTATCGGCCTACCGTATACAAACATGATGACACCATAATTTCAGTTTTTACTGAAAGTTTTTTTTTTTTTTCAAGTAACGTTCTCATACAAGCTACACTTATCGGCCTACCGTATACAAACATGATGACACCATAATTTCTGTTTTTACTGAAATTTTTTTTTTTTTAAATTAACGTTCTCATACAAGCTACACTTATAAGCCTACCGTATACAAACATGATGACACCATAATTTCAGTTTTTACTGAAAATTTTTTTTTTTAAAGTAACGTTCTCATACAAGCTACATTTATCGGCCTACCGTATACAAACATGATGACACCATAATTTCTGTTCTTACTAAAATTTTTTTTTTCTCAAATTAACGTTCTCATACAAGCTACTCTTGTCGGCCTACCGTATACACACAATATGACACCATAATTTCAGTTTTTATTGAAATTTTTTTTTTTAAAGTAACGTTCTCATACAAGCTACATTTATCGGCCTACCGTATACAAACATGATGACACCATAATTTCTGTTCTTACTAAAATTTTTTTTTTCTCAAATTAACGTTCTCATACAAGCTACACTTATCGGCCTACCGTATACAAACATGATGACACCATAATTTCAGTTTTTACTGAAAATTTTTTTTTTAAAAGTAACGTTCTCATACAAGCTACACTTATCGGCCTACCGTATACAAACATGATGATACCATAATTTCAGTTTTTACTGAATTTTTTTTTTTCTCAAATTAACATTCTCATACAACCTACTCTTATCGGCCTACCGTATACAAACAGTATGACACCATAATTTCAGTTTTTACTGAATGTTTTCTTTTTTTTTTTTTTAAAGTAACGTTCTCATACAAGCTACTCTTATCGGCCTACAGTATACAAACATGGTGACACCATAATTTCAGTTTTTACTGAATTTTTTTTTTTTTAAAGTAACGTTCTCATACAAGCTACACTTATCGGCCTACCGTATACAAACATGATGACACCATAATTTTAGTTTTACTGAATATTTTTTTTTTCTTAAATTAACGTTCTCATACGGGCCACTCTTATCGGCCTACCGTATACAAACATGATGACACCATAATTTCAGTTTTTACTGAATGTTTTTTTTTTTTCAGGTAACGTTCTCATACAAGCTACACTTATCGGCCTACCGTATACAAACATGATGACACCATAATTTCTGTTTTTACTGAAATTTTTTTTTTTTTAAAGTAACGTTCTCATACAAGCTACACTTATCGGCCTACCGTATACAAACATGATGACACCATAATTTCAGTTTTTACTGAAAATTTTTTTTTTTAAAGTAACGTTCTCATACAAGCTACACTTATCGGCCTACCGTATACAAACATGATGACACCATAATTTCAGTTTTTACTGAAAATTATTTTTTTTTAAAGTAACGTTCTCATACAACCTACTCTTATCGGCCTACCGTATACAAACATGATGACACCATAATTTCAGTTTTTACTGAATTTTTTTTTTTTCTCAAATTAAAGTTCTCATACAACCTACACTTATCGGCCTACCGTATACAAACATGATGACACCATAATTTCAGTTTTTACTGAATGTTTTTTTTTTTCTCAAATTAAAGTTCTCATACAACCTACACTTATCGGCCTACCGTATACAAACATGATGACACCATAATTTCAGTTTTTACTGAATGTTTTTTTTTTTTTTTAAAGTAACTTTCTCATACAAGCTACACTTAGCGGCCTACCGTATACAAACATGATGACACCATAATTTCAGTTTTTACTGAATATTTTTTTTTTCTCAAATTAACGTTCTCATACAAGCTACTCTTATCGGCCTACCGTATACAAACATGATGACACCATAATTTCATTTTTTACTGGAATTTTTTTTTTTTTTTAAAAGTAACGTTCTCATACAAGCTACACTTATCGGCCTACCGTATACAAACAGGATGACACCATAATTTCTGTTTTTACTGGAATTTTTTTTTTTCAAAGTAACGTTCTCATACAAGCTACACTTATCGGCCTACCGTATACAAACATGGTGACACCATAATTTCAGTTTTTACTGAAAATTTTTTTTTTTAAAGTAACGTTCTCATACAAGCTACACTTATCGGCCTACCGTATACAAACATGATGACACCATAATTTCAGTTTTTACTGAATGTTTTTTTTTTTTTAAAGTAACGTTCTCATACAAGCTACACTTATCGGCCTACCGTATACAAACATGATGACACCATAATTTCAGTTTTTACTGAATGTTTTTTTTTTTTTTTAAAGTAACGTTCTCATACAAGCTACACTTATCGGCCTACCGTATACAAACATGATGACACCATAATTTCAGTTTTTACTGAATGTTTTTTTTTTTTTTAAAGTAACGTTCTCATACAAGCTACACTTCTCGGCCTACCGTATACAAACATGATGACACCATAATTTCAGTTTTTACTGAAAAATTTTTTTCCCTTCAAATTAACGTTCTCATACAACCTACTCTTATCGGCCTACCGTATACAAAAATGATGACACCATAATTTCAGTTTTTACTGAAAATTTTTTTTTTCGCAAATTACCGTTCTCATAGAGGCTACTCTTATCGGCCTACCGTATACAAATCTGATGACACCATAATTTCAGTTTTTACTGAAATTTTCTTTTTCTCAAATTAACGTTCTCATACAGGCTACTCTTATCGGCCTACCGTATACAAACATGATGACACCATAATTCCAGTTTTTACTGAATTTTTTTTTTTTTTTAAAGTAACGTTCGCATACAAGCTACACTTATCGGCCTACCGTATACAAAGATGATGTGACCATAATTTTAGTTTTACTGAATATTTTTTTTTCCTCAAATTAACGTTCTCATACAGGCCACTCTTATCGGCCTACCGTATACAAACATGATGACACCATAATTTCAGTTTTTACTGAATGTTTTTTTTTTTCTCAAATTAACGTTCTCATACAGGCTACTCTTATCGGCCCAACGTATACAAACGTGATGACACCATAATTTCTGTTTTTACTGAAAATTTTTTTTTTTCTCAAATTAACGTTCTTATACAAGCTACTCTTATCGGCCTACCGTATACAAACATGATGACACCATAATTTCAGTTTTTACTGAATATTTTTTTTTTCTCAAATTAACGTTCTCATACAGGCTACACTTATCGGCCTACCGTATACAAACATGATGACACCATAATTTCTGTTTTTACTGAAATTTTTTTTTTTAAAAGTAACGTTCTCTTACAAGCTACACTTATCGGCATACCGTATACAATTATGATGACACCATAATTTCAGTTTTTACTGAAATTTTTTTTTTTTTTCAAAGTAACGTTCTCATACAAGCTACACTTATCGGCCTACCGTATACAAACATGATGACACCATAATTTCTGTTTTTACTGAAAATTTATTTTTTCTCAAATTAACGTTCTCATACAGGCTACTCTTATAGGCCTACCGTATACAAACATGATGACACCATAATTTCTGTTTTTACTAAAATTTTTTTTTCTCAAATTAACGTTCTCATACAACCTACACTTATCGGCCTACCGTATACAAACATGATGACACCATAATTTCAGTTTTTACTGAAATTTTTTTTTTTTTTAAAGTAACGTTCTCATACAAGCTACACTTATCGGCCTACAGTATACAAACATGATGACACCATAATTTCAGTTGTTACTGAATGTTTTTTTTTTTTTTTAAAGTAACGTTCTCATACAAGCTACACTTATCGGCCTACCGTATACAAACATGATGACACCATAATTTCAGTTTGTACTGAATTTTTTTTTTTCTCAAATTAACGTTCTCATACAACCTACTCTTATCGGCCTACCGTATACAAACATGATGACACCATAATTTCAGTTTCTACTGAATTTTTTTTTTTTTCTCAAATTAACGTTCTCATACAACCTACTCTTATCGGCCTACCGTATACAAACATGATGACACCATAATTTCAGTTTTTACTGAATGTTTTTTTTTTTTTAAAGTAACGTTCTCATACAAGCTACACTTATCGGCCTACCGTATACAAACATGATGACACCATAATTTCTGTTTTTACTGAAATTTTTTTTTTTTTAAAGTAACGTTCTCATACAAGCTACACTTATCGGCCTACCGTATACAAACATGATGACACCATAATTTCAGTTTTTACTGAATTTTTTTTTTCTCAAATTAACGTTCTCATACAAGCTACACTTATCGGCCTACCGTATACAAACATGATGACACCATAATTTCAGTTTTACTGAAAATTTTTTTTTTCTCAAATTAACGTTCTCATACAGGCCACTCTTATCGGCCTACCGTATACAAACATGATGACACCATAATTTCAGTTTTTACTGAATGTTTTTTTTTTTTTTTCAAGTAACGTTCTCATACAAGCTACACTTATCGGCCTACCGTATACAAACATGATGACACCATAATTTCTGTTTTTACTGAAATTTTTTTTTTTTTAAATTAACGTTCTCATACAAGCTACACTTATCGGCCTACCGTATACAAACATGATGACACCATAATTTCAGTTTTTACTGAAAATTTTTTTTTTTAAAGTAACGTTCTCATACAAGCTACATTTGTCGGCCTACCGTATACAAACATGATGACACCATAATTTCTGTTCTTACTAAAATTTTTTTTTTTAAAGTAACGTTCTCATACAAGCTACTCTTGTCGGCCTACCGTATACAAACATGATGACACCATAATTTCAGTTTTTATTGAAATTTTTTTTTTTAAAGTAACGTTCTCATACAAGCTACACTTATCGGCCTACCGTATACAAACATGATGACACCATAATTTCAGTTTTTACTGAAAATTTTTTTTTTAAAAGTAACGTTCTCATACAAGCTACACTTATCGGCCTACCGTATACAAACATGATGATACCATAATTTCAGTTTTTACTGAATTTTTTTTTTTCTCAAATTAACATTCTCATACAACCTACTTTTATCGGCCTACCGTATACAAACAGTATGACACCATAATTTCAGTTTTTACTGAATGTTTTCTTTTTTTTTTTTTTAAAGTAACGTTCTCATACAAGCTACTCTTATCGGCCTACAGTATACAAACATGGTGACACCATAATTTTAGTTTTACTGAATATTTTTTTTTTCTTAAATTAACGTTCTCATACGGGCCACTCTTATCGGCCTACCGTATACAAACATGATGACACCATAATTTCAGTTTTTACTGAATGTTTTTTTTTTTTTCAGGTAACGTTCTCATACAAGCTACACTTATCGGCCTACCGTATACAAACATGATGACACCATAATTTCTGTTTTTACTGAAATTTTTTTTTTTTTAAAGTAACGTTCTCATACAAGCTACACTTATCGGCCTACCGTATACAAACATGATGACACCATAATTTCAGTTTTTACTGAAAATTTTTTTTTTTAAAGTAACGTTCTCATACAAGCTACACTTATCGGCCTACCGTATACAAACATGATGACACCATAATTTCAGTTTTTACTGAAAATTATTTTTTTTTAAAGTAACGTTCTCATACAAGCTACACTTATCGGCCTACCGTATACAAACATGATGACACCATAATTTTAGTTTTACTGAATATTTTTTTTTTCTTAAATTAACGTTCTCATACGGGCCACTCTTATCGGCCTACCGTATACAAACATGATGACACCATAATTTCAGTTTTTACTGAATGTTTTTTTTTTTTCAGGTAACGTTCTCATACAAGCTACACTTATCGGCCTACCGTATACAAACATGATGACACCATAATTTCTGTTTTTACTGAAATTTTTTTTTTTTTAAAGTAACGTTCTCATACAAGCTACACTTATCGGCCTACCGTATACAAACATGATGACACCATAATTTCAGTTTTTACTGAAAATTTTTTTTTTTAAAGTAACGTTCTCATACAAGCTACACTTATCGGCCTACCGTATACAAACATGATGACACCATAATTTCAGTTTTTACTGAAAATTATTTTTTTTTAAAGTAACGTTCTCATACAACCTACTCTTATCGGCCTACCGTATACAAACATGATGACACCATAATTTCAGTTTTTACTGAATTTTTTTTTTTTCTCAAATTAAAGTTCTCATACAACCTACACTTATCGGCCTACCGTATACAAACATGATGACACCATAATTTCAGTTTTTACTGAATGTTTTTTTTTTTCTCAAATTAAAGTTCTCATACAACCTACACTTATCGGCCTACCGTATACAAACATGATGACACCATAATTTCAGTTTTTACTGAATGTTTTTTTTTTTTTTTAAAGTAACTTTCTCATACAAGCTACACTTAGCGGCCTACCGTATACAAACATGATGACACCATAATTTCAGTTTTTACTGAATATTTTTTTTTTCTCAAATTAACGTTCTCATACAAGCTACTCTTATCGGCCTACCGTATACAAACATGATGACACCATAATTTCATTTTTTACTGGAATTTTTTTTTTTTTTTAAAAGTAACGTTCTCATACAAGCTACACTTATCGGCCTACCGTATACAAACAGGATGACACCATAATTTCAGTTTTTACTGAATGTTTTTTTTTTTTTTTTTTTAAAGTAACGTTCTCATACAAGCTACTCTTATCGGCCTACCGTATACAAACATGGTGACACCATAATTTCAGTTTTTACTGAAAATTTTTTTTTTTAAAGTAACGTTCTCATACAAGCTACACTTATCGGCCTACCGTATACAAACATGATGACACCATAATTTCAGTTTTTACTGAATTTTTTTTTTTTTCTCAAATTAACGTTCTCATACAACCTACTCTTATCGGCCTACCGTATACAAACATGATGACACCATAATTTCAGTTTTTACTGAATGTTTTTTTTTTTTTTTAAAGTAACGTTCTCATACAAGCTACACTTATCGGCCTACCGTATACAAACATGATGACACCATAATTTCAGTTTTTACTGAATGTTTTTTTTTTTTTTAAAGTAACGTTCTCATACAAGCTACACTTCTCGGCCTACCGTATACAAACATGATGACACCATAATTTCAGTTTTTACTGAAAAATTTTTGTCCCTTCAAATTAACGTTCTCATACAACCTACTCTTATCGGCCTACCGTATACAAAAATGATGACACCATAATTTCAGTTTTTACTGAAAATTTTTTTTTTCGCAAATTACCGTTCTCATAGAGGCTACTCTTATCGGCCTACCGTATACAAATCTGATGACACCATAATTTCAGTTTTTACTGAAATTTTCTTTTTCTCAAATTAACCTTCTCATACAGGCTACTCTTATCGGCCTACCGTATACAAACATGATGACACCATAATTCCAGTTTTTACTGAATTTTTTTTTTTTTTTAAAGTAACGTTCGCATACAAGCTACACTTATCGGCCTACCGTATACAAAGATGATGTGACCATAATTTTAGTTTTACTGAATATTTTTTTTTCCTCAAATTAACGTTCTCATACAGGCCACTCTTATCGGCCTACCGTATACAAACATGATGACACCATAATTTCAGTTTTTACTGAATGTTTTTTTTTTTCTCAAATTAACGTTCTCATACAGGCTACTCTTATCGGCCCAACGTATACAAACGTGATGACACCATAATTTCTGTTTTTACTGAAAATTTTTTTTTTTCTCAAATTAACGTTCTTATACAAGCTACTCTTATCGGCCTACCGTATACAAACATGATGACACCATAATTTCAGTTTTTACTGAATGTTTTTTTTTTCTCAAATTAACGTTCTCATACAGGCTACACTTATCGGCCTACCGTATACAAACATGATGACACCATAATTTCTGTTTTTACTGAAATTTTTTTTTTTAAAAGTAACGTTCTCTTACAAGCTACACTTATCGGCATACCGTATACAATTATGATGACACCATAATTTCAGTTTTTACTGAAATTTTTTTTTTTTTCAAAGTGACGTTCTCATACAAGCTACACTTATCGGCCTACCGTATACAAACATGATGACACCATAATTTCTGTTTTTACTGAAAATTTATTTTTTCTCAAATTAACGTTCTCATACAGGCTACTCTTATAGGACTACCGTATACAAACATGATGACACCATAATTTCTGTTTTTACTAAAATTTTTTTTTCTCAAATTAACGTTCTCATACAACCTACACTTATCGGCCTACCGTATACAAACATGATGACACCATAATTTCAGTTTTTACTGAAATTTTTTTTTTTTTTAAAGTAACGTTCTCATACAAGCTACACTTATCGGCCTACAGTATACAAACATGATGACACCATAATTTCAGTTGTTACTGAATGTTTTTTTTTTTTTTTAAAGTAACGTTCTCATACAAGCTACACTTATCGGCCTACCGTATACAAACATGATGACACCATAATTTCAGTTTGTACTGAATTTTTTTTTTTCTCAAATTAACGTTCTCATACAACCTACTCTTATCGGCCTACCGTATACAAACATGATGACACCATAATTTCAGTTTCTACTGAATTTTTTTTTTTTTCTCAAATTAACGTTCTCATACAACCTACTCTTATCGGCCTACCGTATACAAACATGATGACACCATAATTTCAGTTTTTACTGAATGTTTTTTTTTTTTTAAAGTAACGTTCTCATACAAGCTACACTTATCGGCCTACCGTATACAAACATGATGACACCATAATTTCTGTTTTTACTGAAATTTTTTTTTTCTCAAATTAACGTTCTCATACAAGCTACACTTATCGGCCTACCGTATACAAACATGATGACACCATAATTTCAGTTTTACTGAATATTTTTTTTTTCTCAAATTAACGTTCTCATACAGGCCACTCTTATCGGCCTACCGTATACAAACATGATGACACCATAATTTCAGTTTTTACTGAATGTTTTTTTTTTTTTTTCAAGTAACGTTCTCATACAAGCTACACTTATCGGCCTACCGTATACAAACATGATGACACCATAATTTCTGTTTTTACTGAAATTTTTTTTTTTTAAATTAACGTTCTCATACAAGCTACACTTATCGGCCTACCGTATACAAACATGATGACACCATAATTTCAGTTTTTACTGAAAATTTTTTTTTTTAAAGTAACGTTCTCATACAAGCTACATTTATCGGCCTACCGTATACAAACATGATGACACCATAATTTCTGTTCTTACTAAAATTTTTTTTTTCTCAAATTAACGTTCTCATACAAGCTACTCTTGTCGGCCTACCGTATACAAACATGATGACACCATAATTTCAGTTTTTATTGAAATTTTTTTTTTTAAAGTAACGTTCTCATACAAGCTACACTTATCGGCCTACCGTATACAAACATGATGACACCATAATTTCAGTTTTTACTGAAAATTTTTTTTTTAAAAGTAACGTTCTCATACAAGCTACACTTATCGGCCTACCGTATACAAACATGATGATACCATAATTTCAGTTTTTACTGAATTTTTTTTTTTCTCAAATTAACATTCTCATACAACCTACTTTTATCGGCCTACCGTATACAAACAGTATGACACCATAATTTCAGTTTTTACTGAATGTTTTCTTTTTTTTTTTTTTAAAGTAACGTTCTCATACAAGCTACTCTTATCGGCCTACAGTATACAAACATGG
This sequence comes from Bombylius discolor, assembly GCA_939192795.1. NCBI lineage: Eukaryota > Metazoa > Arthropoda > Insecta > Diptera > Bombyliidae > Bombylius > Bombylius discolor. The sequence continues at coordinate 17,510,136 of OW584242.1, forward strand.
TGACACCATAATTTTAGTTTTACTGAATATTTTTTTTTTCTTAAATTAACGTTCTCATACGGGCCACTCTTATCGGCCTACCGTATACAAACATGATGACACCATAATTTCAGTTTTTACTGAATGTTTTTTTTTTTTTCAGGTAACGTTCTCATACAAGCTACACTTATCGGCCTACCGTATACAAACATGATGACACCATAATTTCTGTTTTTACTGAAATTTTTTTTTTTTTAAAGTAACGTTCTCATACAAGCTACACTTATCGGCCTACCGTATACAAACATGATGACACCATAATTTCAGTTTTTACTGAAAATTTTTTTTTTTAAAGTAACGTTCTCATACAAGCTACACTTATCGGCCTACCGTATACAAACATGATGACACCATAATTTCAGTTTTTACTGAAAATTATTTTTTTTTAAAGTAACGTTCTCATACAACCTACTCTTATCGGCCTACCGTATACAAACATGATGACACCATAATTTCAGTTTTTACTGGAATTTTTTTTTTTTTAAAAGTAACGTTCTCATACAAGCTACACTTATCGGCCTACCGTATACAAACATGATGACACCATAATTTCAGTTTTTACTGAATATTTTTTTTTTCTCAAAGTAACGTTCTCATACAAGCTACTCTTATCGGCCTACCGTATACAAACATGATGACACCATAATTTCATTTTTTACTGGAATTTTTTTTTTTTTTTAAAAGTAACGTTCTCATACAAGCTACACTTATCGGCCTACCGTATACAAACAGGATGACACCATAATTTCAGTTTTTACTGAATGTTTTTTTTTTTTTTTTTTTAAAGTAACGTTCTCATACAAGCTACACTTATCGGCCTACCGTATACAAACATGATGACACCATAATTTCAGTTTTTACTGAAAATTATTTTTTTTTAAAGTAACGTTCTCATACAACCTACTCTTATCGGCCTACCGTATACAAACATGATGACACCATAATTTCAGTTTTTACTGAATTTTTTTTTTTTCTCAAATTAAAGTTCTCATACAACCTACACTTATCGGCCTACCGTATACAAACATGATGACACCATAATTTCTGTTTTTACTGAAAATTTTTTTTTTCTCAAATTAAAGTTCTCATACAACCTACACTTATCGGCCTACCGTATACAAACATGATGACACCATAATTTCAGTTTTTACTGAATGTTTTTTTTTTTTTTTAAAGTAACGTTCTCATACAAGCTACACTTATCGGCCTACCGTATACAAACATGATGACACCATAATTTCAGTTTTTACTGAATATTTTTTTTTTCTCAAATTAACGTTCTCATACAAGCTACTCTTATCGGCCTACCGTATACAAACATGATGACACCATAATTTCATTTTTTACTGGAATTTTTTTTTTTTTTTAAAAGTAACGTTCTCATACAAGCTACACTTATCGGCCTACCGTATACAAACAGGATGACACCATAATTTCAGTTTTTACTGAATGTTTTTTTTTTTTTTTTTTTAAAGTAACGTTCTCATACAAGCTACACTTATCGGCCTACCGTATACAAACATGATGACACCATAATTTCAGTTTTTACTGAATTTTTTTTTTTTCTCAAATTAACGTTCTCATACAACCTACTCTTATCGGCCTACCGTATACAAACATGATGACACCATAATTTCAGTTTTTACTGAATGTTTTTTTTTTTTTTTAAAGTAACGTTCTCATACTAGCTACACTTATCGGCCTACCGTATACAAACATGATGACACCATAATTTCAGTTTTTACTGAATGTTTTTTTTTTTTTTTAAAGTAACGTTCTCATACAAGCTACACTTATCGGCCTACCGTATACAAACATGATGACACCATAATTTCAGTTTTTACTGAATATTTTTTTTTTCTCAAATTAACGTTCTCATACAAGCTACTCTTATCGGCCTACCGTATACAAACATGATGACACCATAATTTCATTTTTTACTGGAATTTTTTTTTTTTTTTAAAAGTAACGTTCTCATACAAGCTACACTTATCGGCCTACCGTATACAAACAGGATGACACCATAATTTCAGTTTTTACTGAATGTTTTTTTTTTTTTTTTTTTAAAGTAACGTTCTCATACAAGCTACTCTTATCGGCCTACCGTATACAAACATGGTGACACCATAATTTCAGTTTTTACTGAAAATTTTTTTTTTAAAGTAACGTTCTCATACAAGCTACACTTATCGGCCTACCGTATACAAACATGATGACACCATAATTTCAGTTTTTACTGAATTTTTTTTTTTTCTCAAATTAACGTTCTCATACAACCTACTCTTATCGGCCTACCGTATACAAACATGATGACACCATAATTTCAGTTTTTACTGAATGTTTTTTTTTTTTTTTAAAGTAACGTTCTCATACTAGCTACACTTATCGGCCTACCGTATACAAACATGATGACACCATAATTTCAGTTTTTACTGAAAATTTTTTTTTTCGCAAATTACCGTTCTCATACAGGCTACTCTTATCGGCCTACCGTATACAAACAGGATGACACCATAATTTCAGTTTTTACTGAAAAATTTTTTTCCCTTCAAATTAACGTTCTCATACAACCTACTCTTATCGGCCTACCGTATACAAAAATGATGACACCATAATTTCAGTTTCTACTGAAAATTTTTTTTTTCGCAAATTACCGTTCTCATAGAGGCTACTCTTATCGGCCTACCGTATACAAATCTGATGACACCATAATTTCAGTTTTTACTGAAATTTTCTTTTTCTCAAATTAACGTTCTCATACAGGCTACTCTCATCGGCCTACCGTATACAAACATGATGACACCATAATTCCAGTTTTTACTGAATTTTTTTTTTTTTTTAAAGTAACGTTCGCATACAAGCTACACTTATCGGCCTACCGTATACAAAGATGATGTGACCATAATTTTAGTTTTACTGAATATTTTTTTTTCCTCAAATTAACGTTCTCATACAGGCCACTCTTATCGGCCTACCGTATACAAACATGATGACACCATAATTTCAGTTTTTACTGAATGTTTTTTTTTTTCTCAAATTAACGTTCTCATACAGGCTACTCTTATCGGCCCAACGTATACAAACGTGATGACACCATAATTTCTGTTTTTACTGAAAATTTTTTTTTTTCTCAAATTAACGTTCTTATACAAGCTACTCTTATCGGCCTACCGTATACAAACATGATGACACCATAATTTCAGTTTTTACTGAATATTTTTTTTTTCTCAAATTAACGTTCTCATACAGGCTACACTTATCGGCCTACCGTATACAAACATGATGACACCATAATTTCTGTTTTTACTGAAATTTTTTTTTTTAAAAGTAACGTTCTCTTACAAGCTACACTTATCGGCATACCGTATACAAACATGATGACACCATAATTTCAGTTTTTACTGAAAATTTTTTTTTTCTCAAATTAACGTTCTCATACAAGCTACTCTTATCGACCTACCGTATACAAACATTATGACACCATAATTTTAGTTTTAACTGAAAATTTATTTTTTCTCAAATTAACGTTCTCATACAGGCTACTCTTATCGTCCTACCGTATACAAACATGATGACACCATAATTTCTGTTTTTACTAAAATTTTTTTTTTCTCAAAATTAACGTTCTCATACAACCTACACTTATCGGCCTACCGTATACAAACATGATGACACCATAATTTCAGTTTTTACTGAATGTTTTTTTTTTCTCAAATTAAAGTTCTCATACAACCTACACTTATCGGCCTACCGTATACAAACATGATGACACCATAATTTCAGTTTTTACTGAATGTTTTTTTTTTTTTTTAAAGTAACGTTCTCATACAAGCTACACTTATCGGCCTACCGTATACAAACATGATGACACCATAATTTCAGTTTTTACTGAATTTTTTTTTTTCTCAAATTAAAGTTCTCATACAACCTACACTTATCGGCCTACCGTATACAAACATGATGACACCATAATTTCAGTTTTTACTGAATGTTTTTTTTTTCTCAAATTAAAGTTCTCATACAACCTACACTTATCGGCCTACCGTATACAAACATGATGACACCATAATTTCAGTTTTTACTGAATGTTTTTTTTTTTTTTTTAAAGTAACGTTCTCATACAAGCTACACTTATCGGCCTACCGTATACAAACATGATGACACCATAATTTCAGTTTTTACTGAATATTTTTTTTTTCTCAAATTAACGTTCTCATACAAGCTACACTTATCGGCCTACCGTATACAAACATGATTACACCATAATTTCAGTTTTTACTGGAATTTTTTTTTTTTTAAAAGTAACGTTCTCATACAAGCTACACTTATCGGCCTACCGTATACAAACAGGATGACACCATAATTTCAGTTTTTACTGAATGTTTTTTTTTTTTTTTTTTTTTTAAAGTAACGTTCTCATACAAGCTACTCTTATCGGCCTACCGTATACAAACATGGTGACACCATAATTTCAGTTTTTACTGAAAATTTTTTTTTTTAAAGTAACGTTCTCATACAAGCTACACTTATCGGCCTACCGTATACAAACATGATGACACCATAATTTCAGTTTTTACTGAAATTTTTTTTTTTTAAAGTAACGTTCTCATACTAGCTACACTTATCGGCCTACCGTATACAAACATGATGACACCATAATTTCAGTTTTTACTGAAAATTTTTTTTTTCGCAAATTACCGTTCTCATACAGGCTACTCTTATCGGCCTACCGTATACAAACAGGATGACACCATAATTTCAGTTTTTACTGAAAAATTTTTTTCCCTTCAAATTAACGTTCTCATACAACCTACTCTTATCGGCATACCGTATACAAAAATGATGACACCATAATTTCAGTTTTTACTGAAAATTTTTTTTTTCGCAAATTACCGTTCTCATAGAGGCTACTCTTATCGGCCTACCGTATACAAATCTGATGACACCATAATTTCAGTTTTTACTGAAATTTTCTTTTTCTCAAATTAACGTTCTCATACAGGCTACTCTCATCGGCCTACCGTATACAAACATGATGACACCATAATTCCAGTTTTTACTGGATTTTTTTTTTTTTTTAAAGTAACGTTCGCATACAAGCTACACTTATCGGCCTACAGTATACAAAGATGATGTGACCATAATTTTAGTTTTACTGAATATTTTTTTTTCCTCAAATTAACGTTCTCATACAGGCCACTCTTATCGGCCTACCGTATACAAACATGATGACACCATAATTTCTGTTTTTACTGAATGTTTTTTTTTTTCTCAAATTAACGTTCTCATACAGGCTACTCTTATCGGCCCAACGTATACAAACGTGATGACACCATAATTTCTGTTTTTACTGAAAATTTTTTTTTTTCTCAAATTAACGTTCTTATACAAGCTACTCTTATCGGCCTACCGTATACAAACATGATGACACCATAATTTCAGTTTTTACTGAATATTTTTTTTTTCTCAAATTAACGTTCTCATACAGGCTACACTTATCGGCCTACCGTATACAAACATGATGACACCATAATTTCTGTTTTTACTGAAATTTTTTTTTTTAAATGTAACGTTCTCTTACAAGCTACACTTATCGGCATACCGTATACAAACATGATGACACCATAATTTCAGTTTTTACTGAAAATTTTTTTTTTCTCAAATTAACGTTCTCATACAAGCTACTCTTATCGACCTACCGTATACAAACATTATGACACCATAATTTTAGTTTTAACTGAAAATTTATTTTTTCTCAAATTAACGTTCTCATACAGGCTACTCTTATCGTCCTACCGTATACAAACATGATGACACCATAATTTCAGTTTTTACTGAAAATTATTTTTTTTCAAAAGTAACGTTCTCATACAACCTACTCTTATCGGCCTACCGTATGCAAACATGATGACACCATAATTTCAGTTTTTACTGAATTTTTTTTTTTTCTGAAATTAAAGTTCTCATACAACCTACACTTATCGGCCTACCGTATACAAACATGATGACACCATAATTTCAGTTTTTACTGAATGTTTTTTTTTTTCTCAAATTAAAGTTCTCATACAACCTACACTTATCGGCCTACCGTATACAAACATGATGACACCATAATTTCAGTTTTTACTGAATGTTTTTTTATTTTTTAAAGTAACGTTCTCATACAAGCTACACTTATCGGCCTACCGTGTACAAACATGATGACACCATAATTTCAGTTTTTACTGGAATTTTTTTTTTTTTAAAAGTAACGTTCTCATACAAGCTACACTTATCGGCCTACCGTATACAAACAGGATGACACCATAATTTCAGTTTTTACTGAATGTTTTTTTTTTTTTTTTTTTTTTTAACGTAACGTTCTCATACAAGCTACTCTTATCGGCCTACCGTATACAAAAATGATGACACCATAATTTCAGTTTTTACTGAAAATTTTTTTTTTTAAAGTAACGTTCTCATACAAGCTACACTTATCGGCCTACCGTATAAAACATGATGACACCATAATTTCAGTTTTTACTGAAATTTTTTTTTTTTAAAGTAACGTTCTCATACTAGCTACACTTATCGGCCTACCGTATACAAACATGATGACACCATAATTTCAGTTTTTACTGAAAATTTTTTTTTTCGCAAATTACCGTTCTCATACAGGCTACTCTTATCGGCCTACCGTATACAAACAGGATGACACCATAATTTCTGTTTTTACTGAAAAATTTTTTTTCCCTCAAATTAACGTTCTTATACAACCTACTCTTATCGGCCTACCGTATACAAAAATGATGACACCATAATTTCAGTTTTTACTGAAATTTTCTTTTTCGCAAATTACCGTTCTCATACAGGCTACTCTTATCGGCCTACCGTATACAAATCTGATGACACCATAATTTCAGTTTTTACTGAAATTTTCTTTTTCTCAAATTAACGTTCTCATACAAGCTACACTTATCGGCCTACCGTATACAAACATGATGACACCATAATTCCAGTTTCTACTGAATTTTTTTTTTTTTTTAAAGTAACGTTCGCATACAAGCTACACTTATCGGCCTACCGTATACAAACATGATGACACCATAATTTCAGTTTTTACTGAAAATTTTTTTTTTCGCAAATTACCGTTCTCATACAGGCTACTCTTATCGGCCTACCGTATACAAACAGGATGACACCATAATTTCTGTTTTTACTGAAAAATTTTTTTTCCCTCAAATTAACGTTCTTATACAACCTACTCTTATCGGCCTACCGTATACAAAAATGATGACACCATAATTTCAGTTTTTACTGAAATTTTCTTTTTCGCAAATTACCGTTCTCATACAGGCTACTCTTATCGGCCTACCGTATACAAATCTGATGACACCATAATTTCAGTTTTTACTGAAATTTTCTTTTTCTCAAATTAACGTTCTCATACAAGCTACACTTATCGGCCTACCGTATACAAACAGGATGACACCATAATTTCTGTTTTTACTGAAAAATTTTTTTTCCCTCAAATTAACGTTCTTATACAACCTACTCTTATCGGCCTACCGTATACAAAAATGATGACACCATAATTTCAGTTTTTACTGAAATTTTCTTTTTCGCAAATTACCGTTCTCATACAGGCTACTCTTATCGGCCTACCGTATACAAATCTGATGACACCATAATTTCAGTTTTTACTGAAATTTTCTTTTTCTCAAATTAACGTTCTCATACAAGCTACACTTATCGGCCTACCGTATACAAACAGGATGACACCATAATTTCAGTTTTTACTGAATGTTTTTTTTTTTTTTTTTTTTTTTAACGTAACGTTCTCATACAAGCTACTCTTATCGGCCTACCGTATACAAACATGGTGACACCATAATTTCAGTTTTTACTGAAAATTTTTTTTTTTAAAGTAACGTTCTCATACAAGCTACACTTATCGGCCTACCGTATAAAACATGATGACACCATAATTTCAGTTTTTACTGAAATTTTTTTTTTTTAAAGTAACGTTCTCATACTAGCTACACTTATCGGCCTACCGTATACAAACATGATGACACCATAATTTCAGTTTTTACTGAATAGTTTTTTTTTCTCAAATTAACGTTCTCATACAACCTACTCTTATCGGCCTAACGTATACAAACGTGATGACACCATAATTTCTGTTTTTACTGAAAATTTTTTTTTTTCTCAAATTAACGTTCTTATGCAAGCTACTCTTATCGGCCTACCGTATACAAACATGATGACACCATAATTTCAGTTTTTACTGAAATTTTTTTTTTTCTCAAATTAACGTTCTCATACAAGCTACTCTTATCGGCCTACCGTATACAAACATGATGACACCATAATTTCAGTTTTTACTGAATATTTTTTTTTTCTCAAATTAACGTTCTCATACAGGCTACACTTATCGGCCTACCGTATACAAACATGATGACACCATAATTTCTGTTTTTACTGAAATTTTTTTTTTCGCAAATTACCGTTCTCATAGAGGCTACTCTTATCGGCCTACCGTATACAAACGTGATGACACCATAATTTCAGTTTCTACTGAATTTTTTTTTTTTCTCAAATTAACGTTCTCATACAACCTACTCTTATCGGCCTACCGTATACAAACATGATGACACCATAATTTCAGTTTTTACTGAATGTTTTTTTTTTTTTAAAGTAACGTTCTCATACAAGCTACACTTATCGGCCTACCGTATACAAACATGATGACACCATAATTTCTGTTTTTACTGAAATTTTTTTTTTTAAAAGTAACGTTCTCATACAAGCTACACTTATCGGCCTACCGTATACAAACATGATGACACCATAATTTCAGTTTTTACTGAATTTTTTTTTTCTCAAATTAACGTTCTCATACAAGCTACACTTATCGGCCTACCGTATACAAACATGATGACACCATAATTTCAGTTTTACTGAATATTTTTTTTTTCTCAAATTAACGTTCTCATACAGGCCACTCTTATCGGCCTACCGTATACAAACATGATGACACCATAATTTCAGTTTTTACTGAATGTTTTTTTTTTTTTTCAAGTAACGTTCTCATACAAGCTACACTTATCGGCCTACCGTATACAAACATGATGACACCATAATTTCTGTTTTTACTGAAATTTTTTTTTTTTTAAATTAACGTTCTCATACAAGCTACACTTATCGGCCTACCGTATACAAACATGATGACACCATAATTTCAGTTTTTACTGAAAATTTTTTTTTTTAAAGTAACGTTCTCATACAAGCTACATTTATCGGCCTACCGTATACAAACATGATGACACCATAATTTCTGTTCTTACTAAAATTTTTTTTTTCTCAAATTAACGTTCTCATACAAGCTACTCTTTTCGGCCTACCGTATACAAACAGGATGACACCATAATTTCAGTTTTTATTGAAATTTTTTTTTTTAAAGTAACGTTCTCATACAAGCTACACTTATCGGCCTACCGTATACAAACATGATGACACCATAATTTCAGTTTTTACTGAAAATTTTTTTTTTAAAAGTAACGTTCTCATACAAGCTACACTTATCGGCCTACCGTATACAAACATGATGATACCATAATTTCAGTTTTTACTGAATTTTTTTTTTTCTCAAATTAACATTCTCATACAACCTACTCTTATCGGCCTACCGTATACAAACAGTATGACACCATAATTTCAGTTTTTACTGAATGTTTTCTTTTTTTTTTTTTTAAAGTAACGTTCTCATACAAGCTACTCTTATCGGCCTACAGTATACAAACATGGTGACACCATAATTTCAGTTTTTACTGAAAATTTTTTTTTTTAAAGTAACGTTCTCATACAAGCTACACTTATCGGCCTACCGTATACAAACATGATGACACCATAATTTTAGTTTTACTGAATATTTTTTTTTTCTTAAATTAACGTTCTCATACGGGCCACTCTTATCGGCCTACCGTATACAAATATGATGACACCATAATTTCAGTTTTTACTGAATGTTTTTTTTTTTTTCAGGTAACGTTCTCATACAAGCTACACTTATCGGCCTACCGTATACAAACATGATGACACCATAATTTCTGTTTTTACTGAAATTTTTGTTTTTTTAAAGTAACGTTCTCATACAAGCTACACTTATCGGCCTACCGTATACAAACATGATGACACCATAATTTCAGTTTTTACTGAAAATTTTTTTTTTTAAAGTAACGTTCTCATACAAGCTACACTTATCGGCCTACCGTATACAAACATGATGACACCATAATTTCAGTTTTTACTGAAAATTATTTTTTTTTAAAGTAACGTTCTCATACAACCTACTCTTATCGGCCTACCGTATACAAACATGATGACACCATAATTTCAGTTTTTACTGAATTTTTTTTTTTTCTCAAATTAAAGTTCTCATACAACCTACACTTATCGGCCTACCGTATACAAACATGATGACACCATAATTTCAGTTTTTACTGAATGTTTTTTTTTTTCTCAAATTAAAGTTCTCATACAACCTACACTTATCGGCCTACCGTATACAAACATGATGACACCATAATTTCAGTTTTTACTGAATGTTTTTTTTTTTTTTAAAGTAACGTTCTCATACAAGCTACACTTAGCGGCCTACCGTATACAAACATGATGACACCATAATTTCAGTTTTTACTGAATATTTTTTTTTTCTCAAATTAACGTTCTCATACAAGCTACTCTTATCGGCCTACCGTATACAAACATGATGACACCATAATTTCATTTTTTACTGGAATTTTTTTTTTTTTTTAAAAGTAACGTTCCCATACAAGCTACACTTATCGGCCTACCGTATACAAACAGGATGACACCATAATTTCAGTTTTTACTGAATGTTTTTTTTTTTTTTTTTTTAAAGTAACGTTCTCATACAAGCTACTCTTATCGGCCTACCGTATACAAACATGGTGACACCATAATTTCAGTTTTTACTGAAAATTTTTTTTTTTAAAGTAACGTTCTCATACAAGCTACACTTATCGGCCTACCGTATACAAACATGATGACACCATAATTTCAGTTTTTACTGAATTTTTTTTTTTTCTCAAATTAACGTTCTCATACAACCTACTCTTATCGGCCTACCGTATACAAACATGATGACACCATAATTTCAGTTTTTACTGAATGTTTTTTTTTTTTTTTTAAAGTAACGTTCTCATACAAGCTACACTTATCGGCCTACCGTATACAAACATGATGACACCATAATTTCAGTTTTTACTGAATGTTTTTTTTTTTTTAAAGTAACGTTCTCATACAAGCTACACTTATCGGCCTACCGTATACAAACATGATGACACCATAATTTCTGTTTTTACTGGAATTTTTTTTTTTTAAAGTAACGTTCTCATACAAGCTACACTTCTCGGCCTACCGTATACAAACATGATGACACCATAATTTCAGTTTTTACTGAAAAATTTTTTTTCCTTCAAATTAACGTTCTCATACAACCTACTCTTATCGGCCTACCGTATACAAAAATGATGACACCATAATTTCAGTTTTTACTGAAAATTTTTTTTTTCGCAAATTACCGTTCTCATAGAGGCTACTCTTATCGGCCTACCGTATACAAATCTGATGACACCGTAATTTCAGTTTTTACTGAAATTTTCTTTTTCTCAAATTAACGTTCTCATACAGGCTACTCTTATCGGCCTACCGTATACAAACATGATGACACCATAATTCCAGTTTTTACTAAATTTTTTTTTTTTTTAAAGTAACGTTCGCATACAAGCTACACTTATCGGCCTACCGTATACAAAGATGATGTGACCATAATTTTAGTTTTACTGAATATTTTTTTTTCCTCAAATTAACGTTCTCATACAGGCCACTCTTATCGGCCTACCGTATACAAACATGATGACACCATAATTTCAGTTTTTACTGAATGTTTTTTTTTTTCTCAAATTAACGTTCTCATACAGGCTATTCTTATCGGCCCAACGTATACAAACGTGATGACACCATAATTTCTGTTTTTACTGAAAATTTTTTTTTTTCTCAAATTAACGTTCTTATACAAGCTACTCTTATCGGCCTACTGTATACAAACATGATGACACCATAATTTCAGTTTTTACTGAATATTTTTTTTTCTCAAATTAACGTTCTCATACAGGCTACACTTATCGGCCTACCGTATACAAACATGATGACACCATAATTTCTGTTTTTACTGAAATTTTTTTTTTTAAAAGTAACGTTCTCTTACAAGCTACACTTATCGGCATACCGTATACAAACATGATGACACCATAATTTCAGTTTTTACTGAAAATTTTTTTTTTCTCAAATTAACGTTCTCATACAAGCTACTCTTATCGACCTACCGTATACAAACATTATGACACCATAATTTTAGTTTTAACTGAAAATTTATTTTTTCTCAAATTAACGTTCTCATACAGGCTACTCTTATCGGCCTACCGTATACAAACATGATGACACCATAATTTCAGTTTTTACTGAAAATTATTTTTTTTTAAAAGTAACGTTCTCATACAACCTACTCTTATCGGCCTACCGTATACAAACATGATGACACCATAATTTCAGTTTTTACTGAATTTTTTTTTTTTCTCAAATTAAAGTTCTCATACAACCTACACTTATCGGCCTACCGTATACAAACATGATGACACCATAATTTCAGTTTTTACTGAATGTTTTTTTTTTCTCAAATGAAAGTTCTCATACAGGCTACTCTTATCGGCCTACCGTATACAAACATGATGACACCATAATTTCAGTTTTTACTGAATGTTTTTTTTTTTTTTTAAAGTAACGTTCTCATACAAGCTACACTTAGCGGCCTACCGTATACAAACATGATGACACCATAATTTCAGTTTTTACTGAATATTTTTTTTTTCTCAAATTAACGTTCTCATACAAGCTACTCTTATCGGCCTACCGTATACAAACATGATGACACCATAATTTCATTTTTTACTGGAATTTTTTTTTCTTTTAAAAGTAACGTTCTCATACAAGCTACACTTATCGGCCTACCGTATACAAACAGGATGACACCATAATTTCAGTTTTTACTGAAAATTTTTTTTTTTAAAGTAACGTTCTTATACAAGCTACACTTATCGGCCTACCGTATACAAACATGATGACACCATAATTTCAGTTTTTACTGAATTTTTTTTTTTTTCTCAAATTAACGTTCTCATACAACCTACTCTTATCGGCCTACCGTATTCAAACATGATGACACCATAATTTCAGTTTTTACTGAATGTTTTTTTTTTTTTTTTAAAGTAACGTTCTCATACAAGCTACACTTATCGGCCTACCGTATACAAACATGATGACACCATAATTTCAGTTTTTACTGAATGTTTTTTTTTTTTTAAAGTTACGTTCTCATACAAGCTACACTTATCGGCCTACCGTCTACAAACATGATGACACCATAATTTCTGTTTTTACTGGAATTTTTTTTTTTTAAAGTAACGTTCTCATACAAGCTACACTTCTCGGCCTACCGTATACAAACATGATGACACCATAATTTCAGTTTTTACTGAAAATTTTTTTTTCCTTCAAATTAACGTTCTCATACAACCTACTCTTATCGGCCTACCGTATACAAAAATGATGACACCATAATTTCAGTTTTTACTGAAAATTTTTTTTTTCGCAAATTACCGTTCTCGTAGAGGCTACTCTTATCGGCCTACCGTATACAAATCTGATGACACCATAATTTCAGTTTTTACTGAAATTTTCTTTTTCTCAAATTAACGTTCTCATACAGGCTACTCTTATCGGCCTACCGTATACAAACATGATGACACCATAATTCCAGTTTTTACTAAATTTTTTTTTTTTTTAAAGTAACGTTCGCATACAAGCTACACTTATCGGCCTACCGTATACAAAGATGATGTGACCATAATTTTAGTTTTACTGAATATTTTTTTTTCCTCAAATTAACGTTCTCATACAGGCCACTCTTATCGGCCTACCGTATACAAACATGATGACACCATAATTTCTGTTTTTACTGAAAAATTTTTTTTCCCTCAAATTAACGTTCTTATACAACCTACTCTTATCGGCCTACCGTATACAAAAATGATGACACCATAATTTCAGTTTTTACTGAAAATTTTTTTTTTCGCAAATTACCGTTCTCATACAGGCTACTCTTATCGGCCTACCGTATACAAATCTGATGACACCATAATTTCAGTTTTTACTGAAATTTTCTTTTTCTCAAATTAACGTTCTCATACAGGCTACTCTTATCGGTCTACCGTATACAAACATGATGACACCATAATTCAAGTTTTTACTGAATTTTTTTTTTTTTTTTAAAGTAACGTTCTCATACAAGCTACTCTTATCGGCCTACCGTATACAAACATGGTGACACCATAATTTCAGTTTTTACTGAAAATTTTTTTTTTTAAAGTAACGTTCTCATACAAGCTACACTTATCGGCCTACCGTATACAAACATGATGACACCATAATTTCAGTTTTTACTGAATTTTTTTTTTTTCTCAAATTAACGTTCTCATACAACCTACTCTTATCGGCCTACCGTATACAAACATGATGACACCATAATTTCAGTTTTTACTGAATGTTTTTTTTTTTTTTTTAAAGTAACGTTCTCATACAAGCTACACTTATCGGCCTACCGTATACAAACATGATGACACCATAATTTCAGTTTTTACTGAATGTTTTTTTTTTTTTAAAGTAACGTTCTCATACAAGCTACACTTATCGGCCTACCGTATACAAACATGATGACACCATAATTTCAGTTTTTACTGAAAAATTTTTTTTCCTTCAAATTAACGTTCTCATACAACCTACTCTTATCGGCCTACCGTATACAAAAATGATGACACCATAATTTCAATTTTTACTGAAAATTTTTTTTTTCGCAAATTACCGTTCTCATAGAGGCTACTCTTATCGGCCTACCGTATACAAATCTGATGACACCGTAATTTCAGTTTTTACTGAAATTTTCTTTTTCTCAAATTAACGTTCTCATACAGGCTACTCTTATCGGCCTACCGTATACAAACATGATGACACCATAATTCCAGTTTTTACTAAATTTTTTTTTTTTTTAAAGTAACGTTCGCATACAAGCTACACTTATCGGCCTACCGTATACAAAGATGATGTGACCATAATTTTAGTTTTACTGAATATTTTTTTTTCCTCAAATTAACGTTCTCATACAGGCCACTCTTATCGGCCTACCGTATACAAACATGATGACACCATAATTTCAGTTTTTACTGAATGTTTTTTTTTTTCTCAAATTAACGTTCTCATACAGGCTACTCTTATCGGCCCAACGTATACAAACGTGATGACACCATAATTTCTGTTTTTACTGAAAATTTTTTTTTTTCTCAAATTAACGTTCTTATACAAGCTACTCTTATCGGCCTACTGTATACAAACATGATGACACCATAATTTCAGTTTTTACTGAATATTTTTTTTTCTCAAATTAACGTTCTCATACAGGCTACACTTATCGGCCTACCGTATACAAACATGATGACACCATAATTTCTGTTTTTACTGAAATTTTTTTTTTTAAAAGTAACGTTCTCTTACAAGCTACACTTATCGGCATACCGTATACAAACATGATGACACCATAATTTCAGTTTTTACTGAAAATTTTTTTTTTCTCAAATTAACGTTCTCATACAAGCTACTCTTATCGACCTACCGTATACAAACATTATGACACCATAATTTTAGTTTTAACTGAAAATTTATTTTTTCTCAAATTAACGTTCTCATACAGGCTACTCTTATCGGCCTACCGTATACAAACATGATGACACCATAATTTCAGTTTTTACTGAAAATTATTTTTTTTTAAAAGTAACGTTCTCATACAACCTACTCTTATCGGCCTACCGTATACAAACATGATGACACCATAATTTCAGTTTTTACTGAATTTTTTTTTTTTCTCAAATTAAAGTTCTCATACAACCTACACTTATCGGCCTACCGTATACAAACATGATGACACCATAATTTCAGTTTTTACTGAATGTTTTTTTTTTTCTCAAATGAAAGTTCTCATACAGGCTACTCTTATCGGCCTACCGTATACAAACATGATGACACCATAATTTCAGTTTTTACTGAATGTTTTTTTTTTTTTTTAAAGTAACGTTCTCATACAAGCTACACTTAGCGGCCTACCGTATACAAACATGATGACACCATAATTTCAGTTTTTACTGAATATTTTTTTTTTCTCAAATTAACGTTCTCATACAAGCTACTCTTATCGGCCTACCGTATACAAACATGATGACACCATAATTTCATTTTTTACTGGAATTTTTTTTTTCTTTTAAAAGTAACGTTCTCATACAAGCTACACTTATCGGCCTACCGTATACAAACAGGATGACACCATAATTTCAGTTTTTACTGAAAATTTTTTTTTTTAAAGTAACGTTCTTATACAAGCTACACTTATCGGCCTACCGTATACAAACATGATGACACCATAATTTCAGTTTTTACTGAATTTTTTTTTTTTTCTCAAATTAACGTTCTCATACAACCTACTCTTATCGGCCTACCGTATTCAAACATGATGACACCATAATTTCAGTTTTTACTGAATGTTTTTTTTTTTTTTTTAAAGTAACGTTCTCATACAAGCTACACTTATCGGCCTACCGTATACAAACATGATGACACCATAATTTCAGTTTTTACTGAATGTTTTTTTTTTTTTAAAGTAACGTTCTCATACAAGCTACACTTATCGGCCTACCGTCTACAAACATGATGACACCATAATTTCTGTTTTTACTGGAATTTTTTTTTTTAAAGTAACGTTCTCATACAAGCTACACTTCTCGGCCTACCGTATACAAACATGATGACACCATAATTTCAGTTTTTACTGAAAATTTTTTTTTCCTTCAAATTAACGTTCTCATACAACCTACTCTTATCGGCCTACCGTATACAAAAATGATGACACCATAATTTCAGTTTTTACTGAAAATTTTTTTTTTCGCAAATTACCGTTCTCGTAGAGGCTACTCTTATCGGCCTACCGTATACAAATCTGATGACACCATAATTTCAGTTTTTACTGAAATTTTCTTTTTCTCAAATTAACGTTCTCATACAGGCTACTCTTATCGGCCTACCGTATACAAACATGATGACACCATAATTCCAGTTTTTACTAAATTTTTTTTTTTTTTAAAGTAACGTTCGCATACAAGCTACACTTATCGGCCTACCGTATACAAAGATGATGTGACCATAATTTTAGTTTTACTGAATATTTTTTTTTCCTCAAATTAACGTTTTCATACAGGCCACTCTTATCGGCCTACCGTATACAAACATGATGACACCATAATTTCTGTTTTTACTGAAAAATTTTTTTTCCCTCAAATTAACGTTCTTATACAACCTACTCTTATCGGCCTACCGTATACAAAAATGATGACACCATAATTTCAGTTTTTACTGAAAATTTTTTTTTTCGCAAATTACCGTTCTCATACAGGCTACTCTTATCGGCCTACCGTATACAAATCTGATGACACCATAATTTCAGTTTTTACTGAAATTTTCTTTTTCTCAAATTAACGTTCTCATACAGGCTACTCTTATCGGCCTACCGTATACAAACATGATGACACCATAATTCAAGTTTTTACTGAATTTTTTTTTTTTTTTTAAAGTAACGTTCGCATACAAGCTACACTTATCGGCCTACCGTATACAAAGATGATGTGACCATAATTTTAGTTTTACTGAATATTTTTTTTTTCTCAAATTAACGTTCTCATACAGGCCACTCTTATCGGCCTACCGTATACAAACATGATGACACCATGATTTCAGTTTTTACTGAATGTTTTTTTTTTCTCAAATTAACGTTCTCATACAACCTACTCTTATCGGCCTAACGTATACAAACGTGATGACACCATAATTTCTGTTTTTACTGAAAAATTTTTTTTTTCTCAAATTAACGTTCTTATGCAAGCTACTCTTATCGGCCTACCGTATACAAACATGATGACACCATAATTTCAGTTTTTACTGAAATTTTTTTTTTTCTCAAATTACCGTTCTCATACAAGCTACTCTTATCGGCCTACCGTATACAAACATGATGACACCATAATTTCAGTTTTTACTGAATATTTTTTTTTTCTCAAATTAACGTTCTCATACAGGCTACACTTATCGGCCTACCGTATACAAACATGATGACACCATAATTTCTGTTTTTACTGAAATTTTTTTTTTTAAAAGTAACGTTCTCTTACAAGCTACACTTATCGGCATACCGTATACAAACATGATGACACCATAATTTCAGTTTTTACTGAAAATTTTTTTCTTCTCAAATTAACGTTCTCATACAAGCTACTCTTATCGGCCTACCGTATACAAACATGATGACACCATAATTTTAGTTTTGACTGAAAATTTATTTTTTCTCAAATTAACGTTCTCATACAGGCTACTCTTATCGTCCTACCGTATACAAACATGATGACACCATAATTTCAGTTTTTACTGAAAATTTTTTTTTTAAAAGTAACGTTCTCATACAAGCTACACTTATCGGCCTACCGTATACAATCATGATGATACCATAATTTCAGTTTTTACTGAATTTTTTTTTTTCTCAAATTAACGTTCTCATACAACCTACTCTTATCGGCCTACCGTATACAAACAGGATGACACCATAATTTCAGTTTTTACTGGAATTTTTTTTTTCTCAAATTAACGTTCTCATACAAGCTACTCTTATCGGCCTACCGTATACAAACATGATGACACCATAATTTTAGTTTTAACTGAAAATTTATTTTTTCTCAAATTAACGTTCTTATACAAGCTACTCTTTTCGGCCTACCATATACAATCATGATGACACCATAATTTCAGTTTTTACTGAAAATTTTTTTTTTAAAAGTAACGTTCTCATACAAGCTACACTTATCGGCCTACCGTATACAAACATGATGATACCATAATTTCAGTTTTTACTGAATTTTTTTTTTTTCTCAAATTAACGTTCTCATACAAGCTACTCTTATCGGCCTACCGTATACAAACAGGATGACACCATAATTTCAGTTTTTACTGGAATTTTTTTTTTTTTTTAAAGTAACATTCTCATACAAGCTACTCTTATCGGCCTACCGTATACAAACATGGTGACACCATAATTTCAGTTTCTACTGAAAATTTTTTTTTTTAAAGTAACGTTCTCATACAAGCTACACTTATCGGCCTACCGTATACAAACATGATGACACCATAATTTCAGTTTTTACTGAATATTTTTTTTTTCTCAAATTAACGTTCTCATACAGGCCACTCTTATCGGCCTACCGTATACAAACATGATGACACCATAATTTCAGTTTTTACTGAATGTTTTTTTTTTTTTTAAAGTAACGTTCTCATACAAGCTACACTTATCGGCCTACCGTATACAAACATGATGACACCATAATTTCTGTTTTACTGAATATTTTTTTTTTCTCAAATTAACGTTTTCATACAGGCCACTCTTATCGGCCTACCGTATACAAACATGATGACACCATAATTTCAGTTTTTACTGAATTTTTTTTTTTTCTCAAATTAACGTTCTCATACAACCTACTCTTATCGGCCTACCGTATACAAACATGATGACACCATAATTTCAGTTTTTACTGAATGTTTTTTTTTTTTTTAAAGTAACGTTCTCATACAAGCTACACTTATCGGCCTACCGTATACAAACATGATGACACCATAATTTCTGTTTTTACTGAAATTTTTTTTTTTAAAGCAACGTTCTCATACAAGCTACACTTATCGGCCTACCGTATACAAACATGATGACACCATAATTTCTGTTTTACTGAAAATTTATTTTTTCTCAAATTAACGTTCACATACAGGCTACTCTTATCGGCCTACCGTATACAAACATGATGACACCATAATTTCTGTTTTTACTAAAATTTTTTTTTTCCTAAATTAACGTTCTTATACAAGCTACTCTTGTCGACCTACCGTATACAAACATGATGACACCATAATTTCAGTTTTTACTGAAAATTTTTTTTTAAAAGTAACGTTCTCATACAAGCTACACTTATCGGCCTACCGTATACAAAAATGATGACACCATAATTTCAGTTTTTACTGAATATTTTTTTTTCCTCAAAATTAACGTTCTCATACAGGCTACTCTTATCGGCCTAGCGTATACAAACATGATGACACCATAATTTCTGGTTTTACTGAAATTTTTTTTTTCTCAAATTACCGTTCTCATACAAGCTACTCTTATCGGCCTACCGTATACAAACATGATGACACCATAATTTCAGTTTTTACATTTATTTTTTTTTTTAAAAGTAACGTTCTCATACAAGCTACACTTATCGGCCTACCGTATACAAACATGATGACACCATAATTTCAGTTTTTACTGAATATTTTTTTTTTTCTCTAATTAACGTTCTCATACAGGCTACTCTTATCGGCCTACCGTATACTAACATGATGACACCATAATTTTAGTTTCAACTGAAAATTTATTTTTTCTCAAATTAACGTTCTCATACAGGCTACTCTTATCGGCCTACCGTATACAAACATGATGACACCATAATTTTTGTTTTTACCAAAAAAAATTTTTTTTCTCAAATTAACGTTCTTATAGAAGCTACTCTTATCGGCCTACCATATACAAACATGATGACACCATAATTTCAGTTTTTACTGAATATTTTTTTTTTTCACATTAACGTTCTTATAGAAGCTACTCTTATCGGCCTACCATATACAAACATGATGATACCATAATTTCAGTTTTTACTGGAATTTTTTTTTTTTTTTAAAGTAACGTTCTCATACAAGCTACTCTTATCGGCCTACCGTATACAAACATGGTGACACCATAATTTCAGTTTCTACTGAAAATTTTTTTTTTTAAAGTAACGTTCTCATACAAGCTATACTTATCGGCCTACAGTATACAAACATGATGACACCATAATTTAAGTTTTTACTGAATATTTTTTTTTCTCAAATTAACGTTCTCATACAGGCTACACTTATCGGCCTACCGTATACAAACATGATGACACCATAATTTCTGTTTTTACTGAAATTTTTTTTTTTAAATTAACGTTCTCTTACAAGCTACTCTTATCGGCCTACCGTATACAAACATGATGACACCATAATTTTAGTTTTAACTGAAAATTTATTTTTTCTCAAATTAACGTTCTCATACAGGCTACTCTTATCGGCCTACAGTATACAAACATGATGACACCATAATTTTTGTTTTTACCAAAAAATTTTTTTTTTCTCAAATTAACGTTCTTATACAAGCTACTCTTATCGACCTACCATATACAAACATGATGACACCATAATTTCAGTTTTTACTGAAAAATTTTTTTTTTTAAAAGTAACGTTCTCATACAAGCTACACTTATCGGCCTACCGTATACAAACATGATAACACCATAATTTCAGTTTTTACTGAATTTTTTTTTCTTCTCAAATTAACGTTCTCATACAGGCTAGTCTTATCGGCCTACCTTATAAAAACATGATGACACCATAATTTTTGTTTTTACTGAAAATTTATTTTTTCTCAAATTAACGTTCTTATAAAAGCTACTCTTGTCGGCCTACCGTATACAAACATGGTGACACCATAATTTCAGTTTTTACTGAAATTTTTTTTTTTTTAAAAGTAACGTTCTCATACAAGCTACACTTATCGGCCTACCGTATACAAACATGATGACACCATAATTTCAGTTTTTACTGAATATTTTTTTTTCTCAAATTAACGTTCTCATACAGGCTAGTCTTATCGGCGTACCTTATAAAAACATGATGACACCATAATTTCTGTTTTTACTAAAATTTTTTTTTTCTCAAATTAACGTTCTTATACAAGCTACTCTTGTCGGCCTACCGTATACAAACATGATGACACCATAATTTCAGTTTTTACTGAAATTTTTTTATTAAAAGTAACGTTCTCATACAAGCTACTCTTATCGGCCTACCGTATACAAAAATGATGACACCATAATTTCAGTTTTTACTGAATATTTTTTTTTTCTCAAAATTAACGTTCTCATACAGGCTACTCTTATCGGCCTACCGTAAACAAACATGATGACACCATAATTTCAGTTTTTACTGAAAATTTTTTTTTTCTCAAATTAACGTTCTTATACAAGCTACTCTTGTCGGCCTACCGTATACAACCATGATGACACCATAATTTCAGTTTTTATTGAAATTTTGTTTTTTTAAAGTAACGTTCTCATACAAGCTACACTTATCGGCCTACCGTATACAAACATGATGACACCATAATTTCAGTTTTTACTGAAATTTTTTTTTTTTTTTTAAAGTAACGTTCTCATACAAGGTACACTTATCGGCCTACCGTATACAAACATGATGACACCATAATTTCTGTTTTTACTGAAAATTTATTTTTTCTCAAATTAACATTCTCATACAGGCTACTCTTATCGGCCTACCGTATACAAACATGATGACACCATAATTTCAGTTTTTACTGAAATTTTTTTTTTTTTTTTAAAGTAACGTTCTCATACAAGCTACTCTTATCGGCCTACCGTATACAAACATGATGACACCATAATTTCAGTTTTTATTGAAATTTTGTTTTTTTAAAGTAACGTTCTCATACAAGCTACACTTATCGGCCTACCGTATACAAACATGATGACACCATAATTTCAGTTTTTACTGAAATTTTGTTTTTTTTTTTAAAGTAACGTTCTCATACAAGCTACACTTATCGGCCTACCGTATACAAACATGATGACACCATAATTTTAGTTTTAACTGAAAATTTATTTTTTCTCAAATTAACGTTCTCATACAGGCTACTCTTATCGTCCTACCGTATACAAACATGATGACACCATAATTTTAGTTTTAATTGAAAATTTATTTTTTCTCAAATTAACGTTCTCATACAGGCTAATCTTATCGTCCTACCGTATACAAACATGATGACACCATAATTTCAGTTTTTACTGAAAATTTTTTTTTTAAAAGTAACGTTCTCATACAAGCTACACTTATCGGCCTACCGTATACAAACATGATGATACCATAATTTCAGTTTTTACTGAATT
Organism: Bombylius discolor; assembly: GCA_939192795.1. NCBI lineage: Eukaryota > Metazoa > Arthropoda > Insecta > Diptera > Bombyliidae > Bombylius > Bombylius discolor. The sequence continues at coordinate 17,533,454 of OW584242.1, forward strand.
TTTTTTTTTCTCAAATTAACGTTCTCATACAACCTACTCTTATCGGCCTACCGTATACAAACAGGATGACACCATAATTTCAGTTTTTACTGGAATTTTTTTTTTCTCAAATTAATGTTCTCATACAAGCTACTCTTATCGGCCTACCGTATACAAACATGATGACACCATAATTTCAGTTTTTACTGAAAATTTTTTTCTTCTCAAATTAACGTTCTCATACAAGCTACTCTTATCGGCCTACCGTATACAAACATGATGACACCATAATTTTAGTTTTAACTGAAAATTTATTTTTTTAAAAGTAACGTTCTCTTACAAGCTACACTTATCGGCATACCGTATACAAACATGATGACACCATAATTTCAGTTTTTACTGAAAATTTTTTTCTTCTCAAATTTACGTTCTCATACAAGCTACTCTTATCGGCCTACCGTATACAAACATGATGACACCATAATTTTAGTTTTAACTGAAAATTTATTTTTTCTCAAATTAACGTTCTCATACAGGCTACTCTTATCGTCCTACCGTATACAAACATGATGACACCATAATTTCAGTTTTTACTGAAAATTTTTTTTTTAAAAGTAACGTTCTCATACAAGCTACACTTATCGGCCTACCGTATACAAACATGATGATACCATAATTTCAGTTTTTACTGAATTTTTTTTTTTCTCAAATTAACGTTCTCATACAACCTACTCTTATCGGCCTACCGTATACAAACAGGATGACACCATAATTTCAGTTTTTACTTGAATTTTTTTTTTCTCAAATTAACGTTCTCATACAAGCTACTCTTATCGGCCTACCGTATACAAACATGATGACACCATAATTTTAGTTTTAACTGAAAATTTTTTTTCTCAAATTAACGTTCTTATACAAGCTACTCTTTTCGGCCTACCATATACAAACATGATGACACCATAATTTCAGTTTTTACTGAAAATTTTTTTTTTAAAAGTAACGTTCTCATACAAGCTACACTTATCGGCCTACCGTATACAAACATGATGATACCATAATTTCAGTTTTTACTGAATTTTTTTTTTTCTCAAATTAACGTTCTCATACAACCTACTCTTATCGGCCTACCGTATACAAACAGGATGACACCATAATTTCAGTTTTTACTGGAATTTTTTTTTTTTTTTAAGTAACGTTCTCATACAAGCTACTCTTATCGGCCTACCGTATACAAACATGGTGACACCATAATTTCAGTTTCTACTGAAAATTTTTTTTTTTAAAGTAACGTTCTCATACAAGCTACACTTATCGGCCTACCGTATACAAACATGATGACACCATAATTTCAGTTTTTACTGAATATTTTTTTTTTCTCAAATTAACGTTCTCATACAGGCCACTCTTATCGGCCTACCGTATACAAACATGATGACACATAATTTCAGTTTTTACTGAATGTTTTTTTTTTTTAAAGTAACGTTCTCATACAAGCTACACTTATCGGCCTACCGTATACAAACATGATGACACCATAATTTCTGTTTTTACTGAAATTTTTTTTTTTAAAGCAACGTTCTCATACAAGCTACACTTATCGGCCTACCGTATACAAACATGATGACACCATAATTTCTGTTTTACTGAATATTTTTTTTTTCTCAAATTAACGTTTTCATACAGGCCACTCTTATCGGCCTACCGTATACAAACATGATGACACCATAATTTCAGTTTTTACTGAATTTTTTTTTTTTCTCAAATTAACGTTCTCATACAACCTACTCTTATCGGCCTACCGTATACAAACATGATGACACCATAATTTCAGTTTTTACTGAATGTTTTTTGTTTTTTTTAAAGTAACGTTCTCATACAAGCTACACTTATCGGCCTACCGTATACAAACATGATGACACCATAATTTCTGTTTTTACTGAAAATTTATTTTTTCTCAAATTAACGTTCACATACAGGCTACTCTTATCGGCCTACCGTATACAAACATGATGACACCATAATTTCTGTTTTTACTAAAATTTTTTTTTTCCTAAATTAACGTTCTTATACAAGCTACTCTTGTCGACCTACCGTATACAAACATGATGACACCATAATTTCAGTTTTTACTGAAAATTTTTTTTTAAAAGTAACGTTCTCATACAAGCCACACTTATCGGCCTACCGTATACAAACATGATGACACCATAATTTCTGTTTTTACTGAAAATTTATTTTTTCTCAAATTAACGGTCTCATACAGGCTACTCTTGTCGGCCTACCGTATACAAACATGATGACACCATAATTTCAGTTTTTATTGAAATTTTGTTTTTTTAAAGTAACGTTCTCATACAAGCTACACTTATCGGCCTACCGTATACAAACATGATGACACCATAATTTCAGTTTTTACTGAAATTTTGTTTTTTTTTTTAAAGTAACGTTCTCATACAAGCTACACTTATCGGCCTACCGTATACAAAAATGATGACACCATAATTTCAGTTTTTACTGAATATGTTTTTTTTCTCAAAATTAACGTTCTCATACAGGCTACTCTTATCGGCCTACCGTATACAAACATAATGACACCATAATTTCTGTTCTTACTAAAATTTTTTTTTTCTCAAAATTAACGGTCTCATACAGGCTACTCTTGTCGGCCTACCGTATACAAACATGATGACACCATAATTTCAGTTTTTATTGAAATTTTGTTTTTTTAAAGTAACGTTCTCATACAAGCTACACTTATCGGCCTACCGTATACAAACATGATGACACCATAATTTCAGTTTTTACTGAAATTTTGTTTTTTTTTTTAAAGTAACGTTCTCATACAAGCTACACTTATCGGCCTACCGTATACAAACATGATGACACCATAATTTTAGTTTTAACTGAAAATTTATTTTTTCTCAAATTAACGTTCTCATACAGGCTACTCTTATCGTCCTACCGTATACAAACATGATGACACCATAATTTTAGTTTTAACTGAAAATTTATTTTTTCTCAAATTAACGTTCTCATACAGGCTAATCTTATCGTCCTACCGTATACAAACATGATGACACCATAATTTCAGTTTTTACTGAAAATTTTTTTTTTAAAAGTAACGTTCTCATACAAGCTACACTTATCGGCCTACCGTATACAAACATGATGATACCATAATTTCAGTTTTTACTGAATTTTTTTTTTTCTCAAATTAACGTTCTCATACAACCTACTCTTATCGGCCTACCGTATACAAACAGGATGACACCATAATTTCAGTTTTTACTGGAATTTTTTTTTTCTCAAATTAACATTCTCATACAAGCTACTCTTATCGGCCTACCGTATACAAACATGATGACACTATAATTTCAGTTTTTACTGAAAATTTTTTTCTTCTCAAATTAACGTTCTCATACAAGCTACTCTTATCGGCCTACCGTATACAAACATGATGACACCATAATTTTAGTTTTAACTGAAAATTTATTTTTTTAAAAGTAACGTTCTCTTACAAGCTACACTTAACGGCATACCGTATACAAACATGATGACACCATAATTTCAGTTTTTACTGAAAATTTTTTTCTTCTCAAATTAACGTTCTCATACAAGCTACTCTTATCGGCCTACCGTATACAAACATGATGACACCATAATTTTAGTTTTAACTGAAAATTTATTTTTTCTCATATTAACGTTCTTATAGAAGCTACTCTTATCGTCCTACCATATACAAACATGATGACACCATAATTTCAGTTTTTACTGAAAATTTTTTTTTTAAAAGTAACGTTCTCATACAAGCTACACTTATCGGCCTACCGTATACAAACATGATGATACCATAATTTCAGTTTTTACTGAATTTTTTTTTTTCTCAAATTAACGTTCTCATACAACCTACTCTTATCGGCCTACCGTATACAAACAGGATGACACCATAATTTCAGTTTTTACTTGAATTTTTTTTTTCTCAAATTAACGTTCTCATACAAGCTACTCTTATCGGCCTACCGTATACAAACATGATGACACCATAATTTTAGTTTTAACTGAAAATTTTTTTTTCTCAAATTAACGTTCTTATACAAGCTACTCTTTTCGGCCTACCATATACAAACATGATGACACCATAATTTCAGTTTTTACTGAAAATTTTTTTTTTAAAAGTAACGTTCTCATACAAGCTACACTTATCGGCCTACCGTATACAAACATGATGATACCATAATTTCAGTTTTTACTGAATTTTTTTTTTTACCAAATTAACGTTCTCATACAACCTACTCTTATCGGCCTACCGTATACAAACAGGATGACACCATAATTTCAGTTTTTACTGGAATTTTCTTTTTTTTTTAAAGTAACGTTCTCATACAAGCTACTCTTATCGGCCTACCGTATACAAACATGGTGACACCATAATTTCAGTTTCTACTGAAAATTTTTTTTTTTAAAGTAACGTTCTCATACAAGCTACACTTATCGGCCTACCGTATACAAACATGATGACACCATAATTTCAGTTTTTACTGAATATGTTTTTTTTCTCAAATTAACGTTCTCATACAGGCCACTCTTATCGGCCTACCGTATACAAACATGATGACACATAATTTCAGTTTTTACTGAATGTTTTTTTTTTTTTAAAGTAACGTTCTCATACAAGCTACACTTATCGGCCTACCGTATACAAACATGATGACACCATAATTTCTGTTTTTACTGAAATTTTTTTTTTAAAGCAACGTTCTCATACAAGCTACACTTATCGGCCTACCGTATACAAACATGATGACACCATAATTTCTGTTTTACTGAATATTTTTTTTTTCTCAAATTAACGTTTTCATACAGGCCACTCTTATCGGCCTACCGTATACAAACATGATGACACCATAATTTCAGTTTTTACTGAATTTTTTTTTTTTCTCAAATTAACGTTCTCATACAACCTACTCTTATCGGCCTACCGTATACAAACATGATGACACCATAATTTCAGTTTTTACTGAATGTTTTTTTTTTTTTTTAAAGTAACGTTCTCATACAAGCTACACTTATCGGTCTACCGTATACAAACATGATGACACCATAATTTCAGTTTTTACTGAAATTTTTTTTTTTAAATTAACGTTCTCTTACAAGCTACTCTTATCGGCCTACCGTATACAAACATGATGACACCATAATTTCTGTTTCTACTAAAATTTTTTTTTCTTAAATTAACGTTCTTATACAAGCTACTATTGTCGGCCTACCGTATACAAACATGATGACACCATAATTTCTGTTTTTACTAAAATTTTTTTTTTCCTAAATTAACGTTCTTATACAAGCTACTCTTGTCGACCTACCGTATACAAACATGATGACACCATAATTTCAGTTTTTACTGAAAATTTTTTTTTAAAAGTAACGTTCTCATACAAGCTACACTTATCGGCCTACCGTATACAAAAATGATGACACCATAATTTCAGTTTTTACTGAATATTTTTTTTTTCTCAAAATTAACGTTCTCATACAGGCTACTCTTATCGGCCTAGCGTATACAAACATGATGACACCATAATTTCTGGTTTTACTAAAATTTTTTTTTTCTCAAATTACTGTTCTCATACAAGCTACTCTTATCGGTCTACCGTATACAAACATGATGACACCATAATTTCAGTTTTTACAGAAATTTTTTTTTTTTTTTTTAAAGTAACGTTCTCATACAAGCTACACTTATCGGCCTACCGTATACAAACATGATGACACCATAATTTCAGTTTTTACTGAATATTTTTTTTTTTCTCTAATTAACGTTCTCATACAGGCTACTCTTATCGGCCTACCGTATACAAACATGATGACACCATAATTTTAGTTTCAACTGAAAATTTATTTTTTCTCAAATTAACGTTCTCATACAGGCTACTCTTATCGGCCTACCGTATACAAACATAATGACACCATAATTTCTGTTCTTACTAAAATTTTTTTTTTCTCAAAATTAACGGTCTCATACAGGCTACTCTTGTCGGCCTACCGTATACAAACATGATGACACCATAATTTCAGTTTTTATTGAAATTTTGTTTTTTTAAAGTAACGTTCTCATACAAGCTACACTTATCGGCCTACCGTATACAAACATGATGACACCATAATTTCAGTTTTTACTGAAATTTTGTTTTTTTTTTTAAAGTAACGTTCTCATACAAGCTACACTTATCGGCCTACCGTATACAAACATGATGACACCATAATTTTAGTTTTAACTGAAAATTTATTTTTTCTCAAATTAACGTTCTCATACAGGCTACTCTTATCGTCCTACCGTATACAAACATGATGACACCATAATTTTAGTTTTAACTGAAAATTTATTTTTTCTCAAATTAACGTTCTCATACAGGCTAATCTTATCGTCCTACCGTATACAAACATGATGACACCATAATTTCAGTTTTTACTGAAAATTTTTTTTTTAAAAGTAACGTTCTCATACAAGCTACACTTATCGGCCTACCGTATACAAACATGATGATACCATAATTTCAGTTTTTACTGAATTTTTTTTTTTCTCAAATTAACGTTCTCATACAACCTACTCTTATCGGCCTACCGTATACAAACAGGATGACACCATAATTTCAGTTTTTACTGGAATTTTTTTTTTCTCAAATTAACATTCTCATACAAGCTACTCTTATCGGCCTACCGTATACAAACATGATGACACTATAATTTCAGTTTTTACTGAAAATTTTTTTCTTCTCAAATTAACGTTCTCATACAAGCTACTCTTATCGGCCTACCGTATACAAACATGATGACACCATAATTTTAGTTTTAACTGAAAATTTATTTTTTTAAAAGTAACGTTCTCTTACAAGCTACACTTAACGGCATACCGTATACAAACATGATGACACCATAATTTCAGTTTTTACTGAAAATTTTTTTCTTCTCAAATTAACGTTCTCATACAAGCTACTCTTATCGGCCTACCGTATACAAACATGATGACACCATAATTTTAGTTTTAACTGAAAATTTATTTTTTCTCAAATTAACGTTCTTATAGAAGCTACTCTTATCGTCCTACCATATACAAACATGATGACACCATAATTTCAGTTTTTACTGAAAATTTTTTTTTTAAAAGTAACGTTCTCATACAAGCTACACTTATCGGCCTACCGTATACAAACATGATGATACCATAATTTCAGTTTTTACTGAATTTTTTTTTTTCTCAAATTAACGTTCTCATACAACCTACTCTTATCGGCCTACCGTATACAAACAGGATGACACCATAATTTCAGTTTTTACTTGAATTTTTTTTTTCTCAAATTAACGTTCTCATACAAGCTACTCTTATCGGCCTACCGTATACAAACATGATGACACCATAATTTTAGTTTTAACTGAAAATTTTTTTTTCTCAAATTAACGTTCTTATACAAGCTACTCTTTTCGGCCTACCATATACAAACATGATGACACCATAATTTCAGTTTTTACTGAAAATTTTTTTTTTAAAAGTAACGTTCTCATACAAGCTACACTTATCGGCCTACCGTATACAAACATGATGATACCATAATTTCAGTTTTTACTGAATTTTTTTTTTTACCAAATTAACGTTCTCATACAACCTACTCTTATCGGCCTACCGTATACAAACAGGATGACACCATATTTTCAGTTTTTACTGGAATTTTCTTTTTTTTTTAAAGTAACGTTCTCATACAAGCTACTCTTATCGGCCTACCGTATACAAACATGGTGACACCATAATTTCAGTTTCTACTGAAAATTTTTTTTTTTAAAGTAACGTTCTCATACAAGCTACACTTATCGGCCTACCGTATACAAACATGATGACACCATAATTTCAGTTTTTACTGAATATGTTTTTTTTCTCAAATTAACGTTCTCATACAGGCCACTCTTATCGGCCTACCGTATACAAACATGATGACACATAATTTCAGTTTTTACTGAATGTTTTTTTTTTTTTAAAGTAACGTTCTCATACAAGCTACACTTATCGGCCTACCGTATACAAACATGATGACACCATAATTTCTGTTTTTACTGAAATTTTTTTTTTAAAGCAACGTTCTCATACAAGCTACACTTATCGGCCTACCGTATACAAACATGATGACACCATAATTTCTGTTTTACTGAATATTTTTTTTTTCTCAAATTAACGTTTTCATACAGGCCACTCTTATCGGCCTACCGTATACAAACATGATGACACCATAATTTCAGTTTTTACTGAATTTTTTTTTTTTCTCAAATTAACGTTCTCATACAACCTACTCTTATCGGCCTACCGTATACAAACATGATGACACCATAATTTCAGTTTTTACTGAATGTTTTTTTTTTTTTTTAAAGTAACGTTCTCATACAAGCTACACTTATCGGTCTACCGTATACAAACATGATGACACCATAATTTCAGTTTTTACTGAAATTTTTTTTTTTAAATTAACGTTCTCTTACAAGCTACTCTTATCGGCCTACCGTATACAAACATGATGACACCATAATTTCTGTTTTTACTGAAAATTTATTTTTTCTCAAATTAACGTTCACATACAGGCTACTCTTATCGGCCTACCGTATACAAACATGATGACACCATAATTTCTGTTTTTACTAAAATTTTTTTTTTCCTAAATTAACGTTCTTATACAAGCTACTCTTGTCGACCTACCGTATACAAACATGATGACACCATAATTTCAGTTTTTACTGAAAATTTTTTTTTAAAAGTAACGTTCTCATACAAGCTACACTTATCGGCCTACCGTATACAAAAATGATGACACCATAATTTCAGTTTTTACTGAATATTTTTTTTTTCTCAAAATTAACGTTCTCATACAGGCTACTCTTATCGGCCTAGCGTATACAAACATGATGACACCATAATTTCTGGTTTTACTAAAATTTTTTTTTTCTCAAATTACTGTTCTCATACAAGCTACTCTTATCGGTCTACCGTATACAAACATGATGACACCATAATTTCAGTTTTTACAGAAATTTTTTTTTTTTTTTTTAAAGTAACGTTCTCATACAAGCTACACTTATCGGCCTACCGTATACAAACATGATGACACCATAATTTCAGTTTTTACTGAATATTTTTTTTTTTCTCTAATTAACGTTCTCATACAGGCTACTCTTATCGGCCTACCGTATACAAACATGATGACACCATAATTTTAGTTTCAACTGAAAATTTATTTTTTCTCAAATTAACGTTCTCATACAGGCTACTCTTATCGGCCTACCGTATACAAACATGATGACACCATAATTTTTGTTTTTACCAAAAAAAATTTTTTTTCTCAAATTAACGTTCTTATAGAAGCTACTCTTATCGGCCTACCATATACAAACATGATGACACCATAATTTCAGTTTTTACTGAATATTTTTTTTTTCAAATTAACGTTCTTATAGAAGCTACTCTTATCGGCGTACCATATACAAACATGATGACACCATAATTTCAGTTTTTACTGAAAATTTATTTTTTCTCAAATTAACGTTCTTATACAAGCTCCTCTTTTCGGCCTACCATATACAAACATGATGACACCATAATTTCAGTTTTTACTGAAAATTTTCTTTTTAAAAGTAACGTTCTCATACAACCTACACTTATCGGCCTACCGTATACAAACATGATGATACCATAATTTCAGTTTTTACTGAATTTTTTTTTTTCTCAAATTAACGTTCTCATACAACCTACTCTTATCGGCCTACTGTATACAAACAGGATGACACCATAATTTCAGTTTTTACTGGAATTTTTTTTTTTTTTTAAATTAACGTTCTCATACAAGCTACTCTTATCGGCCTACCGTATACAAACATGGTGACACCATAATTTCAGTTTCTACTGAAATTTTTTTTTTTTTAAAGTAACGTTCTCATACAAGCTACACTTATCGGCCTACAGTATACAAACATGATGACACCATAATTTAAGTTTTTACTGAATTATTTTTTTTCTTAAATTAACGTTCTCATACAGGCTACACTTATCGACCTACCGTATACAAACATGATGACACCATAATTTCTGTTTTTACTGGAATTTTTTTTTTTAAATTAACGTTCTCTTACAAGCTACTCTTATCGGCCTACCGTATACAAACATGATGACACCATAATTTTAGTTTTAACTGAAAATTTATTTTTTCTCAAATTAACGTTCTCATACAGGCTACTCTTATCGGCCTACAGTATACAAACATGATGACACCATAATTTTTGTTTTTACCAAAAAATTTTTTTTTTCTCAAATTAACGTTCTTATACAAGCTCCTCTTTTCGACCTACCATATACAAACATGATGACACCATAATTTCAGTTTTTACTGAAAATTTTTTTTTTAAAAGTAACGTTCTCATACAAGCTACACTTATCGGCCTACCGTATACAAACATGATGATACCATAATTTCAGTTTTTATTGAAATTTTTTTTTTTTAAAGTAACGTTCTCATACAAGCTACACTTATCGGCCTACAGTATACAAACATGATGACACCATAATTTAAGTTTTTACTGAATATTTTTTTTTCTCAAATTAACGTTCTCATACAGGCTACACTTATCGACCTACCGTATACAAACATGATGACACCATAATTTCTGTTTTTACTGAAATTTTTTTTTTTAAATTAACGTTCTCTTACAAGCTACTCTTATCGGCCTACCGTATACAAACATGATGACACCATAATTTTAGTTTTAACTGAAAATTTATTTTTTCTCAAATTAACGTTCTTATACAAGCTACTCTTATCGACCTACCATATACAAACATGATGACACCATAATTTCAGTTTTTACTGAAAATTTTTTTTTTTTAAAATTAACGTTCTCATACAAGCTACACTTATCGGCCTACCGTATACAAACATGATAACACCATAATTTCAGTTTTTACTGAATTTTTTTTTTTCTCAAATTAACGTTCTCATACAGGCTAGTCTTATCGGCCTACCTTATAAAAACATGATGACACCATAATTTTTGTTTTTACTGAAAATTTATTTTTTCTCAAATTAACGTTCTTATAAAAGCTACTCTTGTCGGCCTACCGTATACAAACATGATGACACCATAATTTCAGTTTTTACTGAAATTTTTTTTTAAAAGTAACGTTCTCATACAAGCTACTCTTATCGGCCTACCGTATACAAAAATGATGACACCATAATTTCAGTTTTTACTGAATATTTTTTTTTTCTCAAAATTAACGTTCTCATACAGGCTACTCTTATCGACCTACCGTAAACAAACATGATGACACCATAATTTCAGTTTTTACTGAAAATTTTTTTTTTCTCAAATTAACGTTCTTATACAAGCTACTCTTGTCGGCCTACCGTATACAAACATGATGACACCATAATTTCAGTTTTTATTGAAATTTTGTTTTTTTAAAGTAACGTTCTCATACAAGGTACACTTATCGGCCTACCGTATACAAACATGATGACACCATAATTTCAGTTTTTACTGAAAATTTATTTTTTCTCAAATTAACATTCTCATACAGGCTACTCTTATCGGCCTACCGTATACAAACATGATGACACCATAATTTCAGTTTTTACTGAAATTTTTTTTTTTTTTTTTAAAGTAACGTTCTCATACAAGCTACTCTTATCGGCCTACCGTATACAAACATGATGACACCATAATTTCAGTTTTTATTGAAATTTTGTTTTTTTAAAAGTAACGTTCTCATACAAGCTACACTTAGCGGCCTACCGTATACAAACATGATGACACCATAATTTCTGTTTTTACTGTATATTTTTTTTTTCTCAAAATTAACGTTCTCATACAGGCTACTCTTATCGGCCTACAGTATACAAACATGATGACACCATAATTTAAGTTTTTACTGAATAGTTTTTTTTCTCAAATTAACGTTCTCATACAGGCTACACTTATCGACCTACCGTATACAAACATGATGACACCATAATTTCTGTTTTTACTGAAATTTTTTTTTTAAAATTAACGTTCTCTTACAAGCTACTCTTATCGGCCTACCGTATACAAACATGATGACACCATAATTTTAGTTTTAACTGAAAATTTATTTTTTCTCAAATTAACGTTCTCATACAGGCTACTCTTATCGGCCTACAGTATACAAACATGATGACACCATAATTTTTGTTTTTACCAAAAAATTTTTTTTTTCTCAAATTAACGTTCTTATACAAGCTACTCTTATCGACCTACCATATACAAACATGATGACACCATAATTTCAGTTTTTACTGAAAATTTTTTTTTTTTAAAAGTAACGTTCTCATACAAGCTACACTTATCGGCCTACCGTATACAAACATGATAACACCATAATTTCAGTTTTTACTGAATTTTTTTTTTTCTCAAATTAACGTTCTCATACAGGCTAGTCTTATCGGCCTACCTTATAAAAACATGATGACACCATAATTTTTGTTTTTACTGAAAATTTATTTTTTCTCAAATTAACGTTCTTATAAAAGCTACTCTTGTCGGCCTACCGTATACAAACATGGTGACACCATAATTTCAGTTTTTACATTTATTTTTTTTTTTAAAAGTAACGTTCTCATACAAGCTACACTTATCGGCCTACCGTATACAAACATGATGACACCATAATTTCAGTTTTTACTGAATATTTTTTTTTCTCAAATTAACGTTCTCATACAGGCTAGTCTTATCGGCGTACCTTATAAAAACATGATGACACCATAATTTCTGTTTTTACTAAAATTTTTTTTTTCTTTAATTAGCGTTCTTATACAAGCTACTCTTGTCGGCCTACCGTATACAAACATGATGACACCATAATTTCAGTTTTTACTGAAATTTTTTTGTAAAAGTTACGTTCTCATACAAGCTACTCTTATCGGCCTACCGTATACAAAAATGATGACACCATAATTTCAGTTTTTACTGAATATTTTTTTTTTTCTCAAAATTAACGTTCTCATACAGGCTACTCTTATCGGCCTACCGTAAACAAACATGATGACACCATAATTTCAGTTTTTACTGAAAATTTTTTTTTTCTCAAATTAACGTTCTTATACAAGCTACTCTTGTCGGCCTACCGTATACAAACATGATGACACCATAATTTCAGTTTTTATTGAAATTTTGTTTTTTCAAAGTAACGTTCTCATACAAGCTACACTTATCGGCCTACCGTATACAAACATGATGACACCATAATTTCAGTTTTTATTGAAATTTTGTTTTTTTAAAGTAACGTTCTCATACAAGCTACACTTATCGGCCTACCGTATACAAACATGATGACACCATAATTTCAGTTTTTACTGAAATTTTGTTTTTTTTTTTTAAAGTAACGTTCTCATACAAGCTACACTTATCGGCCTACCGTATACAAACATGATGACACCATAATTTCAGTTTTTACTGAAATTTTGTTTTTTTTTTTTAAAGTAACGTTCTCATACAAGCTACTCTTATCGGCCTACCGTATACAAACATGGTGACACCATAATTTCAGTTTTCACTGAATATGTTTTTTTTCTCAAAATTAACGTTCTCATACAGGCTACTCTTATCGGCCTACCGTATACAAACATAATGACACCATAATTTCTGTTCTTAATAAAATTTTTTTTTTCTCAAAATTAACGTTCTCATACAGGCTACTCTTGTCGGCCTACCGTATACAAACATGATGACACCATAATTTCAGTTTTTATTGAAATTTTGTTTTTTTAAAGTAACGTTCTCATACAAGCTACACTTATCGGCCTACCGTATACAAACATGATGACACCATAATTTCAGTTTTTACTGAAATTTTGTTTTTTTTTTTAAAGTAACGTTCTCATACAAGCTACACTTATCGGCCTACCGTATACAAACATGATGACACCATAATTTCTGTTTTTACTGAAAATTTTTTTTTTCTCAAATTAACGTTCTCATACAAGCTACTCTTATCGGCCTACCGTATACAAACATGATGACACCATAATTTTAGTTTTAACTGAAAATTTATTTTTTCTCAAATTAACGTTCTCATACAGGCTACTCTTATCGTCCTACCGTATACAAACATGATGACACCATAATTTCAGTTTTTACTGAAAATTTTTTTTTTAAAAGTAACGTTCTCATACAAGCTACACTTATCGGCCTACCGTATACAAACATGATGATACCATAATTTCAGTTTTTACTGAATTTTTTTTTTTCTCAAATTAACGTTCTCATACAACCTACTCTTATCGGCCTACCGTATACAAACAGGATGACACCATAATTTCAGTTTTTACTTGAATTTTTTTTTTCTCAAATTAACGTTCTCATACAAGCTACTCTTATCGGCCTACCGTATACAAACATGATGACACCATAATTTTAGTTTTAACTGAAAATTTTTTTTTCTCAAATTAACGTTCTTATACAAGCTACTCTTTTCGGCCTACCATATACAAACATGATGACACCATAATTTCAGTTTTTACTGAAAATTTTTTTTTTAAAAGTAACGTTCTCATACAAGCTACACTTATCGGCCTACCGTATACAAACATGATGATACCATAATTTCAGTTTTTACTGAATTTTTTTTTTTCTCAAATTAACGTTCTCATACAACCTACTCTTATCGGCCTACCGTATACAAACAGGATGACACCATAATTTCAGTTTTTACTGGAATTTTCTTTTTTTTTTAAAGTAACGTTCTCATACAAGCTACTCTTATCGGCCTACCGTATACAAACATGGTGACACCATAATTTCAGTTTCTACTGAAAATTTTTTTTTTTAAAGTAACGTTCTCATACAGGCCACTCTTATCGGCCTACCGTATACAAACATGATGACACATAATTTCAGTTTTTACTGAATGTTTTTTTTTTCTCAAATTAACGTTTTCATACAGGCCACTCTTATCGGCCTACCGTATACAAACATGATGACACCATAATTTCAGTTTTTACTGAATTTTTTTTTTTCTCAAATTAACGTTCTCATACAACCTACTCTTATCGGCCTACCGTATACAAACATGATGACACCATAATTTCAGTTTTTACTGAATGTTTTTTTTTTTTTTTAAAGTAACGTTCTCATACAAGCTACACTTATCGGTCTACCGTATACAAACATGATGACACCATAATTTCAGTTTTTACTGAAATTTTTTTTTTTTTTAAAGTAACGTTCTCATACAAGCTACACTTATCGGCCTACCGTATACAAACATGATGACACCATAATTTCTGTTTTTACTGAAAATTTATTTTTTCTCAAATTAACGTTCACATACAGGCTACTCTTATCGGCCTACCGTATACAAACATGATGACACCATAATTTCTGTTTTTACTAAAATTTTTTTTTTCCTAAATTAACGTTCTTATACAAGCTACTCTTGTCGACCTACCGTATACAAACATGATGACACCATAATTTCAGTTTTTACTGAAAATTTTTTTTTAAAAGTAACGTTCTCATACAAGCTACACTTATCGGCCTACCGTATACAAAAATGATGACACCATAATTTCAGTTTTTACTGAATATTTTTTTTTTCTCAAAATTAACGTTCTCATACAGGCTACTCTTATCGGCCTAGCGTATACAAACATGATGACACCATAATTTCTGGTTTTACTAAAATTTTTTTTTTCTCAAATTACTGTTCTCATACAAGCTACTCTTATCGGTCTACCGTATACAAACATGATGACACCATAATTTCAGTTTTTACAGAAATTTTTTTTTTTTTTTTAAAGTAACGTTCTCATACAAGCTACACTTATCGGCCTACCGTATACAAACATGATGACACCATAATTTCAGTTTTTACTGAATATTTTTTTTTTTCTCTAATTAACGTTCTCATACAGGCTACTCTTATCGGCCTACCGTATACTAACATGATGACACCATAATTTTAGTTTCAACTGAAAATTTATTTTTTCTCAAATTAACGTTCTCATACAGGCTACTCTTATCGGCCTACCGTATACAAACATGATGACACCATAATTTTTGTTTTTACCAAAAAAATTTTTTTTCTCAAATTAACGTTCTTATAGAAGCTACTCTTATCGGCCTACCATATACAAACATGATGACACCATAATTTCAGTTTTTACTGAATATTTTTTTTTTTCAAATTAACGTTCTTATAGAAGCTACTCTTATCGGCGTACCATATACAAACATGATGACACCATAATTTCAGTTTTTACTGAAAATTTATTTTTTCTCAAATTAACGTTCTTATACAAGCTCCTCTTTTCGGCCTACCATATACAAACATGATGACACCATAATTTCAGTTTTTACTAAAAATTTTTTTTTTAAAAGTAACGTTCTCATACAACCTACACTTATCGGCCTACCGTATACAAACATGATGATACCATAATTTCAGTTTTTACTGAATTTTTTTTTTTCTCAAATTAACTTTCTCATACAACCTACTCTTATCGGCCTACCGTATACAAACAGGATGACACCATAATTTCAGTTTTTACTGGAATTTTTTTTTTTTTTTAAATTAACGTTCTCATACAAGCTACTCTTATCGGCCTACCGTATACAAACATGGTGACACCATAATTTCAGTTTCTACTGAAAATTTTTTTTTTTAAAGTAACGTTCTCATACAAGCTACACTTATCGGCCTACAGTATACAAACATGATGACACCATAATTTAAGTTTTTACTGAATATTTTTTTTTCTCAAATTAACGTTCTCATACAGGCTACACTTATCGACCTACCGTATACAAACATGATGACACCATAATTTCTGTTTTTACTGGAATTTTTTTTTTTAAATTAACGTTCTCTTACAAGCTACTCTTATCGGCCTACCGTATACAAACATGATGACACCATAATTTTAGTTTTAACTGAAAATTTATTTTTTCTCAAATTAACGTTCTCATACAGGCTACTCTTATCGGCCTACAGTATACAAACATGATGACACCATAATTTTTGTTTTTACCAAAAAATTTTTTTTTTCTCAAATTAACGTTCTTATACAAGCTCCTCTTTTCGACCTACCATATACAAACATGATGACACCATAATTTCAGTTTTTACTGAAAATTTTTTTTTTAAAAGTAACGTTCTCATACAAGCTACACTTATCGGCCTACCGTATACAAACATGATGATACCATAATTTCAGTTTTTATTGAAATTTTTTTTTTTTAAAGTAACGTTCTCATACAAGCTACACTTATCGGCCTACAGTATACAAACATGATGACACCATAATTTCTGTTTTTACTGAAATTTTTTTTTTTAAATTAACGTTCTCTTAAGAGCTACTCTTATCGGCCTACCGTATACAAACATGATGACACCATAATTTTAGTTTTAACTGAAAATTTATTTTTTCTCAAATTAACGTTCTTATACAAGCTACTCTTATCGACCTACCATATACAAACATGATGACACCATAATTTCAGTTTTTACTGAAAATTTTTTTTTTTTAAAAGTAACGTTCTCATACAAGCTACACTTATCGGCCTACCGTATACAAACATGATAACACCATAATTTCAGTTTTTACTGAATTTTTTTTTTTCTCAAATTAACGTTCTCATACAGGCTACACTTATCGACCTACCGTATACAAACATGATGACACCATAACTTCTGTTTTTACTGAAATTTTTTTTTTTAAATTAACGTTCTCTTAAGAGCTACTCTTATCGGCCTACCGTATACAAACATGATGACACCATAATTTTAGTTTTAACTGAAAATTTATTTTTTCTCAAATTAACGTTCTTATACAAGCTACTCTTATCGACCTACCATATACAAACATGATGACACCATAATTTCAGTTTTTACTGAAAATTTTTTTTTTTTAAAAGTAACGTTCTCATACAAGCTACACTTATCGGCCTACCGTATACAAACATGATAACACCATAATTTCAGTTTTTACTGAATTTTTTTTTTTCTCAAATTAACGTTCTCATACAGGCTAGTCTTATCGGCCTACCTTATAAAAACATGATGACACCATAATTTTTGTTTTTACTGAAAATTTATTTTTTCTCAAATTAACGTTCTTATAAAAGCTACTCTTGTCGGCCTACCGTATACAAACATGATGACACCATAATTTCAGTTTTTACTGAAATTTTTTTTTAAAAGTAACGTTCTCATACAAGCTACTCTTATCGGCCTACCATATACAAAAATGATGACACCATAATTTCAGTTTTTACTGAATATTTTTTTTTTCTCAAAATTAACGTTCTCATACAGGCTACTCTTATCGACCTACCGTAAACAAACATGATGACACCATAATTTCAGTTTTTACTGAAAATTTTTTTTTTCTCAAATTAACGTTCTTATACAAGCTACTCTTGTCGGCCTACCGTATACAAACATGATGACACCATAATTTCAGTTTTTATTGAAATTTTGTTTTTTTAAAGTAACGTTCTCATACAAGGTACACTTATCGGCCTACCGTATACAAACATGATGACACCATAATTTCTGTTTTTACTGAAAATTTATTTTTTCTCAAATTAACATTCTCATACAGGCTACTCTTATCGGCCTACCGTATACAAACATGATGACACCATAATTTCAGTTTTTACTGAAATTTTTTTTTTTTTTTTAAAGTAACGTTCTCATACAAGCTACTCTTATCGGCCTACCGTATACAAACATGATGACACCATAATTTCAGTTTTTATTGAAATTTTGTTTTTTTAAAAGTAACGTTCTCATACAAGCTACAATTATCGGCCTACCGTATACAAACATGATGACACCATAATTTCTGTTTTTACTGTATATTTTTTTTTTCTCAAAATTAACGTTCTCATACAGGCTACTCTTATCGGCCTACAGTATACAAACATGATGACACCATAATTTAAGTTTTTACTGAATAGTTTTTTTTCTCAAATTAACGTTCTCATACAGGCTACACTTATCGACCTACCGTATACAAACATGATGACACCATAATTTCTGTTTTTACTGAAATTTTTTTTTTAAAATTAACGTTCTCTTACAAGCTACTCTTATCGGCCTACCGTATACAAACATGATGACACCATAATTTTAGTTTTAACTGAAAATTTATTTTTTCTCAAATTAACGTTCTCATACAGGCTACTCTTATCGGCCTACAGTATACAAACATGATGACACCATAATTTTTGTTTTTACCAAAAAATTTTTTTTTTCTCAAATTAACGTTCTTATACAAGCTACTCTTATCGACCTACCATATACAAACATGATGACACCATAATTTCAGTTTTTACTGAAAATTTTTTTTTTTTTAAAAGTAACGTTCTCATACAAGCTACACTTATCGGCCTACCGTATACAAACATGATAACACCATAATTTCAGTTTTTACTGAATTTTTTTTTTTCTCAAATTAACGTTCTCATACAGGCTAGTCTTATCGGCCTACCTTATAAAAACATGATGACACCATAATTTTTGTTTTTACTGAAAATTTATTTTTTCTCAAATTAACGTTCTTATAAAAGCTACTCTTGTCGGCCTACCGTATACAAACATGGTGACACCATAATTTCAGTTTTTACATTTATTTTTTTTTTTAAAAGTAACGTTCTCATACAAGCTACACTTATCGGCCTACCGTATACAAACATGATGACACCATAATTTCAGTTTTTACTGAATATTTTTTTTTCTCAAATTAACGTTCTCATACAGGCTAGTCTTATCGGCGTACCTTATAAAAACATGATGACACCATAATTTCTGTTTTTACTAAAATTTTTTTTTTCTCAAATTAACGTTCTTATACAAGCTACTCTTGTCGGCCTACCGTATACAAACATGATGACACCATAATTTCAGTTTTTACTGAAATTTTTTTTTAAAAGTAACGTTCTCATACAAGCTACTCTTATCGGCCTACCGTATACAAAAATGATGACACCATAATTTCAGTTTTTACTGAATATTTTTTTTTTCTCAAAATTAACGTTCTCATACAGGCTACTCTTATCGGCCTACCGTAAACAAACATGATGACACCATAATTTCAGTTTTTACTGAAAATTTTTTTTTTCTCAAATTAACGTTCTTATACAAGCTACTCTTGTCGGCCTACCGTATACAAACATGATGACACCATAATTTCAGTTTTTATTGAAATTTTGTTTTTTTAAAGTAACGTTCTCATACAAGCTACACTTATCGGCCTACCGTATACAAACATGATGACACCATAATTTCAGTTTTTACTGAAATTTTTTTTTTTTTTTTAAAGTAACGTTCTCATACAAGGTACACTTATCGGCCTACCGTATACAAACATGATGACACCATAATTTCTGTTTTTACTGAAAATTTATTTTTTCTCAAATTAACATTCTCATACAGGCTACTCTTATCGGCCTACCGTATACAAACATGATGACACCATAATTTCAGTTTTTACTGAAATTTTTTTTTTTTTTTTAAAGTAACGTTCTCATACAAGCTACTCTTATCGGCCTACCGTATACAAACATGATGACACCATAATTTCAGTTTTTACTGAATATTTTTTTTTTCTCAAATTAACGTTCTCATACAAGCTACTCTTATCGGCCTACCGTATACAAACATGATGACACCATAATTTTAGTTTTAACTGAAAATTTATTTTTTCTCAAATTAACGTTCTCATACAGGCTACTCTTATCGGCCTACCGTATACAAACATGATGACACCATAATTTCAGTTTTTACTAAAATTTTTTTTTCTTAAATTAACGTTCTTATACAAGCTACTATTGTCGGCCTACCGTATACAAACATGATGACACCATAATTTCAGTTTTTATTGAAATTTTGTTTTTTTAAAGTAACGTTCTCATACAAGCTACACTTATCGGCCTACCGTATACAAACATGATGACACCATAATTTCTGTTTTTACTGAAAATTTATTTTTTCTCAAATTAACATTCTCATACAGGCTACTCTTATCGGCCTACCGTATACAAACATGATGACACCATAATATCAGTTTTTACTGGAATTTTTTTTTTTTTTTAAAGTAACGTTCTCATACAAGCTACACTTATCGGCCTACCGTATACAAACATGATGACACCATAATTTCAGTTTTTACTGAAATTTTGTTTTTTTTTTTAAAGTAACGTTCTCATACAAGCTACTCTTATCGGCCTACCGTATACAAACATGGTGACACCATAATTTCAGTTTTTACTGAATATGTTTTTTTTCTCAAAATTAACGTTCTCATACAGGCTACTCTTATCGGCCTACCGTATACAAACATAATGACACCATAATTTCTGTTCTTACTAAAATTTTTTTTTTCTCAAAATTAACGTTCTCATACAGGCTACTCTTGTCGGCCTACCGTATACAAACATGGTGACACCATAATTTCAGTTTTTACTGAATATGTTTTTTTTCTCAAAATTAACGTTCTCATACAGGCTACTCTTATCGGCCTACCGTATACAAACATAATGACACCATAATTTCTGTTCTTACTAAAATTTTTTTTTTCTCAAAATTAACGTTCTCATACAGGCTACTCTTGTCGGCCTACCGTATACAAACATGATGACACCATAATTTCAGTTTTTATTGAAATTTTGTTTTTTTAAAGTAACGTTCTCATACAAGCTACACTTATCGGCCTACCGTATACAAACATGGTGACACCATAATTTCAGTTTTTACTGAATATGTTTTTTTTCTCAAAATTAACGTTCTCATACAGGCTACTCTTATCGGCCTACCGTATACAAACATAATGACACCATAATTTCTGTTCTTACTAAAATTTTTTTTTTCTCAAAATTAACGTTCTCATACAGGCTACTCTTGTCGGCCTACCGTATACAAACATGATGACATAATAATTTCTGTTTTTACTGAAAATTTATTTTTTCTCAAATTAACATTCTCATACAGGCTACTCTTATCGGCCTACCGTATACAAACATGATGACACCATAATATCAGTTTTTACTGGAATTTTTTTTTTTTTTTAAAGTAACGTTCTCATACAAGCTACACTTATCGGCCTACCGTATACAAACATGATGACACCATAATTTCAGTTTTTACTGAAATTTTGTTTTTTTTTTTAAAGTAACGTTCTCATACAAGCTACTCTTATCGGCCTACCGTATACAAACATGGTGACACCATAATTTCAGTTTTTACTGAATATGTTTTTTTTCTCAAAATTAACGTTCTCATACAGGCTACTCTTATCGGCCTACCGTATACAAACATAATGACACCATAATTTCTGTTCTTACTAAAATTTTTTTTTTCTCAAAATTAACGTTCTCATACAGGCTACTCTTGTCGGCCTACCGTATACAAACATGATGACACCATAATTTCAGTTTTTATTGAAATTTTGTTTTTTTAAAGTAACGTTCGCATACAAGCTACACTTATCGGCCTACCGTATACAAACATGATGACACCATAATTTCAGTTTTTACTGAAATTTTGTTTTTTTTTTTAAAGTAACGTTCTCATACAAGCTACACTTATCGGCCTACCGTATACAAACATGATGACACCATAATTTCTGTTTTTACTGAAAATTTATTTTTTCTCAAATTGACGTTCTCATACAGGCTACTCTTATCGGCCTACCGTATACAAACATGATGACACCATAATTTCAGTTTTTACTAAAATTTTTTTTTCTTAAATTAACGTTCTTATACAAGCTACTATTGTCGGCCTACCGTATACAAACATGATGACACCATAATTTCAGTTTTTACTGAAATTTTTTTTTTTTAAAGTAACGTTCTCATAAAAGCTACACTTATCGGCCTACCGTATACAAACATGATAACACCATAATTTCAGTTTTTACTGATTTTTTTTTTTTTTTTAAAGTAACATTCTCATACAGGCTACACTCATCGGCCTACCGTATACAAAAATGATGACACCATAATTTCAGTTTTTACTGAATATTTATTTTTTCTCAAAATTAACGTTCTCATACAGGCTACTTTTATCGGCCAACCGTATACAAACATGATGACACCACTATTTCTGTTTTTACTAAAATTTTTTTTTTCTCAAATTAACGTTCTTATACAAGCTTCTCTTGTCGGCCTAACGTATACAAACATGATGACACCATAATTTCAGTTTTTACTGAAATTTTTTTATTTAAAGTAACGTTCTCATACAAGCTACACTTATCGGCCTACCGTATACAAACATGATGACACCATAATTTCAGTTTTTACTGAATGTTTTTTTTTTTTTTTAAAGTAACGTTCTCATACAAGCTACACTTATCGGCCTACCGTATACAAACATGATGACACCATAATTTCTGTTTTTGCTAAAATTTTTTTTCTTCTCAAATTAACGTTCTTATACAAGCTACTCTTGTCGGCCTACCGTATACAAACATGATGACACCATAATTTCTGTTTTTACTGAAAATTTTTTTTTTAAAAGTAACGTTCTCATACAAGCTACACTTATCGGCCTACCGTATACAAAAATGATGACACCATAATTTCAGTTTTTACTGAATATTTTTTTTTTCTCAAATTAACGTTCTCATACAGGCTACTCTTATCGGCCTACCGTATACAAACATGATGACACCATAATTTTAGTTTTAATTGAAAATTTATTTTTTCTCAAATTAACGTTCTCATACAGGCTACTCTTATCGGCCTACCGTATACAAACATGATGACACTATAATTTTTGTTTTTACCAAAAAAATTTTTTTTTCTCAAATTAACGTTCTTATAGAAGCTACTCTTATCGTCCTACCATATACAAACATGATGACACCATAATTTCGGTTTTTACTGAAAATTTTTTTTTTAAAAGTAACGTTCTCATACAAGCTACACTTATCGGCCTACCGTATACAAACATGATGACACCACTATTTCTGTTTTTACTGAAATTTTTTTTTCTTAAATTAACGTTCTTATACAAGCTACTATTGTCGGCCTACCGTATACAAACATGATGACACCATAATTTCAGTTTGTACTGAAATTTTTTTTTTTTTAAAGTAACGTTCTCATACAAGCTACACTTATCGGCCTACCGTATACAAACATGATGACACCATAATTTCAGTTTTTACTGAAAATTTATTTTTTCTCAAATTAACGTTCTTATACAAGCTACTCTTATCGGCCTACCATATACAAAAATGATGAAACCATAATTTCAGTTTTTACTGAAAATTTATTTTTTCTCAAATTAACGTTCTTATACAAGCTACTCTTATCGGCCTACCGTATACAAACATGATGACACCATAATTTCAGTTTTTACTGAAATTTTCTTTTTCTCAAATTAACGTTGTCATACAGGCTACTCTTATCGGCCTACCATATACAAACATGATGACACCATAATTTCTGTTTCTACTAAAATTTTTTTTTCTTAAATTAACGTTCTTATACAAGCTACTATTGTCGGCCTACCGTATACAAACATGATGACACCATAATTTCAGTTTTTTCTGAAATTTTTTTTTTTTTAAAGTAACGTTCTCATACAAGCTACACTTATCGGCCTACCGTATACAAACATGATAACACCATAATTTCAGTTTTTACTGAATTTTTTTTTTTTTTAAAGTAATATTCTCATACAGGCTACACTTATCGGCCTACCGTATACAAAAATGATGACACCATAATTTCAGTTTTTACTGAATATTTATTTTTTCTCAAAATTAACGTTCTCATACAGGCTACTTTTATCGGCCGACCGTATACAAACATGATGACACCACTATTTCTGTTTTTACTGAAATTTTTTTTTTCTCAAATTAACGTTCTTATACAAGCTACTATTGTCGGCCTACCGTATACAAACATGATGACACCATAATTTCAGTTTTTACTGAAATTTTTTTTTTTTAAAGTAACGTTCTCATAAAAGCTACACTTATCGGCCTACCGTATACAAACATGATAACACCATAATTTCAGTTTTTACTGATTTTTTTTTTTTTTTTAAAGTAACATTCTCATACAGGCTACACTCATCGGCCTACCGTATACAAAAATGATGACACCATAATTTCAGTTTTTACTGAATATTTATTTTTTCTCAAAATTAACGTTCTCATACAGGCTACTTTTATCGGCCAACCGTATACAAACATGATGACACCACTATTTCTGTTTTTACTAAAATTTTTTTTTTCTCAAATTAACGTTCTTATACAAGCTTCTCTTGTCGGCCTAACGTATACAAACATGATGACACCATAATTTCAGTTTTTACTGAAATTTTTTTATTTAAAGTAACGTTCTCATACAAGCTACACTTATCGGCCTACCGTATACAAACATGATGACACCATAATTTCAGTTTTTACTGAATGTTTTTTTTTTTTTTAAAGTAACGTTCTCATACAAGCTACACTTATCGGCCTACCGTATACAAACATGATGACACCATAATTTCTGTTTTTGCTAAAATTTTTTTTCTTCTCAAATTAACGTTCTTATACAAGCTACTCTTGTCGGCCTACCGTATACAAACATGATGACACCATAATTTCTGTTTTTACTGAAAATTTTTTTTTTAAAAGTAACGTTCTCATACAAGCTACACTTATCGGCCTACCGTATACAAAAATGATGACACCATAATTTCAGTTTTTACTGAATATTTTTTTTTTCTCAAATTAACGTTCTCATACAGGCTACTCTTATCGGCCTACCGTATACAAACATGATGACACCATAATTTTAGTTTTAATTGAAAATTTATTTTTTCTCAAATTAACGTTCTCATACAGGCTACTCTTATCGGCCTACCGTATACTAACATGATGACACTATAATTTTTGTTTTTACCAAAAAAATTTTTTTTTCTCAAATTAACGTTCTTATAGAAGCTACTCTTATCGTCCTACCATATACAAACATGATGACACCATAATTTCGGTTTTTACTGAAAATTTTTTTTTTAAAAGTAACGTTCTCATACAAGCTACACTTATCGGCCTACCGTATACAAACATGATGACACCACTATTTCTGTTTTTACTGAAATTTTTTTTTCTTAAATTAACGTTCTTATACAAGCTACTATTGTCGGCCTACCGTATACAAACATGATGACACCATAATTTCAGTTTGTACTGAAATTTTTTTTTTTTTAAAGTAACGTTCTCATACAAGCTACACTTATCGGCCTACCGTATACAAACATGATGACACCATAATTTCAGTTTTTACTGAAAATTTATTTTTTCTCAAATTAACGTTCTTATACAAGCTACTCTTATCGGCCTACCATATACAAAAATGATGAAACCATAATTTCAGTTTTTACTGAAAATTTATTTTTTCTCAAATTAACGTTCTTATACAAGCTACTCTTATCGGCCTACCGTATACAAACATGATGACACCATAATTTCAGTTTTTACTGAAATTTTCTTTTTCTCAAATTAACGTTGTCATACAGGCTACTCTTATCGGCCTACCATATACAAACATGATGACACCATAATTTCTGTTTCTACTAAAATTTTTTTTTCTTAAATTAACGTTCTTATACAAGCTACTATTGTCGGCCTACCGTATACAGACATGATGACACCATAATTTCAGGTTTTTCTGAAATTTTTTTTTTTTTAAAGTAACGTTCTCATACAAGCTACACTTATCGGCCTACCGTATACAAACATGATAACACCATAATTTCAGTTTTTACTGAATTTTTTTTTTTTTTAAAGTAATATTCTCATACAGGCTACACTTATCGGCCTACCGTATACAAAAATGATGACACCATAATTTCAGTTTTTACTGAATATTTATTTTTTCTCAAAATTAACGTTCTCATACAGGCTACTTTTATCGGCCGACCGTATACAAACATGATGACACCACTATTTCTGTTTTTACTGAAATTTTTTTTTTCTCAAATTAACGTTCTTATACAAGCTACTCTTGTCGGCCTACCGTATACAAACATGATGACACCATAATTTCAGTTTTTATTGAAATTTTGTTTTTTTAAAGTAACGTTCTCATACAAGCTACACTTATCGGCCTACCGTATACAAACATGATGACACCATAATTTCTGTTTTTACTGAAAATTTATTTTTTCTCAAATTAACATTCTCATACAGGCTACTCTTATCGGCCTACCGTATACAAACATGATGACACCATAATTTCAGTTTTTACTGAAATTTTTTTTTTTTTTTAAAGTAACGTTCTCATACAAGCTACACTTATCGGCCTACCGTATACAAACATGATGACACCATAATTTCAGTTTTTACTGAAATTTTGTTTTTTTTTTAAAGTAACGTTCTCATACAAGCTACACTTATCGGCCTACCGTATACAAAAATGATGACACCATAATTTCAGTTTTTACTGAATATGTTTTTTTTCTCAAAATTAACGTTCTCATACAGGCTACTCTTATCGGCCTACCGTATACAAACATAATGACACCATAATTTCTGTTCTTACTAAAATTTTTTTTTTCTCAAAATTAACGTTCTCATACAGGCTACTCTTGTCGGCCTACCGTATACAAACATGATAACACCATAATTTCAGTTTTTACTGAATTTTTCTTTTTTTTAAAGTAACATTCTCATACAGGCTACACTTATCGGCCTACCGTATACAAAAATGATGACACCATAATTTCAGTTTTTACTGAATATTTATTTTTTCTCAAAATTAACGTTCTCATACAGGCTACTTTTATCGGCCAACCGTATACAAACATGATGACACCACTATTTCTGTTTTTACTAAAATTTTTTTTTTCTCAAAATTAACGTTCTCATACAGGCTACTCTTGTCGGCCTACCGTATACAAACATGATGACACCATAATTTCAGTTTTTATTGAAATTTTGTTTTTTTAAAGTAACGTTCTCATACAAGCTACACTTATCGGCCTACCGTATACAAACATGATGACACCATAATTTCAGTTTTTACTGATTTTTTTTTTTTTTTTAAAGTAACATTCTCATACAGGCTACACTTATCGGCCTACCGTATACAAAAATGATGACACCATAATTTCAGTTTTTACTGAATATTTATTTTTTCTCAAAATTAACGTTCTCATACAGGCTACTTTTATCGGCCAACCGTATACAAACATGATGACACCACTATTTCTGTTTTTACTAAAATTTTTTTTTTCTCAAATTAACGTTCTTATACAAGCTTCTCTTGTCGGCCTAACGTATACAAACATGATGACACCATAATTTCAGTTTTTACTGAAATTTTTTTATTTAAAGTAACGTTCTCATACAAGCTACACTTATCGGCCTACCGTATACAAACATGATGACACCATAATTTCAGTTTTTACTGAATGTTTTTTTTTTCTCAAATTAACGTTCTCATACAGGCTACTCTTATCGGCCTACCGTATACAAACATGATGACACCATAATTTTAGTTTTAATTGAAAATTTATTTTTTCTCAAATTAACGTTCTCATACAAGCTACTCTTGTCGGCCTACCGTATACAAACATGATGACACCATAATTTCAGTTTTTACTGAATATTTTTTTTTTCTCAAATTAACGTTCTCATACAAGCTACAATTATCGGCCTACCGTATACAAACATGATGACACCATGATTTCAGTTTTTACTGAATTTTTTTTTTTTTTTTTAAAGTAACGTTCTCATACAAGCTACACTTATCGGCCTACCGTATACAAACATATTGACACCATAATTTCTGTTTTTACTAAAATTTTTTTTTTCTCAAATTAACGTTCTCATACAAGCTACTCTTGTCGGCCTACCGTATACAAACATGATGACACCATAATTTCAGTTTTTACTGAATATTTTTTTTTTCTCAAATTAACGTTCTCATACAAGCTACAATTATCGGCCTACCGTATACAAACATGATGACACCATGATTTCAGTTTTTACTGAATTTTTTTTTTTTTTTTTAAAGTAACGTTCTCATACAAGCTACACTTATCGGCCTACCGTATACAAACATAATGACACCATAATTTCTGTTTTTACTAAAATTTTTTTTTTCTCAAATTAACGTTCTTATACAAGCTACTCTTGTCGGCCTACCGTATACAAACATGATGACACCATAATTTCAGTTTTTACTGAAAATTTTTTTTTTAAAAGTAACGTTCTCATACAAGCTACACTTATCGGCCTACCGTATACAAAAATGATGACACCATAATTTCAGTTTTTACTGAATATTTTTTTTTTCTCAAATTAACGTTCTCATACAGGCTACTCTTATCGGCCTACCGTATACAAACATGATGACACCATAATTTTAGTTTTAATTGAAAATTTATTTTTTCTCAAATTAACGTTCTCATACAGGCTACTCTTATCGGCCTACCGTATACAAACATGATGACACCATAATTTTTGTTTTTAACAAAAAAATTTTTTTTTCTCAAATTAACGTTCTTATAGAAGCTACTCTTATCGGCCTACCATATACAAACATGATGACACCATAATTTCGGTTTTTACTGAAAATTTTTTTTTTAAAAGTAACGTTCTCATACAAGCTACACTTATCGGCCTACCGTATACAAACATGATGACACCATAATTTCAGTTTTTACTGAAAATTTATATTTTCTCAAATTAACGTTCTTATACAAGCTACTCTTATCGGCCTACCGTATACAAACATGATGACACCATAATTTCAGTTTTTACTAAAATTTTTTTTTTAAAAGTAACGTTCTCATACAAGCTACACTTATCGGCCTACCGTATACAAAAATGATGACACCATAATTTCAGTTTTTACTGAATATTTTTTTTTTCTCAAATTAACGTTCTCATACAGGCTACTCTTATCGGCCTACCGTATACAAACATGATGACACCATAATTTCAGTTTTTACTGAAATTTTGTTTTTTTTTTTAAAGTAACGTTCTCATACAAGCTACACTTATTGGCCTACCGTATACAAACATGATGACACCATAATTTCTGTTTTTACTGAAAATTTTTTTTTTCTCAAATTGACGTTCTCATACAGGCTACTCTTATCGGCCTACCGTATACAAACATGATGACACCATAATTTCAGTTTTTACTAAAATTTTTTTTTCTCAAAATTAACGTTCTTATACAAGCTACTATTGTCGGCCTACCGTATACAAACATGATGACACCATAATTTCAGTTTTTATTGAAATTTTGTTTTTTTAAAGTAACGTTCTCATACAAGCTACACTTATCGGCCTACCGTATACAAACATGATGACACCATAATTTCTGTTTTTACTGAAAATTTATTTTTTCTCAAATTAACATTCTCATACAGGCTACTCTTATCGGCCTACCGTATACAAACATGATGACACCATAATTTCTGTTCTTACTAAAATTTGTTTTTTCTCAAAATTAACGTTCTCATACAGGCTACTCTTGTCGGCCTACCGTATACAAACATGATGACACCATAATTTCAGTTTTTATTGAAATTTTGTTTTTTTAAAGTAACGTTCTCATACAAGCTACACTTATCGGCCTACCGTATACAAACATGATGACACCATAATTTCAGTTTTTACTGAAATTTTGTTTTTTTTTTTAAAGTAACGTTCTCATACAAGCTACACTTATCGGCCTACCGTATACAAACATGATGACACCATAATTTCTGTTTTTACTGAAAATTTATTTTTGCTCAAATTGACGTTCTCATACAGGCTACTCTTATCGGCCTACCGTATACAAACATGATGACACCATAATTTCAGTTTTTACTAAAATTTTTTTTCCTTAAATTAACGTTCTTATACAAGCTACTATTGTCGGCCTACCGTATACAAACATGATGACACCATAATTTCAGTTTTTACTGAAATTTTTTTTTTTTTAAAGTAACGTTCTCATAAAAGCTACACTTATCGGCCTACCGTATACAAACATGATAACACCATAATTTCAGTTTTTACTGATTTTTTTTTTTTTTTTAAAGTAACATTCTCATACAGGCTACACTTATCGGCCTACCGTATACAAAAATAATGACACCATAATTTCAGTTTTTACTGAATATTTATTTTTTCTCAAAATTAACGTTCTCATACAGGCTACTTTTATCGGCCAACCGTATACAAACATGATGACACCACTATTTCTGTTTTTACTAAAATTTTTTTTTTCTCAAATTAACGTTCTTATACAAGCTTCTCTTGTCGGCCTAACGTATACAAACATGATGACACCATAATTTCAGTTTTTACTGAATGTTTTTTTTTTTTTTTAAAGTAACGTTCTCATACAAGCTACACTTATCGGCCTACCGTATACAAACATGATGACACCATAATTTCTGTTTTTGCTAAAATTTTTTTTCTTCTCAAATTAACGTTCTTATACAAGCTACTCTTGTCGGCCTACCGTATACAAACATGATGACACCATAATTTCTGTTTTTACTGAAAATTTTTTTTTTAAAAGTAACGTTCTCATACAAGCTACACTTATCGGCCTACCGTATACAAAAATGATGACACCATAATTTCAGTTTTTACTGAATATTTTTTTTTTCTCAAATTAACGTTCTCATACAGGCTACTCTTATCGGCCTACCGTATACAAACATGATGACACCATAATTTTAGTTTTAATTGAAAATTTATTTTTTCTCAAATTAACGTTCTCATACAGGCTACTCTTATCGGCCTACCGTATACAAACATGATGACACTATAATTTTTGTTTTTACCAAAAAAATTTTTTTTTCTCAAATTAACGTTCTTATAGAAGCTACTCTTATCGTCCTACCATATACAAACATGATGACACCATAATTTCGGTTTTTACTGAAAATTTTTTTTTTAAAAGTAACGTTCTCATACAAGCTACACTTATCGGCCTACCGTATACAAACATGATGACACCATAATTTCAGTTTTTACTGAAAATTTATTTTTTATCAAATTAACGTTCTTATACAAGCTACTCTTATCGGCCTACCATATACAAACATGATGACACCATAATTTCTGTTTTTACTAAAATTTTTTTTTCTTAAATTAACGTTCTTATACAAGCTACTATTGTCGGCCTACCGTATACAAACATGATGACACCATAATTTCAGTTTGTACTGAAATTTTTTTTTTTTTAAAGTAACGTTCTCATACAAGCTACACTTATCGGCCTACCGTATACAAACATGATGACACCATAATTTCAGTTTTTACTGAAAATTTATTTTTTCTCAAATTAACGTTCTTATACAAGCTACTCTTATCGGCCTACCATATACAAAAATGATGACACCATAATTTCAGTTTTTACTGAAAATTTATTTTTTCTCAAATTAACGTTCTTATACAAGCTACTCTTATCGGCCTACCATATACAAACATGATGACACCATAATTTCTGTTTCTACTAAAATTTTTTTTTCTTAAATTAACGTTCTTATACAAGCTACTATTGTCGGCCTACCGTATACAAACATGATGACACCATAATTTCAGTTTTTACTGAAATTTTTTTTTTTTTAAAGTAACGTTCTCATACAAGCTACACTTATCGGCCTACCGTATACAAACATGATAACACCATAATTTCAGTTTTTACTGAATTTTTTTTTTTTTTAAAAAAATATTCTCATACAGGCTACACTTATCGGCCTACCGTATACAAAAATGATGACACCATAATTTCAGTTTTTACTGAATATTTATTTTTTCTCAAAATTAACGTTCTCATACATGCTACTTTTATCGGCCGACCGTATACAAACATGATGACACCACTATTTCTGTTTTTACTGAAATTTTTTTTTTCTCAAATTAACGTTCTTATACAAGCTACTCTTGTCGGCCTACCGTATACAAACATGATGACACCATAATTTCAGTTTTTACTGATATTTTTTTTTTTTAAAGTAACGTTCTCATACAAGCTACACTTATCGGCCTACCGTATACAAACATGATGACACCATGATTTCAGTTTTTACTGAATTTTTTTTTTTTTTTTAAAGTAACTTTCTCATACAAGCTACACTTATCGGCCTACCGTATACAAACATGATGACACCATAATTTCTGTTTTTACTAAAATTTTTTTTTTCTCAAATTAACGTTCTTATACAAGCTACTCTTGTCGGCCTACCGTATACAAACATGATGACACCATAATTTCAGTTTTTACTGAAAATTTTTTTTTTAAAAGTAACGTTCTCATACAAGCTACTCTTATCGGCCTACCGTATACAAAAATGATGACACCATAATTTCAGTTTTTACTGAATATTTTTTTTTTCTCAAATTAACGTTCTCATACAGGATACTCTTATCGGCCTACCGTATACAAACATGATGACACCATAATTTTAGTTTTAATTGAAAATTTATTTTTTCTCAAATTAACGTTCTCATACAGGCTACTCTTATCGGCCTACCGTATACAAACATGATGACACCATAATTTCGGTTTTTACTGAAAATTTTTTTTTTAAAAGTAACGTTCTCATACAAGCTACACTTATCGGCCTACCGTATACAAACATGATGACACCATAATTTCAGTTTTTACTGAAAATTTATATTTTCTCAAATTAACGTTCTTATACAAGCTACTCTTATCGGCCTACCATATACAAACATGATGACACCATAATTTCAGTTTTTACTGAATATTTTTTTTTTCTCAAATTAACGTTCTCATACAGGCTACTCTTATCGGCCTACCGTATACAAACATGATGACACCATAATTTCAGTTTTTACTGATATTTTTGTTTTTTAAAGTAACGTTCTCATACAAGCTACACTTATCGGCCTACCGTATACAAACATGATGACACCATAATTTCAGTTTTTACTGAATATTTTTTTTTCTCAAATTAACGTTCTTATACAAGCTACTCTTGTCGGCCTACCGTATACAAACATGATGACACCATAATTTCAGTTTTTACTGATATTTTTTTTTTTTAAAGTAACGTTCTCATACAAGCTACACTTATCGGCCTACCGTATACAAACATGATGACACCATAATTTCAGTTTTTACTGAATTTTTTTTTTTTTTTTTAAAGTAACGTTCTCATACAAGCTACTCTTATCGGCCTACCGTATACAAACATGATGACACCATAATTTCAGTTTTTACTGAAATTTTCTTTTTCTCAAATTAACGTTGTCATACAGGCTACTCTTATCGGCCTACCATATACAAACATGATGACACCATAATTTCTGTTTCTACTAAAATTTTTTTTTCTTAAATTAACGTTCTTATACAAGCTACTATTGTCGGCCTACCGTATACAAACATGATGACACCATAATTTCAGTTTTTACTGAAATTTTTTTTTTTTTAAAGTAACGTTCTCATACAAGCTACACTTATCGGCCTACCGTATACAAACATGATAACACCATAATTTCAGTTTTTACTGAATTTTTTTTTTTTTTTAAAATTATTCTCATACAGGCTACACTTATCGGCCTACCGTATACAAAAATGATGACACCATAATTTCAGTTTTTACTGAATATTTATTTTTTCTCAAAATTAACGTTCTCATACAGGCTACTTTTATCGGCCGACCGTATACAAACATGATGACACCACTATTTCTGTTTTTACTGAAATTTTTTTTTTCTCAAATTAACGTTCTTATACAAGCTACTCTTGTCGGCCTACCGTATACAAACATGATGACACCATAATTTCAGTTTTTACTGATATTTTTTTTTTTAAAGTAACGTTCTCATACAAGCTACACTTATCGGCCTACCGTATACAAACATGATGACACCGTGATTTCAGTTTTTACTGAATTTTTTTTTTTTTTTTAAAGTAACTTTCTCATACAAGCTACACTTATCGGCCTACCGTATACAAACATGATGACACCATAATTTCTGTTTTTACTAAAATTTTTTTTTTTCAAATTAACGTTCTTATACAAGCTACTCTTGTCGGCCTACCGTATACAAACATGATGACACCATAATTTCAGTTTTTACTGAAAATTTTTTTTTTAAAAGTAACGTTCTCATACAAGCTACTCTTATCGGCCTACCGTATACAAAAATGATGACACCATAATTTCAGTTTTTACTGAATATTTTTTTTTTCTCAAATTAACGTTCTCATACAGGATACTCTTATCGGCCTACCGTATACAAACATGATGACACCATAATTTTAGTTTTAATTGAAAATTTATTTTTTCTCAAATTAACGTTCTCATACAGGCTACTCTTATCGGCCTACCGTATACAAACATGATGACACCATAATTTTTGTTCTTACCAAAAAAATTTTTTTTTCTCAAATTAACGTTCTTATAGAAGCTACTCTTATCGGCCTACCATATACAAACATGATGACACCATAATTTCGGTTTTTACTGAAAATTTTTTTTTTAAAAGTAACGTTCTCATACAAGCTACACTTATCGGCCTACCGTATACAAACATGATGACACCATAATTTCAGTTTTTACTGAAAATTTATATTTTCTCAAATTAACGTTCTTATACAAGCTACTCTTATCGGCCTACCATATACAAACATGATGACACCATAATTTCAGTTTTTACTGAATATTTTTTTTTTCTCAAATTAACGTTCTCATACAGGCTACTCTTATCGGCCTACCGTATACAAACATGATGACACCATAATTTCAGTTTTTACTGATATTTTTGTTTTTTAAAGTAACGTTCTCATACAAGCTACACTTATCGGCCTACCGTATACAAACATGATGACACCATAATTTCAGTTTTTACTGAATATTTTTTTTTCTCAAATTAACGTTCTTATACAAGCTACTCTTGTCGGCCTACCGTATACAAACATGATGACACCATAATTTCAGTTTTTACTGATATTTTTTTTTTTTAAAGTAACGTTCTCATACAAGCTACACTTATCGGCCTACCGTATACAAACCTGATGACACCATAATTTCAGTTTTTACTGAATTTTTTTTTTTTTTTTTAAAGTAACGTTCTCATACAAGCTACTCTTATCGGCCTACCGTATACAAACATGATGACACCATAATTTCTGTTTTTACCAAAAAAATTTTTTTTTCTCAAATTAACGTTCTTATAGAAGCTACTCTTATCGTCCTACCATATACAAACATGATGACACCATAATTTCGGTTTTTACTGAAAATTTTTTTTTTAAAAGTAACGTTCTCATACAAGCTACACTTATCGGCCTACCGTATACAAACATGATGACACCATAATTTCAGTTTTTACTGAAAATTTATTTTTTATCAAATTAACGTTCTTATACAAGCTACTCTTATCGGCCTACCATATACAAACATGATGACACCATAATTTCTGTTTTTACTAAAATTTTTTTTTCTTAAATTAACGTTCTTATACAAGCTACTATTGTCGGCCTACCGTATACAAACATGATGACACCATAATTTCAGTTTGTACTGAAATTTTTTTTTTTTTAAAGTAACGTTCTCATACAAGCTACACTTATCGGCCTACCGTATACAAACATGATGACACCATAATTTCAGTTTTTACTGAAATTTTTTTTTTCTCAAATTAACGTTCTTATACAAGCTACTCTTATCGGCCTACCATATACAAACATGATGACACCATAATTTCAGTTTTTACTGAATATTTTTTTTTTCTCAAATTAACGTTCTCATACAGGCTACTCTTATCGGCCTACCGTATACAAACATGATGACACCATAATTTCAGTTTTTACTGATATTTTTGTTTTTTAAAGTAACGTTCTCATACAAGCTACACTTATCGGCCTACCGTATACAAACATGATGACACCATAATTTCAGTTTTTACTGAATATTTTTTTTTCTCAAATTAACGTTCTTATACAAGCTACTCTTGTCGGCCTACCGTATACAAACATGATGACACCATAATTTCAGTTTTTACTGATATTTTTGTTTTTTAAAGTAACGTTCTCATACAAGCTACACTTATCGGCCTACCGTATACAAACATGATGACACCATAATTTCAGTTTTTACTGAATATTTTTTTTTCTCAAATTAACGTTCTTATACAAGCTACTCTTGTCGGCCTACCGTATACAAACATGATGACACCATAATTTCAGTTTTTACTGAATTTTTTTTTTTTTTTTTAAAGTAACGTTCTCATACAAGCTACACTTATCGGCCTACCGTATACAAACATGATGACACCATAATTTCTGTTTTTACTAAAATTTTTTTTTTCTCAAATTAACGTTCTTATACAAGCTACTCTTGTCGGCCTACCGTATACAAACATGATGACACCATAATTTCAGTTTTTACTGAAAATTTTTTTTTTAAAAGTAACGTTCTCATACAAGCTACACTTATCGGCCTACCGTATACAAACATGATGACACCATAATTTTAGTTTTAATTGAAAATTTATTTTTTCTCAAATTAACGTTCTTATACAAGCTACTCTTATCGGCCTACCATATACAAACATGATGACACCATAATTTCAGTTTTTACTGAATATTTTTTTTTTCTCAAATTAACGTTCTCATACAGGCTACACTTATCGGCCTACCGTATACAAACATGATGACACCATAATTTCGGTTTTTACTGAAAATTTTTTTTTTAAAATTAACGTTCTCATACAAGCTACACTTATCGGCCTACCGTATACAAACATGATGACACCATAATTTCAGTTTTTACTGAAAATTTATATTTTCTCAAATTAACGTTCTTATAGAAGCTACTCTTATCGGCCTACCATATACAAACATGATGACACCATAATTTCGGTTTTTACTGGAATTTTTTTTTTTTAAAAGTAACGTTCTCATACAAGCTACACTTATCGGCCTACCGTATACAAACATGATGACACCATAATTTCAGTTTTTACTGAAAATTTATATTTTCTCAAATTAACGTTCTTATACAAGCTACTCTTGTCGGCCTACAGTATACAAACATGATGACACCATAATTTCAGTTTTTACTGAATTTTTTTTTTTTTTTTTAAAGTAACGTTCTCATACAAGCTACTCTTATCGGCCTACCGTATACAAACATGATGACACCATAATTTCAGTTTTTACTGAAATTTTCTTTTTCTCAAATTAACGTTGTCATACAGGCTACTCTTATCGGCCTACCATATACAAACATGATGACACCATAATTTCTGTTTCTACTAAAATTTTTTTTTCTTAAATTAACGTTCTTATACAAGCTACTATTGTCGGCCTACCGTATACAAACATGATGACACCATAATTTCAGTTTTTACTGAAATTTTTTTTTTTTTAAAGTAACGTTCTCATACAAGCTACACTTATCGGCCTACCGTATACAAACATGATAACACCATAATTTCAGTTTTTACTGAATTTTTTTTTTTTTTAAAAATTATTCTCATACAGGCTACACTTATCGGCCTACCGTATACAAAAATGATGACACCATAATTTCAGTTTTTACTGAATATTTATTTTTTCTCAAAATTAACGTTCTCATACAGGCTACTTTTATCGGCCGACCGTATACAAACATGATGACACCATAATTTCAGTTTTTACTGATATTTTTTTTTTTTAAAGTAACGTTCTCATACAAGCTACACTTATCGGCCTACCGTATACAAACATGATGACACCGTGATTTCAGTTTTTACTGAATTTTTTTTTTTTTTTTAAAGTAACTTTCTCATACAAGCTACACTTATCGGCCTACCGTATACAAACATGATGACACCATAATTTCTGTTTTTACTAAAATTTTTTTTTTTCAAATTAACGTTCTTATACAAGCTACTCTTGTCGGCCTACCGTATACAAACATGATGACACCATAATTTCAGTTTTTACTGAAAATTTTTTTTTTAAAAGTAACGTTCTCATACAAGCTACTCTTATCGGCCTACCGTATACAAAAATGATGACACCATAATTTCAGTTTTTACTGAATATTTTTTTTTTCTCAAATTAACGTTCTCATACAGGATACTCTTATCGGCCTACCGTATACAAACATGATGACACCATAATTTTAGTTTTAATTGAAAATTTATTTTTTCTCAAATTAACGTTCTCATACAGGCTACTCTTATCGGCCTACCGTATACAAACATGATGACACCATAATTTTTGTTCTTACCAAAAAAATTTTTTTTTCTCAAATTAACGTTCTTATAGAAGCTACTCTTATCGGCCTACCATATACAAACATGATGACACCATAATTTCGGTTTTTACTGAAAATTTTTTTTTTAAAAGTAACGTTCTCATACAAGCTACACTTATCGGCCTACCGTATACAAACATGATGACACCATAATTTCAGTTTTTACTGAAAATTTATATTTTCTCAAATTAACGTTCTTATACAAGCTACTCTTATCGGCCTACCATATACAAACATGATGACACCATAATTTCAGTTTTTACTGAATATTTTTTTTTTCTCAAATTAACGTTCTCATACAGGCTACTCTTATCGGCCTACCGTATACAAACATGATGACACCATAATTTCAGTTTTTACTGATATTTTTGTTTTTTAAAGTAACGTTCTCATACAAGCTACACTTATCGGCCTACCGTATACAAACATGATGACACCATAATTTCAGTTTTTACTGAATATTTTTTTTTCTCAAATTAACGTTCTTATACAAGCTACTCTTGTCGGCCTACCGTATACAAACATGATGACACCATAATTTCAGTTTTTACTGATATTTTTTTTTTTTAAAGTAACGTTCTCATACAAGCTACACTTATCGGCCTACCGTATACAAACCTGATGACACCATAATTTCAGTTTTTACTGAATTTTTTTTTTTTTTTTTAAAGTAACGTTCTCATACAAGCTACTCTTATCGGCCTACCGTATACAAAAATGATGACACCATAATTTCAGTTTTTACTGAATATTTTTTTTTTCTCAAATTAACGTTCTCATACAGGCTACTCTTATCGGCCTACCGTATACAAACATGATGACACCATAATTTTAGTTTTAATTGAAAATTTATTTTTTCTCAAATTAACGTTCTCATACAGGCTACTCTTATCGGCCTACCGTATACAAACATGATGACACCATAATTTCTGTTTTTACCAAAAAAATTTTTTTTTCTCAAATTAACGTTCTTATAGAAGCTACTCTTATCGTCCCACCATATACAAACATGATGACACCATAATTTCGGTTTTTACTGAAAATTTTTTTTTTAAAAGTAACGTTCTCATACAAGCTACACTTATCGGCCTACCGTATACAAACATGATGACACCATAATTTCAGTTTTTACTGAAAATTTATTTTTTATCAAATTAACGTTCTTATACAAGCTACTCTTATCGGCCTACCATATACAAACATGATGACACCATAATTTCTGTTTTTACTAAAATTTTTTTTTCTTAAATTAACGTTCTTATACAAGCTACTATTGTCGGCCTACCGTATACAAACATGATGACACCATAATTTCAGTTTGTACTGAAATTTTTTTTTTTTTAAAGTAACGTTCTCATACAAGCTACACTTATCGGCCTACCGTATACAAACATGATGACACCATAATTTCAGTTTTTACTGAAATTTTTTTTTTCTCAAATTAACGTTCTTATACAAGCTACTCTTATCGGCCTACCATATACAAACATGATGACACCATAATTTCAGTTTTTACTGAATATTTTTTTTTTCTCAAATTAACGTTCTCATACAGGCTACTCTTATCGGCCTACCGTATACAAACATGATGACACCATAATTTCAGTTTTTACTGATATTTTTGTTTTTTAAAGTAACGTTCTCATACAAGCTACACTTATCGGCCTACCGTATACAAACATGATGACACCATAATTTCAGTTTTTACTGAATATTTTTTTTTCTCAAATTAACGTTCTTATACAAGCTACTCTTGTCGGCCTACCGTATACAAACATGATGACACCATAATTTCAGTTTTTACTGATATTTTTTTTTTTTAAAGTAACGTTCTCATACAAGCTACACTTATCGGCCTAGCGTATACAAACATGATGACACCATAATTTCAGTTTTTACTGAATTTTTTTTTTTTTTTTTAAAGTAACGTTCTCATACAAGCTACACTTATCGGCCTACCGTATACAAACATGATGACACCATAATTTCTGTTTTTACTAAAATTTTTTTTTTCTCAAATTAACGTTCTTATACAAGCTACTCTTGTCGGCCTACCGTATACAAACATGATGACACCATAATTTCAGTTTTTACTGAAAATTTTTTTTTTAAAAGTAACGTTCTCATACAAGCTACACTTATCGGCCTACCGTATACAAACATGATGACACCATAATTTTAGTTTTAATTGAAAATTTATTTTTTCTCAAATTAACGTTCTTATACAAGCTACTCTTATCGGCCTACCATATACAAACATGATGACACCATAATTTCAGTTTTTACTGAATATTTTTTTTTTCTCAAATTAACGTTCTCATACAGGCTACACTTATCGGCCTACCGTATACAAACATGATGACACCATAATTTCGGTTTTTACTGAAAATTTTTTTTTTAAAATTAACGTTCTCATACAAGCTACACTTATCGGCCTACCGTATACAAACATGATGACACCATAATTTCAGTTTTTACTGAAAATTTATATTTTCTCAAATTAACGTTCTTATAGAAGCTACTCTTATCGGCCTACCATATACAAACATGATGACACCATAATTTCGGTTTTTACTGGAATTTTTTTTTTTTAAAAG
The DNA here is from genome assembly GCA_939192795.1 of Bombylius discolor. NCBI lineage: Eukaryota > Metazoa > Arthropoda > Insecta > Diptera > Bombyliidae > Bombylius > Bombylius discolor. The sequence continues at coordinate 17,575,325 of OW584242.1, forward strand.
TAACGTTCTCATACAAGCTACACTTATCGGCCTACCGTATACAAACATGATGACACCATAATTTCAGTTTTTACTGAAAATTTATATTTTCTCAAATTAACGTTCTTATACAAGCTACTCTTATCGGCCTACCATATACAAACATGATGACACCATAATTTCAGTTTTTACTGAATATTTTTTTTTTCTCAAATTACCGTTCTCATACAGGCTACACTTATCGGCCTACCGTATACAAACATGATGACACCATAATTTCTGTTTTTACTGAAATTTTTTTTTTTTAAATTAACGTTCTCTTACAAGCTACTCTTATCGGCCTACCGTATACAAACATGATGACACCATAATTTTAGTTTTAACTGAAAATTTATTTTTTCTCAAATTAACGTTCTCATACAGGCTACTCTTATCGGCCTACAGTATACAAACATGATGACACCATAATTTTTGTTTTCACCAAAAAATTTTTTTTTTCTCAAATTAACGTTCTTATACCAGCTACTCTTATCGGCCTACCATATACAAACATGATGACACCATAATTTCAGTTTTTACTGAAAATTTATATTTTCTCAAATTAACGTTCTTATACAAGCTACTCTTATCGGCCTACCATATACAAACATGATGACACCATAATTTCAGTTTTTACTGAATATTTTTTTTTTCTCAAATTACCGTTCTCATACAGGCTACACTTATCGGCCTACCGTATACAAACATGATGACACCATAATTTCTGTTTTTACTGAAAATTTTTTTTTTAAAAGTAACGTTCTCATACAAGCTACACTTATCGGCCTACCGTATACAAACATGATGACACCATAATTTTAGTTTTAACTGAAAATTTATTTTTTCTCAAATTAACGTTCTCATACAGGCTACTCTTATCGGCCTACAGTATACAAACATGATGACACCATAATTTAAGTTTTTACTGAATATTTTTTTTTTCTCAAATTAACGTTCTCATACAGGCTACACTTATCGGCCTACCGTATACAAACATGATGACACCATAATTTCTGTTTTTACTGAAATTTTTTTTTTTTTAAATTAACGTTCTCATACAAGCTACTCTTATCGGCCTACCGTATACAAACATGATGACACCATAATTTTAGTTTTAACTGAAAATTTATTTTTTCTCAAATTAACGTTCTCATACAGGCTACTCTTATCGGCCTACAGTATACAAACATGATGACACCATAATTTTTGTTTTCACCAAAAAATTTTTTTTTTTCTCAAATTAACGTTTTTATACCAGCTACTCTTATCGGCCTACCATATACAAACATGATGACACCATAATTTCAGTTTTTACTGAAAATTTTTTTTTTTTTAAAGTAACGTTCTCATACAAGCTACACTTATCGGCCTACCGTATACAAACATGATGACACCATAATTTCAGTTTTTACTGAATTTTTTTTTTTCTCAAATTAACGTTCTCATACAGGCTAGTCTTATCGGCCTACCGTATACAAACATGATGACACCATAATTTCAGTTTTTACTGAATATTTTTTTTTTCTCAAAATTAACCTTCTCATACAGGCTACTCTTATCGGCCTACGTATACAAACATGATGACACCATAATTTCTGTTTTTACTAAAATTTTTTTTTTCTCAAATTACCGTTCTCGTACAAGCTACTCTTATCGGCCTATCGTATACAAACATGATGACACCATAATTTCAGTTTTTACTGAATTTTTTTTTTTCTCAAAATAACGTTCTCATACAGGCTAGTCTTATCGGCCTACCTTATAAAAACATGATGACACCATAATTTCTGTTTTTACTAAAATTTTTTTTCTCTCAAATTAACGTTCTCATACAGGCTACTCTTATCGGCCTACAGTATACAAACATGATGACACCATAATTTAAGTTTTTACTGAATATTTTTTTTTTCTCAAATTAACGTTCTCATACAGGCTACACTTATCGGCCTACCGTATACAAACATGATGACACCATAATTTCTGTTTTTACTGAAATTTTTTTTTTTTTAAATTAACGTTCTCTTACAAGCTACTCTTATCGGCCTACCGTATACAAACATGATGACACCATAATTTTAGTTTTAACTGAAAATTTATTTTTTCTCAAATTAACGTTCTCATACAGGCTACTCTTATCGGCCTACAGTATACAAACATGATGACACCATAATTTTTGTTTTCACCAAAAAATTTTTTTTTTTCTCAAATTAACGTTTTTATACCAGCTACTCTTTACGGCGTACCTTATAAAAACATGATGACACCATAATTTCTGTTTTTACTAAAATTTTATTTTTCTCAAATTAACGTTCTTATACAAGCTACTCTTGTCGGCCTACCGTATACAAACATGATGACACCATAATTTCAGTTTTTACTGAAATTTTTTTTTAAAAGTAACGTTCTCATACGAGCTACACTTATCGGCCTACCGTATACAAACATGATGACACCATAATTTCAGTTTTTACTGAATATTTTTTTTTTCTCAAAATTAACCTTCTCATACAGGCTACTCTTATCGGCCTACGTATACAAACATGATGACACCATAATATCTGTTTTTACTAAAATTTTTTTTTTCTCAAATTACCGTTCTCGTACAAGCTACTCTTATCGGCCTATCGTATACAAACATGATGACACCATAATTTCAGTTTTTACTGAATTTTTTTTTTTCTCAAAATAACGTTCTCATACAGGCTAGTCTTATCGGCCTACCTTATAAAAACATGATGACACCATAATTTCTGTTTTTACTAAAATTTTTTTTTTCTCAAATTAACGTTCTTATACAAGCTACTCTTGTCGGCCTACCGTATACAAACATGATGACACCATAATTTCAGTTTTTACTGAAATTTTTTTTTTTTTAAAGTAACGTTCTCATACAAGCTACCCTTATCGGCCTACCGTATACAAACATGACGACACCATAATTTCAGTTTTTACTGAATATTTTTTTTTTCTCAAAATTAACGTTCTCATACAGGCTACTCTTATCGGCCTACCGTATACAAACATGATGACACCATAATTTCTGTTTTTACTGAAAAATTATTTTTTCTCAAATTAACGTTCTCATTCAACCTACTCTTATCGGCCTACCGTATACAAACATGATGACACCATAATTTCTGTTTTTACTAAAATTTTTTTTTCTCAAATTAACGTTCTTATACAAGCTACTCTTGTCGGCCTACCGTATACAAACATGATGACACCATAATTTCAGTTTTTACTGAAATTTTTTTTTTTTTTTTAAAGTAACATTCTCATACAAGCTACACTTATGGGCCTACTGTATACAAAAATGATGACACCATAATTTCAGTTTTTACTGAATATTTTTTTTTTTCTCAAAATTAACGTTCTCATACAGGCTACTCTTATCGGCCTACCGTATACAAACATGATGACACCATAATTTCTGTTTTTACTAAAATTTTTTTTTCTCAAAATTAACATTCTTATACAGGCTACTCTTATCGGCCTACAGTATACAAACATGATGACGCCATAATTTCTGTTCTTACTAAAATTTTTTTTTTCTCAAATTAACGTTCTTATACAAGCTACTCTTGTCGGCCTACCGTATACAAACATGGTGACACCATAATTTCAGTTTTTATTGAAATTTTTTTTTTTAAAGTAACGTTCTCATACAAGCTACACTTATCGGCCTACCGTATACAAACATGATGACACCATAATTTCAGTTTTTACTGAAATTTTTTTTTTTTAAAGTAACGTTCTCATACAACCTACACTTATCGGCCTACTGTATACAAACATGATGACACCATAGTTTCAGTTTTTACAGAAATTTTGTTTTTTTTCTCAAAATAACGTTCTCATACAGGCTACTCTTATCGGCCTACCGTATACAAACATGATGACACCATAATTTCTGTTTTTACTGAAAATTTATTTTTTCTCAAATTAACGTTCTCATACAGGCTACTCTTATCGGCCTACAGTATACAAACATGATGACACCATAATTTTCGTTTTCACCAAAAAATTTTTTTTTTCTCAAATTAACGTTCTTATACCAGCTACTCTTATCGGCCTACCATATACAAACATGATGACACCATAATTTCGGTTTTTACTGAAAATTTTTTTTTAAAAGTAACGTTCTCATACAAGCTACACTTATCGGCCTACCGTATACAAACATGATGACACCATAATTTTAGTTTTAACTGAAAATTTATTTTTTCTCAAATTAACGTTCTCATACAGGCTACTCTTATCGGCCTACAGTATACAAACATGATGACACCATAATTTAAGTTTTTACTGAATATTTTTTTTTTCTCAAATTAACGTTCTCATACAGGCTACACTTATCGGCCTACCGTATACAAACATGATGACACCATAATTTCTGTTTTTACTGAAATTTTTTTTTTTTTAAAGTAACGTTCTCATACAAGCTACCCTTATCGGCCTACCGTATACAAACATGATGACACCATAATTTTAGTTTTAACTGAAAATTTATTTTTTCTCAAATTAACGTTCTCATACAGGCTACTCTTATCGGCCTACAGTATACAAACATGATGACACCATAATTTAAGTTTTTACTGAATATTTTTTTTTCTCAAATTAACGTTCTCATACAGGCTACACTTATCGGCCTACCGTATACAAACATGATGACACCATAATTTCTGTTTTTACTGAAATTTTTTTTTTTTTAAATTAACGTTCCCTTACAAGCTACTATTATCGGCCTACCGTATACAAACATGATGACACCATAATTTTAGTTTTAACTGAAAATTTATTTTTTCTCAAATTAACGTTCTCATACAAGCTACACTTATCGGCCTACCGTATACAAACATGATGACACCATAATTTCAGTTTTTACTGAATTTTTTTTTTTCTCAAATTAACGTTCTCATACAGGCTAGTCTTATCGGCCTACCTTATAAAAACATGATGACACCATAATTTCTGTTTTTACTGAAAATTTATTTTTTCTCAAATTAACGTTCTTATACAAGCTACTCTTGTCGGCCTACCGTATACAAACATGGTGACACCATAATTTCAGTTTTTACTGAAATTTTTTTTTTTTTAAAAGTAACGTTCTCATACAAGCTACACTTATCGGCCTACCGTATACAAACATGATGACACCATAATTTCAGTTTTTACTGAAATTTTTTTTTAAAAGTAACGTTCTCATACAAGCTACACTTATCGGCCTACCGTATACAAACATGATAACACCATAATTTCAGTTTTTACTGAATTTTTTTTTTTTTTAAAGTAATATTCTCATACAGGCTACACTTATCGTCCTACCGTATACAAAAATGATGACACCATAATTTCAGTTTTTACTGAATATTTATTTTTTCTCAAAATTAACGTTCTCATACAGGCTACTTTTATCGGCCGACCGTATACAAACATGATGACACCACTATTTCTGTTTTTACTGAAATTTTTTTTTTCTCAAATTAACGTTTTTATACAAGCTACTCTTGTCGGCCTACCGTATACAAACATGATGACACCATAATTTCAGTTTTTACTGAATATTTTTTTTTTCTCAAATTAACGTTCTCATACAAGCTACACTTATCGGCCTACCGTATACAAACATGATGACACCATGATTTCAGTTTTTACTGAATTTTTTTTTTTTTTTTTAAAGTAACGTTCTCATACAAGCTACACTTATCGGCCTACCGTATACAAACATGATGACACCATAATTTCTGTTTTTACTAAAATTTTTTTTTTCTCAAATTAACGTTCTTATACAAGCTACTCTTGTCGGCCTACCGTATACAAACATGATGACACCATAATTTCAGTTTTTACTGAAAATTTTTTTTTTAAAAGTAACGTTCTCATACAAGCTACACTTATCGGCCTACCGTATACAAAAATGATGACACCATAATTTCAGTTTTTACTGAATATTTTTTTTTTCTCAAATTAACGTTCTCATACAGGCTACTCTTATCGGCCTACCGTATACAAACATGATGACACCATAATTTTAGTTTTAATTGAAAATTTATTTTTTCTCAAATTAACGTTCTCATACAGGCTACTCTTATCGGCCTACCGTATACAAACATGATGACACCATAATTTTTGTTTTTACCAAAAAAATTTTTTTTTCTCAAATTTACGTTCTTATAGAAGCTACTCTTATCGGCCTACCATATACAAACATGATGACACCATAATTTCGGTTTTTACTGAAAATTTTTTTTTTAAAAGTAACGTTCTCATACAAGCTACACTTATCGGCCTACCGTATACAAACATGATGACACCATAATTTCAGTTTTTACTGAAAATTTATATTTTCTCAAATTAACGTTCTTATACAAGCTACTCTTATCGGCCTACCGTATACAAACATGATGACACCATAATTTCAGTTTTTACTAAAATTTTTTTTTTAAAAGTAACGTTCTCATACAAGCTACACTTATCGGCCTACCGTATACAAAAATGATGACACCATAATTTCAGTTTTTACTGAATATTTTTTTTTTCTCAAATTAACGTTCTCATACAGGCTACTCTTATCGGCCTACCGTATACAAACATGATGACACCATAATTTCAGTTTTTACTGAAATTTTGTTTTTTTTTTTAAAGTAACGTTCTCATACAAGCTACACTTATCGGCCTACCGTATGCAAACATGATGACACCATAATTTCTGTTTTTACTGAAAATTTTTTTTTTCTCAAATTGACGTTCTCATACAGGCTACTCTTATCGGCCTACCGTATACAAACATGATGACACCATAATTTCAGTTTTTACTAAAATTTTTTTTTCTTAAATTAACGTTCTTATACAAGCTACTATTGTCGGCCTACCGTATACAAACATGATGACACCATAATTTCAGTTTTTATTGAAATTTTGTTTTTTTAAAGTAACGTTCTCATACAAGCTACACTTATCGGCCTACCGTATACAAACATGATGACACCATAATTTCTGTTTTTACTGAAAATTTATTTTTTCTCAAATTAACATTCTCATACAGGCTACTCTTATCGGCCTACCGTATACAAACATGATGACACCATAATTTCTGTTCTTACTAAAATTTTTTTTTTCTCAAAATTAACGTTCTCATACAGGCTACTCTTGTCGGCCTACCGTATACAAACATGATGACACCATAATTTCAGTTTTTATTGAAATTTTGTTTTTTTAAAGTAACGTTCTCATACAAGCTACACTTATCGGCCTACCGTATACAAACATGATGACACCATAATTTCAGTTTTTACTGAAATTTTGTTTTTTTTTTTAAAGTAACGTTCTCATACAAGCTACACTTATCGGCCTACCGTATACAAACATGATGACACCATAATTTCTGTTTTTACTGAAAATTTATTTTTTCTCAACTTGACGTTCTCATACAGGCTACTCTTATCGGCCTATCGTATACAAACATGATGACACCATAATTTCAGTTTTTACTAAAATTTTTTTTTCTTAAATTAACGTTCTTATACAAGCTACTATTGTCGGCCTACCGTATACAAACATGATGACACCATAATTTCAGTTTTTACTGAAATTTTTTTTTTTTTAAAGTAACGTTCTCATAAAAGCTACACTTATCGGCCTACCGTATACAAACATGATAACACCATAATTTCAGTTTTTACTGATTTTTTTTTTTTTTAAAGTAACATTCTCATACAGGCTACACTTATCGGCCTACCGTATACAAAAATGATGACACCATAATTTCAGTTTTTACTGAATATTTATTTTTTCTCAAAATTAACGTTCTCATACAGGCTACTTTTATCGGCCAACCGTATACAAACATGATGACACCACTATTTCTGTTTTTACTAAAATTTTTTTTTTCTCAAATTAACGTTCTTATACAAGCTTCTCTTGTCGGCCTAACGTATACAAACATGATGACACCATAATTTCAGTTTTTACTGAAATTTTTTTTTTTAAAGTAACGTTCTCATACAAGCTACACTTATCGGCCTACCGTATACAAACATGATGACACCATAATTTCAGTTTTTACTGAATGTTTTTTTTTTTTTTTAAAGTAACGTTCTCATACAAGCTACACTTATCGGCCTACCGTATACAAACATGATGACACCATAATTTCTGTTTTTGCTAAAATTTTTTTTCTTCTCAAATTAACGTTCTTATACAAGCTACTCTTGTCGGCCTACCGTATACGAACATGATGACACCATAATTTCTGTTTTTACTGAAAATTTTTTTTTTAAAAGTAACGTTCTCATACAAGCTACACTTATCGGCCTACCGTATACAAAAATGATGACACCATAATTTCAGTTTTTACTGAATATTTTTTTTTTCTCAAATTAACGTTCTCATACAGGCTACTCTTATCGGCCTACCGTATACAAACATGATGACACCATAATTTTAGTTTTAATTGAAAATTTATTTTTTCTCAAATTAACGTTCTTATACAGGCTACTCTTATCGGCCTACCGTATACAAACATGATGACACTATAATTTTTGTTTTTACCAAAAAAATTTTTTTTTCTCAAATTAACGTTCTTATAGAAGCTACTCTTATCGTCCTACCATATACAAACATGATGACACCATAATTTCGGTTTTTACTGAAAATTTTTTTTTTAAAAGTAACGTTCTCATACAAGCTACACTTATCGGCCTACCGTATACAAACATGATGACACCATAATTTCAGTTTTTACTGAAAATTTATTTTTTATCAAATTAACGTTCTTATACAAGCTACTCTTATCGGCCTACCATATACAAAAATGATGACACCATAATTTCAGTTTTTACTGAAAATTTATTTTTTCTCAAATTAACGTTCTTATACAAGCTACTCTTATCGGCCTACCGTATACAAACATGATGACACCATAATTTCAGTTTTTACTGAAATTTTCTTTTTCTCAAATTAACGTTGTCATACAGGCTACTCTTATCGGCCTACCATATACAAACATGATGACACCATAATTTCTGTATCTACTAAAATTTTTTTTTCTTAAATTAACGTTCTTATACAAGCTACTATTGTCGGCCTACCGTATACAAACATGATGACACCATAATTTCAGTTTTTACTGAAATTTTTTTTTTTTTAAAGTAACGTTCTCATACAAGCTACACTTATCGGCCTACCGTATACAAACATGATAACACCATAATTTCAGTTTTTACTGAATTTTTTTTTTGTTTAAAAAAATATTCTCATACAGGCTACACTTATCGGCCTACCGTATACAAAAATGATGACACCATAATTTCAGTTTTTACTGAATATTTTTTTTTTCTCAAATTAACGTTCTCATACAGGCTACTCTTATCGGCCTACCGTATACAAACATGATGACACCATAATTTTAGTTTTAATTGAAAATTTATTTTTTCTCAAATTAACGTTCTTATACAGGCTACTCTTATCGGCCTACCGTATACAAACATGATGACACTATAATTTTTGTTTTTACCAAAAAAATTTTTTTTTCTCAAATTAACGTTCTTATAGAAGCTACTCTTATCGTCCTACCATATACAAACATGATGACACCATAATTTCGGTTTTTACTGAAAATTTTTTTTTTAAAAGTAACGTTCTCATACAAGCTACACTTATCGGCCTACCGTATACAAACATGATGACACCATAATTTCAGTTTTTACTGAAAATTTATTTTTTATCAAATTAACGTTCTTATACAAGCTACTCTTATCGGCCTACCATATACAAAAATGATGACACCATAATTTCAGTTTTTACTGAAAATTTATTTTTTCTCAAATTAACGTTCTTATACAAGCTACTCTTATCGGCCTACCGTATACAAACATGATGACACCATAATTTCAGTTTTTACTGAAATTTTCTTTTTCTCAAATTAACGTTGTCATACAGGCTACTCTTATCGGCCTACCATATACAAACATGATGACACCATAATTTCTGTATCTACTAAAATTTTTTTTTCTTAAATTAACGTTCTTATACAAGCTACTATTGTCGGCCTACCGTATACAAACATGATGACACCATAATTTCAGTTTTTACTGAAATTTTTTTTTTTTTAAAGTAACGTTCTCATACAAGCTACACTTATCGGCCTACCGTATACAAACATGATGACACCATAATTTCAGTTTTTACTGAAAATTTATTTTTTATCAAATTAACGTTCTTATACAAGCTACTCTTATCGGCCTACCATATACAAAAATGATGACACCATAATTTCAGTTTTTACTGAAAATTTATTTTTTCTCAAATTAACGTTCTTATACAAGCTACTCTTATCGGCCTACCGTATACAAACATGATGACACCATAATTTCAGTTTTTACTGAAATTTTCTTTTTCTCAAATTAACGTTGTCATACAGGCTACTCTTATCGGCCTACCGTATACAAACATGATGACACCATAATTTCAGTTTTTACTAAAATTTTTTTTTCTTAAATTAACGTTCTTATACAAGCTACTATTGTCGGCCTACCGTATACAAACATGATGACACCATAATTTCAGTTTTTACTGAAATTTTTTTTTTTTTAAAGTAACGTTCTCATAAAAGCTACACTTATCGGCCTACCGTATACAAACATGATAACACCATAATTTCAGTTTTTACTGATTTTTTTTTTTTTTAAAGTAACATTCTCATACAGGCTACACTTATCGGCCTACCGTATACAAAAATGATGACACCATAATTTCAGTTTTTACTGAATATTTATTTTTTCTCAAAATTAACGTTCTCATACAGGCTACTTTTATCGGCCAACCGTATACAAACATGATGACACCACTATTTCTGTTTTTACTAAAATTTTTTTTTTCTCAAATTAACGTTCTTATACAAACTTCTCTTGTCGGCCTAACGCATACAAACATGATGACACCATAATTTCAGTTTTTACTGAAATTTTTTTTTTAAAGTAACGTTCTCATACAAGCTACACTTATCGGCCTACCGTATACAAACATGATGACACCATAATTTCAGTTTTTACTGAATGTTTTTTTTTTTTTTTAAAGTAACGTTCTCATACAAGCTACTCTTGTCGGCCTACCGTATACGAACATGATGACACCATAATTTCTGTTTTTACTGAAAATTTTTTTTTTAAAAGTAACGTTCTCATACAAGCTACACTTATCGGCCTACCGTATACAAAAATGATGACACCATAATTTCAGTTTTTACTGAATATTTTTTTTTTCTCAAATTAACGTTCTCATACAGGCTACTCTTATCGGCCTACCGTATACAAACATGATGACACCATAATTTTAGTTTTAATTGAAAATTTATTTTTTCTCAAATTAACGTTCTTATACAGGCTACTCTTATCGGCCTACCGTATACAAACATGATGACACTATAATTTTTGTTTTTACCAAAAAAATTTTTTTTTCTCAAATTAACGTTCTTATAGAAGCTACTCTTATCGTCCTACCATATACAAACATGATGACACCATAATTTCGGTTTTTACTGAAAATTTTTTTTTTAAAAGTAACGTTCTCATACAAGCTACACTTATCGGCCTACCGTATACAAACATGATGACACCATAATTTCAGTTTTTACTGAAAATTTATTTTTTATCAAATTAACGTTCTTATACAAGCTACTCTTATCGGCCTACCATATACAAAAATGATGACACCATAATTTCAGTTTTTACTGAAAATTTATTTTTTCTCAAATTAACGTTCTTATACAAGCTACTCTTATCGGCCTACCGTATACAAACATGATGACACCATAATTTCAGTTTTTACTGAAATTTTCTTTTTCTCAAATTAACGTTGTCATACAGGCTACTCTTATCGGCCTACCATATACAAACATGATGACACCATAATTTCTGTATCTACTAAAATTTTTTTTTCTTAAATTAACGTTCTTATACAAGCTACTATTGTCGGCCTACCGTATACAAACATGATGACACCATAATTTCAGTTTTTACTGAAATTTTTTTTTTTTTAAAGTAACGTTCTCATACAAGCTACACTTATCGGCCTACCGTATACAAACATGATAACACCATAATTTCAGTTTTTACTGAATTTTTTTTTTTTTTTAAAAAATATTCTCATACAGGCTACACTTATCGGCCTACCGTATACAAAAATGTGACACCATAATTTCAGTTTTTACTGAATATTTATTTTTTCTCAAAATTAACGTTCTCATACAGGCTACTTTTATCGGCCGACCGTATACAAACATGATGACACCACTATTTCTGTTTTTACTGAAATTTTTTTTTTCTCAAATTAACGTTCTTATACAAGCTACTCTTGTCGGCCTACCGTATACAAACATGATGACACCATAATTTCAGTTTTTACTGATATTTTTTTTTTTTAAAGTAACGTTCTCATACAAGCTACACTTATCGGCCTACCGTATACAAACATGATGACACCATGATTTCAGTTTTTACTGAATTTTTTTTTTTTTTTTAAAGTAACTTTCTCATACAAGCTACACTTATCGGCCTACCGTATACAAACATGATGACACCATAATTTCTGTTTTTACTAAAATTTTTTTTTTCTCAAATTAACGTTCTTATACAAGCTACTCTTGTCGGCCTACCGTATACAAACATGATGACACCATAATTTCAGTTTTTACTGAAAATTTTTTTTTTAAAAGTAACGTTCTCATACAAGCTACTCTTATCGGCCTACCGTATACAAAAATGATGACACCATAATTTCAGTTTGTACTGAAATTTTTTTTTTTTTAAAGTAACGTTCTCATACAAGCTACACTTATCGGCCTACCGTATACAAACATGATGACACCATAATTTCAGTTTTTACTGAAAATTTATTTTTTCTCAAATTAACGTTTTTATACAAGCTACTCTTATCGGCCTACCATATACAAAAATGATGACACCATAATTTCAGTTTTTACTGAAAATTTATTTTTTCTCAAATTAACGTTCTTATACAAGCTACTCTTATCGGCCTACCGTATACAAACATGATGACACCATAATTTCAGTTTTTACTGAAATTTTCTTTTTTCTCAAATTAACGTTCTCATACAGGCTACTCTTATCGGCCTACCGTATACAAACATGATGACACTATAATTTTTGTTTTTACCAAAAAAATTTTTTTTTCTCAAATTAACGTTCTTATAGAAGCTACTCTTATCGTCCTACCATATACAAACATGATGACACCATAATTTCGGTTTTTACTGAAAATTTTTTTTTTAAAAGTAACGTTCTCATACAAGCTACACTTATCGGCCTACCGTATACAAACATGATGACACCATAATTTCAGTTTTTACTGAAAATTTATTTTTTATCAAATTAACGTTCTTATACAAGCTACTCTTATCGGCCTACCATATACAAACATGATGACACCATAATTTCTGTTTTTACTAAAATTTTTTTTTCTTAAATTAACGTTCTTATACAAGCTACTATTGTCGGCCTACCGTATACAAACATGATGACACCATAATTTCAGTTTGTACTGAAATTTTTTTTTTTTTAAAGTAACGTTCTCATACAAGCTACACTTATCGGCCTACCGTATACAAACATGATGACACCATAATTTCAGTTTTTACTGAAAATTTATTTTTTCTCAAATTAACGTTCTTATACAAGCTACTCTTATCGGCCTACCATATACAAAAATGATGACACCATAATTTCAGTTTTTACTGAAAATTTATTTCTTCTCAAATTAACGTTCTTATACAAGCTACTCTTATCGGCCTACCATATACAAACATGATGACACCATAATTTCAGTTTTTACTGAAATTTTCTTTTTCTCAAATTAACGTTGTCATACAGGCTACTCTTATCGGCCTACCATATACAAACATGATGACACCATAATTTCTGTTTCTACTAAAATTTTTTTTTCTTAAATTAACGTTCTTATACAAGCTACTATTGTCGGCCTACCGTATACAAACATGATGACACCATAATTTCAGTTTTTACTGAAATTTTTTTTTAAAAGTAACGTTCTCATACGAGCTACACTTATCGGCCTACCGTATACAAACATGATGACACCATAATTTCAGTTTTTACTGAAAATTTTTTTTTTCTCAAAATTAACCTTCTCATACAGGCTACTCTTATCGGCCTACGTATACAAACATGATGACACCATAATTTCTGTTTTTACCAAAATTTTTTTTTTCTCAAATTACCGTTCTCATACAAGCTACTCTTATCGGCCTATCGTATACAAACATGATGACACCATAATTTCAGTTTTTACTGAATTTTTTTTTTTCTCAAAATAACGTTCTCATACAGGCTAGTCTTATCGGCCTACCTTATAAAAACATGATGACACCATAATTTCTGTTTTTACTAAAATTTTTTTTTTCTCAAATTAACGTTCTTATACAAGCTACTCTTATCGGCCTACCATATACAAAAATGATGACACCATAATTTCAGTTTTTACTGAAAATTTATTTCTTCTCAAATTAACGTTCTTATACAAGCTACTCTTATCGGCCTACCATATACAAACATGATGACACCATAATTTCAGTTTTTACTGAAATTTTCTTTTTCTCAAATTAACGTTGTCATACAGGCTACTCTTATCGGCCTACCATATACAAACATGATGACACCATAATTTCTGTTTCTACTAAAATTTTTTTTTCTTAAATTAACGTTCTTATACAAGCTACTATTGTCGGCCTACCGTATACAAACATGATGACACCATAATTTCAGTTTTTACTGAAATTTTTTTTTAAAAGTAACGTTCTCATACGAGCTACACTTATCGGCCTACCGTATACAAACATGATGACACCATAATTTCAGTTTTTACTGAAAATTTTTTTTTTCTCAAAATTAACCTTCTCATACAGGCTACTCTTATCGGCCTACGTATACAAACATGATGACACCATAATTTCTGTTTTTACCAAAATTTTTTTTTTCTCAAATTACCGTTCTCATACAAGCTACTCTTATCGGCCTATCGTATACAAACATGATGACACCATAATTTCAGTTTTTACTGAATTTTTTTTTTTCTCAAAATAACGTTCTCATACAGGCTAGTCTTATCGGCCTACCTTATAAAAACATGATGACACCATAATTTCTGTTTTTACTAAAATTTTTTTTTTCTCAAATTAACGTTCTTATACAAGCTACTCTTGTCGGCCTACCGTATACAAACATGATGACACCATAATTTCAGTTTTTACTGAATTTTTTTTTTTTTTAAAGTAACGTTCTCATACAAGCTACCCTTATCGGCCTACCGTATACAAACATGATGACACCATAATTTCAGTTTTTACTGAATATTTTTTTTTTTTCAAAATTAACGTTCTCATACAGGCTACTCTTATCGGCCTACCGTATACAAACATGATGACACCATAATTTCTGTTTTTACTGAAAAATTATTTTTTCTCAAATTAACGTTCTCATTCAACCTACTCTTATCGGCCTACCGTATACAAACATGATGACACCATAATTTCTGTTTTTACTAAAATTTTTTTTTTCTCAAATTAACGTTCTTATACAAGCTACTCTTGTCGGCCTACCGTATACAAACATGATGACACCATAATTTCAGTTTTTACTGAAATTTTTTTTTTTTTTTTAAAGTAACATTCTCATACAAGCTACACTTATGGGCCTACTGTATACAAAAATGATGACACCATAATTTCAGTTTTTACTGAATATTTTTTTTTTCTCAAAATTAACGTTCTCATACAGGCTACTCTTATCGGCCTACCGTATACAAACATGATGACACCATAATTTCTGTTTTTACTAAAATTTTTTTTTTCTCAAAATTAACATTCTAATACAGGCTACTCTTATCGGCCTACAGTATACAAACATGATGACGCCATAATTTCTGTTCTTACTAAAATTTTTTTTTTCTCAAATTAACGTTCTTATACAAGCTACTCTTGTCGGCCTACCGTATACAAACATGGTGACACCATAATTTCAGTTTTTATTGAAATTTTTTTTTTTTTAAAGTAACGTTCTCATACAAGCTACACTTATCGGCCTACCGTATACAAACATGATGACACCATAATTTCAGTTTTTACTGAAATTTTTTTTTTTTAAAGTAACGTTCTCATACAACCTACACTTATCGGCCTACTGTATACAAACATGATGACACCATAGTTTCAGTTTTTACAGAAATTTTGTTTTTTTTCTCAAAATAACGTTCTCATACAGGCTACTCTTATCGGCCTACCGTATACAAACATGATGACACCATAATTTCTGTTTTTACTGAAAATTTATTTTTTCTCAAATTAACGTTCTCATACAGGCTACTCTTATCGGCCTACAGTATACAAACATGATGACACCATAATTTTCGTTTTCACCAAAAAATTTTTTTTTTCTCAAATTAACGTTCTTATACCAGCTACTCTTATCGGCCTACCATATACAAACATGATGACACCATAATTTCGGTTTTTACTGAAAATTTTTTTTTTAAAAGCAACGTTCTCATACAAGCTACACTTATCGGCCTACCGTATACAAACATGATGACACCATAATTTCTGTTTTTACTGAAATTTTTTTTTTTTTAAATTAACGTTCCCTTACAAGCTACTCTTATCGGCCTACCGTATACAAACATGATGACACCATAATTTTAGTTTTAACTGAAAATTTATTTTTTCTCAAATTAACGTTCTCATACAGGCTACTCTTATCGGCCTACAGTATACAAACATGATGACACCATAATTTAAGTTTTTACTGAATATTTTTTTTTTCTCAAATTAACGTTCTCATACAGGCTACACTTATCGGCCTACCGTATACAAACATGATGACACCATAATTTCTGTTTTTACTGAAATTTTTTTTTTTTTAAATTAACGTTCCCTTACAAGCTACTATTATCGGCCTACCGTATACAAACATGATGACACCATAATTTTAGTTTTAACTGAAAATTTATTTTTTCTCAAATTAACGTTCTCATACAAGCTACACTTATCGGCCTACCGTATACAAACATGATGACACCATAATTTCAGTTTTTACTGAATTTTTTTTTTTCTCAAATTAACGTTCTCATACAGGCTAGTCTTATCGGCCTACCTTATAAAAACATGATGACACCATAATTTCTGTTTTTACTGAAAATTTATTTTTTCTCAAATTAACGTTCTTATACAAGCTACTCTTGTCGGCCTACCGTATACAAACATGGTGACACCATAATTTCAGTTTTTACTGAAATTTTTTTTTTTTTAAAAGTAACGTTCTCATACAAGCTACACTTATCGGCCTACCGTATACAAACATGATGACACCATAATTTCAGTTTTTACTGAAATTTTTTTTTAAAAGTAACGTTCTCATACAAGCTACACTTATCGGCCTACCGTATACAAACATGATAACACCATAATTTCAGTTTTTACTGAATTTTTTTTTTTTTTAAAGTAATATTTTCATACAGGCTACACTTATCGGCCTACCGTATACAAAAATGATGACACAATAATTTCAGTTTTTACTGAATATTTATTTTTTCTCAAAATTAACGTTCTCATACAGGCTACTTTTATCGGCCGACCGTATACAAACATGATGACACCACTATTTCTGTTTTTACTAAAATTTTTTTTTTCTCAAATTAACGTTCTTATACAAGCTACTCTTGTCGGCCTACCGTATACAAACATGATGACACCATAATTTCAGTTTTTACTGATATTTTTTTTTTTTAAAGTAACGTTCTCATACAAGCTACACTTATCGGCCTACCGTATACAAACATGATGACACCATGATTTCAGTTTTTACTGAATTTTTTTTTTTTTTTTTAAAGTAACGTTCTCATACAAGCTACACTTATCGGCCTACCGTATACAAACATGATGACACCATAATTTCTGTTTTTACTAAAATTTTTTTTTTCTCAAATTAACGTTCTTATACAAGCTACTCTTGTCGGCCTACCGTATACAAACATGATGACACCATAATTTCAGTTTTTACTGAAAATTTTTTTTTTAAAAGTAACGTTCTCATACAAGCTACACTTATCGGCCTACCGTATACAAAAATGATGACACCATAATTTCAGTTTTTGCTGAATATTTTTTTTTTCTCAAATTAACGTTCTCATACAGGCTACTCTTATCGGCCTACCGTATACAAACATGATGACACCATAATTTTAGTTTTAATTGAAAATTTATTTTTTCTCAAATTAACGTTCTCATACAGGCTACTCTTATCGGCCTACCGTATACAAACATGATGACACCATAATTTTTGTTTTTACCAAAAAAATTTTTTTTTCTCAAATTAACGTTCTTATAGAAGCTACTCTTATCGGCCTACCATATACAAACATGATGACACCATAATTTCGGTTTTTACTGAAAATTTTTTTTTTAAAAGTAACGTTCTCATACAAGCTACACTTATCGGCCTACCGTATACAAACATGATGACACCATAATTTCAGTTTTTACTGAAAATTTATATTTTCTCAAATTAACGTTCTTATACAAGCTACTCTTATCGGCCTACCGTATACAAACATGATGACACCATAATTTCAGTTTTTACTAAAATTTTTTTTTTAAAAGTAACGTTCTCATACAAGCTACACTTATCGGCCTACCGTATACAAACATGATGACACCATAATTTCAGTTTTTACTGAAATTTTGTTTTTTTAAAGTAACGTTCTCATACAAGCTACACTTATCGGCCTACCGTATACAAACATGATGACACCATAATTTCAGTTTTTACTAAAATTTTTTTTTCTTAAATTAACGTTCTTATACAAGCTACTATTGTCGGCCTACCGTATACAAACATGATGACACCATAATTTCAGTTTTTACTGAATATTTTTTTTTTCTCAAATTAACGTTCTCATACAGGCTACTCTTATCGGCCTACCGTATACAAACATGATGACACCATAATTTCAGTTTTTACTGAAATTTTGTTTTTTTTTTTAAAGTAACGTTCTCATACAGGCTACTCTTATCGGCCTACCGTATACAAACATGATGACACCATAATTTCAGTTTTTACTAAAATTTTTTTTTCTTAAATTAACGTTCTTATACAAGCTACTATTGTCGGCCTACCGTATACAAACATGATGACACCATAATTTCAGTTTTTATTGAAATTTTGTTTTTTTAAAGTAACGTTCTCATACAAGCTACACTTATCGGCCTACCGTATACAAACATGATGACACCATAATTTCTGTTTTTACTGAAAATTTATTTTTTCTCAAATTAACATTCTCATACAGGCTACTCTTATCGGCCTACCGTATACAAACATGATGACACCATAATTTCTGTTCTTACTAAAATTTTTTTTTTCTCAAAATTAACGTTCTCATACAGGCTACTCTTGTCGGCCTACCGTATACAAACATGATGACACCATAATTTCAGTTTTTATTGAAATTTTGTTTTTTTAAAGTAACGTTCTCATACAAGCTACACTTATCGGCCTACCGTATACAAACATGATGACACCATAATTTCAGTTTTTACTGAAATTTTGTTTTTTTTTTTTAAAGTAACGTTCTCATACAAGCTACACTTATCGGCCTACCGTATACAAACATGATGACACCATAATTTCTGTTTTTACTGAAAATTTATATTTTCTCAAATTGACGTTCTCATACAGGCTACTCTTATCGGCCTACCGTATACAAACATGATGACACCATAATTTCAGTTTTTACTAAAATTTTTTTTTCTTAAATTAACGTTCTTATACAAGCTACTATATTCGGCCTACCGTATACAAACATGATGACACCATAATTTCAGTTTTTACTGAAATTTTTTTTTTTTTTTAAAGTAACGTTCTCATACAAGCTACACTTATCGGCCTACCGTATACAAACATGATAACACCATATTTTCAGTTTTTACTGATTTTTTTTTTTTTTTTAAAGTAACATTCTCATACAGGCTACACTTATCGGCCTACCGTATACAAAAATGATGACACCATAATATCAGTTTTTACTGAATATTTATTTTTTCTCAAAATTAACGTTCTCATACAGGCTACTTTTATCGGCCAACCGTATACAAACATGATGACACCACTATTTCTGTTTTTACTAAAATTTTTTTTTTCTCAAATTAACGTTCTTATAAAAGCTTCTCTTGTCGGCCTAACGTATACAAACATGATGACACCATAATTTCAGTTTTTACTGAAATTTTTTTTTTTAAAGTAACGTTCTCATACAAGCTACACTTATCGGCCTACCGTATACAAACATGATGACACCATAATTTCAGTTTTTACTGAATATTTTTTTTTTTTTTTAAAGTAACGTTCTCATACAAGCTACACTTATCGGCCTACCGTATACAAACATGATGACACCATAATTTCTGTTTTTGCTAAAATTTTTTTTCTTCTCAAATTAACGTTCTTATACAAGCTACTCTTGTCGACCTACCGTATACAAACATGATGACACCATAATTTCTGTTTTTACTGAATATTTTTTTATAAAAGTAACGTTCTCATACAAGCTACTCTTATCGGCCTACCGTATACAAAAATGATGACACCATAATTTCAGTTTTTACTGAATATTTTTTTTTTCTCAAATTAACGTTCTCATACAGGCTACTCTTATCGGCCTACCGTATACAAACATGATGACACCATAATTTTAGTTTTAATTGAAAATTTATTTTTTCTCAAATTAACGTTCTCATACAGGCTACTCTTATCGGCCTACCGTATACAAACATGATGACACTATAATTTTTGTTTTTACCAAAAAAATTTTTTTTTCTCAAATTAACGTTCTTATAGAAGCTACTCTTATCGTCCTACCATATACAAACATGATGACACCATAATTTCGGTTTTTACTGAAAATTTTTTTTTTAAAAGTAACGTTCTCATACAAGCTACACTTATCGGCCTACCGTATACAAACATGATGACACCATAATTTCAGTTTTTACTGAAAATTTATTTTTTATCAAATTAACGTTCTTATACAAGCTACTCTTATCGGCCTACCATATACAAACATGATGACACCATAATTTCTGTTTTTACTAAAATTTTTTTTTCTTAAATTAACGTTCTTATACAAGCTACTATTGTCGGCCTACCGTATACAAACATGATGACACCATAATTTCAGTTTGTACTGAAATTTTTTTTTTTTTTAAAGTAACGTTCTCATACAAGCTACACTTATCGGCCTACCGTATACAAACATGATGACACCATAATTTCAGTTTTTACTGAAAATTTATTTTTTCTCAAATTAACGTTCTTATACAAGCTACTCTTATCGGCCTACCATATACAAAAATTATGACACCATAATTTCAGTTTTTACTGAAAATTTATTTTTTCTCAAATTAACGTTCTTATACAAGCTACTCTTATCGGCCTACCGTATACAAACATGATGACACCATAATTTCAGTTTTTACTGAAATTTTCTTTTTCTCAAATTAACGTTGTCATACAGGCTACTCTTATCGGCCTACCATATACAAACATGATGACACCATAATTTCTGTTTCTACTAAAATTTTTTTTTCTTAAATTAACGTTCTTATACAAGCTACTATTGTCGGCCTACCGTATACAAACATGATGACACCATAATTTCAGTTTTTACTGAAATTTTTTTTTTTTTAAAGTAACGTTCTCATACAAGCTACACTTATCGGCCTACCGTATACAAACATGATAACACCATAATTTCAGTTTTTTACTGAATTTTTTTTTTTTTTTAAAAAATATTCTCATACAGGCTACACTTATCGGCCTACCGTATACAAAAATGATGACACCATAATTTCAGTTTTTACTGAATATTTATTTTTTCTCAAAATTAACGTTCTCATACAGGCTACTTTTATCGGCCGACCGTATACAAACATGATGACACCACTATTTCTGTTTTTACTGAAATTTTTTTTTTCTCAAATTAACGTTCTTATACAAGCTACTCTTGTCGGCCTACCGTATACAAACATGATGACACCATAATTTCAGTTTTTACTGATATTTTTTTTTTTTAAAGTAACGTTCTCATACAAGCTACACTTATCGGCCTACCGTATACAAACATGATGACACCATGATTTCAGTTTTTACTGAATTTTTTTTTTTTTTTTAAAGTAACTTTCTCATACAAGCTACACTTATCGGCCTACCGTATACAAACATGATGACACCATAATTTCTGTTTTTACTAAAATTTTTTTTTTCTCAAATTAGCGTTCTTATACAAGCTACTCTTGTCGGCCTACCGTATACAAACATGATGACACCATAATTTCAGTTTTTACTGAAATTTTCTTTTTTCTCAAATTAACGTTCTTATACAAGCTACTCTTATCGGCCTACCATATACAAAAATGATGACACCATAATTTCAGTTTTTGCTGAAAATTTATTTTTTCTCAAATTAACGTTCTTATACAAGCTACTCTTATCGGCCTACCGTATACAAACATGATGACACCATAATTTCAGTTTTTACTGAAATTTTCTTTTTTCTCAAATTAACGTTCTCATACAGGCTACTCTTATCGGCCTACCGTATACAAACATGATGACACTATAATTTTTGTTTTTACCGAAAAAATTTTTTTTTCTCAAATTAACGTTCTTATAGAAGCTACTCTTATCGTCCTACCATATACAAACATGATGACACCATAATTTCGGTTTTTACTGAAAATTTTTTTTTTAAAAGTAACGTTCTCATACAAGCTACACTTATCGGTCTACCGTATACAAACATGATGACACCATAATTTCAGTTTTTACTGAAAATTTATTTTTTATCAAATTAACGTTCTTATACAAGCTACTCTTATCGGCCTACCATATACAAACATGATGACACCATAATTTCTGTTTTTACTAAAATTTTTTTTTTTTTAAAGTAACGTTCTCATACAAGCTACACTTATCGGCCTACCGTATACAAACATGATGACACCATAATTTCAGTTTTTACTGAAAATTTATTTTTTCTCAAATTAACGTTCTTATACAAGCTACTCTTATCGGCCTACCATATACAAAAATGATGACACCATAATTTCAGTTTTTACTGAAAATTTATTTTTTCTCAAATTAACGTTCTTATACAAGCTACTCTTATCGGCCTACCGTATACAAACATGATGACACCATAATTTCAGTTTTTACTGAAATTTTCTTTTTCTCAAATTAACGTTGTCATACAGGCTACTCTTATCGGCCTACCATATACAAACATGATGACACCATAATTTCTGTTTCTACTAAAATTTTTTTTTCTTAAATTAACGTTCTTATACAAGCTACTATTGTCGGCCTACCGTATACAAACATGATGACACCATAATTTCAGTTTTTACTGAAATTTTTTTTTTTTTAAAGTAACGTTCTTATACAAGCTACACTTATCGGCCTACCGTATACAAACATGATAACACCATAATTTCAGTTTTTACTGAATTTTTTTTTTGTTTAAAAAAATATTCTCATACAGGCTACACTTATCGGCCTACCGTATACAAACATGATGACACCATAATTTCAGTTTTTACTGAAATTTTCTTTTTTCTCAAATTAACGTTCTTATACAAGCTACTCTTATCGGCCTACCATATACAAAAATGATGACACCATAATTTCAGTTTTTGCTGAAAATTTATTTTTTCTCAAATTAACGTTCTTATACAAGCTACTCTTATCGGCCTACCGTATACAAACATGATGACACCATAATTTCAGTTTTTACTGAAATTTTCTTTTTTCTCAAATTAACGTTCTCATACAGGCTACTCTTATCGGCCTACCGTATACAAACATGATGACACTATAATTTTTGTTTTTACCAAAAAAATTTTTTTTTCTCAAATTAACGTTCTTATAGAAGCTACTCTTATCGTCCTACCATATACAAACATGATGACACCATAATTTCGGTTTTTACTGAAAATTTTTTTTTTAAAAGTAACGTTCTCATACAAGCTACACTTATCGGCCTACCGTATACAAACATGATGACACCATAATTTCAGTTTTTACTGAAAATTTATTTTTTATCAAATTAACGTTCTTATACAAGCTACTCTTATCGGCCTACCATATACAAACATGATGACACCATAATTTCTGTTTTTACTAAAATTTTTTTTTCTTAAATTAACGTTCTTATACAAGCTACTATTGTCGGCCTACCGTATACAAACATGATGACACCATAATTTCAGTTTGTACTGAAATTTTTTTTTTTTTAAAGTAACGTTCTCATACAAGCTACACTTATCGGCCTACCGTATACAAACATGATGACACCATAATTTCAGTTTTTACTGAAAATTTATTTTTTCTCAAATTAACGTTCTTATACAAGCTACTCTTATCGGCCTACCATATACAAAAATGATGACACCATAATTTCAGTTTTTACTGAAAATTTATTTTTTCTCAAATTAACGTTCTTATACAAGCTACTCTTATCGGCCTACCGTATACAAACATGATGACACCATAATTTCAGTTTTTACTGAAATTTTCTTTTTCTCAAATTAACGTTGTCATACAGGCTACTCTTATCGGCCTACCATATACAAACATGATGACACCATAATTTCTGTTTCTACTAAAATTTTTTTTTCTTAAATTAACGTTCTTATACAAGCTACTATTGTCGGCCTACCGTATACAAACATGATGACACCATAATATCAGTTTTTACTGAAATTTTTTTTTTTTTAAAGTAACGTTCTCATACAAGCTACACTTATCGGCCTACCGTATACAAACATGATAACACCATAATTTCAGTTTTTACTGAATTTTTTTTTTGTTTAAAAAAATATTCTCATACAGGCTACACTTATCGGCCTACCGTATACAAAAATGATGACACCATAATTTCAGTTTTTACTGAATATTTATTTTTTCTCAAAATTAACGTTCTCATACAGGCTACTTTTATCGGCCGACCGTATACAAACATGATGACACCACTATTTCTGTTTTTACTGAAATTTTTTTTTTCTCAAATTAACGTTCTTATACAATCTACTCTTGTCGGCCTACCGTATACAAACATGATGACACCATAATTTCAGTTTTTACTGATATTTTTTTTTTTTAAAGTAACGTTCTCATACAAGCTACACTTATCGGCCTACCGTATACAAACATGATGACACCATGATTTCAGTTTTTACTGAATTTTTTTTTTTTTTTTAAAGTAACTTTCTCATACAAGCTACACTTATCGGCCTACCGTATACAAACATGATGACACCATAATTTCTGTTTTTACTAAAATTTTTTTTTTCTCAAATTAACGTTCTTATACAAGCTACTCTTGTCGGCCTACCGTATACAAACATGATGACACCATAATTTCAGTTTTTACTGAAAATTTTTTTTTTTAAAAGTAACGTTCTCATACAAGCTACTCTTATCGGCCTACCGTATACAAAAATGATGACACCATAATTTCAGTTTTTACTGAATATTTTTTTTTTCTCAAATTAACGTTCTCATACAGGATACTCTTATCGGCCTACCGTATACAAACATGATGACACCATAATTTTAGTTTTAATTGAAAATTTATTTTTTCTCAAATTAACGTTCTCATACAGGCTACTCTTATCGGCCTACCGTATACAAACATGATGACACCATAATTTTTGTTTTTACCAAAAAAATTTTTTTTTCTCAAATTAACGTTCTTATAGAAGCTACTCTTATCGGCCTACCATATACAAACATGATGACACCATAATTTCGGTTTTTACTGAAAATTTATTTTTTATCAAAGTAACGTTCTCATACAAGCTACACTTATCGGCCTACCGTATACAAACATGATGACACCATAATTTCAGTTTTTACTGAAAATTTATATTTTCTCAAATTAACGTTCTTATACAAGCTACTCTTATCGGCCTACCATATACAAACATGATGACACCATAATTTCAGTTTTTACTGAATATTTTTTTTTTCTCAAATTAACGTTCTCATACAGGCTACTCTTATCGGCCTACCGTATACAAACATGATGACACCATAATTTCAGTTTTTACTGAATATTTTTTTTTTCTCAAATTACCGTTCTCATACAGGCTACACTTATCGGCCTACCGTATACAAACATGATGACACCATAATTTCAGTTTTTACTGAATATTTTTTTTTCTCAAATTAACGTTCTTATGCAAGCTACTCTTGTCGGCCTACCGTATACAAACATGATGACACCATAATTTCAGTTTTTACTGATATTTTTTTTTTTTAAAGTAACGTTCTCATACAAGCTACACTTATCGGCCTACCGTATACAAACATGATGACACCATAATTTCAGTTTTTACTGAAAATTTATTTTTTCTCAAATTAACGTTCTTATACAAGCTACTCTTATCGGCCTACCGTATACAAACATGATGACACCATAATTTCAGTTTTTACTGAAATTTTCTTTTTCTCAAATTAACGTTGTCATACAGGCTACTCTTATCGGCCTACCATATACAAACATGATGACACCATAATTTCTGTTTCTACTAAAATTTTTTTTTCTTAAATTAACGTTCTTATACAAGCTACTATTGTCGGCCTACCGTATACAAACATGATGACACCATAATTTCAGTTTTTACTGAAAATTTATTTTTTCTCAAATTAACGTTCTTATACAAGCTACTCTTATCGGCCTACCGTATACAAACATGATGACACCATAATTTCAGTTTTTACTGAAATTTTCTTTTTCTCAAATTAACGTTCTCATACAAGCTACACTTATCGGCCTACCGTATACAAACATGATAACACCATAATTTCAGTTTTTACTGAATTTTTTTTTTGTTTAAAAAAATATTCTCATACAGGCTACACTTATCGGCCTACCGTATACAAAAATGATGACACCATAATTTCAGTTTTTACTGAATATTTATTTTTTCTCAAAATTAACGTTCTCATACAGGCTACTTTTATCGGCCGACCGTATACAAACATGATGACACCACTATTTCTGTTTTTACTGAAATTTTTTTTTTCTCAAATTAACGTTCTTATACAAGCTACTCTTGTCGGCCTACCGTATACAAACATGATGACACCATAATTTCAGTTTTTACTGATATTTTTTTTTTTTAAAGTAACGTTCTCATACAAGCTACACTTATCGGCCTAACGTATACAAACATGATGACACCATGATTTCAGTTTTTACTGAATTTTTTTTTTTTTTTTAAAGTAACTTTCTCATACAAGCTACACTTATCGGCCTACCGTATACAAACATGATGACACCATAATTTCTGTTTTTACTAAAATTTTTTTTTTCTCAAATTAACGTTCTTATACAAGCTACTCTTGTCGGCCTACCGTATACAAACATGATGACACCATAATTTCAGTTTTTACTGAAAATTTTTTTTTTTAAAAGTAACGTTCTCATACAAGCTACTCTTATCGGCCTACCGTATACAAAAATGATGACACCATAATTTCAGTTTTTACTGAATATTTTTTTTTTCTCAAATTAACGTTCTCATACAGGATACTCTTATCGGCCTACCGTATACAAACATGATGACACCATAATTTTAGTTTTAATTGAAAATTTATTTTTTCTCAAATTAACGTTCTCATACAGGCTACTCTTATCGGCCTACCGTATACAAACATGATGACACCATAATTTCGGTTTTTACTTAAATTTTTTTTTTAAAAGTAACGTTCTCATACAAGCTACACTTATCGGCCTACCGTATACAAACATGATGACACCATAATTTCAGTTTTTACTGAAAATCTATATTTTCTCAAATTAACGTTCTTATACAAGCTACTCTTATCGGCCTACCATATACAAACATGATGACACCATAATTTCAGTTTTTACTGAATATTTTTTTTTTCTCAAATTAACGTTCTCATACAGGCTACTCTTATCGGCCTACCGTATACAAACATGATGACACCATAATTTCAGTTTTTACTGAATATTTTTTTTTTCTCAAATTACCGTTCTCATACAGGCTACACTTATCGGCCTACCGTATACAAACATGATGACACCATAATTTCAGTTTTTACTGAATATTTTTTTTTTTAAAGTAACGTTCTCATACAAGCTACACTTATCGGCCTACCGTATACAAACATGATGACACCATGATTTCAGTTTTTACTGAATTTTTTTTTTTTTTTTAAAGTAACTTTCTCATACAAGCTACACTTATCGGCCTACCGTATACAAACATGATGACACCATAATTTCTGTTTTTACTAAAATTTTTTTTTCTCAAATTAACGTTCTTATACAAGCTACTCTTGTCGGCCTACTGTATACAAACATGATGACACCATAATTTCAGTTTTTACTGAAAATTTTTTTTTTTAAAAGTAACGTTCTCATACAAGCTACTCTTATCGGCCTACCGTATACAAAAATGATGACACCATAATTTCAGTTTTTACTGAATATTTTTTTTTTCTCAAATTAACGTTCTCATACAGGCTACTCTTATCGGCCTACCGTATACAAACATGATGACACCATAATTTCAGTTTTTACTGAATATTTTTTTTTTCTCAAATTACCGTTCTCATACAGGCTACACTTATCGGCCTACCGTATACAAACATGATGACACCACTATTTCTGTTTTTACTGAAATTTTTTTTTTCTCAAATTAACGTTCTTATACAAGCTACTCTTGTCGGCCTACCGTATACAAACATGATGACACCATAATTTCAGTTTTTACTGATATTTTTTTTTTTTAAAGTAACGTTCTCATACAAGCTACACTTATCGGCCTACCGTATACAAACATGATGACACCATGATTTCAGTTTTTACTGAATTTTTTTTTTTTTTTTAAAGTAACTTTCTCATACAAGCTACACTTATCGGCCTACCGTATACAAACATGATGACACCATAATTTCTGTTTTTACTAAAATTTTTTTTTTCTCAAATTAACGTTCTTATACAAGCTACTCTTGTCGGCCTACCGTATACAAACATGATGACACCATAATTTCAGTTTTTACTGAAAATTTTTTTTTTTAAAAGTAACGTTCTCATACAAGCTACTCTTATCGGCCTACCGTATACAAAAATGATGACACCATAATTTCAGTTTTTACTGAATATTTTTTTTTTCTCAAATTAACGTTCTCATACAGGATACTCTTATCGGCCTACCGTATACAAACATGATGACACCATAATTTTAGTTTTAATTGAAAATTTATTTTTTCTCAAATTAACGTTCTCATACAGGCTACTCTTATCGGCCTACCGTATACAAACATGATGACACCATAATTTTTGTTTTTACCAAAAAAATTTTTTTTTCTCAAATTAACGTTCTTATAGAAGCTACTCTTATCGGCCTACCATATACAAACATGATGACACCATAATTTCGGTTTTTACTGAAAATTTTTTTTTTAAAAGTAACGTTCTCATACAAGCTACACTTATCGGCCTACCGTATACAAACATGATGACACCATAATTTCAGTTTTTACTGAAAATTTATATTTTCTCAAATTAACGTTCTTATACAAGCTACTCTTATCGGCCTACCATATACAAACATGATGACTCCATAATTTCAGTTTTTACTGAATATTTTTTTTTTCTCAAATTAACGTTCTCATACAGGCTACTCTTATCGGCCTACCGTATACAAACATGATGACACCATAATTTCAGTTTTTACTGAATATTTTTTTTCTCTCAAATTACCGTTCTCATACAGGCTACACTTATCGGCCTACCGTATACAAACATGATGACACCATAATTTCAGTTTTTACTGAATATTTTTTTTTCTCAAATTAACGTTCTTATACAAGCTACTCTTGTCGGCCTACCGTATACAAACATGATGACACCATAATTTCAGTTTTTACTGATATTTTTTTTTTTTAAAGTAACGTTCTCATACAAGCTACACTTATCGGCCTACCGTATACAAACATGATAACACCATAATTTCAGTTTTTACTGAAAATTTATTTTTTCTCAAATTAACGTTCTTATACAAGCTACTCTTATCGGCCTACCGTATACAAACATGATGACACCATAATTTCAGTTTTTACTGAAATTTTCTTTTTCTCAAATTAACGTTGTCATACAGGCTACTCTTATCGGCCTACCATATACAAACATGATGACACCATAATTTCTGTTTCTACTAAAATTTTTTTTTCTTAAATTAACGTTCTTATACAAGCTACTATTGTCGGCCTACCGTATACAAACATGATGACACCATAATTTCAGTTTTTACTGAAATTTTTTTTTTTTTAAAGTAACGTTCTCATACAAGCTACACTTATCGGCCTACCGTATACAAACATGATAACACCATAATTTCAGTTTTTACTGAATTTTTTTTTTGTTTAAAAAAATATTCTCATACAGGCTACACTTATCGGCCTACCGTATACAAAAATGATGACACCATAATTTCAGTTTTTACTGAATATTTATTTTTTCTCAAAATTAACGTTCTCATACAGGCTACTTTTATCGGCCGACCGTATACAAACATGATGACACCACTATTTCTGTTTTTACTGAAATTTTTTTTTTTCTCAAATTAACGTTCTTATACAAGCTACTCTTGTCGGCCTACCGTATACAAACATGATGACACCATAATTTCAGTTTTTACTGATATTTTTTTTTTTTAAAGTAACGTTCTCATACAAGCTACACTTATCGGCCTACCGTATACAAACATGATGACACCATGATTTCAGTTTTTACTGAATTTTTTTTTTTTTTTTTAAAGTAACTTTCTCATACAAGCTACACTTATCGGCCTACCGTATACAAACATGATGACACCATAATTTCTGTTTTTACTAAAATTTTTTTTTTCTCAAATTAACGTTCTTATACAAGCTACTCTTGTCGGCCTACCGTATACAAACATGATGACACCATAATTTCAGTTTTTACTGAAAATTTTTTTTTTTAAAAGTAACGTTCTCATACAAGCTACTCTTATCGGCCTACCGTATACAAAAATGATGACACCATAATTTCAGTTTTTACTGAATATTTTTTTTTTCTCAAATTAACGTTCTCATACAGGATACTCTTATCGGCCTACCGTATACAAACATGATGACACCATAATTTTAGTTTTAATTGAAAATTTATTTTTTCTCAAATTAACGTTCTCATACAGGCTACTCTTATCGGCCTACCGTATACAAACATGATGACACCATAATTTTTGTTTTTACCAAAAAAATTTTTTTTTCTCAAATTAACGTTCTTATAGAAGCTACTCTTATCGGCCTACCATATACAAACATGATGACACCATAATTTCGGTTTTTACTGAAAATTTTTTTTTTAAAAGTAACGTTCTCATACAAGCTACACTTATCGGCCTACCGTATACAAACATGATGACACCATAATTTCAGTTTTTACTGAAAATTTATATTTTCTCAAATTAACGTTCTTATACAAGCTACTCTTATCGGCCTACCATATACAAACATGATGACACCATAATTTCAGTTTTTACTGAATATTTTTTTTTTCTCAAATTAACGTTCTCATACAGGCTACTCTTATCGGCCTACCGTATACAAACATGATGACACCATAATTTCAGTTTTTACTGAATATTTTTTTTTTCTCAAATTACCGTTCTCATACAGGCTACACTTATCGGCCTACCGTATACAAACATGATGACACCATAATTTCAGTTTTTACTGAATATTTTTTTTTCTCAAATTAACGTTCTTATACAAGCTACTCTTGTCGGCCTACCGTATACAAACATGATGACACCATAATTTCAGTTTTTACTGATATTTTTTTTTTTTAAAGTAACGTTCTCATACAAGCTACACTTATCGGCCTACCGTATACAAACATGATGACACCATAATTTCAGTTTTTACTGAATTTTTTTTTTTTTTTTTAAAGTAACGTTCTCATACAAGCTACACTTATCGGCCTACCGTATACAAACATGATGACACCATAATTTCTGTTTTTACTAAAATTTTTTTTTTCTCAAATTAACGTTCTTATACAAGCTACTCTTGTCGGCCTACCGTATACAAACATGATGACACCATAATTTCAGTTTTTACTGAAAATTTTTTTTTTAAAAGTAACGTTCTCATACAAGGTACACTTATCGGCCTACCGTATACAAAAATGATGACACCATAATTTCAGTTTTTACTGAATATTTTTTTTTTCTCAAATTAACGTTCTCATACAGGCTACTCTTATCGGCCTACCGTATACAAACATGATGACACCATAATTTTAGTTTTAATTGAAAATTTATTTTTTCTCAAATTAACGTTCTTATACAAGCTACTCTTATCGGCCTACCATATACAAACATGATGACACCATAATTTCAGTTTTTACTGAATATTTTTTTTTTCTCAAATTAACGTTCTCATACAGGCTACACTTATCGGCCTACCGTATACAAACATGATGACACCATAATTTTGGTTTTTACTGAAAAATTTTTTTTTTAAAAGTAACGTTCTCATACAAGCTACACTTATCGGCCTACCGTATACAAACATGATGACACCATAATTTCAGTTTTTACTGAAAATTTATATTTTCTCAAATTAACGTTCTTATAGAAGCTACTCTTATCGGCCTACCATATACAAACATGATGACACCATAATTTCGGTTTTTACTGGAAATTTTTTTTTTTAAAAGTAACGTTCTCATACAAGCTACACTTATCGGCCTACCGTATACAAACATGATGACACCATAATTTCAGTTTTTACTGAAAATTTATATTTTCTCAAATTAACGTTCTTATACAAGCTACTCTTATCGGCCTACCATATACAAACATGATGACACCATAATTTCAGTTTTTACTGAATATTTTTTTTTTCTCAAATTACCGTTCTCATACAGGCTACACTTATCGGCCTACCGTATACAAACATGATGACACCATAATTTCTGTTTTTACTGAAATTTTTTTTTTTTAAATTAACGTTCTCTTACAAGCTACTCTTATCGGCCTACCGTATACAAACATGATGACACCATAATTTTAGTTTTAACTGAAAATTTATTTTTTCTCAAATTAACGTTCTCATACAGGCTACTCTTATCGGCCTACAGTATACAAACATGATGACACCATAATTTTTGTTTTCACCAAAAAATTTTTTTTTTCTCAAATTAACGTTCTTATACCAGCTACTCTTATCGGCCTACCATATACAAACATGATGACACCATAATTTCGGTTTTTACTGAAAATTTTTTTTTTAAAAGTAACGTTCTCATACAAGCTACACTTATCGGCCTACCGTATACAAACATGATGACACCATAATTTTAGTTTTAACTGAAAATTTATTTTTTCTCAAATTAACGTTCTCATACAGGCTACTCTTATCGGCCTACAGTATACAAACATGATGACACCATAATTTAAGTTTTTACTGAATATTTTTTTTTTCTCAAATTAACGTTCTCATACAGGCTACACTTATCGGCCTACCGTATACAAACATGATGACACCATAATTTCTGTTTTTACTGAAATTTTTTTTTTTTTAAATTAACGTTCTCTTACAAGCTACTCTTATCGGCCTACCGTATACAAACATGATGACACCATAATTTTAGTTTTAACTGAAAATTTATTTTTTCTCAAATTAACGTTCTCATACAGGCTACTCTTATCGGCCCACAGTATACAAACATGATGACACCATAATTTTTGTTTTCACCAAAAAATTTTTTTTTTCTCAAATTAACGTTTTTATACCTGCTACTCTTATCGGCCTACCATATACAAACATGATGACACCATAATTTCAGTTTTTACTGAAAATTTTTTTTTTTAAAAGTAACGTTCTCATCCAAGCTACACTTATCGGCCTACCGTATACAAACATGATGACACCATAATTTCAGTTTTTACTGAATTTTTTTTTTTCTCAAATTAACGTTCTCATACAGGCTAGTCTTATCGGCCTACCGTATACAAACATGATGACACCATAATTTCTGTTTTTACTGAATATTTTTTTTTCTCAAATTAACGTTCTCATACAGGCTAGTCTTAACGGCGTACCTTATAAAAACATGATGACACCATAATTTCTGTTTTTACTAAAATTTTATTTTTCTCAAATTAACGTTCTTATACAAGCTACTCTTGTCGGCCTACCGTATACAAACATGATGACACCATAATTTCAGTTTTTACTGAAATTTTTTTTTAAAAGTAACGTTCTCATACGAGCTACACTTATCGGCCTACCGTATACAAACATGATGACACCATAATTTCAGTTTTTACTGAATATTTTTTTTTTCTCAAAATTAACCTTCTCATACAGGCTACTCTTATCGGCCTACGTATACAAACATGATGACACCATAATTTCTGTTTTTACTAAAATTTTTTTTTTCTCAAATTACCGTTCTCATACAAGCTACTCTTATCGGCCTATCGTATACAAACATGATGACACCATAATTTCAGTTTTTACTGAATTTTTTTTTTTCTCAAAATAACGTTCTCATACAGGCTAGTCTTATCGGCCTACCTTATAAAAACATGATGACACCATAATTTCTGTTTTTACTAAAATTTTTTTTTTCTCAAATTAACGTTCTTATACAAGCTACTCTTATCGGCCTACCGTATACAAACATGATGACACCATAATTTCAGTTTTTACTGAAATTTTTTTTTTTTTAAAGTAACGTTCTCATACAAGCTACCCTTATCGGCCTACCGTATACAAACATGATGACACCATAATTTCAGTTTTTACTGAATATTTTTTTTTTCTCAAAATTAACGTTCTCATACAGGCTACTCTTATCGGCCTACCGTATACAAACATGATGACACCATAATTTCTGTTTTTACTGAAAAATTATTTTTTCTCAAATTAACGTTCTCATTCAACCTACTCTTATCGGCCTACCGTATACAAACATGATGACACCATAATTTCTGTTTTTACTAAAATTTTTTTTTTCTCAAATTAACGTTCTTATACAAGCTACTCTTGTCGGCCTACCGTATACAAACATGATGACACCATAATTTCAGTTTTTACTGAAATTTTTTTTTTTTTTTAAAGTAACATTCTCATACAAGCTACACTTATGGGCCTACTGTATACAAAAATATTGACACCATAATTTCAGTTTTTACTGAATATTTTTTTTTTCTCAAAATTAACGTTCTCATACAGGCTACTCTTATCGGCCTACCGTATACAAACATGATGACACCATAATTTCTGTTTTTACTAAAATTTTTTTTTTCTCAAAATTAACATTCTAATACAGGCTACTCTTATCGGCCTACAGTATACGAACATGATGACGCCATAATTTCTGTTCTTACTAAAATTTTTTTTTTCTCAAATTAACGTTCTTATACAACCTACTCTTGTCGGCCTACCGTATACAAACATGGTGACACCATAATTTCAGTTTTTATTGAAATTTTTTTTTTTTAAAGTAATGTTCTCATACAAGCTACACTTATCGGCCTACCGTATACAAACATGATGACACCATAATTTCATTTTTTACTGAAATTTTTTTTTTTTAAAGTAACGTTCTCATACAACCTACACTTATCGGCCTACTGTATACAAACATGATGACACCATAGTTTCAGTTTTTACAGAAATTTTGTTTTTTTTCTCAAAATAACGTTCTCATACAGGCTACTCTTATCGGCCTACCGTATACAAACATGATGACACCATAATTTCTGTTTTTACTGAAAATTTATTTTTTCTCAAATTAACGTTCTCATACAGGCTACTCTTATCGGCGTACAGTATACAAACATGATGACACCATAATTTTCGTTTTCACCAAAAAATTTTTTTTTCTCAAATTAACGTTCTTATACCAGCTACTCTTATCGGCCTACCATATACAAACATGATGACACCATAATTTCGGTTTTTACTGAAAATTTTTTTTTTAAAAGTAACGTTCTCATACAAGCTACACTTATCGGCCTACCGTATACAAACATGATGACACCATAATTTTAGTTTTAACTGAAAATTTATTTTTTCTCAAATTAACGTTCTCATACAGGCTACTCTTATCGGCCTACAGTATACAAACATGATGACACCATAATTTAAGTTTTTACTGAATATTTTTTTTTTCTCAAATTAACGTTCTCATACAGGCTACACTTATCGGCCTACCGTATACAAACATGATGACACCATAATTTCTGTTTTTACTGAAATTTTTTTTTTTTAAATTAACGTTCCCTTACAAGCTACTCTTATCGGCCTACCGTATACAAACATGATGACACCATAATTTTAGTTTTAACTGAAAATTTATTTTTTCTCAAATTAACGTTCTCATACAGGCTACTCTTATCGGCCTACAGTATACAAACATGATGACACCATAATTTAAGTTTTTACTGAATATTTTTTTTTTCTCAAATTAACGTTCTCATACAGGCTACACTTATCGGCCTACCGTATACAAACATGATGACACCATAATTTCTGTTTTTACTGAAATTTTTTTTTTTTTAAATTAACGTTCCCTTACAAGCTACTATTATCGGCCTACCGTATACAAACATGATGACACCATAATTTTAGTTTTAACTGAAAATTTATTTTTTCTCAAATTAACGTTCTCATACAAGCTACACTTATCGGCCTACCGTATACAAACATGATGACACCATAATTTCAGTTTTTACTGAATTTTTTTTTTTCTCAAATTAACGTTCTCATACAGGCTAGTCTTATCGGCCTACCTTATAAAAACATGATGACACCATAATTTCTGTTTTTACTGAAAATTTATTTTTTCTCAAATTAACGTTCTTATACAAGCTACTCTTGTCGGCCTACCGTATACAAACATGGTGACACCATAATTTCAGTTTTTACTGAAATTTTTTTTTTTTTAAAAGTAACGTTCTCATACAAGCTACACTTATCGGCCTACCGTATACAAACATGATGACACCATAATTTCAGTTTTTACTGAAATTTTTTTTTAAAAGTAACGTTCTCATACGAGCTACACTTATCGGCCTACCGTATACAAACATGATGACACCATAATTTCAGTTTTTACTGAGTATTTTTTTTTTCTCAAAATTAACCTTCTCATACAGGCTACTCTTATCGGCCTACGTATACAAACATGATGACACCATAATTTCTGTTTTTACTAAAATTTTTTTTTTCTCAAATTACCGTTCTCATACAAGCTACTCTTATCGGCCTATCGTATACAAACATGATGACACCATAATTTCAGTTTTTACTGAATTTTTTTTTTTCTCAAAATAACGTTCTCATACAGGCTAGTCTTATCGGCCTACCTTATAAAAACATGATGACACCATAATTTCTGTTTTTACTAAAATTTTTTTTTTCTCAAATTAACGTTCTTATACAAGCTACTCTTGTCGGCCTACCGTATACAAACATGATGACACCATAATTTCAGTTTTTACTGAAATTTTTTTTTTTTTAAAGTAACGTTCTCATACAAGCTACCCTTATCGGCCTACCGTATACAAACATGATGACACCATAATTTCAGTTTTTACTGAATATTTTTTTTTTCTCAAAATTAACGTTCTCATACAGGCTACTCTTATCGGCCTACCGTATACAAACATGATGACACCATAATTTCTGTTTTTACTGAAAATTTATTTTTTCTCAAATTAACGTTCTCATTCAGGCTACTCTTATCGGCCTACCGTATACAAACATGATGACACCATATTTTCAGTTTTTACTGAAATTTTTTTTTTTTTAAAGTAACGTTCTCATACTAGCTACACTTATCGGCCTACCGTATACAAACATGATGACACCATAATTTCAGTTTTTACTGAAATTTTTTTTTTTTTTTTTAAAGTAACATTCTCATACAAGCTACACTTATGGGCCTACTGTATACAAAAATGATGACACCATAATTTCAGTTTTTACTGAATATTTTTTTTTTCTCAAAATTAACGTTCTCATACAGGCTACTCTTATCGGCCTACAGTATACAAACATGATGACACCATAATTTCTGTTCTTACTAAAATTTTTTTTTTCTCAAATTAACGTTCTTATACAAGCTACTCTTGTCGGCCTACCGTATACAAACATGGTGACACCATAATTTCAGTTTTTATTGAAATTTTTTTTTTTTAAAGTAACGTTCTCATACAAGCTACACTTATCGGCCTACCGTATACAAACATGATGACACCATAATTTCAGTTTTTACTGAAATTTTTTTTTTTTTCAAAGTAACGTTCTCATACAAGCTACACTTATCGGCCTACCGTATACAAACATGATGACACCATAATTTCTGTTTTTACTGAAAATTTATTTTTTCTCAAATTAACGTTCTCATACAGGCTACACTTATCGGCCTACCGTATACAAACATGATGACACCATAATTTCATTTTTACTGAATGTTTTTTTTTTTTTAAAGTAACGTTCTCATACAACCTACACTTATCGGCCTACTGTATACAAACATGATGACACCATAGTTTCAGTTTTTACAGAAATTTTTTTTTTTTTCTCAAAATAACGTTCTCATACAGGCTACTCTTATCGGCCTACCGTATACAAACATGATGACACCATAATTTCTGTTTTTACTGAAAATTTATTTTTTCTCAAATTAACGTTCTCATACAGGCTACTCTTATCGGCCTACCGTATACAAACATGATGACACCATAATTTCTGTTTTTACTAAAATTTTTTTTTTCTCAAATTAACGTTCTTATACAAGCTACTCTTGACGGCCTACCGTATACAAACATGATGACACCATAATTTCTGTTCTTATTAAAATTTTTTTTTTCTCAAATTAACGTTCTTATACAAGCTACTCTTGTCGGCCTACCATATACAAACATGGTGACACCATAATTTCAGTTTTTACTGAAATTTTTTTTTTTTAAAGTAACGTTCTCATACTAGCTACACTTATCGGCCTACCGTATCCAAACATGATGAAACCATAATTTCAGTTTTTACTGAAAATTTATTTTTTCTCAAATTAACGTTCTCATACAGGCTACTCTTATCGGCCTACCGTATACAAACATGATGACACCATAATTTCAGTTTTTACTGAAAATTTTCTTTTTCTCAAATTAACGTTCTTATACAAGCTACTCTTATCGGCCTACCGTATACAAACATGATGACACCATAATTTCAGTTTTTACTGGAAATTTTTTTTTTCCTCAAATTAACGTTCTCATACAACAAACTCTTTTCGGCCTACCGTATACAAACATTATGACACCATAATTTCAGTTTTTACTGAAAATTTTTTTTTCTTCAAATTAACGTTCTCATACAAGCTACTCTTATCGGCCTACCGTATACAAACATGATGACACCATAATTTCAGTTTTGACTGAAAATTTTTTTTTTTGTTAAAAGTAACGTTCTCATACAACCTACACTTATCGGCCTACCGTATACAAACATGATGACACCATAATTTCAGTTTTTACTGAAATTTTTTTTTTTTTAAAGTAACGTTCTCATACAAGCTACACTTATCGGCCTACCGTATACAAACATGATGACACCATAATTTCAGTTTTTACTGAATATTTTTTTTTTCTCAAAATTAACGTTCTCATACAGGCTACTCTTATCGGCCTACCGTATACAAACATGATGACACCATAATTTCTGTTTTTACTGAAAATTTATTTTTTCTCAAATTAACGTTCTCATTCAGGCTACTCTTATCGGCCTACCGTATACAAACATGATGACACCATAATTTCTGTTTTTACTAAAATGTTTTTTTTCTCAAATTAACGTTCTTATACAAGCTACTCTTGTCGGCCTACCGTATACAAACATGATGACACCATAATTTCAGTTTTTACTGAAATTTTTTTTTTTTTTTTAAAGTAACATTCTCATACAAGCTACACTTATGGGCCTACTGTATACAAAAATATTGACACCATAATTTCAGTTTTTACTGAATATTTTTTTTTTTTTCAAAGTAACGTTCTCATACAAGCTACACTTATCGGCCTACCGTATACAAACATGATGACACCATAATTTCTGTTTTTACTGAAAATTTATTTTTTCTCAAATTAACGTTCTCATTCAGGCTACTCTTATCGGCCTACCGTATACAAACATGATGGCACCATAATTTCTGTTTTTACTAAAATTTTTTTTTTCTCAAATTAACGTTCTTATACAAGCTACTCTTGTCGGCCTACCGTATACAAACATGGTGACACCATAATTTCAGTTTTTATTGAAATTTTTTTTTTTTAAAGTAACGTTCTCATACAAGCTACACTTATCGGCCTACCGTATACAAACATGATGACACCATAATTTCAGTTTTTACTGAAATTTTTTTTTTTTTCAAAGTAACGTTCTCATACAAGCTACACTTATCGGCCTACCGTATACAAACATGATGACACCATAATTTCTGTTTTTACTGAAAATTTATTTTTTCTCAAATTAACGTTCTCATACAGGCTACACTTATCGGCCTACCGTATACAAACATGATGACACCATAATTTCATTTTTACTGAATGTTTTTTTTTTTTAAAGTAACGTTCTCATACAACCTACACTTATCGGCCTACTGTATACAAACATGATGACACCATAGTTTCAGTTTTTACAGAAATTTTTTTTTTTTTCTCAAAATAACGTTCTCATACAGGCTACTCTTATCGGCCTACCGTATACAAACATGATGACACCATAATTTCTGTTTTTACTGAAAATTTATTTTTTCTCAAATTAACGTTCTCATACAGGCTACTCTTATCGGCCTACCGTATACAAACATGATGACACCATAATTTCTGTTTTTACTAAAATTTTTTTTTTCTCAAATTAACGTTCTTATACAAGCTACTCTTGACGGCCTACCGTATACAAACATGATGACACCATAATTTCTGTTCTTATTAAAATTTTTTTTTTCTCAAATTAACGTTCTTATACAAGCTACTCTTGTCGGCCTACCATATACAAACATGGTGACACCATAATTTCAGTTTTTACTGAAATTTTTTTTTTTTTAAAGTAACGTTCTCATACTAGCTACACTTAAAGGCCTACCGTATACAAACATGATGACACCATAATTTCAGTTTTTACTGAAATTTTTGTTTTTCTCAAATTAACGTTCTCATACAAGCTACTCTTATCGGCCTACCGTATACAAACATGATTACACCATCATTTCAGTTTTTACTGAATATTTTTTTTTTTCTCAAATTAACGATCTCATACAGGCTACACTTATCGGCCTACCGTATACAAACATGATGACACCATAATTTCTGTTCTTATTAGAATTTTTTTTTTCTCAAATTAACGTTCTTATACAAGCTACTCTTGTCGGCCTACCGTATACAAACATGGTGACACCATAATTTCAGTTTTTATTGAAATTTTTTTTTTTTTTAAACTAACGTTCTCATACAGGCTACTCTTATCGGCCTACCGTATACAAACATGATGACACCATAATTTCATTTTTACTGAATGTTTTTTTTTTTTTAAAGTTACGTTCTCATACAACCTACACTTATCGGCCTACCGTATACAAACATGATGACACCATAATTTCAGTTTTTACTGAAATTTTTTTTTTTTTAAAGTAACGTTCTCATACAAGCTACACTTATCGGCCTACCGTATACAAACATGATGACACCATAATTTCAGTTTTTACTGAATATTTTTTTTTTCTCAAAATTAACGTTCTCATACAGGCTACTCTTATCGGCCTACCGTATACAAACATGATGACACCATAATTTTTGTTTTTACCAAAAAAAATTTTTTTTCTCAAATCAACGTTCTTATAGAAGCTACTCTTATCGGCCTACCGTATACAAACATGATGACACCATAATTTCTGTTTTTACTAAAATTTTTTTTTTCTCAAAATTAACGTTCTCATACAGGCTACTCTTATCGGCCTACCGTATACAAACATGATGACATCATAATTTCTGTTCTTACTAAAATTTTTTTTTTCTCAAATTAACGTTCTTATACAAGCTACTCTTGTCGGCCTACCGTATACAAACATGGTCACACCATAATTTCAGTTTTTATTGAAATTTTTTTTTTTTAAAATAACGTTCTCATACAGGCTACACTTATCGGCCTACCGTATACAAACATGATGACACCATAATTTCAGTTTTTACTGAATATTTTTTTTTTCTCAAAATTAACGTTCTCATACAGGCTACTCTTATCGGACTACCGTATACAAACATGATGACACCATAATTTTTGTTTTTACTAAATTTTTTTTTTCTCAAATTAACGTTCTCATACAGGCTACTCTTATCGGCCTACCGTATACAAACATGATGACACCATAATTCCAGTTTTTACTGAATTTTTTTTTTTTTTCAAAGTAACGTTCGCATACAAGCTACACTTATCGGCCTACCGTATACAAACATGATGACACCATAATTTCAGTTTTTACTGAATATTTTTTTTTTCTCAAAATTAACGTTCTCATACAGGCTACTCTTATCGGCCTACCGTATACAAACATGATGACACCATAATTTCTGTTTTTACTGAAAATTTATTTTTTCTCAAATTAACGTTCTCATACAGGCTACTTTTATCGGCCTACCGTATACAAACATGATGACACCATAATTTCTGTTTTTACTAAAATTTTTTTTTTCTCAAATTAACGTTCTTATACAAGCTACTCTTGACGGCCTACCGTATACAAACATGATGACACCATAATTTCTGTTCTTATTAAAATTTTTTTTTTCTCAAATTAACGTTCTTATACAAGCTACTCTTGTCGGCCTACCATATACAAACATGGTGACACCATAATTTCAGTTTTTACTGAAATTTTTTTTTTTTTTTTAAAGTAACATTCTCATACAAGATAC
This sequence comes from Bombylius discolor, assembly GCA_939192795.1. Lineage (NCBI taxonomy): Eukaryota > Metazoa > Arthropoda > Insecta > Diptera > Bombyliidae > Bombylius > Bombylius discolor. The sequence goes on from OW584242.1 coordinate 17,618,478, forward strand.
ACTTATGGGCCTACTGTATACAAAAATGATGACACCATAATTTCAGTTTTTACTGAATATTTTTTTTTCCTCAAAATTAACGTTCTCATACAGGCTACTCTTATCGGCCTACCGTATACAAACATGATGACACCATAATTTCTGTTTTTACTAAATATTTTTTTTTTCTCAAATTAACGTTCTTATACAAGCTACTCTTGACGGCCTACCGTATACAAACATGATGACACCATAATTTCTGTTCTTATTAAAATTTTTTTTTTCTCAAATTAACGTTCTTATACAAGCTACTTTTGTCGGCCTACCATATACAAACATGGTGACACCATAATTTCAGTTTTTACTGAAAATTTGTTTTTTCTCAAATTAACGTTCTCATACAAGCTACTCTTATCGGCCTACCGTATACAAACATGATGACACCATAATTTCAGTTTTTACTGAAATTTTTTTTTTTTTTTTAAAGTAACATTCTCATACAAGCTACACTTATCGGCCTACCGTATACAAACATGATGACACCATAATTTCAGTTTTTACTGAATATTTTTTTTCTCTCAAAATTAACGTTCTCATACAGGCTACTCTTATCGGACTACCGTATACAAACATGATGACACCATAATTTTTGTTTTTACTAAATTTTTTTTTTCTCAAATTAACGTTCTCATACAGGCTACTCTTATCGGCCTACCGTATACAAACATGATGACACCATAATTCCAGTTTTTACTGAATTTTTTTTTTTTTTTCAAAGTAACGTTCGCATACAAGCTACACTTATCGGCCTACCGTATACAAACATGATGACACCATAATTTCAGTTTTTACTGAATATTTTTTTTTTCTCAAAATTAACGTTCTCATACAGGCTACTCTTATCGGCCTACCGTATACAAACATGATGACACCATAATTTTTGTTTGTACCAAAAAAATTTTTTTTTCTCAAATCAACGTTTTTATACAAGCTACTCTTATCGGCCTACCGTATACAAACATGATGACACCATAATTTCTGTTTTTACTAAAATTTTTTTTTTCTCAAAATTAACGTTCTCATACAGGCTACTCTTATCGGCCTACCGTATACAAACATGATGACACCATAATTTCTGTTCTTACTAAAATTTTTTTTTTCTCAAATTAACGTTCTTATACAAGCTACTCTTGTCGGCCTACCGTATACAAACATGGTCACACCATAATTTCAGTTTTTATTGAAATTTTTTTTTTTTAAAGTAACGTTCTCATACAAGCTACACTTATCGGCCTACCGTATACAAACATGATGACACCATAATTTTTGTTTTTACTAAATTTTTTTTTTCTCAAATTAACGTTCTCATACAGGCTACTCTTATCGGCCTACCGTATACAAACATGATGACACCATAATTCCAGTTTTTACTGAATTTTTTTTTTTTTTTCAAAAAAACGTTCGCATACAAGCTACACTTATCGGCCTACCGTATACAAACATGATGACACCATAATTTCAGTTTTTACTGAATATTTTTTTTTTCTCAAAATTAACGTTCTCATACAAAATACTCTTATCGGCCTACCGTATACAAACATGATGACACCATAATTTCTGTTTTTACTGAAAATTTATTTTTTCTCAAATTAACGTTCTCATACAGGCTACTCTTATCGGCCTACCGTATACAAACATGATGACACCATAATTTCTGTTTTTACTAAATTTTTTTTTTCTCAAATTAACGTTCTTATACAAGCTACTCTTGACGGCCTACCGTATACAAACATGATGACACCATAATTTTTGTTCTTATTAAAATTTTTTTTTTGTCAAATTAACGTTCTCATACAGGCTACTCTTATCGGCCTACCGTATACAAACATGATGACACCATAATTCCAGTTTTTACTGAATTTTTTTTTTTTTCAAAGTAACGTTCGCATACAAGCTACACTTATCGGCCTACCGTATACAAACATGATGACACCATAATTTCAGTTTTTACTGAATATTTTTTTTTTCTCAAAATTAACGTTCTCATACAAAATACTCTTATCGGCCTACCGTATACAAACATGATGACACCATAATTTCTGTTTTTACTGAAAATTTATTTTTTCTCAAATTAACGTTCTCATACAGGCTACTCTTATCGGCCTACCGTATACAAACATGATGACACCATAATTTCTGTTTTTACTAAAATTTTTTTTTTCTCAAATTAACGTTCTTATACAAGCTACTCTTGTCGGCCTACCATATACAAACATGGTGACACCATAATTTCAGTTTTTACTGAAATTTTTTTTTTTTTTTTAAAGTAACATTCTCATACAAGATACACTTATGGGCCTACTGTATACAAAAATGATGACACCATAATTTCAGTTTTTACTGAATATTTTTTTTTCCTCAAAATTAACGTTCTCATACAGGCTACTCTTATCGGCCTACCGTATACAAACATGATGACACCATAATTTCTGTTTTTACTAAATATTTTTTTTTTCTCAAATTAACGTTCTTATACAAGCTACTCTTGACGGCCTACCGTATACAAACATGATGACACCATAATTTCTGTTCTTATTAAAATTTTTTTTTTCTCAAATTAACGTTCTTATACAAGCTACTTTTGTCGGCCTACCATATACAAACATGGTGACACCATAATTTCAGTTTTTACTGAAAATTTGTTTTTTCTCAAATTAACGTTCTCATACAAGCTACTCTTATCGGCCTACCGTATACAAACATGATGACACAATAATTTCATTTTTACTGAATGTTTTTTTTTTTTTAAAGTAACGTTCTCATACAACCTACACTTATCGGCCTACCGTATACAAACATGATGACACCATAATTTCAGTTTTTACTGAAATTTTTTTTTTTTTAAAGTAACGTTCTCATACAAGCTACACTTATCGGCCTACCGTATACAAACATGATGACACCATAATTTCAGTTTTTACTGAATATTTTTTTTTTCTCAAAATTAACGTTCTCATACAGGCTAATCTTATCGGCCTACCGTATACAAACATGATGACACCATAATTTCAGTTTTTACTGAAATTTTTTTTTTTTCTCAAATTAACGTTCTCATTCAGGCTACTCTTATCGGCCTACCGTATACAAACATGATGACACCATAATTTCTGTTTTTACTAAAATTTTTTTTTTCTCAAATTAACGTTCTTATACAAGCTACTCTTGTCGGCCTACCGTATACAAACATGATGACACCATAATTTCAGTTTATACTGAAATTTTTTTTTTTTTAAAGTAACGTTCTCATACTAGCTACACTTATCGGCCTACCGTATACAAACATGATGACACCATAATTTCAGTTTTTACTGAAATTTTTTTTTTTTTTTTAAAGTAACATTCTCATACAAGCTACTCTTATCGGCCTACCGTATACAAACATGATGACACCATAATTTCTGTTTTTACTGAAAATTTATTTTTTCTCAAATTAACGTTCTCATACAGGCTACTCTTATCGGCCTACCGTATACAAACATGATGACACCATAATTTCTGTTTTTACTGAAAATTTATTTTTTCTCAAATTAACGTTCTTATACAAGCTACTCTTATCGGCCTACCGTATACAAACATGATGACACCATAATTTCTGTTTTTACTGAAAATTTATTTTTTCTCAAATTAACGTTCTCATACAGGCTAATCTTATCGGCCTACCGTATACAAACATGATGACACCATAATTTCAGTTTTTACTGAATATTTTTTTTTTCTCAAAATTAACGTTCTCATACAGGCTAATCTTATCGGCCTACCGTATACAAACATGATGACACCATAATTTCAGTTTTTACTGAAATTTTTTTTTTTTCTCAAATTAACGTTCTTATACAAGCTACTCTTGTCGGCCTACCGTATACAAACATGATGACACCATAATTTCAGTTTTTACTGAAATTTTTTTTTTTTTAAAGTAACGTTCTCATACTAGCTACACTTATCGGCCTACCGTATACAAACATGATGACACCATAGTTTCAGTTTTTACAGAAATTTTTTTTTTTTTCTCAAAATAACGTTCTCATACAGGCTACTCTTATCGGCCTACCGTATACAAACATGATGACACCATAATTTCTGTTTTTACTGAAAATTTATTTTTTCTCAAATTAACGTTCTCATACAGGCTACTCTTATCGGCCTACCGTATACAAACATGATGACACCATAATTTCATTTTTACTGAATGTTTTTTTTTTTTTAAAGTAACGTTCTCATACAACCTACACTTATCGGCCTACTGTATACAAACATGATTACACCATAATTTCAGTTTTTACTGAATATTTTTTTTTTCTCAAATTAACGTTCTCATACAGGCTACACTTATCGGCCTACCGTATACAAACATGATGACACCATAATTTCTGTTTTTACTAAAATTTTTTTTTTCTCAAAATTAACGTTCTCATACAGGCTACTCTTATCGGCCTACCGTATACAAACATGATGACACCATAATTTCATTTTTACTGAATGTTTTTTTTTTTTTAAAGTAACGTTCTCATACAACCTACACTTATCGGCCTACCGTATACAAACATGATGACACCATAATTTCAGTTTTTACTGAAATTTTTTTTTTTTTAAAGTAACGTTCTCATACAAGCTACACTTATCGGCCTACCGTATACAAACATGATGACACCATAATTTCAGTTTTTACTGAATATTTTTTTTTTCTCAAAATTAACGTTCTCATACAGGCTACTCTTATCGGCCTACCGTATACAAACATGATGACACCATAATTTCTGTTTTTACTGAAAATTTATTTTTTCTCAAATTAACGTTCTCATTTAGGCTACTCTTATCGGCCTACCGTATACAAACATGATGACACCATAATTTCTGTTTTTACTAAAATGTTTTTTTTCTCAAATTAACGTTCTTATACAAGCTACTCTTGTCGGCCTACCGTATACAAACATGATGACACCATAATTTCAGTTTTTACTAAATTTTTTTTTTTCTCAAAATTAACGTTCTCATACAGGCTACTCTTATCGGCCTACCGTATACAAACATGATGACACCATAATTTCTGTTTTTACTGAAAATTTATTTTTTCTCAAATTAACGTTCTCATACAGGCTACTCTTATCGGCCTACCGTATACAAACATGATGACACCATAATTTCTGTTTTTACTAAAATTTTTTTTTTCTCAAATTAACGTTCTCATACAGGCTACTCTTATCGGCCTACCGTATACAAACATGATGACACCATAATTCCTGTTTTTACTAGAATTTTTTTTTTCTCAAAATTAACGTTCTCATACAGGCTACTCTTATCGGCCTACCGTATACAAACATGATGACACCATAATTTCTGTTTTTACTGAAAATTTATTTTTTCTCAAATTAACGTTCTCATACAGGCTACTCTTATCGGCCTACCGTATACAAACATGATGACACCATAATTTCTGTTTTTACTAAAATTTTTTTTTTCTCAAATTAACGTTCTTATACAAGCTGCTCTTGTCGACCTACCGTATACAAACATGATGACACCATAATTTCAGTTTTTACTGAAATTTTTTTTTTTTTAAAGTAACGTTCTCATACTAGCTACACTTATCGGCCTACCGTATACAAACATGATGACACCATAATTTCAGTTTTTACTGAAATTTTTTTTTTTTTTTTCAAAGTAACATTCTCATACAAGCTACACTTATGGGCCTACTGTATACAAAAATGATGACACCATAATTTCAGTTTTTACTGAATATTTTTTTTTTCTCAAATCAACGTTCTTATAGAAGCTACTCTTATCGGCCTACCGTATACAAACATGATGACACCATAATTTCTGTTTTTACTAAAATTTTTTTTTTCTCAAAATTAACGTTCTCATACAGGCTACTCTTATCGGCCTACCGTATACAAACATGATGACACCATAATTTCTGTTCTTACTAAAATTTTTTTTTTCTCAAATTAACGTTCTTATACAAGCTACTCTTGTCGGCCTACCGTATACAAACATGGTCACACCATAATTTCAGTTTTTATTGAAATTTTTTTTTTTTAAAGTAACGTTCTCATACAGGCTACACTTATCGGTCTACCGTATACAAACATGATGACACCATAATTTCAGTTTTTACTGAATATTTTTTTTTTCTCAAAATTAACGTTCTCATACAGGCTACTCTTATCGGACTACCGTATACAAACATGATGACACCATAATTTTTGTTTTTACTAAATTTTTTTTTTCTCAAATTAACGTTCTCATACAGGCTACTCTTATCGGCCTACCGTATACAAACATGATGACACCATAATTCCAGTTTTTACTGAATTTTTTTTTTTTTTCAAAGTAACGTTCGCATACAAGCTACACTTATCGGCCTACCGTATACAAACATGATGACACCATAATTTCAGTTTTTACTGAATATTTTTTTTTTCTTAAAATTAACGTTCTCATACAGGCTACTCTTATCGGCCTACCGTATACAAACATGATGACACCATAATTTCTGTTTTTACTGAAAATTTATTTTTTCTCAAATTAACGTTCTCATACAGGCTACTCTTATCGGCCTACCGTATACAAACATGATGACACCATAATTTCTGTTTTTACTAAAATTTTTTTTTTCTCAAATTAACGTTCTTATACAAGCTACTCTTGACGGCCTACCGTATACAAACATGATGACACCATAATTTCTGTTCTTATTAAAATTTTTTTTTTCTCAAATTAACGTTCTTATACAAGCTACTCTTGTCGGCCTACCATATACAAACATGGTGACACTATAATTTCAGTTTTTACTGAAATTTTTTTTTTTTTTTTAAAGTAACATTCTCATACAAGATACACTTATGGGCCTACTGTATACAAAAATGATGACACCATAATTTCAGTTTTTACTGAATATTTTTTTTTCCTCAAAATTAACGTTCTCATACAGGCTACTCTTATCGGCCTACCGTATACAAACATGATGACACCATAATTTCTGTTTTTACTAAATATTTTTTTTTTCTCAAATTAACGTTCTTATACAAGCTACTCTTAACGGCCTACCGTATACAAACATGATGACACCATAATTTCTGTTCTTATTAAAATTTTTTTTTTCTCAAATTAACGTTCTTATACAAGCTACTTTTGTCGGCCTACCATATACAAACATGGTGACACCATAATTTCAGTTTTTACTGAAAATTTGTTTTTTCTCAAATTAACGTTCTCATACAAGCTACTCTTATCGGCCTACCGTATACAAACATGATGACACCATAATTTCAGTTTTTACTGAAATTTTTTTTTTTTTTTTAAAGTAACATTCTCATACAAGCTACACTTATCGGCCTACCGTATACAAACATGATGACACCATAATTTCAGTTTTTACTGAATATTTTTTTTCTCTCAAAATTAACGTTCTCATACAGGCTACTCTTATCGGACTACCGTATACAAACATGATGACACCATAATTTTTGTTTTTACTAAATTTTTTTTTTCTCAAATTAACGTTCTCATACAGGCTACTCTTATCGGCCTACCGTATACAAACATGATGACACCATAATTCCAGTTTTTACTGAATTTTTTTTTTTTTTCAAAGTAACGTTCGCATACAAGCTACACTTATCGGCCTACCGTATACAAACATGATGACACCATAATTTCAGTTTTTACTGAATATTTTTTTTTTCTCAAAATTAACGTTCTCATACAGGCTACTCTTATCGGCCTACCGTATACAAACATGATGACACCATAATTTTTGTTTGTACCAAAAAAATTTTTTTTTCTCAAATCAACGTTCTTATACAAGCTACTCTTATCGGCCTACCGTATACAAACATGATGACACCATAATTTCTGTTCTTACTAAAATTTTTTTTTTCTCAAATTAACGTTCTTATACAAGCTACTCTTGTCGGCCTACCGTATACAAACATGGTCACACCATAATTTCAGTTTTTATTGAAATTTTTTTTTTTTAAAGTAACGTTCTCATACAAGCTACACTTATCGGCCTACCGTATACAAACATGATGACACCATAATTTTTGTTTTTACTAAATTTTTTTTTTCTCAAATTAACGTTCTCATACAGGCTACTCTTATCGGCCTACCGTATACAAACATGATGACACCATAATTCCAGTTTTTACTGAATTTTTTTTTTTTTTTCAAAGTAACGTTCGCATACAAGCTACACTTATCGGCCTACCGTATACAAACATGATGACACCATAATTTCAGTTTTTACTGAATATTTTTTTTTTCTCAAAATTAACGTTCTCATACAAAATACTCTTATCGGCCTACCGTATACAAACATGATGACACACTAATTTCTGTTTTTACTGAAAATTTATTTTTTCTCAAATTAACGTTCTCATACAGGCTACTCTTATCGGCCTACCGTATACAAACATGATGACACCATAATTTCTGTTTTTACTAAAATTTTTTTTTTCTCAAATTACGTTCTTATACAAGCTACTCTTGACGGCCTACCGTATACAAACATGATGACACCATAATTTTTGTTCTTATTAAAATTTTTTTTTTGTCAAATTAACGTTCTCATACAGGCTACTCTTATCGGCCTACCGTATACAAACATGATGACACCATAATTCCAGTTTTTACTGAATTTTTTTCTTTTTTCAAAGTAACGTTCGCATACAAGCTACACTTATCGGCCTACCGTATACAAACATGATGACACCATAATTTCAGTTTTTACTGAATATTTTTTTTTTCTCAAAATTAACGTTCTCATACAAAATACTCTTATCGGCCTACCGTATACAAAAATGATGACACCATAATTTCAGTTTTTACTGAATATTTTTTTTTCCTCAAAATTAACGTTCTCATACAGGCTACTCTTATCGGCCTACCGTATACAAACATGATGACACCATAATTTCTGTTTTTACTAAATATTTTTTTTTTCTCAAATTAACGTTCTTATACAAGCTACTCTTGACGGCCTACCGTATACAAACATGATGACACCATAATTTCTGTTCTTATTAAAATTTTTTTTTTCTCAAATTAACGTTCTTATACAAGCTACTTTTGTCGGCCTACCATATACAAACATGGTGACACCATAATTTCAGTTTTTACTGAATATTTGTTTTTTCTCAAATTAACGTTCTCATACAAGCTACTCTTATCGGCCTACCGTATACAAACATGATGACACCATAATTTCAGTTTTTACTGAAATTTTTTTTTTTTTTTTAAAGTAACATTCTCATACAAGATACACTTATGGGCCTACCGTATACAAACATGATGACACCATAATTTCTGTTTTTACTAAAATTTTTTTTTTCTCAAAATTAACGTTCTAATACAGGCTACTCTTATCGGCCTACAGTATACAAACATGATGACACCATAATTTCTGTTCTTACTGAAATTTTTTTTTCTCAAATTAACGTTCTTATACAAGCTACTCTTGTCGGCCTACCGTATACAAACATGATGACACCATAATTTCTGTTTTCACTGAAAATTTTTTTTTTTTTAAAGTAACGTTCTCATACAAGCTACACTTATCGGCCTACCGTATACAAACATGATGATACCATAATTTCAGTTTTTACTGAAATTTTTTTTTTTTTTTAAAGTAACGTTCTCATACAAGCTACACTTATCGGCCTACCGTATACAAACATGATGACACCATAATTTCTGTTTTTACTGAAAATTTATTTTTTCTCAAATTAACGTTCTCATACAGGCTACTCTTATCGGCCTACCGTATACAAACATGATGACACCATAATTTCATTTTTACTGAATGTTTTTTTTTTTTTTTAAAGTAACGTTCTCATACAAGCTACACTTATCGGCCTACCGTATACAAAAATGATGACACCATAATTTCAGTTTTTACTGAATATTTTTTTTTTCTCAAAATTAACGTTCTCGTACAGGCTACTCTTATCGGCCTACCGTATACAAACATGATGACACCATAATTTCTGTTTTTACTAAAATTTTTTTTTTCTCAAATTAACGTTCTCATACAGGCTACTCTTATCGACCTACCGTATACAAACATGATGACACCATAATTCCAGTTTTTACTGAATTTTTTTTTTTTTTTAAAGTAACGTTCGCATACAAGCTACACTTATCGGCCTACCGTATACAAACATGATGACACCATAAATTCAGTTTTTACTGAATATTTGTTTTTTCTCAAAATTAACGTTCTCATACAGGCTACTCTTATCGGCCTACCGTATACAAACATGATGACACCATAATTTTAGTTTTCACTGAAAATTTTTATTTTCTCAAATTAACGTTCTCATACAGGCTACTCTTATCGGCCTACCGTATACAAACATGATGACACCATAATTTCTGTTTTTACTATAATTTTTTTTTTCTCAAAATTAACGTTCTCATACAGGCTACTCTTATCGGCCTACCGTATACAAACATGATGACACAATAATTTCAGTTTTTACAGAAATTTTTTTTTTTTTTTAGGTAACGTTCTCATACAAGCTACACTTATCGGCCTACCGTATACAAACATGATGACACCATAATTTCAGTTTTTACTGAAAATTTGTTTTTTCTCAAATTAACGTTCTCATACAACCTACTCTTATCGGCCTACCGTATACAAACATGATGACACCATAATTTCTGTTTTTACTGAAAATTTATTTTTTCTCAAATTAACGTTCTCATACAGGCTACTCTTATCGGCCTACCGTATACAAACATGATGACACCATAATTTCATTTTTACTGAATGTTTTTTTTTTTTTAAAGTAACGTTCTCATACAACCTACACTTATAGGCCTACCGTATACAAACATGATGACACCATAGTTTCAGTTTTTACAGAAATTTTTTTTTTTTTCTCAAAATAACGTTCTCATACAGGCTAGTCTTATCGGCCTACCGTATACAAACATGATGACACCATAATTTCAGTTTTCACTGAAAATTTTTTTTTTTTTAAAAGTAACGTTCTCATACAACCTACTCTTATCGGCCTACCGTATACAAACATGATGACACAATAATTTCAGTTTTTACAGAAATTTTTTTTTTTTTTTTAAGTAACGTTCTCATACAAGCTACACTTATCGGCCTACCGTATACAAACATGATGACACCATAATTTCAGTTTTTACTGAAAATTTTTATTTTCTCAAATTAACGTTCTCATACAGACTACTCTTATCGGCCTACCGTATACAAACATGATGACACCATAATTTCTGTTTTTACTGAAAATTTTGTTTTTGCTCAAATTAACGTTCTCATACAGACTACTCTTATCGGCCTACAGTATACAAACATGATGACACTATAATTTCAGTTTTTACTGAAAATTTTTTTTTTTTTTAAAGTAACGTTCTCATACAAGCTACTCTTATCGGCCTACCGTATACAAACATGATGACACCATAATTTCAGTTTTTACTGAAAATTTGTTTTTTCTCAAATTAACGTTCTCATACAACCTACTCTTATCGGCCTACCGTATACAAACATGATGACACCATAATTTCTGTTTTTACTGAAAATTTATTTTTTCTCAAATTAACGTGTTCATACAACCTACTCTTATCGGCCTACCGTATACAAACATGATGACACCATAATTTCATTTTTACTGAATGTTTTTTTTTTTTTAAAGTAACGTTCTCATACAACCTACACTTATAGGCCTACCGTATACAAACATGATGACACCATAGTTTCAGTTTTTACAGAAATTTTTTTTTTTTTCTCAAAATAACGTTCTCATACAGGCTAGTCTTATCGGCCTACCTTATAAAAACATGATGACACCATAATTTCTGTTTTTACTAAAATTTTTTTTTTTCTCAAATTAACGTTCTTATACAAGCTACTCTTATCGGCCTACCGTATACAAATATGATGACACCATAATTTCAGTTTTTACTGAAATTTTTTTTTTTTTAAGTAACGTTCTCATACAAGCTACACTTATCGGCCTACCGTATACAAACATGATGACACCATAATTTCTGTTTTTACTAAAATTTTTTTTTTCTCAAAATAACGTTCTCATACAGGCTACTCTTATCGGCCTACCGTATACAAACATGATGACACCATAATTTCAGTTTTTACTGAAAACCTTTTTTTTGTCAAATTAACGTTCTCATAGAGACTACTCTTATCGGCCTACCGTATACAAACATGATGAAACCATAATTTCAGTTTTCACTGAAAATTTTTATTTTCTCAAATTAACGTTCTCATACAGGCTACTCTTATCGGCCTACCGTATACAAACATGATGACACCATAATTTCTGTTTTTACTGAAAATTTTGTTTTTTCTCAAATTAACGTTCTCATACAGGCTTTTCTTATTGGCTTACCGTATACAAACATGATGACACCATAGTTTCAGTTTTTACAGAAATTTTTTTTTTTTTCTCAAAATAACGTTCTCATACAGGCTAGTCTTATCGGCCTACCTTATAAAAACATGATGACACCATAATTTCTGTTTTTACTAAAATTTTTTTTTTTCAATTTAACGTTCTTATACAAGCTACTCTTATCGGCCTACCGTATACAAACATGATGACACCATAATTTCATTTTTACTGAATGTTTTTTTTTTTTTAAAGTAACGTTCTCATACAACCTACACTTATCGGCCTACCGTATACAAACATGATGACACCATAGTTTCAGTTTTTACAGAAATTTTTTTTTTTCTCAAAATAACGTTCTCATACAGGCTAGTCTTATCGGCCTACCTTATAAAAACATGATGACACCATAATTTCTGTTTTTACTAAAATTTTTTTTTTCTCAAATTAACGTTCTTATACAAGCTACTCTTATCGGCCTACCGTATACAAACATGATGACACCATAATTTCAGTTTTTACCGAAATTTTTTTTTTTTAAGTAACGGTCTCATACAAGCTACACTTATCGGCCTACCGTATACAAACATGATGACACCATAATTTCTGTTTTTACTAAAATTTTTTTTTTTCTCGAAATTAACGTTCTCATACAGGCTACTCTTATCGGCCTACCGTATACAAACATGATGACACCATAATTTCAGTTTTTACTGAAAACCTTTTTTTTGTCAAATTAACGTTCTCATACAGACTACTCTTATCGGCCTACCGTATACAAACATGATGAAACCATAATTTCAGTTTTGACTGAAAATTTTTATTTTCTCAAATTAACGTTCTCATACAGGCTACTCTTATCGGCCTACCGTATACAAACATGATGACACCATAATTTCTGTTTTTACTGAAAATTTTGTTTTTTCTCAAATTTACGTTCTCATACAGGCTTTTCTTATCGGCCTACCGTATACAAACATGATGACACCATAATTTCTGTTTTTACTAAAATTTTTTTTTTCTCAAAATTAACGTTCTCATACAGGCTACTCTTATCGGCCTACCGTATACAAACATGATGACACAATAATTTCAGTTTTTACAGAAATTTTTTTTTTTTTTTTAAGTAACGTTCTCATACAAGCTACACTTATCGGCCTACCGTATACAAACATGATGACACCATAATTTCAGTTTTTACTGAAAATTTGTTTTTTCTTAAATTAACGTTCTCATACAAGCTACTCTTATCGGCCTACCGTATACAAACATGATGACACCATAATTTTAGTTTTCACTGAAAATTTTTATTTTCTCAAATTAACGTTCTCATACAGGCTACTCTTATCGGCCTACCGTATACAAACATGATAACACCATAATTTCTGTTTTTACTGAAAATTTTGTTTTTTCTCAAATTAACGTTCTCATACAGGCTACTCTTATCGGCCTACCGTATACAAACATGATGGCACCATAATTTCAGTTTTCACTGAAAATTTTTTTTTTTTTAAAAGTAACGTTCTCATACAACCTACTCTTATCGGCCTACCGTATACAAACATGATGACACCATAATTTCTGTTTTCACTGAAAATTTTTATTTTCTCAAATTAACGTTCTCATACAGGCTACTCTTATCGGCCTACCGTATACAAACATGATGACACCATAATTTCTGTTATTACTAAAATTTTTTTTTTCTCAAAATTAACGTTCTCATACAGGCTACTCTTATCGGCCTACCGTATACAAACATGATGACACAATAATTTCAGTTTTTACAGAAATTTTTTTTTTTTTTTTAAGTAACGTTCTCATACAAGCTACACTTATCGGCCTACCGTATACAAACATGATGACACCATAATTTCAGTTTTTACTGAAAATTTGTTTTTCCTCAAATTAACGTTCTCATACAAGCTACTCTTATCGGCCTACCGTATACAAACATGATGACACCATAATTTCTGTTTTTACTGAAAATTTTGTTTTTTCTCAAATTAACGTTCTCATACAGGCTTTTCTTATCGGCCTACCGTATACAAACATGATGACACCATAATTTCTGTTTTTACTAAAATTTTTTTTTTCTCAAAATTAACGTTCTCATACAGGCTACTCTTATCGGCCTACCTTATAAAAACATGATGACACCATAATTTCTGTTTTTACTAAAATTTTTTTTTTGTCAAATTAACGTTCTCATAGAGACTACTCTTATCGGCCTACCGTATACAAACATGATGAAACCATAATTTCAGTTTTCACTGAAAATTTTTATTTTCTCAAATTAACGTTCTCATACAGGCTACTCTTATCGGCCTACCGTATACAAACATGATGACACCATAATTTCTGTTTTTACTGAAAATTTTGTTTTTTCTCAAATTAACGTTCTCATACAGGCTTTTCTTATTGGCTTACCGTATACAAACATGATGACACCATAGTTTCAGTTTTTACAGAAATTTTTTTTTTTTTCTCAAAATAACGTTCTCATACAGGCTAGTCTTATCGGCCTACCTTATAAAAACATGATGACACCATAATTTCTGTTTTTACTAAAATTTTTTTTTTCTCGAATTAACGTTCTTATACAAGCTACTCTTATCGGCCTACCGTATACAAACATGATGACACCATAATTTCAGTTTTTACTGAAAACCTTTTATTGTCAAATTAACGTTCTCATACAGGCTACTCTTATCGGCCTACCGTATACAAACATGATGACACCATAATTTCATTTTGACTGAATGTTTTTTTTTTTTTAAAGTAACGTTCTCATACAACCTACACTTATCGGCCTACCGTATACAAACATGATGACACCATAGTTTCAGTTTTTACAGAAATTTTTTTTTTTCTCAAAATAACGTTCTCATACAGGCTAGTCTTATCGGCCTACCTTATAAAAACATGATGACACCATAATTTCTGTTTTTACTAAAATTTTTTTTTTCTCAAATTAACGTTCTTATACAAGCTACTCTTATCGGCCTACCGTATACAAACATGATGACACCATAATTTCAGTTTTTACAGAAATTTTTTTTTTTTTTTTAAGTAACGTTCTCATACAAGCTACACTTATCGGCCTACCGTATACAAACATGATGACACCATAATTTCAGTTTTTACTGAAAATTTGTTTTTTCTCCAAATAACGTTCTCATACAAGCTACACTTATCGGCCTACCGTATACAAACATGATGACACCATAATTTCTGTTTTTACTAAAATTTTTTTTTTCTCAAAATTAACGTTTTCATACAGGCTACTCTTATCGGCCTACCGTATACAAACATGATGACACCATAATTTCAGTTTTTACTGAAAACCTTTTTTTTGTCAAATTAACGTTCTCATACAGGCTACTCTTATCGGCCTACCGTATACAAACATGATGACACCATAATTTCTGTTTTTACTGAAAATTTTGTTTTTTCTCAAATTAACGTTCTCATACAGGCTTTTCTTATCGGCCTACCGTATACAAACATGATGACACCATAATTTCTGTTTTTACTAAAATTTTTTTTTTCTCGAAATTAACGTTCTCATACAGGCTACTCTTATCGGCCTACCGTATACAAACATGATGACACCATAATTTCTGTTATTACTAAAATTTTTTTTTTCTCAAAATTAACGTTCTCATACAGGCTACTCTTATCGGCCTACCGTATACAAACATGATGACACAATAATTTCAGTTTTTACAGAAATTTTTTTTTTTTTTTTAAGTAACGTTCTCATACAAGCTACACTTATCGGCCTACCGTATACAAACATGATGACACCATAATTTCAGTTTTTACTGAAAACCTTTTTTTTGTCAAATTAACGTTCTCATACAGGCTACTCTTATCGGCCTACCGTATACAAACATGATGACACCATAATTTCTGTTTTTACTGAAAATTTTGTTTTTTCTCAAATTAACGTTCTCATACAGGCTTTTCTTATCGGCCTACCGTATACAAACATGATGACACCATAATTTCTGTTTTTACTAAAATTTTTTTTTTCTCAAAATTAACGTTCTCATACAGGCTACTCTTATCGGCCTACCTTATAAAAACATGATGACACCATAATTTCTGTTTTTACTAAAATTTTTTTTTTGTCAAATTAACGTTCTCATAGAGACTACTCTTATCGGCCTACCGTATACAAACATGATGAAACCATAATTTCAGTTTTCACTGAAAATTTTTATTTTCTCAAATTAACGTTCTCATACAGGCTACTCTTATCGGCCTACCGTATACAAACATGATGACACCATAATTTCTGTTTTTACTGAAAATTTTGTTTTTTCTCAAATTAACGTTCTCATACAGGCTTTTCTTATTGGCTTACCGTATACAAACATGATGACACCATAGTTTCAGTTTTTACAGAAATTTTTTTTTTTTTCTCAAAATAACGTTCTCATACAGGCTAGTCTTATCGGCCTACCTTATAAAAACATGATGACACCATAATTTCTGTTTTTACTAAAATTTTTTTTTTCTCGAATTAACGTTCTTATACAAGCTACTCTTATCGGCCTACCGTATACAAACATGATGACACCATAATTTCAGTTTTTACTGAAAACCTTTTATTGTCAAATTAACGTTCTCATACAGGCTACTCTTATCGGCCTACCGTATACAAACATGATGACACCATAATTTCATTTTGACTGAATGTTTTTTTTTTTTTAAAGTAACGTTCTCATACAACCTACACTTATCGGCCTACCTTATAAAAACATGATGACACCATAATTTCTGTTTTTACTAAAATTTTTTTTTTCTCAAATTAACGTTCTTATACAAGCTACTCTTATCGGCCTACCGTATACAAACATGATGACACCATAATTTCAGTTTTTACAGAAATTTTTTTTTTTTTTTTAAGTAACGTTCTCATACAAGCTACACTTATCGGCCTACCGTATACAAACATGATGACACCATAATTTCAGTTTTTACTGAAAATTTGTTTTTTCTCCAAATAACGTTCTCATACAAGCTACACTTATCGGCCTACCGTATACAAACATGATGACACCATAATTTCTGTTTTTACTAAAATTTTTTTTTTCTCAAAATTAACGTTTTCATACAGGCTACTCTTATCGGCCTACCGTATACAAACATGATGACACCATAATTTCAGTTTTTACTGAAAACCTTTTTTTTGTCAAATTAACGTTCTCATACAGGCTACTCTTATCGGCCTACCGTATACAAACATGATGACACCATAATTTCTGTTTTTACTGAAAATTTTGTTTTTTCTCAAATTAACGTTCTCATACAGGCTTTTCTTATCGGCCTACCGTATACAAACATGATGACACCATAATTTCTGTTTTTACTAAAATTTTTTTTTTCTCGAAATTAACGTTCTCATACAGGCTACTCTTATCGGCCTACCGTATACAAACATGATGACACAATAATTTCAGTTTTTACAGAAATTTTTTTTTTTTTTTTAAGTAACGTTCTCATACAAGCTACACTTATTGGCCTACCGTATACAAACATGATGACACCATAATTTCAGTTTTTACTGAAAATTTGTTTTTTCTCAAATTAACGTTCTCATACAAGCTACTCTTATCGGCCTACCGTATACAAACATGATGACACCATAATTTTAGTTTTCACTGAAAATTTTTATTTTCTCAAATTAACGTTCTCATACAGGCTACTCTTATCGGCCTACCGTATACAAACATGATGACACCATAATTTCTGTTTTTACTGAGAATTTTTTTTTTTCTCAAATTAACGTTCTCATACAGGCTACTCTTATCGGCCTACCGTATACAAACATGATGACACCATAATTTCAGTTTTCACTGAAAATTTTTGTTTTTTTAAAAGTAACGTTCTCATACAACCTACTCTTATCGGCCTACCGTATACAAACATGATGACACCATAATTTCTGTTTTCACTGAAAATTTTTATTTTCTCAAATTAACGTTCTCATACAGGCTACTCTTATCGGCCTACCGTATACAAACATGATGACACCATATCTGTTATTACTAAAATTTTTTTTTTCTCAAAATTAACGTTCTCATACAGGCTACTCTTATCGGCCTACCGTATACAAACATGATGACATAATAATTTCAGTTTTTACAGAAATTTTTTTTTTTTTTTAAGTAACGTTCTCATACAAGCTACACTTATCGGCCTACCGTATACAAACATGATGACACCATAATTTCAGTTTTTACTGAAAATTTGTTTTTCCTCAAATTAACGTTCTCATACAAGCTACTCTTATCGGCCTACCGTATACAAACATGATGACACCATAATTTCTGTTTTTACTGAAAATTTTGTTTTTTCTCAAATTAACGTTCTCATACAGGCTTTTCTTATCGGCCTACCGTATACAAACATGATGACACCATAATTTCTGTTTTTACTAAAATTTTTTTTTTCTCAAAATTAACGTTCTCATACAGGCTACTCTTATCGGCCTACCGTATACAAACATGATGACACAATAATTTCAGTTTTTACAGAAATTTTTTTTTTTTTTTTAAGTAACGTTCTCATACAAGCTACACTTATCGGCCTACCGTATACAAACATGATGACACCATAATTTCAGTTTTCACTGAAAATTTGTTTTTTCTCAAATTAACGTTCTCATACAAGCTACTCTTATCGGCCTACCGTATACAAACATGATGACACCATAATTTTAGTTTTCACTGAGAATTTTTATTTTCTCAAATTAACGTTCTCATACAGGCTACTCTTATCGGCCTACCGTATACAAACATGATGACACCATAATTTCTGTTTTTACTGAAAATTTTGTTTTTTCTCAAATTAACGTTCTCATACAGGCTACTCTTATCGGCCTACCGTATACAAACATGATTACACCATAATTTCAGTTTTCACTGAAAATTTTTTTTTTTTTAAAAGTAACGTTCTCATACAACCTACTCTTATCGGCCTACCGTATACAAACATGATGACACCATAATTTCTGTTTTCACTGAAAATTTTTTTTTTCTCAAATTAACGTTCTCATACAGGCTACTCTTATCGGCCTACCGTATACAAACATGATGACACCATAATTTCTGTTATTACTAAAATTTTTTTTTTCTCAAAATAACGGTCTCATACAGGCTACTCTTATCGGCCTACCGTATACAAACATGATGACACAATAATTTCAGTTTTTACAGAAATTTTTTTTTTTTTTTTAAGTAACGTTCTCATACAAGCTACACTTATCGGCCTACCGTATACAAACATGATGACACCATAATTTCAGTTTTTACTGAAAATTTGTTTTTCCTCAAATTAACGTTCTCATACAAGCTACTCTTATCGGCCTACCGTATACAAACATGATGACACCATAATTTCAGTTTTTACTGAAAACCTTTTTTTTGTCAAATTAACGTTCTCATACAGACTACTCTTATCGGCCTACCGTATACAAACATGATGAAACCATAATTTCAGTTTTCACTGAAAATTTTTATTTTCTCAAATTAACGTTCTCATACAGGCTACTCTTATCGGCCTACCGTATACAAACATGATGACACCATAATTTCTGTTTTTACTGAAAATTTTGTTTTTTCTCAAATTAACGTTCTCATACAGGCTTATCTTATCGGCCTACCGTATACAAACATGATGACACCATAATTTCTGTTTTTACTAAAATTTTTTTTTTCTCAAAATTAACGTTCTCATACAGGCTACTCTTATCGGCCTACCGTATACAAACATGATGACACAATAATTTCAGTTTTTACAGAAATTTTTTTTTTTTTTTTAAGTAACGTTCTCATACAAGCTACACTTATAGGCCTACCGTATACAAACATGATGACACCATAATTTCAGTTTTCACTGAAAATTTTTTTTTTTTTAAAAGTAACGTTCTCATACAACCTACTCTTATCGGCCTACCGTATACAAACATGATGACACCATAATTTCTGTTTTCACTGAAAATTTTTATTTTCTCAAATTAACGTTCTCATACAGGCTACTCTTATCGGCCTACCGTATACAAACATGATGACACAATAATTTCAGTTTTTACAGAAATTTTTTTTTTTTTTTAAGTAACGTTCTCATACAAGCTACACTTATCGGCCTATCGTATACAAACATGATGACACCATAATTTCAGTTTTTACTGAAAATTTGTTTTTTCTCAAATTAACGTTCTCATACAAGCTACTCTTATCGGCTTACCGTATACAAACATGATGACACCATAATTTCAGTTTTTACAGAAATTTTTTTTTTTTTTTTAAGTAACGTTCTCATACAGGCTACTCTTATCGGCCTACCGTATACAAACATGATGACACCATAATTTCTGTTATTACTAAAATTTTTTTTTTCTCAAAATTAACGTTCTCATACAGGCTACTCTTATCGGCCTACCGTATACAAACATGATGACACAATAATTTCAGTTTTTACAGAAATTTTTTTTTTTTTTTTAAGTAACGTTCTCATACAAGCTACACTTATCGGCCTACCGTATACAAACATGATGACACCATAATTTCTGTTTTTACTGAAAATTTTGTTTTTTCTCAAATTAACGTTCTCATACAAGCTACTCTTATGGGCCTACCGTATACAAACATGATGACACCATAATTTCAGTTTTTACTGAAAACCTTTTTTTTGTCAAATTAACGTTCTCATACAGACTACTCTTATCGGCCTACCGTATACAAACATGATGAAACCATAATTTCAGTTTTCACTGAAAATTTTTATTTTCTCAAATTAACGTTCTCATACAGGCTTTTCTTATCGGCCTACCGTATACAAACATGATGACACCATAATTTCTGTTTTTACTAAAATTTTTTTTTTTCTCAAAATTAACGTTCTCATACAGGCTACTCTTATCGGCCTACCGTATACAAACATGATGA
This sequence comes from Bombylius discolor, assembly GCA_939192795.1. Lineage (NCBI taxonomy): Eukaryota > Metazoa > Arthropoda > Insecta > Diptera > Bombyliidae > Bombylius > Bombylius discolor. Next base: position 17,639,866 of record OW584242.1, read on the forward strand.
CACCATAATTTCAGTTTTTACTGAAAACCTTTTTTTGGTCAAATTAACGTTCTCATACAGACTACTCTTATCGGCCTACCGTATACAAACATGATGAAACCATAATTTCAGTTTTCACTGAAAATTTTTATTTTCTCTAATTAACGTTCTCATACAGGCTACTCTTATCGGCCTACCGTATACAAACATGATGACACCATAATTTCAGTTTCCACTGAAAATTTTTATTTTCTCAAATTAACGTTCTCATACAGGCTACTCTTATCGGCCTACCGTATACAAACATGATGACACCATAATTTCTGTTTTTACTGAAAATTTTGTTTTTTCTCAAATTAACGTTCTCATACAGGCTACTCTTATCGGCCTACCGTATACAAACATGATTACACCATAATTTCTGTTTTCACTGAAAATTTTTATTTTCTCAAATTAACGTTCTCATACAGGCTACTCTTATCGGCCTACCGTATACAAACATGATGACACCATAATTTCTGTTTTTACTGAAAACCTTTTTTTGGTCAAATTAACGTTCTCATACAGACTACTCTTATCGGCCTACCGTATACAAACATGACGAAACCATAATTTTAGTATTCACTGAAAATTTTTATTTTCTCAAATTAACGTTCTCATACAGGCTACTCTTATCGGCCTACCGTATACAAACATGATGACACCATAATTTCTGTTTTTACTGAAAATTTTTTTTTTCTCAAATTAACGTTCTCATACAGGCTTTTCTTATCGGCCTACCGTATACAAACATGATGAAACCATAATTTCAGTTTTCACTGAAAATTTTTATTTTCTCAAATTAACGTTCTCATACAGGCTACTCTTATCGGCCTACCGTATACAAACATGATGACACCATAATTTCAGTTTTTACTGAAAACCTTTTTTTGGTCAAATTAACGTTCTCATACAGACTACTCTTATCGGCCTACCGTATACAAACATGATGAAACCATAATTTCAGTTTTCACTGAAAATTTTTATTTTCTCAAATTAACGTTCTCATACAGGCTACTCTTATCGGCCTACCGTATACAAACATGATGAAACCATAATTTCTGTTTTTACTGAAAATTTTGTTTTTTCTCAAATTAACGTTCTCATACAGGCTTTCCTTATCGGCCTACCGTATACAAACATGATGACACCATAATTTCTGTTTTTACTAAAATTTTTTTTTTTCTCAAAATTAACGTTCTCATACAGGCTACTCTTATCGGCCTACCGTATACAAACATGATGACACCATAATTTCAGTTTTTACTGAAAACCATTTTTTGGTCAAATTAACGTTCTCATACAGACTACTCTTATCGGCCTACCGTATACAAACATGATGACACAATAATATCAGTTTTTACAGAAATTTTTTTTTTTTTTTAATTAACGTTCTCATACAAGCTACACTTATCGGCCTACCGTATACAAACATGATGACACCATAATATCAGTTTTCACTGAAATTTTTTTTTTTTTTAAAAGTAACGTTCTCATACAACCTACTCTTATCGGCCTACCGTATACAAACATGATGACACCATAATTTCTGTTTTCACTGAAAATTTTTATTTTCTCAAATTAACGTTCTCATACAGGCTACTCTTATCGGCCTACCGTATACAAACATGATGACACCATAATTTCTGTTTTTACAAAAATTTTTTTTTTTCTCAAAATTAACGTTCTCATACAGGCTACTCTTATCGGCCTACTGTATACAAACATGATGACACCATAATTTCAGTTTTTACTAAAATTTTTTTTTTCTCAAAATTAACGTTCTCATACAGGCTACTCTTATCGGCCTACCGTATACAAACATGATGACACAATAATTTCAGTTTTTACAGAAATTTTTTTTTTTTTTTTAAGTAACGTTCTCATACAAGCTACACTTATCGGCCTACCGTATACAAACATGATGACACCATAATTTCAGTTTTTACTGAAAATTTGTTTTTCCTCAAATTAACGTTCTCATACAAGCTACTCTTATCGGCCTACCGTATACAAACATGATGACACCATAATTTCAGTTTTTACTGAAAACCTTTTTTTTGTCAAATTAACGTTCTCATACAGACTACTCTTATCGGCCTACCGTATACAAACATGATGAAACCATAATTTCAGTTTTCACTGAAAATTTTTATTTTCTCAAATTAACGTTCTCATACAGGCTACTCTTATCGGCCTACCGTATACAAACATGATGACACCATAATTTCTGTTTTTACTGAAAATTTTGTTTTTTCTCAAATTAACGTTCTGATACAGGCTTTTCTTATCGGCCTACCGTATACAAACGTGATGACACCATAATTTCTGTTTTTACTAAAATTTTTTTTTTCTCAAAATTAACGTTCTCATACAGGCTACTCTTATCGGCCTACCGTATACAAACATGATGACACAATAATTTCAGTTTTTACTGAAAATTTTTATTTTCTCAAATTAACGTTCTCATACAGGCTACTCTTATCGGCCTACCGTATACAAACATGATGACACCATAATTTCTGTTTTTACTAAAATTTTTTTTTTCTCAAATTAACGTTCTCATACAGGCTACTCTTATCGGCCTACCGTATACAAACATGATGACACCATAATATCAGTTTTCACTGAAAATTTTTTTTTTTTTAAAAGTAACGTTCTCATACAACCTACTCTTATCGGCCTACCGTATACAAACGTGATGACACCATAATTTCTGTTTTCACTGAAAATTTTTATTTTCTCAAATTAACGTTCTCATACAGGCTACTCTTATCGGCCTACCGTATACAAACATGATGACACCATAATTTCTGTTTTTACAAAAATTTTTTTTTTTCTCAAAATTAACGTTCTCATACAGGCTACTCTTATCGGCCTACTGTATACAAACATGATGACACCATAATTTCAGTTTTTACTAAAATTTTTTTTTTCTCAAAATTAACGTTCTCATACAGGCTACTCTTATCGGCCTACCGTATACAAACATGATGACACAATAATTTCAGTTTTTACAGAAATTTTTTTTTTTTTTTTAAGTAACGTTCTCATACAAGCTACACTTATCGGCCTACCGTATACAAACATGATGACACCATAATTTCAGTTTTTACTGAAAATTTTTATTTTCTCAAATTAACGTTCTCATACAGGCTACTCTTATCGGCCTACCGTATACAAACATGATGACACCATAATTTCTGTTTTTACTGAAAATTTTGTTTTTTCTCAAATTAACGTTCTGATACAGGCTTTTCTTATCGGCCTACCGTATACAAACATGATGACACCATAATTTCTGTTTTTACTAAAATTTTTTTTTTCTCAAATTAACGTTCTCATACAGGCTACTCTTATCGGCCTACCGTATACAAACATGATTACACCATAATTTCTGTTTTCACTGAAAATTTTTATTTTCTCAAATTAACGTTCTCATACAGGCTACTCTTATCGGCCTACCGTATACAAACATGATGACACCATAATTTCTGTTTTTACTGAAAACCTTTTTTTGGTCAAATTAACGTTCTCATACAGACTACTCTTATCGGCCTACCGTATACAAACATGATGAAACCATAATTTCAGTTTCCACTGAAAATTTTTATTTTCTCAAATTAACGTTCTCATACAGGCTACTCTTATCGGCCTACCGTATACAAACATGATGACACCATAATTTCTGTTTTTACTGAAAATTTTGTTTTTTCTCAAATTAACGTTCTCATACAGGCTTTTCTTATCGGCCTACCGTATACAAACATGATGAAACCATAATTTCAGTTTTCACTGAAAATTTTTATTTTCTCAAATTAACGTTCTCATACAGGCTACTCTTATCGGCCTACCGTATACAAACATGATGACACCATAATTTCAGTTTTTACTGAAAACCTTTTTTTGGTCAAATTAACGTTCTCATACAGGCTACTCTTATCGGCCTACCGTATACAAACATGATGACACCATAATTTCTGTTTTTACTGAAAATTTTGTTTTTTCTCAAATTAACGTTCTCATACAGGCTTTTCTTATCGGCCTACCGTATACAAACATGATGACACCATAATTTCTGTTTTTACTAAAATTTTTTTTTTTCTCAAAATTAACGTTCTCATACAGGCTACTCTTATCGGCCTACCGTATACAAACATGATGACACCATAATTTCAGTTTTTACTGAAAATTTGTTTTTCCTCAAATTAACGTTCTCATACAAGCTACTCTTATCGGCCTACCGTATACAAACATGATGACACCATAATTTCAGTTTTTACTGAAAACCTTTTTTTTGTCAAATTAACGTTCTCATACAGACTACTCTTATCGGCCTACCGTATACAAACATGATGAAACCATAATTTCAGTTTTCACTGAAAATTTTTATTTTCTCAAATTAACGTTCTCATACAGGCTACTCTTATCGGCCTACCGTATACAAACATGATGACACCATAATTTCTGTTTTTACTGAAAATTTTGTTTTTTCTCAAATTAACGTTCTCATACAGACTACTCTTATCGGCCTACCGTATACAAACATGATGACACAATAATTTCAGTTTTTACAGAAATTTTTTTTTTTTTTTAATTAACGTTCTCATACAAGCTACACTTATCGGCCTACCGTATACAAACATGATGACACCATAATTTCAGTTTTTACTGAAAACCTTTTTTTGGTCAAATTAACGTTCTCATACAGACTACTCTTATCGGCCTACCGTATACAAACATGATGAAACCATAATTTCAGTTTTCACTGAAAACCTTTTTTTGGTCAAATTAACGTTCTCATACAGACTACTCTTATCGGCCTACCGTATACAAACATGATGACACAATAATTTCAGTTTTTACAGAAATTTTTTTTTTTTTTTAATTAACGTTCTCATACAAGCTACACTTATCGGCCTACCGTATACAAACATGATGACACCATAATTTCAGTTTTTACTGAAAATTTGTTTTTCCTCAAATTAACGTTCTCATACAAGCTACTCTTATCGGCCTACCGTATACAAACATGATGACACCATAATTTCAGTTTTTACTGAAAACCTTTTTTTTGTCAAATTAACGTTCTCATACAGACTACTCTTATCGGCCTACCGTATACAAACATGATGAAACCATAATTTCAGTTTTCACTGAAAATTTTTATTTTCTCAAATTAACGTTCTCATACAGGCTACTCTTATCGGCCTACCGTATACAAACATGATGACACCATAATTTCTGTTTTTACTGAGAATTTTGTTTTTTCTCAAATTAACGTTCTGATACAGGCTTTTCTTATCGGCCTACCGTATACAAACATGATGACACCATAATCTCTGTTTTTACTAAAATTTTTTTTTTCTCAAAATTAACGTTCTTATACAGGCTACTCTTATCGGCCTACCGTATACAAACATGATGACACAATAATTTCAGTTTTTACAGAAATTTTTTTTTTTTTTTTAAGTAACGTTCTCATACAAGCTACACTTATCGGCCTACCGTATACAAACATGATGACACAATAATTTCAGTTTTTACAGAAATTTTTTTTTTTTTCTTAAGTAACGTTCTCATACAAGCTACACTTATCGGCCTATCGTATACAAACATGATGACACCATAATTTCTGTTTTTACTAAAATTTTTTTTTTCTCAAAATTAACGTTCTCATACAGGCTACTCTTATCGGCCTACCGTATACAAACATGATGACACAATAATTTCAGTTTTTACAGAAATTTTTTTTTTTTTTTTAAGTAACGTTCTCATACAAGCTACACTTATCGGCCTATCGTATACAAACATGATGACACCATAATTTCAGTTTTTACTGAAAATTTGTTATTTCTCAAATTAACGTTCTCATACAAGCTACTCTTATCGGCCTACCGTATACAAACAAGATGACACCATAATTTTAGTTTTCACTGAAAATTTTTTTTTTTTTAAAAGTAACGTTCTCATACAACCTACTCTTATCGGCCTACCGTATACAAACATCATGACACCATAATTTTAGTTTTTACTGAAAACCTTTTTTTGGTCAAATTAACGTTCTCATACAGACTACTCTTATCGGCCTACCGTATACAAACATGATGAAACCATAATTTCAGTTTTCACTGAAAATTTTGTTTTTTCTCAAATTAACGTTCTCATACAGGCTTTTCTTATCGGCCTACCGTATACAAACATGATGACACCATAATTTCTGTTTTTACTAAATTTTTTTTTTTCTCAAAATTAACGTTCTCATACAGGCTACTCTTATCGGCCTACCGTATACAAACATGATGACACCATAATTTCAGTTTTTACTGAAAACCTTTTTTTGGTCAAATTAACGTTCTCATACAGACTACTCTTATCGGCCTACCGTATACAAACATGATGACACCATAATTTCAGTTTTCACTGAAAATTTTTATTTTCTCAAATTAACGTTCTCATACAGGCTACTCTTATCGGCCTACCGTATACAAACATGATGACACCATAATTTCTGTTTTTACTGAAAATTTTGTTTTTTCTCAAATTAACGTTCTCATACAGGCTACTCTTATCGGCCTACCGTATACAAACATGATTACACCATAATTTCTGTTTTCACTGAAAATTTTTATTTTCTCAAATTAACGTTCTCATACAGGCTACTCTTATCGGCCTACCGTATACAAACATGATGACACCATAATTTCTGTTTTTACTGAAAACCTTTTTTTGGTCAAATTAACGTTCTCATACAGACTACTCTTATCGGCCTACCGTATACAAACATGATGAAACCATAATTTCAGTTTTCACTGAAAATTTTTATTTTCTCAAATTAACGTTCTCATACAGGCTACTCTTATCGGCCTACCGTATACAAACATGATGACACCATAATTTCTGTTTTTACTGAAAATTTTGTTTTTTCTCAAATTAACGTTCTCATACAGGCTTTTCTTATCGGCCTACCGTATACAAACATGATGAAACCATAATTTCAGTTTTCACTGAAAATTTTTATTTTCTCAAATTAACGTTCTCATACAGGCTACTCTTATCGGCCTACCGTATACAAACATGATGACACCATAATTTCAGTTTTTACTGAAAACCTTTTTTTGGTCAAATTAACGTTCTCATACAGACTACTCTTATCGGCCTACCGTATACAAACATGATGAAACCATAATTTCAGTTTTCACTGAAAATTTTTATTTTCTCAAATTAACGTTCTCATACAGGCTACTCTTATCGGCCTACCGTATACAAACATGATGACACCATAATTTTTGTTTTTACCAAAAAAATTTTTTTTTCTCAAATTAACGTTCTTATAGAAGCTACTCTTATCGGCCTACCATATACAAACATGATGACACCATAATTTCGGTTTTTACTGAAAATTTTTTTTTCTCAAATTAACGTTCTATAAAACCTACTCTTATCTGCCTACCGTATACAAACATGATGGCACCATAATTTCAGTTTGTACTGAAAATTTTGTTTTTTCTCAAATTAACGTTCTCATACAGGCTTTTCTTATCGGCCTACCGTATACAAACATGATGACACCATAATTTCTGTTTTTACTAAAATTTTTTTTTTTCTCAAAATTAACGTTCTCATACAGGCTACTCTTATCGGCCTACCGTATACAAACATGATGACACCATAATTTTTGTTTTTACCAAAAAAATTTTTTTTTCTCAAATTAACGTTCTTATAGAAGCTACTCTTATCGGCCTACCATATACAAACATGATGACACCATAATTTCGGTTTTTACTGAAAATTTTTTTTTCTCAAATTAACGTTCTATAAAACCTACTCTTATCTGCCTACCGTATACAAACATGATGGCACCATAATTTCAGTTTGTACTGAAAATTTTGTTTTTTCTCAAATTAACGTTCTCATACAGGCTTTTCTTATCGGCCTACCGTATACAAACATGATGACACCATAATTTCAGTTTTTACTAAAATTTTTTTTTCTCAAATTAACGTTCTATAAAACCTACTCTTATCTGCCTACCGTATACAAACATGATGGCACCATAATTTCAGTTTGTACTGAAAATTTTGTTTTTTCTCAAATTAACGTTCTCATACAGGCTTTTCTTATCGGCCTACCGTATACAAACATGATGACACAATAATTTCAGTTTTTACAGAAATTTTTTTTTTTTTTTTAAGTAACGTTCTCATACAAGCTACACTTATTGGCCTATCGTATACAAACATGATGACACCATAATTTCAGTTATTACTGAAAATTTGTTATTTCTCAAATTAACGTTCTCATACAAGCTACACTTATCGGCCTACCGTATACAAACATGATGACACCATAATTTCAGTTTTTACTGAAAATTTTGTTTTTTCTCAAATTAACGTTCTCATACAGGCTTTTCTTATCGGCCTACCGTATACAAACATGATGACACCATAATTTCTGTTTTTACTAAAATTTTTTTTTTTCTCAAAATTAACGTTCTCATACAGGCTACTCTTATCGGCTTACCGTATACAAACATGATGACACCATAATTTCAGTTTTCACTAAAATTTTTTTTTCCTCAAATTAACGTTCTAATACAACCTACTCTTATCGGCCTACCCGTATACAAACATGATGACACCATAATTTCAGTTTTTACTGATAATTTTTTTTTCTCAAATTAACGTTCTATAAAACCTACTCTTATCGGCCTACCGTATACAAACATGATGGCACCATAATTTCAGTTTTTACTGAAAATTTTTTTTTCTCAAATTAACGTTCTATAAAACCTACTCTTATCTGCCTACCGTATACAAACATGATGGCACCATAATTTCAGTTTGTACTGAAAATTTTGTTTTTTCTCAAATTAACGTTCTCATACAGGCTACTCTTATCGGCCTACCGTATACAAACATGATGACACAATAATTTCAGTTTTTACAGAAATTTTTTTTTTTTTTTTAAGTAACGTTCTCATACAAGCTACACTTATCGGCCTATCGTATACAAACATGATGACACCATAATTTCAGTTTTTACTAAAATTTTTTTTTTTCTCAAAATTAACGTTCTCATACAGGCTACTCTTATCGGCCTACCGTATACAAACATGATGACACCATAATTTTTGTTTTTACCAAAAAAATTTTTTTTTCTCAAATTAACGTTCTTATAGAAGCTACTCTTATCGGCCTACCATATACAAACATGATGACACCATAATTTCGGTTTTTACTGAAAATTTTTTTTTCTCAAATTAACGTTCTATAAAACCTACTCTTATCTGCCTACCGTATACAAACATGATGGCACCATAATTTCAGTTTGTACTGAAAATTTTGTTTTTTCTCAAATTAACGTTCTCATACAGGCTACTCTTATCGGCCTACCGTATACAAACATGATGACACAATAATTTCAGTTTTTACAGAAATTTTTTTTTTTTTTTTAAGTAACGTTCTCATACAAGCTACACTTATCGGCCTATCGTATACAAACATGATGACACCATAATTTCAGTTTTTACTGAAAATTTGTTATTTCTCAAATTAACGTTCTCATACAAGCTACACTTATCGGCCTACCGTATACAAACATGATGACACCATAATTTCAGTTTTTACTGAAAATTTTGTTTTTTCTCAAATTAACGTTCTCATACAGGCTTTTCTTATCGGCCTACCGTATACAAACATGATGACACCATAATTTCTGTTTTTACTAAAATTTTTTTTTTTCTCAAATTAACGTTCTAATACAACCTACTCTTATCGGCCTACCCGTATACAAACATGATGACACCATAATTTCAGTTTTTACTGATAATTTTTTTTTCTCAAATTAACGTTCTATAAAACCTACTCTTATCGGCCTACCGTATACAAACATGATGGCACCATAATTTCAGTTTTTACTGAAAATTTTTTTTTCTCAAATTAACGTTCTATAAAACCTACTCTTATCTGCCTACCGTATACAAACATGATGGCACCATAATTTCAGTTTGTACTGAAAATTTTGTTTTTTCTCAAATTAACGTTCTCATACAGGCTACTCTTATCGGCCTACCGTATACAAACATGATGACACAATAATTTCAGTTTTTACAGAAATTTTTTTTTTTTTTTTAAGTAACGTTCTCATACAAGCTACACTTATCGGCCTATCGTATACAAACATGATGACACCATAATTTCAGTTTTTACTAAAATTTTTTTTTTTCTCAAAATTAACGTTCTCATACAGGCTACTCTTATCGGCCTACCGTATACAAACATGATGACACCATAATTTTTGTTTTTACCAAAAAAATTTTTTTTTCTCAAATTAACGTTCTTATAGAAGCTACTCTTATCGGCCTACCATATACAAACATGATGACACCATAATTTCGGTTTTTACTGAAAATTTTTTTTTGGTCAAATTAACGTTCTCATACAGACTACTCTTATCGGCCTACCGTATACAAACATGATGACACCATAATTTCTGTTTTTACTAAAATTTTTTTTTTTCTCAAAATTAACGTTCTCATACAGGCTACTCTTATCGGCCTACCGTATACAAACATGATGACACCATAATTTTTGTTTTTACCAAAAAAATTTTTTTTTCTCAAATTAACGTTCTTATAGAAGCTACTCTTATCGGCCTACCATATACAAACATGATGACACCATAATTTCGGTTTTTACTGAAAATTTTTTTTTCTCAAATTAACGTTCTATAAAACCTACTCTTATCTGCCTACCGTATACAAACATGATGGCACCATAATTTCAGTTTGTACTGAAAATTTTGTTTTTTCTCAAATTAACGTTCTCATACAGGCTACTCTTATCGGCCTACCGTATACAAACATGATGACACAATAATTTCAGTTTTTACAGAAATTTTTTTTTTTTTTTTAAGTAACGTTCTCATACAAGCTACACTTATCGGCCTATCGTATACAAACATGATGACACCATAATTTCAGTTTTTACTGAAAATTTGTTATTTCTCAAATTAACGTTCTCATACAAGCTACACTTATCGGCCTACCGTATACAAACATGATGACACCATAATTTCAGTTTTTACTGAAAATTTTGTTTTTTCTCAAATTAACGTTCTCATACAGGCTTTTCTTATCGGCCTACCGTATACAAACATGATGACACCATAATTTCTGTTTTTACTAAAATTTTTTTTTTTCTCAAAATTAACGTTCTCATACAGGCTACTCTTATCGGCTTACCGTATACAAACATGATGACACCATAATTTCAGTTTTCACTAAAATTTTTTTTTCCTCAAATTAACGTTCTAATACAACCTACTCTTATCGGCCTACCCGTATACAAACATGATGACACCATAATTTCAGTTTTTACTGATAATTTTTTTTTCTCAAATTAACGTTCTATAAAACCTACTCTTATCGGCCTACCGTATACAAACATGATGGCACCATAATTTCAGTTTTTACTGAAAATTTTTTTTTCTCAAATTAACGTTCTATAAAACCTACTCTTATCTGCCTACCGTATACAAACATGATGGCACCATAATTTCAGTTTGTACTGAAAATTTTGTTTTTTCTCAAATTAACGTTCTCATACAGGCTACTCTTATCGGCCTACCGTATACAAACATGATGACACAATAATTTCAGTTTTTACAGAAATTTTTTTTTTTTTTTTAAGTAACGTTCTCATACAAGCTACACTTATCGGCCTATCGTATACAAACATGATGACACCATAATTTCAGTTTTTACTGAAAATTTGTTATTTCTCAAATTAACGTTCTCATACAAGCTACACTTATCGGCCTACCGTATACAAACATGATGACACCATAATTTCAGTTTTCACTGAAAATTTTTTTTTTTTTAAAAGTAACGTTCTCATACAAGCTACACTTATCGGCCTACCGTATACAAACATGATGACACCATAATTTCAGTTTTTACTGAAAATTTATATTTTATCAAATTAACGTTCTCATACAGACTACTCTTATCGGCTTACCGTATACAAACATGATGACACCATAATTTCAGTTTTCACTGAAAATTTTTCTTTTTTTAAAGTAACGTTCTCATACAACCTACTCTTATCGGCCTACCGTATACAAACATGATGACACCATAATTTCAGTTTTTACTGAAAACCTTTTATTGTCAAATTAACGTTCTCATACAGACTACTCTTATCGGCCTACCGTATACAAACATGATGAAACTATAATTTCTGTTTTTACTGAAAATTTTGTTTTTTCTCAAATTAACGTTCTCATACAACCTACTCTTATCGGCCTACCGTATACAAACATGATTACACCATAATTTCAGTTTTCACTGAAAATTTTTTTTTTTTTAAAAAGTAACGTTCTCATACAACCTACTCTTATCGGCCTACCGTATACAAACATGATGACACCATAATTTCAGTTTTTATTGAAAATTTTTTTTTTTTAAAGTAACGTTCTCATACAACCTACTCTTATCGGCCTACCGTATACAAACATGATGACACCATAATTTCAGTTTTTACTGAAAACCTTTTATTGTCAAATTAACGTTCTCATACAGACTACTCTTATCGGCCTACCGTATACAAACATGATGACACCATAATTTCAGTTTTCACTGAAAATTTTTTTTTTTTTAAAAGTAACGTTCTCATACAAGCTACACTTATCGGCCTACCGTATACAAACATGATGACACCATAATTTCAGTTTTCACTGAAAATTTTTTTTTTTTTAAAGTAACGTTCTCATACAACCTACTCTTATCGGCCTACCGTATACAAACATGATGTCACCATAATTTCAGTTTTTACTGAAAACCTTTTATTGTCAAATTAACGTTCTCATACAGACTACTCTTATCAGCCTACCGTATACAAACATGATGAAACCATAATTTCTGTTTTTACTGAAAATTTTGTTTTTTCTCAAATTAACGTTCTCATACAAGCTACTCTTATCGGCCTACCGTATACAAACATGATGACACCATAATTTCAGTTTTCACTGAAAATTTTTTTTTTTTTAAAGTAACGTTCTCATACAACCTACTCTTATCGGCCTACCGTATACAAACATGATGACACCATAATTTCAGTTTTTACTGAAAATTTGTTTTTTCTCAAATTAACGTTCTCATACAACCTACTCTTATCGGCCTACCGTATACAAACATGATTACACCATAATTTCAGTTTTCACTGAAAAATTTTTTTTTTTTAAAAGTAACGTTCTCATACAACCTACTCTTATCGGCCTACCGTATACAAACATGATGACACCATAATTTCAGTTTTTACTGAAAACCTTTTATTGTCAAATTAACGTTCTCATACAGACTACTCTTATCGGCCTACAGTATACAAACATGATGACACTATAATTTCAGTTTTTACAGAAATTTTTTTTTTTTTTTAAAGTAACGTTCTCATACAAGCTACACTTATCGGCCTACCGTATACAAACATGATGACACCATAATTTCAGTTTTTACTGAAAATTTGTTTTTTCTCAAATTAACGTTCTCATACAACCTACTCTTATCGGCCTACCGTATACAAACATGATTACACCATAATTTCAGTTTTCACTGAAAAATTTTTTTTTTTTAAAAGTAACGTTCTCATACAACCTACTCTTATCGGCCTACCGTATACAAACATGATGACACCATAATTTCAGTTTTTATTGAAAATTTTTTTTGTTTTTAAAGTAACGTTCTCATACAAGCCCACTTATCGGCCTACCGTATACAAACATGATGACACCATAATTTCAGTTTTCACTGAAAATTTTTATTTTCTCAAATTAACGTTCTCATACAGGCTACTCTTATCGGCATACCGTATACAAACATGATGACACCATAATTTCTGTTTTTACTGAAAATTTTGTTTTTTCTCAAATTAACGTTCTCATACAGGCTTTTCTTATTGGCTTACCGTATACAAACATGATGACACCATAGTTTCAGTTTTTACAGAAATTTTTTTTTTTTTCTCAAAATAACGTTCTTATACAGGCTAGTCTTATCGGCCTACCGTATACAAACATGATGACACCATAATTTCTGTTTTTACTAAAATTTTTTTTTTCTCAAATTAACGTTCTTATACAAGCTACTCTTATCGGCCTACCGTATACAAACATGATGACACCATAATTTCTGTTTTTACTGAAATTTTTTTTTTTTAAGTAACGTTCTCATATAAGCTACATTTATCGGCCTACCGTATACAAACATGATGACACCATAATTTCTGTTTTACTAAAATTTTTTATTTCTCAAAATTAACGTTCTCATACAGGCTACTCTTATCGGCCTACCGTATACAAACATGATGACACCATAATTTCAGTTTTTACTGAAAACCTTTTATTGTCAAATTAACGTTCTCATACAGACTACTCTTATCGGCCTACCGTATACAAACATGATGAAACTATAATTTCTGTTTTTACTGAAAATTTTGTTTTTTCTCAAATTAACGTTCTCATACAACCTACTCTTATCGGCCTACCGTATACAAACATGATTACACCATAATTTCAGTTTTCACTGAAAATTTTTTTTTTTTTAAAAAGTAACGTTCTCATACAACCTACTCTTATCGGCCTACCGTATACAAACATGATGACACCATAATTTCAGTTTTCACTGAAAATTTTTTTTTTTTTAAAGTAACGTTCTCATACAACCTACTCTTATCGGCCTACCGTATACAAACATGATGACACCATAATTTCAGTTTTTACTGAAAACCTTTTATTGTCAAATTAACGTTCTCATACAGACTACTCTTATCGGCCTACCGTATACAAACATGATGAAACTATAATTTCTGTTTTTACTGAAAATTTTGTTTTTTCTCAAATTAACGTTCTCATACAACCTACTCTTATCGGCCTACCGTATACAAACATGATTACACCATAATTTCAGTTTTCACTGAAAATTTTTTTTTTTTTAAAAAGTAACGTTCTCATACAACCTACTCTTATCGGCCTACCGTATACAAACATGATGACACCATAATTTCAGTTTTTATTGAAAATTTTTTTTTTTTAAAGTAACGTTCTCATACAACCTACTCTTATCGGCCTACCGTATACAAACATGATGACACCATAATTTCAGTTTTTACTGAAAACCTTTTATTGTCAAATTAACGTTCTCATACAGACTACTCTTATCGGCCTACCGTATACAAACATGATGACACCATAATTTCAGTTTTCACTGAAAATTTTTTTTTTTTTAAAAGTAACGTTCTCATACAAGCTACACTTATCGGCCTACCATATACAAACATGATGACACCATAATTTCAGTTTTCACTGAAAATTTTTTTTTTTTTAAAGTAACGTTCTCATACAACCTACTCTTATCGGCCTACCGTATACAAACATGATGTCACCATAATTTCAGTTTTTACTGAAAACCTTTTATTGTCAAATTAACGTTCTCATACAGACTACTCTTATCAGCCTACCGTATACAAACATGATGAAACCATAATTTCTGTTTTTACTGAAAATTTTGTTTTTTCTCAAATTAACGTTCTCATACAAGCTACTCTTATCGGCCTACCGTATACAAACATGATGACACCATAATTTCAGTTTTCACTGAAAATTTTTTTTTTTTTAAAGTAACGTTCTCATACAACCTACTCTTATCGGCCTACCGTATACAAACATGATGACACCATAATTTCAGTTTTTACTGAAAACCTTTTATTGTCAAATTAACGTTCTCATACAGACTACTCTTATCGGCCTACAGTATACAAACATGATGACACTATAATTTCAGTTTTTACAGAAATTTTTTTTTTTTTTTAAAGTAACGTTCTCATACAAGCTACACTTATCGGCCTACCGTATACAAACATGATGACACCATAATTTCAGTTTTTACTGAAAATTTGTTTTTTCTCAAATTAACGTTCTCATACAACCTACTCTTATCGGCCTACCGTATACAAACATGATTACACCATAATTTCAGTTTTCACTGAAAAATTTTTTTTTTTTAAAAGTAACGTTCTCATACAACCTACTCTTATCGGCCTACCGTATACAAACATGATGACACCATAATTTCAGTTTTTATTGAAAATTTTTTTTGTTTTTAAAGTAACGTTCTCATACAAGCCCACTTATCGGCCTACCGTATACAAACATGATGACACCATAATTTCAGTTTTCACTGAAAATTTTTATTTTCTCAAATTAACGTTCTCATACAGGCTACTCTTATCGGCATACCGTATACAAACATGATGACACCATAATTTCTGTTTTTACTGAAAATTTTGTTTTTTCTCAAATTAACGTTCTCATACAGGCTTTTCTTATTGGCTTACCGTATACAAAAATGATGACACCATAGTTTCAGTTTTTACAGAAATTTTTTTTTTTTTCTCAAAATAACGTTCTTATACAGGCTAGTCTTATCGGCCTACCGTATACAAACATGATGACACCATAATTTCTGTTTTTACTAAAATTTTTTTTTTCTCAAATTAACGTTCTTATACAAGCTACTCTTATCGGCCTACCGTATACAAACATGATGACACCATAATTTCTGTTTTTACTGAAATTTTTTTTTTTTAAGTAACGTTCTCATATAAGCTACATTTATCGGCCTAACGTATACAAACATGATGACACCATAATTTCTGTTTTACTAAAATTTTTTATTTCTCAAAATTAACGTTCTCATACAGGCTACTCTTATCGGCCTACCGTATACAAACATGATGACACAATAATTTCAGTTTTTACAGAAATTTTTTTTTTTTTTTTTAAGTAACGTTCTCATACAAGCTACACTTATCAGCCTACCGTATACAAACATGATGACACCATAATTTCAGTTTTTACTGAAAATTTGTTTTTTCTCAAATTAACGTTCTCATACAAGCTACTCTTATCGGCCTACCGTATACAAACATGATGACACCATAATTTTAGTTTTCACTGAAAATTTTTTTTTTTTATCAAAAGTAACGTTCTCATACAACCTACTCTTATCGGCCTACCGTATACAAACATGATGACACCATAATTTCAGTTTTTACTGAAAACCATTTTTTTGTCAAATTAACGTTCTCATACAGACTACTCTTATCGGCCTACCGTATACAAACATGATGAAACCATAATTTCAGTTTTCACTGAAAATTTTTATTTTCTCAAATTAACGTTCTCATACAGGCTACTCTTATCGGCCTACCGTATACAAACATGATGACACCATAATTTCTGTTTTTACTGAAAATTTTGTTTTTTCTCAAATTAACGTTCTCATACAGGCTTTTCTTATTGGCTTACCGTATACAAACATGATGACACCATAATTTCAGTTTTTACAGATTTTTTTTTTTTTTATCAAAAGTAACGTTCTCATACAACCTACTCTTATCGGCCTACCGTATACAAACATGATGACACCATAATTTCAGTTTTTACTGAAAACCTTTTTTTTCTCAAATTAACGTTCTCATACAAGCTACTCTTATCGGCCTACCGTATACAAACATGATGACACCATAATTTTAGTTTTCACTGAAAATTTTTTTTTTTATCAAAAGTAACGTTCTCATACAAACTACACTTATCAGCCTACTGTATACAAACATGATGACACCATAATTTCAGTTTTTACTGAAAATTTGTTTTTTCTCAAATTAACGTTCTCATACAAGCTACTCTTATCGGTGTACCGTATACAAACATGATGACACCATAATTTTAGTTTTCACTGAAAATTTTTTTTTTTATCAAAAGTAACGTTCTCATACAACCTACTCTTATCGGCCTACCGTATACAAACATGATGACACCATAATTTTAGTTTTCACTGAAAATTTTTTTTTTATCAAAAGTAACGTTCTCATACAACCTACTCTTATCGGCCTACCGTATACAAACATGATGACACCATAATTTCAGTTTTTACTGAAAACCTTTTTTTTGTCAAATTAACGTTCTCATACAGACTACTCTTATCGGCCTACCGTATACAAACATGATGGCACCATAATTTCAGTTTGTACTGAAAATTTTGTTTTTTCTCAAATTAACGTTCTCATACAGGCTACTCTTATCGGCCTACCGTATACAAACATGATGACACAATAATTTCAGTTTTTACAGAAATTTTTTTTTTTTTTTTAAGTAACGTTCTCATACAAGCTACACTTATCGGCCTATCGTATACAAACATGATGACACCATAATTTCAGTTTTTACTGAAAATTTGTTATTTCTCAAATTAACGTTCTCATACAAGCTACACTTATCGGCCTACCGTATACAAACATGATGACACCATAATTTCAGTTTTCACTGAAAATTTTTTTTTTTTTAAAAGTAACGTTCTCATACAAGCTACACTTATCGGCCTACCGTATACAAACATGATGACACCATAATTTCAGTTTTTACTGAAAATTTATATTTTATCAAATTAACGTTCTCATACAGACTACTCTTATCGGCTTACCGTATACAAACATGATGACACCATAATTTCAGTTTTCACTGAAAATTTTTTTTTTTTTAAAGTAACGTTCTCATACAACCTACTCTTATCGGCCTACCGTATACAAACATGATGACACCATAATTTCAGTTTTTACTGAAAACCTTTTATTGTCAAATTAACGTTCTCATACAGACTACTTTTATCGGCCTACCGTATACAAACATGATGAAACTATAATTTCTGTTTTTACTGAAAATTTTGTTTTTTCCCAAATTAACGTTCTCATACAACCTACTCTTATCGGCCTACCGTATACAAACATGATTACACCATAATTTCAGTTTTCACTGAAAATTTTTTTTTTTTTAAAAGTAACGTTCTCATACAACCTACTCTTATCGGCCTACCGTATACAAACATGATGACACCATAATTTCAGTTTTTATTGAAAATTTTTTTTTTTTAAAGTAACGTTCTCATACAACCTACTCTTATCGGCCTACCGTATACAAACATGATGACACCATAATTTCAGTTTTTACTGAAAACCTTTTATTGTCAAATTAACGTTCTCATACAGACTACTCTTATCGGCCTACCGTATACAAACATGATGACACCATAATTTCAGTTTTCACTGAAAATTTTTTTTTTTTTAAAAGTAACGTTCTCATACAAGCTACACTTATCGGCCTACCGTATACAAACATGATGACACCATAATTTCAGTTTTCACTGAAAATTTTTTTTTTTTTAAAGTAACGTTCTCATACAACCTACTCTTATCGGCCTACCGTATACAAACATGATGTCACCATAATTTCAGTTTTTACTGAAAACCTTTTATTGTCAAATTAACGTTCTCATACAGACTACTCTTATCAGCCTACCGTATACAAACATGATGAAACCATAATTTCTGTTTTTACTGAAAATTTTGTTTTTTCTCAAATTAACGTTCTCATACAAGCTACTCTTATTGGCCTACCGTATACAAACATGATGACACCATAATTTCAGTTTTCACTGAAAATTTTTTTTTTTTTAAAGTAACGTTCTCATACAACCTACTCTTATCGGCCTACCGTATACAAACATGATGACACCATAATTTCAGTTTTTACTGAAAACCTTTTATTGTCAAATTAACGTTCTCATACAGACTACTCTTATCGGCCTACAGTATACAAACATGATGACACTATAATTTCAGTTTTTACAGAAATTTTTTTTTTTTTTTAAAGTAACGTTCTCATACAAGCTACACTTATCGGCCTACCGTATACAAACATGATGACACCATAATTTCAGTTTTTACTGAAAATTTGTTTTTTCTCAAATTAACGTTCTCATACAACCTACTCTTATCGGCCTACCGTATACAAACATGATTACACCATAATTTCAGTTTTCACTGAAAAATTTTTTTTTTTTAAAAGTAACGTTCTCATACAACCTACTCTTATCGGCCTACCGTATACAAACATGATGACACCATAATTTCAGTTTTTATTGAAAATTTTTTTTGTTTTTAAAGTAACGTTCTCATACAAGCCCACTTATCGGCCTACCGTATACAAACATGATGACACCATAATTTCAGTTTTCACTGAAAATTTTTATTTTCTCAAATTAACGTTCTCATACAGGCTACTCTTATCGGCATACCGTATACAAACATGATGACACCATAATTTCTGTTTTTACTGAAAATTTTGTTTTTTCTCAAATTAACGTTCTCATACAGGCTTTTCTTATTGGCTTACCGTATACAAACATGATGACACCATAGTTTCAGTTTTTACAGAAATTTTTTTTTTTTTCTCAAAATAACGTTCTTATACAGGCTAGTCTTATCGGCCTACCGTATACAAACATGATGACACCATAATTTCTGTTTTTACTAAAATTTTTTTTTTCTCAAATTAACGTTCTTATACAAGCTACTCTTATCGGCCTACCGTATACAAACATGATGACACCATAAATTCTGTTTTTACTGAAATTTTTTTTTTTTAAGTAACGTTCTCATATAAGCTACATTTATCGGCCTACCGTATACAAACATGATGACACCATAATTTCTGTTTTACTAAAATTTTTTATTTCTCAAAATTAACGTTCTCATACAGGCTACTCTTATCGGCCTACCGTATACAAACATGATGACACAATAATTTCAGTTTTTACAGAAATTTTTTTTTTTTTTTTTAAGTAACGTTCTCATACAAGCTACACTTATCAGCCTACCGTATACAAACATGATGACACCATAATTTCAGTTTTTACTGAAAATTTGTTTTTTCTCAAATTAACGTTCTCATACAAGCTACTCTTATCGGCCTACCGTATACAAACATGATGACACCATAATTTTAGTTTTCACTGAAAATTTTTTTTTTTTATCAAAAGTAACGTTCTCATACAACCTACTCTTATCGGCCTACCGTATACAAACATGATGACACCATAATTTCAGTTTTTACTGAAAACCTTTTTTTTGTCAAATTAACGTTCTCATACAGACTACTCTTATCGGCCTACCGTATACAAACATGATGAAACCATAATTTCAGTTTTCACTGAAAATTTTTATTTTCTCAAATTAACGTTCTCATACAGGCTACTCTTATCGGCCTACCGTATACAAACATGATGACACCATAATTTCTGTTTTTACTGAAAATTTTGTTTTTTCTCAAATTAACGTTCTCATACAGGCTTTTCTTATTGGCTTACCGTATACAAACATGATGACACCATAATTTCAGTTTTTACAGATTTTTTTTTTTTTTATCAAAAGTAACGTTCTCATACAACCTACTCTTATCGGCCTACCGTATACAAACATGATGACACCATAATTTCAGTTTTTACTGAAAACCTTTTTTTTCTCAAATTAACGTTCTCATACAAGCTACTCTTATCGGCCTACCGTATACAAACATGATGACACCATAATTTTAGTTTTCACTGAAAATTTTTTTTTTTATCAAAAGTAACGTTCTCATACAAACTACACTTATCAGCCTACTGTATACAAACATGATGACACCATAATTTCAGTTTTTACTGAAAATTTGTTTTTTCTCAAATTAACGTTCTCATACAAGCTACTCTTATCGGTGTACCGTATACAAACATGATGACACCATAATTTTAGTTTTCACTGAAAATTTTTTTTTTTATCAAAAGTAACGTTCTCATACAACCTACTCTTATCGGCCTACCGTATACAAACATGATGACACCATAATTTTAGTTTTCACTGAAAATTTTTTTTTTATCAAAAGTAACGTTCTCATACAACCTACTCTTATCGGCCTACCGTATACAAACATGATGACACCATAATTTCAGTTTTTACTGAAAACCTTTTTTTTGTCAAATTAACGTTCTCATACAGACCACTCTTATCGGCCTACCGTATACAAACATGATGAAACCATAATTTCAGTTTTCACTGAAAATTTTTATTTTCTCAAATTAACGTTCTCATACAGGCTACTCTTATCGGCCTACCGTATACAAACATGATGACACCATAATTTCAGTTTTCACTGAAAATTTTTTGTTTTTAAAAGTAACGTTCTCATACAACCTATTCTTATCGGCCTACCGTATACAAACATGATGACACCATAATTTCTGTTTTTACTAAAATTTTTTTTTTCTCAAATTAACGTTCTTATATAAGCTACTCTTGTCGGCCTACCGTATACAAACATGACGACACCATAATTTCAGTTTTTACTGAAATTTTTTTTTTTTTAAAGTAACGTTCTCATACAAGCTACACTTATCGGCCTACCGTATACAAACATGATGACACCATAATTTCTGTTTTTACTAAAATTTTTTTTTTCTCAAATTACCGTTCTCATACAAGCTACTCTTATCGGCTTACCGTTTACAAACATGATGACACCATAATTTCAGTTTTTACAGAAATTTTTTTTTTTTTTAAAGTAACGTTCTCATACAAGCTACACTTATCGGCCTACCGTATGCAAACATGATGACACCATAATTTCAGTTTTCACTGAAAATTTTTTTTTTTTAAAAGTAACGTTCTCATACAAGCTACACTTATCGGCCTACCGTATACAAACATGATGACACCATAATTTCTGTTTTTACTGAAAATTTATTTTTTCTCAAATTAACGTTCTCACACAAGCTACTCTTATCGGCCTACCGTATACAAACATGATGACACCATAATTTCAGTTTTCACTGAAAATTTTGTTTTTTCTCAAATTAACGTTCTCATACAGGCTACTCTTATCGGCCTACCGTATACAAACATGAACCACCATAATTTCTGTTTTCACTGAAAATTTATTTTTTCTCAAATTAACGTTCTCATACAGGCTACTCTTATCGGCCTACCGTATACAAACATGATGACACCATAATTTCATTTTTACTGAATGTTTTTTTTTTTTTTAAAGTAACGTTCTCATACAACCTACACTTATCGGCCTACCGTATACAAACATGATGACACCATAGTTTCAGTTTTTACAGAAATTTTTTTTTTTTCTCAAAATAACGTTCTCATACAGGCTATCCTTATCGGCCTACCTTATAAAAACATGATGACACCATAATTTCTGTTTTTACTAAAATTTTTTTTTTCTCAAATTAACGTTCTTATACAAGCTACTCTTATCGGCCTACCGTATACAAACATGATGACACCATAATTTCAGTTTTTACTGAAATTTTTTTTTTTTAAGTAACGTTCTCATACAAGCTACACTTATCGGCCTACCGTATACAAACATGATGACACCATAATTTCTGTTTTTACTAAAATTTTTTTTTTCTCAAAATTAACGTTCTCATACAGGCTACTCTTATCGGCCTACCGTATACAAACATGATGACACCATAATTTCAGTTTTTACTGAAAACCTTTTTTTTGTCAAATTAACGTTCTCATACAGACTACTCTTATCGGCTTACCGTATACAAACATGATCACACCATAATTTCTGTTTTTGCTGAAAATTTTGTTTTTCCCCAAATTAACGTTCTCATACAGGCTTTTCTTATCGGCCTACCGTATACAAACATGATGACACCATAATTTCAGTTTTTACTGAAAATTTTGTTTTTTCTCAAATTAACGTTCTCATACAGGCTACTCTTATCGGCCTACCGTATACAAACATGAACCACCATAATTTCTGTTTTTACTGAAAATTTATTTTTTCTCAAATTAACGTTCTCATACAGGCTAGTCTTATCGGCCTACCGTATACAAACATGATGACACCATAGTTTCAGTTTTTACTGAAATTTTTTTTTTTTTTAAAGTAACGTTCTCATACAAGCTACACTAATCGGCCTACCGTATACAAACATGATGACACCATAATTTCTGTTTTTAGTAAAATTTTTTTTTTCTCAAATTACCGTTCTCATACAAGCTGCTCTTATCGGCTTACCGTTTACAAACATGATGAAACCATAATTTCAGTTTTTACAGAAATTTTTTTTTTTTTTAAAGTAACGTTCTCATACAAGCTACACTTATCGGCCTACCGTACACAAACATGATGACACCATAATTTCAGTTTTCACTGAAAATTTTTTTTTTTTAAAAGTAACGTTCTCATACAAGCTACACTTATCGGCCTACCGTATACAAACATGATGACACCATAATTTCTGTTTTTACTGAAAATTTATTTTTTCTCAAATTAACGTTCTCATACAAGCTACACTTATCGGCCTACCGTACACAAACATGATGACACCATAATTTCAGTTTTCACTGAAAATTTTTTTTTTTTTAAAAGTAACGTTCTCATACAAGCTACACTTATCGGCCTACCGTATACAAACATGATGACACCATAATTTCTGTTTTTACTGAAAATTTATTTTTTCTCAAAATAACGTTCTCATACATGCTAGTCTTATCGGCCTACCTTATAAAAACATGATGACACCATAATTTCTGTTTTTACTAAAATTTTTTTTTTCTCAAATTAACGTTCTTATACAAGCTACTCTTATCGGCCTACCGTATACAAACATGATGACACCATAATTTCAGTTTTTACTGAAATTTTTTTTTTTTAAGTAACGTTCTCATACAAGCTACACTTATCGGCCTACCGTATACAAACATGATGACACCATAATTTCTGTTTTTACTAAAATTTTTTTTTTCTCAAAATTAACGTTCTCATACAGGCTACTCTTATCGGCCTACCGTATACAAACATGATGACACCATAATTTCAGTTTTTACTGAAAACCTTTTTTTTGTCAAATTAACGTTCTCATACAGACTACTCTTATCGGCTTACCGTATACAAACATGATGACACCATAATTTCTGTTTTTGCTGAAAATTTTGTTTTTCCCCAAATTAACGTTCTCATACAGGCTTTTCTTATCGGCCTACCGTATACAAACATGATGACACCATAATTTCAGTTTTTACTGAAAATTTTGTTTTTTCTCAAATTAACGTTCTCATACAGGCTACTCTTATCGGCCTACCGTATACAAACATGAACCACCATAATTTCTGTTTTTACTGAAAATTTATTTTTTCTCAAATTAACGTTCTCATACAGGCTAGTCTTATCGGCCTACCGTATACAAACATGATGACACCATAGTTTCAGTTTTTACTGAAATTTTTTTTTTTTTTAAAGTAACGTTCTCATACAAGCTACACTAATCGGCCTACCGTATACAAACATGATGACACCATAATTTCTGTTTTTACTAAAATTTTTTTTTTCTCAAATTACCGTTCTCATACAAGCTGCTCTTATCGGCTTACCGTTTACAAACATGATGAAACCATAATTTCAGTTTTTACAGAAATTTTTTTTTTTTTTAAAGTAACGTTCTCATACAAGCTACACTTATCGGCCTACCGTACACAAACATGATGACACCATAATTTCAGTTTTCACTGAAAATTTTTTTTTTTTTAAAAGTAACGTTCTCATACAAGCTACACTTATCGGCCTACCGTATACAAACATGATGACACCATAATTTCTGTTTTTACTGAAAATTTATTTTTTCTCAAATTAACGTTCTCATACAAGCTACTCTTATCGGCCTACCGTATACAAACATGATGACACCATAATTTCAGTTTTCACTGAAAATTTTTTGTTTTTAAAAGTAACGTTCTCATACAACCTATTCTTATCGGCCTACCGTATACAAACATGATGACACCTTAATTTCAGTTTTTACTGAAAACCTTTTATTGTCAAATTAACGTTCTCATACAGACTACTCTTATCGGCCCACCGTATACAAACATGATGACACCATAATTTCTGTTTTTACTGAAAATTTTGTTTTTTCTCAAATTAACTTTCTCATACAGGCTTTTCTTATTGGCCTACCGTATACAAACATGATGACACTATAATTTCAGTTTTTACAGAAATTTTTTTTTTTTTTTTAAAGTAACGTTCTCATACAAGCTACACTTATCGGCCTACCGTATACAAACATGATGACACCATAATTTCAGTTTTTACTGAAAATTTGTTTTTTCTCAAATTAACGTTCTCATACAACCTACTCTTATCGGCCTACCGTATACGAACATGATGACACCATAATTTCAGTTTTCACTGAAAATTTTTTTTTTTTTAAAAGTAACGTTCTCATACAACCTATTCTTATCGGCCTACCGTATACAAACATGATGACACCATAATTTCAGTTTTTACTGAAAACCTTTTTTTTGTCACATTAACGTTCTCATACAGGCTACTCTTATCGGCCTACCGTATACAAACATGATGACACCATAATTTCAGTTTTCACTGAAATTTTTTTTTTTTTTAAAAGTAACGTTCTCATACAACCTATTCTTATCGGCCTACCGTATACAAACATGATGACACCATAATTTCAGTTTTTACTGAAAACCTTTTTTTTGTCACATTAACGTTCTCATACAGGCTACTCTTATCGGCCTACCGTATACAAACATGATGACACCATAATTTCAGTTTTCACTGAAATTTTTTTTTTTTTTAAAAGTAACGTTCTTATACAACCTACTCTTATCGGCCTACCGTATACAAACATGATGACACCATAATTTCAGTTTTCACTAAAAATTTTTTTTTTTTAAAAGTAACGTTCTCATACAACCTACTCTTATCGGCCTACCGTATACAAACATGATGAAACCATAATCTCAGTTTTTACTGAAAACCTTTTTTTTGTCAAATTAACGTTCTCATACAAGCTACTCTTATCGGCCTACCGTATACAAACATGATGACACCATAATTTCAGTTTTCACTGAAATTTTTTTTTTTTTTAAAAGTAACGTTCTCATACAACCTATTCTTATCGGCCTACCGTATACAAACATGATGACACCATAATTTCAGTTTTTACTGAAAACCTTTTTTTTGTCACATTAACGTTCTCATACAGGCTACTCTTTTCGGCCTACCGTATACAAACATGATGACACCATAATTTCTGTTTTTACTGAAAATTTTGTTTTTTCTCAAATTAACGTTCTCATACAGGCTTTTCTTATTGGCCCACCATATACAAACATGATGACACCATAATTTCAGTTTTCACTGAAAATTTTTTTTTTTTTAAAAGTAACGTTCTTATACAACCTACTCTTATCGGCCTACCGTATACAAACATGATGACACCATAATTTCAGTTTTCACTAAAAATTTTTTTTTTTTAAAAGTAACGTTCTCATACAACCTACTCTTATCGGCCTACCGTATACAAACATGATGAAACCATAATTTCAGTTTTTACTGAAAACCTTTTTTTTGTCAAATTAACGTTCTCATACAAGCTACTCTTATCGGCCTACCGTATACAAACATGATGACACCATAATTTCAGTTTTCACTGAAATTTTTTTTTTTTTTAAAAGTAACGTTCTCATACAACCTATTCTTATCGGCCTACCGTATACAAACATGATGACACCATAATTTCAGTTTTTACTGAAAACCTTTTTTTTGTCAAATTAACGTTCTCATACAGGCTACTCTTATCGGCCTACCGTATACAAACATGATGACACCATAATTTCTGTTTTTACTGAAAATTTTGTTTTTTCTCAAATTAACGTTCTCATACAGGCTTTTCTTATTGGCCCACCGTATACAAACATGATGACACCATAATTTCAGTTTTTACTGAAAATTTTTTTTTCCTCAAATTAACGTTCTAATACAACCTACTCTTATCGGCCTACCGTATACAAACATGATGACACCATAATTTCTGTTTTTACTAAAATTTTTTTTTTCTCAAAATTAACGTTCTCATACAGGCTACTCTTATCGGCCTACCGTATACAAACATGATGACACCATAATTTCAGTTTTCACTGAAAATTTTTTTTTCAAAAGTAACGTTCTTATACAACCTACTCTTATCGGCCTACCGTATACAAACATGATGACACCATAATTTCAGTTTTCACTAAAAAATTTTTTTTTTTAAAAGTAACGTTCTCATACAACCTACTCTTATCGGCCTACCGTATACAAACATGATGAAACCATAATTTCAGTTTTTACTGAAAACCTTTTTTTTTGTCAAATTAACGTTTTCATACAAGCTACTCTTATCGGCCTACCGTATACAAACATGCTGACACCATAATTTCAGTTTTCACTGAAATTTTTTTTTTTTTTAAAAGTAACGTTCTCATACAACCTATTCTTATCGGCCTACCGTATACAAACATGATGACACCATAATTTCAGTTTTTACTGAAAACCTTTTTTTTGTCAAATTAACGTTCTCATACAGGCTACTCTTATCGGCCTACCGTATACAAACATGATGACACCATAATTTCTGTTTTTACTGAAAATTTTGTTTTTTCTCAAATTAACGTTCTCATACAGGCTTTTCTTATTGGCCCACCGTATACAAACATGATGACACCATAATTTCAGTTTTCACTGAAAATTTTTTTTTTTTTAAAGTAACGTTCTCATACAAGCTACACTTATCGGCCTAACGTATACAAACATGATGACACCATAATTTCTGTTTTTACTAAAATTTTTTTTTTCTCAAATTACCGTTCTCATACAAGCTACTCTTATCGGCTTACCGTTTACAAACATGATGACACCATAATTTCAGTTTTTACAGAAATTTTTTTTTTTTTTTAAAGTAACGTTCTCATACAAGCTACACTTATCGGCCTACCGTATGCAAACATGATGACACCATAATTTCAGTTTTCACTGAAAATTTTTTTTTTTTAAAAGTAACGTTCTCATACAAGCTACAGTTATCGGCCTACCGTATACAAACATGATGACACCATAATTTCTGTTTTTACTGAAAATTTATTTTTTCTCAAATTAACGTTCTCATACAAGCTACTCTTATCGGCCTACCGTATACAAACATGATGACACCATAATTTCAGTTTTCACTGAAAATTTTGTTTTTTCTCAAATTAACGTTCTCATACAGGCTACTCTTATCGGCCTACCGTATACAAACATGAACCACCATAATTTCTGTTTTCACTGAAAATTTATTTTTTCTCAAATTAACGTTCTCATACAGGCTGCTCTTATCGGCCTACCGTATACAAACATGATGACACCATAAATTCATTTTTACTGAATGTTTTTTTTTTTTTAAAGTAACGTTCTCATACAACCTACACTTATCGGCCTACCGTATACAAACATGATGACACCATAGTTTCAGTTTTTACAGAAATTTTTTTTTTTCTCAAAATAACGTTCTCATACAGGCTAGTCTTATCGGCCTACCTTATAAAAGCATGATGACACCATAATTTCTGTTTTTACTAAAATTTTTTTTTTCTCAAATTAACGTTCTTATACAAGCTACTCTTATCGGCCTACCGTATACAAACATGATGACACCATAATTTCAGTTTTTACTGAAATTTTTTTTTTTTAAGTAACGTTCTCATACAAGCTACACTTATCGGCCTACCGTATACAAACATGATGACACCATAATTTCTGTTTTTACTAAAATTTTTTTTTTCTCAAAATTAACGTTCTCATACAGGCTACTCTTATCGGCCTACCGTATACAAACATGATGACACCATAATTTCAGTTTTTACTGAAAACCTTTTTTTTGTCAAATTAACGTTCTCATACAGACTACTCTTATCGGCTTACCGTATACAAACATGATGACACCATAATTTCTGTTTTTGCTGAAAATTTTGTTTTTCCCCAAATTAATGTTCTCATACAGGCTTTTCTTATCGGCCTACCGTATACAAACATGATGACACCATAATTTCAGTTTTTACTGAAAATTTTTTTTTGTCAAATTAACGTTCTCATACAGACTACTCTTATCGGCCTACCGTATACAAACATGATGGCACCATAATTTCAGTTTTTACTGAAAATTTTGTTTTTTGTCAAATTAACGTTCTCATACAGGCTACTCTTATCGGCCTACCGTATACAAACATGAACCACCATAATTTCTGTTTTTACTGAAAATTTATTTTTTCTCAAATTAACGTTCTCATACAGGCTACTCTTATCGGCCTACCGTATACAAACATGATGACACCATAGTTTCAGTTTTTACTGAAATTTTTTTTTTTTTAAAGTAACGTTCTCATACAAGCTACACTAATCGGCCTACCGTATACAAACATGATGACACCATAATTTCTGTTTTTACTAAAATTTTTTTTTTCTCAAATTACCGTTCTCATACAAGCTGCTCTTATCGGCTTACCGTTTACAAACATGATGAAACCATAATTTCAGTTTTTACAGAAATTTTTTTTTTTTTTAAAGTAACGTTCTCATACAAGCTACACTTATCGGCCTACCGTACACAAACATGATGACACCATAATTTCAGTTTTCACTGAAAATTTTTTTTTTTTTAAAAGTAACGTTCTCATACAAGCTACACTTATCGGCCTACCGTATACAAACATGATGACACCATAATTTCTGTTTTTACTGAAAATTTATTTTTTCTCAAATTAACGTTCTCATACAAGCTACTCTTATCGGCCTACCGTATACAAACATGATGACACCATAATTTCAGTTTTCACTGAAAATTTTTTGTTTTTAAAAGTAACGTTCTCATACAACCTATTCTTATCGGCCTACCGTATACAAACATGATGACACCATAATTTCAGTTTTTACTGAAAACCTTTTATTGTCAAATTAACGTTCTCATACAGACTACTCTTATCGGCCTACCGTATACAAACATGATGACACCATAATTTCTGTTTTTACTGAAAATTTTTTTTTTTCTCAAATTAACGTTCTAATACAGGCTTTTCTTATTGGCCTACCGTATACAAACATGATGACACTATAATTTCAGTTTTTACAGAAATTTTTTTTTTTTTTTTAAAGTAACGTTCTCATACAAGCTACACTTATCGGCCTACCGTATACAAACATGATGACACCATAATTTCAGTTTTTACTGAAAACCTTTTTTTTGTCAAATTAACGTTCTCATACAGATTACTCTTATCGGCCTACCCTATACAAACATGATGAAACCATAATTTCAGTTTTCACTGAAAATTTTTATTTACTCAAATTAACGTTCTCATACAGGCTACTCTTATCGGCCTACCGTATACAAACATGATGACACCATAATTTCTGTTTTTACTGAAAATTTTGTTTTTTCTCAAATTAACGTTCTCATACAGGCTTTTCTTATTGGCTTACCGTATACAAACATGATGACACCATAATTTCAGTTTTCACTGAAAATTTTTTTTTCCTCAAATTAACGTTCTAATACAACCTACTCTTATCGGCCTACCCGTATACAAACATGATGACACCATAATTTCAGTTTTTACTGAAAATTTTTTTTTCTCAAATTAACGTTCTATAAAACCTACTCTTATCGGCCTACCGTATACAAACATGATGGCACCATAATTTCTGTTTTTACTAAAATTTTTTTTTTCTCAAATTAACGTTCTTATACAAGCTACTCTTGTCGGCCTACCGTATACAAACATGATGACACCATAATTTCAGTTTTTACTAAAATTTTTTTTTCTCAAATTAACGTTCTATAAAACCTACTCTTATCTGCCTACCGTATACAAACATGATGGCACCATAATTTCAGTTTTTACTGAAAATTTTGTTTTTTGTCAAATTAACGTTCTCATACAGGCTACTCTTATCGGCCTACCGTATACAAACATGAACCACCATAATCTCTGTTTTTACTGAAAATTTGTTTTTTCTCAAATTAACGTTCTCATACAACCTACTCTTATCAGCCTACCGTATACAAACATGATGACACCATAATTTCAGTTTTTACTGAAAACCTTCTATTGTCAAATTAACGTTCTCATACAGACTACTCTTATCGGCCTACCGTATACAAACATGATGAAACCATAATTTCTGTTTTTACTGAAAATTTTGTTTTTTCTCAAATCAACGTTCTCATACAGACTACTCTTATCGGCCTACAGTATACAAACATGATGACACCATAGTTTCTGTTTTTACTAAAATTTTTTTTTTTTTTTAAAGTAACGTTCTCATACAACCTACTCTTATCGGCCTACCGTATACAAACATGATGACACCATAATTTCAGTTTTTACTGAAAACCTTTTTTTTGTCAAATTAACGTTCTCATACAGGCTACTCTTATCGGCCTACCGTATACAAACATGATGACACCATAATTTCTGTTTTTACTGAAAATTTTGTTTTTTCTCAAATTAACGTTCTCATACAGGCTTTTCTTATTGGCCCACCGTATACAAACATGATGACACCATAATTTCAGTTTTTACTGAAAATTTTTTTTTCCTCAAATTAACGTTCTAATACAACCTACTCTTATCGGCCTACCGTATACAAACATGATGACACCATAATTTCTGTTTTTACTAAAATTTTTTTTTTCTCAAAATTAACGTTCTCATACAGGCTACTCTTATCGGCCTACCGTATACAAACATGATGACACCATAATTTCAGTTTTCACTGAAAATTTTTTTTTTAAAAGTAACGTTCTTATACAACCTACTCTTATCGGCCTACCGTATACAAACATGATGACACCATAATTTCAGTTTTCACTAAAAAATTTTTTTTTTTAAAAGTAACGTTCTCATACAACCTACTCTTATCGGCCTACCGTATACAAACATGATGAAACCATAATTTCAGTTTTTACTGAAAACCTTTTTTTTTGTCAAATTAACGTTCTCATACAAGCTACTCTTATCGGCCTACCGTATACAAACATGATGACACCATAATTTCAGTTTTCACTGAAATTTTTTTTTTTTTTAAAAGTAACGTTCTCATACAACCTATTCTTATCGGCCTACCGTATACAAACATGATGACACCATAATTTCAGTTTTTACTGAAAACCTTTTTTTTGTCAAATTAACGTTCTCATACAGGCTACTCTTATCGGCCTACCGTATACAAACATGATGACACCATAATTTCTGTTTTTACTGAAAATTTTGTTTTTTCTCAAATTAACGTTCTCATACAGGCTTTTCTTATTGGCCCACCGTATACAAACATGATGACACCATAATTTCAGTTTTCACTGAAAATTTTTTTTTTTTTAAAGTAACGTTCTCATACAAGCTACACTTATCGGCCTACCGTATACAAACATGATGACACCATAATTTCTGTTTTTACTAAAATTTTTTTTTTCTCAAATTACCGTTCTCATACAAGCTACTCTTATCGGCTTACCGTTTACAAACATGATGACACCATAATTTCAGTTTTTACAGAAATTTTTTTTTTTTTTTAAAGTAACGTTCTCATACAAGCTACACTTATCGGCCTACCGTATGCAAACATGATGACACCATAATTTCAGTTTTCACTGAAAATTTTTTTTTTTTAAAAGTAACGTTCTCATACAAGCTACAGTTATCGGCCTACCGTATACAAACATGATGACACCATAATTTCTGTTTTTACTGAAAATTTATTTTTTCTCAAATTAACGTTCTCATACAAGCTACTCTTATCGGCCTACCGTATACAAACATGATGACACCATAATTTCAGTTTTCACTGAAAATTTTGTTTTTTCTCAAATTAACGTTCTCATACAGGCTACTCTTATCGGCCTACCGTATACAAACATGAACCACCATAATTTCTGTTTTCACTGAAAATTTATTTTTTCTCAAATTAACGTTCTCATACAGGCTACTCTTATCGGCCTACCGTATACAAACATGATGACACCATAAATTCATTTTTACTGAATGTTTTTTTTTTTTTAAAGTAACGTTCTCATACAACCTACACTTATCGGCCTACCGTATACAAACATGATGACACCATAGTTTCAGTTTTTACAGAAATTTTTTTTTTTCTCAAAATAACGTTCTCATACAGGCTAGTCTTATCGGCCTACCTTATAAAAACATGATGACACCATAATTTCTGTTTTTACTAAAATTTTTTTTTTCTCAAATTAACGTTCTTATACAAGCTACTCTTATCGGCCTACCGTATACAAACATGATGACACCATAATTTCAGTTTTTACTGAAATTTTTTTTTTTTAAGTAACGTTCTCATACAAGCTACACTTATCGGCCTACCGTATACAAACATGATGACACCATAATTTCTGTTTTTACTAAAATTTTTTTTTTCTCAAAATTAACGTTCTCATACAGGCTACTCTTATCGGCCTACCGTATACAAACATGATGACACCATAATTTCAGTTTTTACTGAAAACCTTTTTTTTGTCAAATTAACGTTCTCATACAGACTACTCTTATCGGCTTACCGTATACAAACATGATGACACCATAATTTCTGTTTTTGCTGAAAATTTTGTTTTTCCCCAAATTAACGTTCTCATACAGGCTTTTCTTATCGGCCTACCGTATACAAACATGATGACACCATAATTTCAGTTTTTACTGAAAATTTTTTTTTGTCAAATTAACGTTCTCATACAGACTACTCTTATCGGCCTACCGTATACAAACATGATGGCACCATAATTTCAGTTTTTACTGAAAATTTTGTTTTTTGTCAAATTAACGTTCTCATACAGGCTACTCTTATCGGCCTACCGTATACAAACATGAACCACCATAATTTCTGTTTTTACTGAAAATTTATTTTTTCTCAAATTAACGTTCTCATACAGGCTACTCTTATCGGCCTACCGTATACAAACATGATGACACCATAGTTTCAGTTTTTACTGAAATTTTTTTTTTTTTAAAGTAACGTTCTCATACAAGCTACACTAATCGGCCTACCGTATACAAACATGATGACACCATAATTTCTGTTTTTACTAAAATTTTTTTTTTCTCAAATTACCGTTCTCATACAAGCTGCTCTTATCGGCTTACCGTTTACAAACATGATGAAACCATAATTTCAGTTTTTACAGAAATTTTTTTTTTTTTAAAGTAACGTTCTCATACAAGCTACACTTATCGGCCTACCGTACACAAACATGATGACACCATAATTTCAGTTTTCACTGAAAATTTTTTTTTTTTTAAAAGTAACGTTCTCATACAAGCTACACTTATCGGCCTACCGTATACAAACATGATGACACCATAATTTCTGTTTTTACTGAAAATTTATTTTTTCTCAAATTAACGTTCTCATACAAGCTACTCTTATCGGCCTACCGTATACAAACATGATGACACCATAATTTCAGTTTTCACTGAAAATTTTTTGTTTTTAAAAGTAACGTTCTCATACAACCTATTCTTATCGGCCTACCGTATACAAACATGATGACACCATAATTTCAGTTTTTACTGAAAACCTTTTATTGTCAAATTAACGTTCTCATACAGACTACTCTTATCGGCCTACCGTATACAAACATGATGACACCATAATTTCTGTTTTTACTGAAAATTTTTTTTTTTCTCAAATTAACGTTCTAATACAGGCTTTTCTTATTGGCCTACCGTATACAAACATGATGACACTATAATTTCAGTTTTTACAGAAATTTTTTTTTTTTTTTTAAAGTAACGTTCTCATACAAGCTACACTTATCGGCCTACCGTATACAAACATGATGACACCATAATTTCAGTTTTTACTGAAAACCTTTTTTTTGTCAAATTAACGTTCTCATACAGATTACTCTTATCGGCCTACCCTATACAAACATGATGAAACCATAATTTCAGTTTTCACTGAAAATTTTTATTTACTCAAATTAACGTTCTCATACAGGCTACTCTTATCGGCCTACCGTATACAAACATGATGACACCATAATTTCTGTTTTTACTGAAAATTTTGTTTTTTCTCAAATTAACGTTCTCATACAGGCTTTTCTTATTGGCTTACCGTATACAAACATGATGACACCATAATTTCAGTTTTCACTGAAAATTTTTTTTTCCTCAAATTAACGTTCTAATACAACCTACTCTTATCGGCCTACCCGTATACAAACATGATGACACCATAATTTCAGTTTTTACTGAAAATTTTTTTTTCTCAAATTAACGTTCTATAAAACCTACTCTTATCGGCCTACCGTATACAAACATGATGGCACCATAATTTCTGTTTTTACTAAAATTTTTTTTTTCTCAAATTAACGTTCTTATACAAGCTACTCTTGTCGGCCTACCGTATACAAACATGATGACACCATAATTTCAGTTTTTACTAAAATTTTTTTTTCTCAAATTAACGTTCTATAAAACCTACTCTTATCTGCCTACCGTATACAAACATGATGGCACCATAATTTCAGTTTTTACTGAAAATTTTGTTTTTTGTCAAATTAACGTTCTCATACAGGCTACTCTTATCGGCCTACCGTATACAAACATGAACCACCATAATCTCTGTTTTTACTGAAAATTTGTTTTTTCTCAAATTAACGTTCTCATACAACCTACTCTTATCGGCCTACCGTATACAAACATGATGACACCATAATTTCAGTTTTTACTGAAAACCTTCTATTGTCAAATTAACGTTCTCATACAGACTACTCTTATCGGCCTACCGTATACAAACATGATGAAACCATAATTTCTGTTTTTACTGAAAATTTTGTTTTTTCTGAAATCAACGTTCTCATACAGACTACTCTTATCGGCCTACAGTATACAAACATGATGACACCATAGTTTCTGTTTTTACTAAAATTTTTTTTTTTTTTTAAAGTAACGTTCTCATACAACCTACTCTTATCGGCCTACCGTATACAAACATGATGACACCATAATTTCAGTTTTTATTGAAAATTTTTTTTTTTTTTAAGTAACGTTCTCATACAAGCCCACTTATCGGCCTACCGTATACAAACATGATGACACCATAATTTCAGTTTTCACTGAAAATTTTTATTTTCTCAAATTAACGTTCTCATACAGGCTACTCTTATCGGCCTACCGTATACAAACATGATGACACCATAATTTCTGTTTTCACTGAAAATTTTGTTTTTTCTCAAATTAACGTTCTCATACAGGCTTTTCTTATTGGCTTACCGTATACAAACATGATGACACCTTAGTTTCAGTTTTTACAGAAATTTTTTTTTTTTCTCAAAATAACGTTCTCATACAGGCTAGACTTATCGGCCTACCTTATAAAAACATGATGACACCATAATTTCTGTTTTTACTAAACCTTTTTTTTTCTCAAATTAACGTTCTTACACAAGCTACTCTTATCGGCCTACCGTATACAAACATGATGACACCATAATTTCAGTTTTTACTGAAAATTTTTTTTTTTAAAAGTAACATTCTCATACAAGCTACACTTATCGGCCTACCGTATACAAACATGATGACACCATAATTTCAGTTTTTACTGAAAATTTTTTTTTTTTTAAGTAACGTTCTCATACAAGCTACATTTATCGGCCTACCGTATACAAACATGATGACACCATAATTTCTGTTTTTACTAAAATTTTTTTTTTCTCAAAATTAACGTTCTCATACAGGCTACTCTTATCGGCCTACCGTATACAAACATGATGACACAATAATTTCAGTTTTTACAGAAATTTTTTTTTTTTTTTAAAGTAACTTTCTCATACAAGCTACACTTATCAGCCTACCGTATACAAACATGATGACACCATAATTTCAGTTTTTACTGAAAATTTTTTTTTTCTCAAATTAACGTTCTCATACAAGCTACTCTTATCGGCCTACCGTATACAAACATGATGACACCATAATTTTAGTTTTCACTGAAAATTTTTTTTTTTTTTAAAAGTAACGTTCTCATACAACCTACTCTTATCGGCCTACCGTATACAAACATGATGACACCATAATTTCAGTTTTTACTGAAAACCTTTTTTTTGTCAAATTAACGTTCTCATACAGACTACTCTTATCAGCCTACCGTATACAAACATGATGAAACCATAATTTCAGTTTTCACTGAAAATTTTTATTTTCTCAAATTAACGTTCTCATACAGGCTACTCTTATCGGCCTACCGTATACAAACATGATGACACCATAATTTCAGTTTTTACTGAAAATTTTTTTTTTCTCAAATTAACGTTCTCATACAAGCTACTCTTATCGGCCTACCGTATACAAACATGATGACACCATAATTTCAGTTTTTACTGAAAATTTTTTTTTCCTCAAATTAACGTTCTAATACAACCTACTCTTATCGGCCTACCGTATACAAACATGATGACACCATAATTTCAGTTTTTACTGAAAATTTTTTTTTCTCAAATTAACGTTCTATAAAACCTACTCTTATCGGCCTACCGTATACAAACATGATGGCACCATAATTTCAGTTTTTACTGAAAATTTTGTTTTTTCTCAAATTAACGTTCTCATACAGGCTACTCTTATCGGCCTACCGTATACAAACATGAACCACCATAATTTCTGTTTTTACTGAAAATTTATTTTTTCTCAAATTAACGTTCTCATACAGGCTACTCTTATCGGCCTACCGTATACAAACACGATGACACCATAATTTCTGTTTTTACTAAAATTTTTTTTTTCTCAAATTAACGTTCTTATACAAGCTACTCTTGTCGGCCTACCGTATACAAACATGATGACACCATAATTTCAGTTTTTACAGAAATTTTTTTTTTTTTTTAAAGTAACGTTCTCATACAAGCTACACTTATCGGTCTACCGTATACAAACATGATGACACCATAATTTCAGTTTTCACTGAAAATTTTTTTTTTTTTAAAAGTAACGTTCTCATACAAGCTACACTTATCGGCCTACCGTATACAAACATGATGACACCATAATTTCTGTTTTTACTGAAAATTTATTTTTTCTCAAATTAACGTTCTCATACAAGCTACTCTTATCGGCCTACCGTATACAAACATGATGACACCATAATTTCAGTTTTCACTGAATTTTTTTTTTTTTAAAAGTAACGTTCTCATACAACCTACTCTTATCGGCCTACCGTATACAAACATGATGACACCATAATTTCTGTTTTCACTGAAAATTTATTTTTTCTCAAATTAACGTTCTCATACAGGCTACTCTTATCGGCCTACCGTATACAAACATGATGACACCATAATTTCATTTTTACTGAATGTTTTTTTTTTTTTAAAGTAACGTTCTCATACAACCTACACTTATCGGCCTACCGTATACAAACATGATGACACCATAGTTTCAGTTTTTACAGAAATTTTTTTTTTTCTCAAAATAACGTTCTCATACAGGCTAGTCTTATCGGCCTACCTTATAAAAACATGATGACACCATAATTTCAGTTTTTACAGAAATTTTTTTTTTTTTTTAAAGTAACGTTCTCATACAAGCTACACTTATCGGCCTACCGTATACAAACATGATGACACCATAATTTCTGTTTTTACTGAAAATTTATTTTTTCTCAAATTAACGTTCTCATACAAGCTACTCTTATCGGCCTACCGTATACAAACATGATGACACCATAATTTCAGTTTCCACTGAAAATTTTTTTTTTTTAAAAGTAACGTTCTCATACAACCTACTCTTATCGGCCTACCGTATACAAACATGATGACACCATAATTTCAGTTTTTACTGAAAACCTGTTATTGTCAAATTAACGTTCTCATACAGACTACTCTTATCGGCCTACCGTATACAAACATGATGACACCATAATTTCTGTTTTTACTGAAAATTTTGTTTTTTCTCAAATTAACGTTCTCATACAGGCTTTTCTTATTGGCCTACCGTATACAAACATGATGACACTATAATTTCAGTTTTTACAGAAATTTTTTTTTTTTTTTTAAAGTAACGTTCTCATACAAGCTACACTTATCGGCCTACCGTATACAAACATGATGACACCATAATTTCAGTTTTCACTGAAAATTTTTTTTTTTTAAAAGTAACGTTCTCATACAACCTACTCTTATCGGCCTACCGTATACAAACATGATGACACCATAATTTCAGTTTTCACTGAAAATTTTTTTTTTTTAAAAGTAACGTTCTCATACAACCTACTCTTATCGGCCTACCGTATACAAACATGATGACACCATAATTTCAGTATTTACTGAAAACCTTTTTTTTGTCAAATTAACGTTCTCATACAAGCTATTCTTATCGGCCTACCGTATACAAACATGATGACACCATAATTTCAGTTTTCACTGAAATTTTTTTTTTTTTTAAAAGTAACGTTCTCATACAACCTATTCTTATCGGCCTACCGTATACAAACATGATGACACCATAATTTCAGTTTTTACTGAAAACCTTTTTTTTTCTCATATTAACGTTCTCATACAGGCTACTCTTATCGGCCTACCGTATACAAACATGATGACACCATAATTTCTGTTTTTACTGAAAATTTTGTTTTTTCTCAAATTAACGTTCTCATACAGGCTTTTCTTATTGGCCCACCGTATACAAACATGATGACACCATAATTTCAGTTTTTACTGAAAATTTTTTTTTCCTCAAATTAACGTTCTAATACAACCTACTCTTATCGGCCTACCGTATGCAAACATGAAGACACCATAATTTCAGTTTTTACTGGAATTTTTTTTTTCTCAAATTAACGTTCTTATAGAAGGTACTCTTATCGGCCTATCATATACAAACATGATGACACCATAATTTCAGTTTTTACTGAATATTTTTCTTTTTCTCAAATTAACGTTCTTATACAGGCTACTCTTATCGGCCTACCGTATACAAACATGATGACACCATAATTTCAGTTTTTACTGAAAATTTTTTTTTTTTAAAGTAACGTTCTCATACAAGCTACACTTATCGGCCTACCGTATACAAACATGATGACACCATAATTTCAGTTTTTACAGAAATTTTTTTTTTTTTTTAAAGTAACGTTCTCATACAAGCTACACTTATCGGTCTACCGTATACAAACATGATGACACCATAATTTCAGTTTTCACTGAATATTTTTCTTTTTCTCAAATTAACGTTCTTATACAGGCTACTCTTATCGGCCTACCGTATACAAACATGATGACACCATAATTTCAGTTTTTACTGGGAATTTTTTTTTCTCAAATTAACGTTCTTATAGAAGGTACTCTTATCGGCCTACCGTATACAAACATGATGACACCATAATTTCAGTTTTTACTGAAAATTTTTTTTTTTAAAAGTAACATTCTCATACAAGCTACACTTATCGGCCTACCGTATACAAACATGATGACACCATAATTTCTGTTTTTACTGAAAATTTATTTTTTCTCAAATTAACGTTCTCATACAGGCTACTCTTATCGGCCTACCGTATACAAACATGATTACACCATTATTTCAGTTTTTACTGAAGATTTTTTTCCTCAAATTAACGTTCTCATACAGGCTACTCTTATCGGCCTACCGTATACAAACATGATGACACCATAATTTCTGTTTTTACTGAAAATTTTTTTTCTCAAATTAACGTTCTCATACAGGCTTTTCTTATCGGCCTACCGTATACAAACATGATGACACCATAATTTCAGTTTTTACTAAAAATATTTTTTTCCTCAAATTAACGTTCTCATACAACCTACTCTTATCGGCCTACCGTATACAAACATGATGACACCATAATTTCTGTTTTTACTAAAATTTTTTTTTTCTCAAATTAACGTTCTCATACAAGCTACTCTTGTCGGCCTACCGTATACAAACATGATGACACCATAATTTCAGTTTTTACAGAAATTTTTTTTTTTTTTTAAAGTAACGTTCTCATACAAGCTACACTTATCGGTCTACCGTATACAAACATGATGACACCAT
Organism: Bombylius discolor; assembly: GCA_939192795.1. NCBI lineage: Eukaryota > Metazoa > Arthropoda > Insecta > Diptera > Bombyliidae > Bombylius > Bombylius discolor. The sequence goes on from OW584242.1 coordinate 17,681,727, forward strand.
AATTTCAGTTTTCACTGAAAATTTTTTTTTTTTTAAAAGTAACGTTCTCATACAAGCTACACTTATCGGCCTACCGTATACAAACATGATGACACCATAATTTCAGTTTTTACTGAAAATTTATTTTTTCTCAAATTAACGTTCTCATACAAGCTACTCTTATCGGCCTACCGTATACAAACATGATGACACCATAATTTCAGTTTTTACTGAAAATATTTTTTTTTTAAAGTAACGTTCTCATACAACCTACTCTTATCGGCCTACCGTATACAAACATGATGACACCATAATTTCTGTTTTCACTGAAAATTTATTTTTTCTCAAATTAACGTTCTCATACAGGCTACTCTTATCGGCCTACCGTATACAAACATGATGGCACCATAATTTCATTTTTACTGAATGTTTTTTTTTTTTTAAAGTAACGTTCTCATACAACCTACACTTATCGGCCTACCGTATACAAACATGATGACACCATAGTTTCAGTTTTTACAGAAATTTTTTATTTTCTCAAAATAACGTTCTCATACAGGCTAGTCTTATCGGCCTACCTTATAAAAACATGATGACACCATAATTTCAGTTTTTACAGAAATTTTTTTTTTTTTTTAAAGTAACGTTCTCATACAAGCTACACTTATCGGCCTACCGTATACAAACATGATGACACCATAATTTCAGTTTTCACTGAAAATTTTTTTTTTTTTTAAAAGTAACGTTCTCATACAAGCTACACTTATCGGCCTACCGTATACAAACATGATGACACCATAATTTCAGTTTTTACTGAATACTTTTTTTTTCTCAAATTAACGTTCTCATACAAGCTACTCTTATCGGCCTACCGTATACAAACATGATGACACCATAATTTCAGTTTTCACTGAAAATTTTTTTTTTTTAAAAGTAACGTTCTCATACAACCTACTCTTATCGGCCTACCGTATACAAACATGATGACACCATAATTTCAGTTTTTACTGAAAACCTTTTATTGTCAAATTAACGTTCTCATACAGACTACTCTTATCGGCCTACCGTATACAAACATGATGACACCATAATTTCTGTTTTTTCTGAAAATTTTGTTTTTTCTCAAATTAACGTTCTCATACAGGCTTTTCTTATTGGCCTACCGTATACAAACATGATGACACTATAATTTCAGTTTTTACAGAAATTTTTTTTTTTTTTTTAAAGTAACGTTCTCATACAAGCTACACTTATCGGCCTACCGTATACAAACATGATGACACCATAATTTCAGTTTTTACTGAAAATTTGTTTTTTCTAAAATTAACGTTCTCATACAACCTACTCTTATCGGCCTAACGTATACAAACATGATGACACCATAACTTCAGTTTTCACTGAAAATTTTTTTTTTTTAAAAGTAACGTTCTCATACAACCTACTCTTATCGGCCTACCGTATACAAACATGATGACACCATAATTTCAGTTTTCACTGGAAAATTTTTTTTTTTTAAAGTAACATTCTCATACAACCTACTCTTATCGGCCTACCGTATACAAACATGATTACACCATAATTTCAGTTTTTACTGAAAACCTTTTTTTTGTCAAATTAACGTTCTCATACAAGCTATTCTTATCGGCCTACCGTATACAAACATGATGACACCATAATTTCAGTTTTCACTGAAATTTTTTTTTTTTTTAAAAGTAACGTTCTCATACAACCTATTCTTATCGGCCTACCGTATACAAACATGATGACACCATAATTTCAGTTTTTACTGAAAACCTTTTTTTTGTCATATTAACGTTCTCATACAGGCTACTCTTATCGGCCTACCGTATACAAACATGATGACACCATAATTTCTGTTTTTACTGAAAATTTTGTTTTTTCTCAAATTAACGTTCTCATACAGGCTTTTCTTATTGGCCCACCGTATACAAACATGATGACACCATAATTTCAGTTTTTACTGAATATTTTTCTTTTTCTCAAATTAACGTTCTTATACAGGCTACTCTTATCGGCCTACCGTATACAAACATGATGACACCATAATTTCAGTTTTTACTGGGAATTTTTTTTTCTCAAATTAACGTTCTTATAGAAGGTACTCTTATCGGCCTACCGTATACAAACATGATGACACCATAATTTCAGTTTTTACTGAAAATTTTTTTTTTTAAAAGTAACGTTCTCATACAAGCTACACTTATCGGCCTACCGTATACAAACATGATGACACCATAATTTCAGTTTTTACTGAAAATTTATTTTTTTCAAATTAACGTTCTCATACAGGCTACTCTTATCGGCCTACCGTATACAAACATGATGACACCATAATTTCTGTTTTTACTGAAAATTTATTTTTTCTCAAATTAACGTTCTCATACAGGCTACTCTTATCGGCCTACCGTATACAAACATGATTACACCATTATTTCAGTTTTTACTGAAGATTTTTTTCCTCAAATTAACGTTCTCATACAGGCTTTTCTTATCGGCCTACCGTATACAAACATGATGACACCATAATATCAGTTTTTACTAAAAATATTTTTTTCCTCAAATTAACGTTCTCATACAACCTACTCTTTTCGGCCTACCGTATACAAACATGATGACACCATAATATCAGTTTTTACTAAAAATATTTTTTTCCTCAAATTAACGTTCTCATACAACCTACTCTTTTCGGCCTAAAGTATACAAACATGATGACACAATAATATCAGTTTTTACTGAAAATTTTTTTTTCTCAAATTACCGTTCTCATTCAAGCTACTCTTATCGGCCTACCGTATACAAACATGATGACACCATAATTTCAGTTTTTACTGAAAATTTTATTTTTCTCAAATTAACGTTCTCATACAACGTACTCTTATAGACCTACCGTATACAAACATGATGACACCATAATTTCAGTTTTTACTGGAATTTTTTTTTTTTTTTAAAAGTAACGTTCTCATACAGACTACACTTATCGGCCTACCGTATACAAACATGATGACACCATAATTTCAGTTTCTACTGAAAAATTTATTTTTTCTCAAATTAACGTTCTCATACAGGCTACTCTTATCGGCCTACCGTATACAAACATGATGACACCATTATTTCAGTTTTTACTGAAATTTTTTTTTTTCTCAAATTAACGTTCTCATACAGGCTACTCTTATCGGCCTACCGTATACAAACATGATGACACCATAATTTCTGTTTTTACTGAAATTTTTTTTTTTAAAGTAACGTTCTCATACAGGCTACTCTTATCGGCCTACCGTATACAAACATGATGACACCATTATTTCAGTTTTTACTGAAATTTTTTTTTTTCTCAAATTAACGTTCTCATACAGGCTACTCTTATCGGCCTACCGTATACAAACATGATGACACCATAATTTCTGTTTTTACTGAAATTTTTTTTTTTAAAGTAACGTTCTCATACAGGCTACTCTTATCGGCCTACCGTATACAAACATGATGACACCATTATTTCAGTTTTTACTGAAATTTTTTTTTTTCTCAAATTAACGTTCTCATACAGGCTACTCTTATCGGCCTACCGTATACAAACATAATGACACCATAATTTCAGTTTTCACTGGAATTTTTTTTTTTTTTTAAAAGTAACGTTCTTATACAAGCTACTCTTATCGGCCTACCGTATACAAACATGATGACACCATAATTTCAGTTTCTACTGAAAAATTTATTTTTTCTCAAATTAACGTTCTCATACAAGCTACACTTATCGGCCTACCGTATACAAACATGATGACACCATTATTTCAGTTTTTACTGAAATTTTTTTTTTTTAAAAGTAACGTTCTTATACAAGCTACACTTATCGGCCTACCGTATACAAACATGATGATACCATAATTTCAGTTTCTACTGAATATTTTTTTTTTCTCAAATTAACGTTCTCATACAGACTACTTTTATCGGCCTACAGTATACAAACATGATGACACCATAATTTTTGTTTTTACCAAAAAATTTTTTTTTTCTCAAATTAACGTTCTTCTACAAGCTACTCTTATCGGCCTACCATATACAAACATGATGACACCATAATTTCAGTTTTTACTGAAAATTTTTTTTTTTTAAAAGTAACGTTCTTATACAAGCTAAACTTATCGGCCTACCGTATACAAACATGATGACACAATAATTTCAGTTTTTACTGAATTTTTTTTTTTTTTCTCAAATTAACGTTCTCATGCAGGCTAGTCTTATCGGCCTACCTTATAAAAACATGATGACACCATAATTTCTGTTTTTACTGAAAATTTTTTTTCTGTCAAATTAACGTTCTTATACAAGCTACTCTTATCGGCCTACCGTATACAAACATGGTGACACCATAATTTCTGTTTTTACTGAAATTTTTTTTTTTTTTCAAAAGTAACGTTCTCATACAAGCTACACTTATCGGCCTACCGTATACAAACATGATGACACCATAATTTCAGTTTTTACTGAATATTTTTTTTTCTCAAATTAAAGTTCTCATACAGGCTACTCTTATCGGCCTACCGCATACAAACATGATGACACCATTATTTCTGTTTTTACTGAAAATTTATTTTTTTTCAAATTAACGTTCTCATACAGGCTACTCTTATCGGCCTACCGTATACAAAAATGATGATACCATAATTTCAGTTTTAACTGAAAATTTGTTTTTCTCAAATTAACGTTCTCATACAGGCTACTTTTATCGGCCTACCGTATACAAACATGATGACACCATAATTTCAGTTTTTACTGAAATTTTTTTTTTTTAAAGTAACGTTCTCATACAAGCTACACTTATCGGCCTACCGTATACAAACATGATGACACCATAATTTCAGTTTTTACTGAAAATTTTATTTTTCTCAAATTAACGTTCTCATACAACGTACTCTTATAGACCTACCGTATACAAACATGATGACACCATAATTTCAGTTTTTACTGGAATTTTTTTTTTTTTTTAAAAGTAACGTTCTCATACAGACTACACTTATCGGCCTACCGTATACAAACATGATGACACCATAATTTCAGTTTCTACTGAAAAATTTATTTTTTCTCAAATTAACGTTCTCATACAGGCTACTCTTATCGGCCTACCGTATACAAACATGATGACACCATTATTTCAGTTTTTACTGAAATTTTTTTTTTTCTCAAATTAACGTTCTCATACAGGCTACTCTTATCGGCCTACCGTATACAAACATGATGACACCATAATTTCTGTTTTTACTGAAATTTTTTTTTTTAAAGTAACGTTCTCATACAGGCTACTCTTATCGGCCTACCGTATACAAACATGATGACACCATTATTTCAGTTTTTACTGAAATTTTTTTTTTTCTCAAATTAACGTTCTCATACAGGCTACTCTTATCGGCCTACCGTATACAAACATGATGACACCATAATTTCTGTTTTTACTGAAATTTTTTTTTTTAAAGTAACGTTCTCATACAGGCTACTCTTATCGGCCTACCGTATACAAACATGATGACACCATTATTTCAGTTTTCACTGGAATTTTTTTTTTTTTTTAAAAGTAACGTTCTTATACAAGCTACTCTTATCGGCCTACCGTATACAAACATGATGACACCATAATTTCAGTTTCTACTGAAAAATTTATTTTTTCTCAAATTAACGTTCTCATACAAGCTACACTTATCGGCCTACCGTATACAAACATGATGACACCATTATTTCAGTTTTTACTGAAATTTTTTTTTTTTAAAAGTAACGTTCTTATACAAGCTACACTTATCGGCCTACCGTATACAAACATGATGATACCATAATTTCAGTTTCTACTGAATATTTTTTTTTTCTCAAATTAACGTTCTCATACAGACTACTTTTATCGGCCTACAGTATACAAACATGATGACACCATAATTTTTGTTTTTACCAAAAAATTTTTTTTTTCTCAAATTAACGTTCTTCTACAAGCTACTCTTATCGGCCTACCATATACAAACATGATGACACCATAATTTCAGTTTTTACTGAAAATTTTTTTTTTTTAAAAGTAACGTTCTTATACAAGCTAAACTTATCGGCCTACCGTATACAAACATGATGACACAATAATTTCAGTTTTTACTGAATTTTTTTTTTTTTTCTCAAATTAACGTTCTCATGCAGGCTAGTCTTATCGGCCTACCTTATAAAAACATGATGACACCATAATTTCTGTTTTTACTGAAAATTTTTTTTCTGTCAAATTAACGTTCTTATACAAGCTACTCTTATCGGCCTACCGTATACAAACATGGTGACACCATAATTTCTGTTTTTACTGAAATTTTTTTTTTTTTTCAAAAGTAACGTTCTCATACAAGCTACACTTATCGGCCTACCGTATACAAACATGATGACACCATAATTTCAGTTTTTACTGAATATTTTTTTTTCTCAAATTAAAGTTCTCATACAGGCTACTCTTATCGGCCTACCGCATACAAACATGATGACACCATTATTTCTGTTTTTACTGAAAATTTATTTTTTTTCAAATTAACGTTCTCATACAGGCTACTCTTATCGGCCTACCGTATACAAAAATGATGATACCATAATTTCAGTTTTAACTGAAAATTTGTTTTTCTCAAATTAACGTTCTCATACAGGCTACTTTTATCGGCCTACCGTATACAAACATGATGACACCATAATTTCAGTTTTTACTGAAATTTTTTTTTTTTAAAGTAACGTTCTCATACAAGCTACACTTATCGGCCTACCGTATACAAACATGATGACACCATAATTTCAGTTTTTACTGAAAATTTTTTTTCTCAAATTAACGTTCTCATACAAGCTACACTTATCGGCCTACCGTATAAAAACATGATGACACCATAATTTCAGTTTTCACTGAAAATTTTTTTTTTTTTTTAAAGTAACGTTCTCATACAACCTACTCTTATCGGCCTACCGTATACAAACATGATGACACCATAATTTCAGTTTTTACTGAAAACTTCTTTTTTTGTCAAATTAACGTTCTCATGCAGACTACTCGTATCGGCTTACCGTATACAAACATGATGAAACCATAATTTCAGTTTTCACTGGAAATTTTTATTTTCTCAAATTAACGTTCTCATACAGGCTACTCTTATCGGCCTACCGTATACAAACATGATCACACCATAATTTCTGTTTTTACTGAAAATTTTGTTTTTTCTCAAATTAACGTTCTCATACAGGCTACTCTTATCGGCCTACCGTATACAAACATGATGACACCATAATTTCAGTTTTTACTAAAAAATTTTTGTTTCTCAAATTAACGTTCACATACAAGCTACTCTTATCGGCCCACCGTATACAAACATGATGACACCATAATTTCAGTTTTTACTAAAAAATTTTGTTTTTTCTCAAATTAACGTTCTCATACAGGCTACTCTACAAACATGATGACACCATAATTTCAGTTTTTACTAAAAAATTTTTTTTTCTCAAATTAACGTTCTCATACAGGCTACTCTTATCGGCCTACCGTATACAAACATGATGACACAATAATTTCTGTTTTTACTGAAATTTCTTTTTTTAAAAGTAACGTTCTCTTACAAGCTACACTTATCGGCAAACCGTATACAAACATGATGACACCATAATTTCTGTTTTTACTGAAAATTTTGTTTTTTCTCAAATTAACGTTCTCATACAGGCTACTCTTATCGGCCTACCGTATACAAACATGATGACACCATAATTTCAGTTTTTACTGAAAATCTTTTCTTCTCAAATTAACGTTCTCATACAGGCTACTCTTATCGGCCTACCGTATACAGACATGATGAACCATAATTTCAGTTTTTACTAAAAATTTTTTTTTTTCTCAAATTAACGTTCTCATACAAGCTACTCTTATCGGCCTACCGTATACAAACATGATGACACCATAATTTCAGTTTTTACTGAATATTTTTTTTTCTCAAATTAACGTTCTCATACAGGCTACTCTTATCGGCCTACCGTATACAAACATGATGACACCATAATTTCAGTTTTTACTGAAAATTTTTTTTTTTTAAAAGTAACGTTCTTATACAAGCTACACTTATCGGCCTACCGTATACAAACATGATGACACCATAATTTCAGTTTTTACTGAATTTTTTTTTTTTTCTCAAAGTAACGTTCTCTTACAAGCTACACTTATCGGCAAACCGTATACAAACATGATGACACCATAATTTCTGTTTTTACTGAAAATTTTGTTTTTTCTCAAATTAACGTTCTCATACAGGCTACTCTTATCGGCCTACCGTATACAAACATGATGACACCATAATTTCAGTTTTTACTGAAAATCTTTTTTTCTCAAATTAACGTTCTCATACAGGCTACTCTTATCGGCCTACCGTATACAGACATGATGACACCATAATTTCAGTTTTTACTAAAAATTTTTTTTTTCTCAAAATAACGTTCTCATACAAGCTACTCTTATCGGCCTACCGTATACAAACATGATGACACCATAATTTCAGTTTTTACTGAATATTTTTTTTTTCTCAAATTAACGTTCTCATACAGGCTACTCTTATCGGCCTACCGTATACAAACATGATGATACCATAATTTCAGTTTTTACTGAAAATTTTTTTTTTTTAAAAGTAATGTTCTTATACAAGCTACACTTATCGGCCTACCGTATACAAACATGATGACACCATAATTTCAGTTTTTACTGAATTTTTTTTTTTTCTCAAATTAACGTTCTCATACAGGCTAGTCTTATCGGCCTACCTTATAAAAACATGATGACACCATAATTTCTGTTTTTACTGAAAATTTTTTTTCTCTCAAATTAACGTTCTTATACAAGCTACTCTTATCGGCCTACCGTATACAAACATGGTGACACCATAATTTCTGTTTTAACTGAAATTTATTTTTTTTTAAAAGTAACGTTCTCATACAAGCTACACTTATCGGCCTACCGTATACAAACATGATGACACCATAATTTCAGTTTTTACTGAATATTTTTTTTTTTTAAAAGTAACGTTCTTATGCAAGCTACACTTATCGGCCTACCGTACACAAACATGATGACACCATAATTTCAGTTTTTACTGAATTTTTTTTTTTTTTCTCAAATTAACGTTCTCATACAGGCTAGTCTTATCGGCCTAACTTATAAAAACATGATGACACCATAAATTCTGTTTTTACTGAAAATTTTTTTTCTCTCAAATTAACGTTCTTATACAAGCTACACTTATCAGCCTACCGTATACAAACATGGTGACACCATAATTTCTGTTTTTACTGAAATTTTTTTTTTTTTTTAAAAGTAACGTTCTCATACAAGCTACACTTATCGGCCTACCGTATACAAACATGATGACACCATAATTTCAGTTTTTACTGAATATTTATTTTTCTCAAATTAACGTTCTCATACAGGCTACTCTTATCGGCCTACCGCATACAAACATGATGACACCATTATTTCAGTTTTTACTGAGAATTTATTTTTTCTTCAAATTAACGTTCTCATACAACCTACTCTTATCGGCCTACCGTATACAAACATGATGACACCATAATTTCAGTTTTCACTGAAAATTTTTTTTTTTTAAAAGTAACGTTCTCATACAAGCTACACTTATCGGCCTACCGTATACAAACATGATGACACCATATTTTCAGTTTTTACTGAAAATTTTTTTTCTCAAATTAACGTTCTCATACAAGCTACTCTTATCGGCCTACCGTATACAAACATGATGACACCATAATTTCAGTTTTCACTGAAAATTTTTTTTTTTTTTAAAAGTAACGTTCTCATACAACGTACTCTTATCGGCCTACCGTATACAAACATGATGACACCATAATTTCTGTTTTTACTGAAAACTTTTTTTTTTTTCAAATTAACGTTCTCATGCAGACTACTCGTATCGGCCTACCGTATACAAACATGATGAAACCATAATTTCAGTTTTCACTGAAAATTTTTATTTTCTCAAATTAACGTTCTCATACAGGCTACTCTTATCGGCCTACCGTATACAAACATGATGACACCATAACTTCTGTTTTTACTGAAAATTTTGTTTTTTCTCAAATTAACGTTCTCATACAGGCTACTCTTATCGGCCTACCGTATACAAACATGATGACACCATAATTTAAGTTTTTACTGAATATTTTTTTTTTCTCAAATTAACGTTCTCATACAGGCTACTCTTATCGGCCTACCATATACAAACATGATGACACCATAATTTCAGTTTTTACTGAATTTTTTTTTTTTTTCTCAAATTAACGTTCTCATACAGGCTAGTCTTATCGGCCTAACTTATAAAAACATGATGACACCATAAATTCTGTTTTTACTGAAAATTTTTTTTCTCTCAAATTAACGTTCTTATACAAGCTACACTTATCAGCCTACCGTATACAAACATGGTGACACCATAATTTCTGTTTTTACTGAAATTTTTTTTTTTTTTTAAAAGTAACGTTCTCATACAAGCTACACTTATCGGCCTACCGTATACAAACATGATGACACCATAATTTCAGTTTTTACTGAATATTTATTTTTCTCAAATTAACGTTCTCATACAGGCTACTCTTATCGGCCTACCGCATACAAACATGATGACACCATTATTTCAGTTTTTACTGAGAATTTATTTTTTCTTCAAATTAACGTTCTCATACAACCTACTCTTATCGGCCTACCGTATACAAACATGATGACACCATAATTTCAGTTTTCACTGAAAATTTTTTTTTTTTAAAAGTAACGTTCTCATACAAGCTACACTTATCGGCCTACCGTATACAAACATGATGACACCATATTTTCAGTTTTTACTGAAAATTTTTTTTCTCAAATTAACGTTCTCATACAAGCTACTCTTATCGGCCTACCGTATACAAACATGATGACACCATAATTTCAGTTTTCACTGAAAATTTTTTTTTTTTTTAAAAGTAACGTTCTCATACAACGTACTCTTATCGGCCTACCGTATACAAACATGATGACACCATAATTTCTGTTTTTACTGAAAACTTTTTTTTTTTTCAAATTAACGTTCTCATGCAGACTACTCGTATCGGCCTACCGTATACAAACATGATGAAACCATAATTTCAGTTTTCACTGAAAATTTTTATTTTCTCAAATTAACGTTCTCATACAGGCTACTCTTATCGGCCTACCGTATACAAACATGATGACACCATAACTTCTGTTTTTACTGAAAATTTTGTTTTTTCTCAAATTAACGTTCTCATACAGGCTACTCTTATCGGCCTACCGTATACAAACATGATGACACCATAATTTAAGTTTTTACTGAATATTTTTTTTTTCTCAAATTAACGTTCTCATACAGGCTACTCTTATCGGCCTACCGTATACAAACATGATGACACCAAAATTTCAGTTTTTACCAGTGTTGTGTATGTAATCTACATAGCGTAATCTATTCGTTTATTTACGTGTAGACAATGATGTAGACTATGCCAACGCTTTCAATGTAAACAATGTAGACAATTTCAGCAACTGTAGACAATACTAAAAATCTCATATTAATTCACTCATAATTTCGAAATAAGAAATTGGTTTGAAGATAATATGAGTAATAGACAAAAAACTCTAACACTAAATAATATAGATGATAAAAACATTCTTTTATAGTAAATACTTCTATTTAAAACCTGTAAGTTCTAAAACAGCTCTAGATCGATGATTCAATATTCTTTATCTGGAAATTGTAATTATACAAAATGTATGTTCTTGTAGATACTTTTATTTTTTTGAAAAGGCAATAGAAATAAAAATAAATAAATAACGCAAGTCTGTATAGAAGTAACTTTTATTTTGTGGAACGCTTGAAAACTATTATTACATAATTACAAATATACTAATTTTCAGCTTCAGATTCAGACTCTATATCGAGGTTTTCATAATTAACATTCTTTCCTGAAATTTTCAGAGAATAATAAACGTGAAGCAGCTTTTTTGATCTTTCGAAAGAAAGCTTATTCCTTATCGGAGTATGTATATGAGCCCAACTAGAGAAAATTCTTTCGATTTGAGCTGATGATGCAGGTATTTGAAGTAATTTTGTTGCTAACCTTGCCAACTGAGGACAACTGATTCCAGCCATACTCCAAAATACTAGTGGCTTTTGTACATTTTTTTCATACAAAACTTGAAATATTCCTGTACGATTTCTAAAACAATCCCATTCCTCGATTCCATCGCCATCAAGATGTTTAAATAAAAATGCATTCATAGTACTTTTCTGCAAATTGTTTAATTCATCATTACTGTAATGAGGATGGAAATAATATGCTAATAATGCATATTCATTAAGGGCCATTGTTTTTCTGTGTGTTAAACTTTCCTTAAATTTATTTTGAAACTTTCCTGGCAGTTCAAGTTTTAGCCACATATTTACAGCGTCTGCGGCTGGAGAGTCTAGCTTCTGACATACATTTATTAAATTACATATGGGATCGAAAAGTTTTATATGTTCTTTCACATCAGTTATGAAGTCATCATCAAAAATTAATTTTACTACACTCTGTTTAACCTTTTTAAACTTTTGATCAGCAGCTATTACTTTCATGTACTCCAAATTTATAATTAAAGAATTATATGCATCCCTATACGTACACCACCAGATCCGAGAAATGCCTGATTCCCGTTTGCGTTGTGGATCATACAGAGTACTATTTTGGAATTTGTGGATGTATTCTTCCAGCCATCGATCAATAGGACAGATTCTGGTTTCATGTTAGTCTGTGCTAGTTTCATACATCTTTCATAAGAATTATCAAGCATAGAAGTAGACAATACTCTTCTATTAGGCATTTTGTTAACATATGCTGGTCTCAGTTTACGTAATAAATTTTTAAAATACACTGATTCTATAATACATAGTGGCAAATTACAACCGAAAATGAAATTTGCTAATTCAGTATTTATTTCTGATACATCCTTTTCTGTTAAGTGATCAATATAAGTTGAAACACCACCACGCTTGCTTGTGGATTTTTAAAAAATACTTTTTGATTGCCCTGATGAAGAAGATGATACAGAAGAACTAGACACAAAATCACTGTAAGATAATGCTGCTACTGAACAGGTATTCTCAACGTTCTGGGCTTTCTCAATTGAGATATTCATTTCCTAAAATTATGAATATACAAAAAATTTATTGAGACATTGTTTAAAATTTATTGCTTACCTGAATCTCTAAGTTTGAGGTTATGGCTTGTGTTTCTCCCTGATTCTTTAAAACCTAAAACGTAATCATAATTATAGAAAACTCAGTTTTCTGAAGAAATTTCAAACGAAGATCTTACAGAGGCACTTTGTGCTAATTCAATCGATTCAGTAAAGTTATTACCATTATCCAAGACTATCAAAACTTCGTCATCATTTGATTTTTCATACACTTTGGCGATTTCTAATTTACAAATGTTTCTAAAAAAATTTAAAATAACCAATATTTTAGATCTTCATAGTTTTACTCTTAAAGATCTAATAAGTAAGTATGAAGTTCTACAAAATGTATGTAGGTATGTACCTATGACGTTTGAGCCGGTCTGCTGCTGTATTCTGCAATCGTTTTTTACACCCAACACAAATAGCACAATATTTTCCATTACTTTTAATTTTAATTAAACTGAAGCCTAGTTTTTCAAAATTTTCGTTTTTTGGCCTGCCTGGCATTTTAAAGTGAAAGTAATTGTCTTCTAAGGGTTCTAAGTGTTCAAATCAAAATCAATATCAAGTATTAAAATAACCACAAGTGAAATAAGAATGACAGCTAAACTAAAATGACAATTGACATCTTAATTGACGTTTACACGTAGTCTACATTATCTACATAAAGTAGACATAGTTTACTCATAGTCTACATTGTCTTCATTCAAATCAATTATTTACACAATTGTTTACGTATTCATGTAGACTTTCATAGATTATATGTAATTGCACAACACTGGTTTTTACTGAAAATTTATTTTTTCTCAAATTAACGTTCTCATACAGAATACTCTTATCGGCCTACCGTATACAAACATGATGACACCATAATTTCAGTTTTTACTGAAAATTTTCTTTTTCTCAAATTAACGTTCTTATACAAGCTACTCTTATCGGCCTACCGTATACAAACATGACGACACCATAATTTCAGTTTTTACTGAATTTTTTTTTTTTTTAAAAGAAACGTTCTCATACAAGCTACACTTATCGGCCTACCGTATACAAACATGATGACACCATAATTTCAGTTTTTACTGAATTTTTTTTTTTTTTTAAAAGAAACGTTCTCATACAAGCTACACTTATCGGCCTACCGTATACAAACATGATGACACCATAATTTCTGTTTTTACTGAAACTTTTTTTTTTCTCAAATTAACGTTCTCATACAAGCTACTCTTATCGGCCTACCGTATACAAACATGATGACACCATAATTTCAGTTTTCACTGAAAATTTTTTTCTTCTCAAAGTAACGTTCTCATACAAGCTACACTTATCGGCCTACCGTATACAAACATGATGACACCATAATTTCAGTTTTTACTGAAAATTTGTTTTTTCTCAAATTAACGTTCTCATACAAGCTACTCTTATCGGCCTACCGTATACAAACATGATGACACAATACTATCAGTTTTTACTGAAAATTTTTTTTTTTCAAATTAACGTTCTCATACAGGCTACTTTTATCGGCCTACCGTATACAAACATGATGACACCATAATTTCTGTTTTTACTGAAAATTTTTTTTTCTCAAATTACGTTCTTATACAGGCTTTTCTTATCGGCCTACCGTATACAAACATGATGACACCATAATTTCAGTTTTTACTAAAAATATTTTTTTCCTCAAATTAACGTTCTTATACAGGCTTTTCTTATCGGCCTACCGTATACAAACATGATGACACAATAATATCAGTTTTTACTGAAAATTTTATTTTTCTTCAAATTAACGTTCTCATACAACCTACTCTTATAGACCTACCGTATACAAACATGATGACACCATATTTTCAGTTTTTACTGGAATTTTTTTTTTTTTTAAAAGTAACGGTCTCATACAAGCTACACTTATCGGCCTACCGTATACAAACATGATGACACCATATATTCAGTTTCTACTGAATATTTTTTTTCCTCAAATTAACGTTCTCATACAGGCTACTCTTTTCGGCCTAACCGTATACAAACATGATGGCACCATAATTTCAGTTTTTACTGAAAATTTTTTTTTTCTCAAATTAAAGTTCTCATACAGGCTACTCTTATCGGCCTACCGTATACAAGCATGATGGCACCATAATTTCAGTTTTTACTGAGAATTTTTTTTTTCAAAGTAACGTTCTCATACAGGCTACTCTTATCGGCCTACCGTATACAAACATGATGACACCATAATTTCAGTTCTTACTGAAAAATTTTTTTTTCTCAAATTGTCGTTCTCATACAACCTACTCTTATCGGCCTACCGTATACAAACATGATGACACAATAATATCAGTTTTTACTGAAAATTTTATTTTTCTTCAAATTAACGTTCTCATACAACCTACTCTTATCGGACTACCGTATACAAACATGAAGGCACAATAATATCAGTTTTTACTGAAAATTTTTTTTTCTCAAATTACCGTTCTCATACAAGCTACTCTTATCGGCCTACCGTATACAAACATGATGACACCATAATTTCAGTTTTTACTGAAAATTTTATTTTTCTTCAAATTAACGTTCTCATACAACCTACTCTTATAGACCTACCGTATACAAACATGATGACACCATAATTTCAGTTTTTACTGGAATTTTTTTTTCTTTTTTAAAAGTAACGTTCTCATACAAGCTACACTTATCGGCCTACCGTATACAAACATGATGACACCATATATTCAGTTTCTACTGAATATTTTTTTTCTTCAGATTAACGTTCTCATACAGGCTACTCTTATCGGCCTACCGTATACAAACATGATGGCACCATAATTTCAGTTTTTACTGAAAATTTTTTTTTTCTCAAATTAACGTTCTCATACAGGCTACTCTTATCGGCCTATCGTATACAAGCATGATGGCACCATAATATCAGTTTTTACTGAGAATTTTTTTTTTTAAATTAACGTTCTCATACATACTACTCTTATCGGCCTACCGTATACAAACATGATGACACCATAATTTCAGTTTTTACTGAAAAATTTTTTTTTCTCAAATTAACGTTCTCATCCAACCTACTCTTATCGGCCTACCGTATACAAACATGATGACACCATAATTTCAGTTTTTACTGAAAACTTTTTTTTTTGTCAAATTAACGTTCTCATACAGACTACTCTTATCGGCCTACCGTATACAAACATGATGACACCATAATTTCTGTTTTTTCTGAAAATCTTTTTTTCTCAAATTACGTTCTTATACAAGCTACTCTTATCGGCCTACCCTATACAAACATGATGACACCATAATTTCAGTTTTTACTGAATTTTTTTTTTTTTTTAAAGTAACGTTCTCATACAAGCTACACTTATCGGCCTACCGTATACAAACATGATGACACCATAATTCCAGTTTTTACTGAATATTTTTTTCATCTCAAATTAACGTTCTTATACAAGCTACTCTTATCGGTCTACCCTATACAAACATGATGACACCATAATTTCAGTTTTTACTAAAAATTTTTTTTTTCTCAAATTAACGTTCTCATACAAGCTACTCTTATCGGCCTACCGTATACAAAAATGATGACACCATAATTTCAGTTTTTACTGAATATTTTTTTTTCTCAAATTACCGTTCTCATACAACCTACTCTTATCGGCCTACCGTATACAAACATGATGACACCATAATTTCAGTTTTTACTGAAAATTTTATTTTTCTTAAAATTAACGTTCTCATACAGGCTACTCTTATCGGCCTACCGTATACAAACATGATGGCACCATAATTTCAGTTTTTACTAAAAAATTTTTTTTTCTCAAATTAACGTTCTCATGCAGGCTACTCTTATCGGCCTACCGTATACAAGCATGATGGCACCATAATTTCAGTTTTTACTAAAAAATTTTTTTTTCTCAAATTAACGTTCTCATACAGGCTACTCTTATCGGCCTACCGTATACAAACATGATGACACCAAAATTTCCCTTTTTACTGAAATTTTTTTTTTTTTTAAAAGTAACGTTCTCATACAAGCTACACTTATCGGCCTACCGTATACAAACATGATGACACCATAATTTCAGTTTTTACTGAAAATTTTTTTTTCTCAAATTACCGTTCTCATACAACCTACTCTTATCGGCCTACCGTATACAAACATGATGACACCATAATTTCAGTTTTTACTGAAAATTGTATTTTTCTTCAAATTAACGTTCTCATACAACCTACTCTTATAGACCTACCGTATACAAACATGATGACACCATAATTTCAGTTTTTACTGGAATTTTTTTTTTTTTTTAAAAGTAACGTTCTCATACAAGCTACACTTATCGGCCTACCGTATAGAAACATGATGACACCATAATTTCAGTTTCTACTGAATATTTTTTTTCCTCAAATTAACGTTCTCATACAGGCTACTCTTATCGGCCTACCGTATACAAACATGATGGCACCATAATTTCAGTTTTTACTAAAAAATTTTTTTTTCTCAAATTAACGTTCTCTAACAAGTTACTATTATCGGCCTACCGTATACAAACATGATGACACCATAATTTCAGTTTTTACTGAAAATTTTTTTTTCTCAAATTAACGTTCTAATACAACCTACTCTTATCGGCTCACCGTATACAAACATGATGACACCATAATTTCAGTTTTAACTGAAAATTTTTTTCTTCTTAAATTAACGTTCTCATACAGGCTACTTTTTCCGGCCTACCGTATACAAACATGATGACACCATAACTTCAGTTTTTATTGAGAAATTTTTTTTTTTTAAATTAACGTTCTCATACAAGCTACTCTTATCGGGCTACCGTATACAAACATGATGACACCATAATTTCAGTTTTTACTGAAAATTTTTTTTTCTTCAAATTAACGTTCTTATACAGGCTACTCTTATCGACCTACCGTATACAAACATGATGAGACCATAATTTCTGTTTTTACTGAAAATTTTTTTTTCTCAAATTAACGTTCTCATACAGGCTACTCTTATCGGCCTACCGTATACAAACATGATGACACCATAATTTCAGTTTTTACTGGAAATTTTTTTTTCCTCAAATTAACGTTCTCATACAACAAACTCTTTTCGGCCTACCGTATACAAACATGATGACACCATAATTTCAGTTTTTACTGAAAATTTTTTTTTTTTTTTAAAGTAACGTTCTCATA
This sequence comes from Bombylius discolor, assembly GCA_939192795.1. Classification (NCBI taxonomy): domain Eukaryota; kingdom Metazoa; phylum Arthropoda; class Insecta; order Diptera; family Bombyliidae; genus Bombylius; species Bombylius discolor. Next base: position 17,700,163 of record OW584242.1, read on the forward strand.
CAAGCTACACTTATCGGCCTACCGTATCCAAACATGATGAAACCATAATTTCAGTTTTTACTGAAAATTTATTTTTTCTCAAATTAACGTTCTCATACAGGCTACTCTTATCGGCCTACCGTATACAAACATGATGACACCATAATTTCAGTTTTTACTGAAAATTTTCTTTTTCTCAAATTAACGTTCTTATACAAGCTACTCTTATCGGCCTACCGTATACAAACATGATGACACCATAATTTCAGTTTTTACTGGAAATTTTTTTTTTCCTCAAATTAACGTTCTCATACAACAAACTCTTTTCGGCCTACCGTATACAAACATTATGACACCATAATTTCAGTTTTTACTGAAAATTTTTTTTTCTTCAAATTAACGTTCTCATACAAGCTACTCTTATCGGCCTACCGTATACAAACATGATGACACCATAATTTCAGTTTTGACTGAAAATTTTTTTTTTTGTTAAAAGTAACGTTCTCATACAACCTACTCTTATCGGCCTACCGTATACAAACATGATGACACCATAATTTCAGTTTTTACTGAAAACTTTTTTTTTTGTCAAATTAACGTTCTCATACAGGCTACTCTTATCGGCCTACCGTATACAAACATGATGACACCATAATTTCAGTTTTTACTGAAAATTTTTTTTTCTCAAATTAACGTTCTCATACAGGCCACTTATATCGGCCTACCGTATACAAACATGATGGTACAATAATTTCAGTTTTTACTGAAAATTTTTTTTTTCTCAAATTAACGTTATCATACAGGCTACTCTTATCGGCCTACCGTATACAAACATGATGACACCATAATTTCAGTTTTTACTAAAAATTTTTTTTTTCTCAAATTAACGTTCTCATACAGGCTACTCTTATCGGCCTACCGTATACAAACATGATGACACCATAATTTCTGTTTTTACTGAAATTTTTTTTTTAAAAAGTTACGTTCTCTTACAAGCTACACTTATCGGCATACCGTATACAAACATGATGACACCATAATTTCAGTTTATACTGAAAATTTTTTTTTCTCAAATTAACGTTCTCATACAGGCCTCTTTTATCGGCCTACCGTATACAAACATGATGGTACAATAATTTCAGTTTTTACTGAAAATTTATTTTTTCTCAAATTAACGTTATCATACAGGCTACTCTTATCGGCCTACCGTATACAAACATGATGACACCATAATTTCAGTTTTTACTGAAAATTTTTTTTTTTTAAAAGTAACGTTCTCATACAAGCTACACTTATCGGCCTAGCGTATCCAAACATGATGAAACCATAATTTCAGTTTTTACTGAAAATTTATTTTTTCTCAAATTAACGTTCTCATACAGGCTACTCTTATCGGCCTACCGTATACAAACATGATGACACCATAATTTCAGTTTTTACTGAAAATTTTCTTTTTCTCAAATTAACGTTCTTATACAAGCTACTCTTATCGGCCTACCGTATACAAACATGATGACACCATAATTTCAGTTTTTACTGGAAATTTTTTTTTTCCTCAAATTAACGTTCTCATACAACAAACTCTTTTCGGCCTACCGTATACAAACATGATGACACCATAATTTCAGTTTTTACTGAAAATTTTTTTTTCTTCAAATTAACGTTCTCATACAAGCTACTCTTATCGGCCTACCGTATACAAACATGATGACACCATAATTTCAGTTTTGACTGAAAATTTTTTTTTTTTTTAAAGTAACGTTCTCATACAACCTACTCTTATCGGCCTACCGTATACAAACATGATGACACCATAATTTCAGTTTTTACTGAAAATTTATTTTTTCTCAAATTAACGTTCTCATACAGGCTACTCTTATCGGCCTACCGTATACAAACATGATGACACCATAATTTCAGTTTTTACTGGAAATTTTTTTTTTCCTCAAATTAACGTTCTCATACAACAAACTCTTTTCGGCCTACCGTATACAAACATTATGACACCATAATTTCAGTTTTTACTGAAAATTATTTTTTCTTCAAATTAACGTTCTCATACAAGCTACTCTTATCGGCCTACCGTATACAAACATGATGACACCATAATTTCAGTTTTGACTGAAAATTTTTTTTTTTTTAAAAGTAACGTTCCCATACAACCTACTGTTATCGGCCTACCGTATACAAACATGATGACACCATAATTTCAGTTTTTACTGAAAACTTTTTTTTTTGTCAAATTAACGTTCTCATACAGGCTACTCTTATCGGCCTACCGTATACAAACATGATGAAACTATAATTTCAGTTTTCACTGAAAATTTTTATTTTCTCAAATTAACGTTCTCATACAGGCTACTCTTATCGGCCTACCGTATACAAACATGATGACACCATAATTTCAGTTTTTACTGAAAATTTTTTTTTTCTGAAATTAACGTTCTAATACAACCTACTCTTATCGGCCTACCGTATACAAACATGATGACACCATAATTTCAGTTTTTACTGAAAATTTTTTTTTCTCAAATTAACGTTCTCATACAGGCCACTTTTATCGGCCTACCGTATACAAACATGATGGTACAATAATTTCAGTTTTTACTGAAAATTTTTTTTTTCTCAAATTAACGTTATCATACAGGCTACTCTTATCGGCCTACCGTATACAAACATGATGACACCATAATTTCAGTTTTTACTAAAAATTTCTTTTTTTCTCAAATTAACGTTCTCATACAGGCTACTCTTATCGGCCTACCGTATACAAACATGATGACACCATAATTTCTGTTTTTACTGAAATTTTTTTTTTAAAAAGTTACGTTCTCTTACAAGCTACACTTATCGGCATACCGTATACAAACATGATGACACCATAATTTCAGTTTTTACTGAAAATTTATTTTTTCTCAAATTAACGTTATCATACAGGCTACTCTTATCGGCCTACCGTATACAAACATGATGACACCATAATTTCAGTTTTTACTGAAAATTTTTTTTTTTTAAAAGTAACGTTCTCATACAAGCTACACTTATCGGCCTAGCGTATCCAAACATGATGAAACCATAATTTCAGTTTTTACTGAAAATTTATTTTTTCTCAAATTAACGTTCTCATACAGGCTACTCTTATCGGCCTACCGTATACAAACATGATGAAACTATAATTTCAGTTTTCACTGAAAATTTTTATTTTCTCAAATTAACGTTCTCATACAGGCTACTCTTATCGGCCTACCGTATACAAACATGATGACACCATAATTTCAGTTTTTACTGCAAATTTTTTTTTCCTGAAATTAACGTTCTAATACAGGCTACTCTTATCGGCCTACCGTATACAAACATGATGACACCATAATTTCTGTTTTTACTGAAATTTTTTTTTTAAAAAGTTACGTTCTCTTACAAGCTACACTTATCGGCATACCGTATACAAACATGATGACACCATAATTTCAGTTTTTACTGAAAATTTTTTTTTCTCAAATTAACGTTCTCATACAGGCCTCTTTTATCGGCCTACCGTATACAAACATGATGGTACAATAATTTCAGTTTTTACTGAAAATTTATTTTTTCTCAAATTAACGTTATCATACAGGCTACTCTTATCGGCCTACCGTATACAAACATGATGACACCATAATTTCAGTTTTTACTGAAAATTTTTTTTTTTTAAAAGTAACGTTCTCATACAAGCTACACTTATCGGCCTAGCGTATCCAAACATGATGAAACCATAATTTCAGTTTTTACTGAAAATTTATTTTTTCTCAAATTAACGTTCTCATACAGGCTACTCTTATCGGCCTACCGTATACAAACATGATGACACCATAATTTCAGTTTTTACTGAAAATTTTCTTTTTCTCAAATTAACGTTCTTATACAAGCTACTCTTATCGGCCTACCGTATACAAACATGATGACACCATAATTTCAGTTTTTACTGGAAATTTTTTTTTTCCTCAAATTAACGTTCTCATACAACAAACTCTTTTCGGCCTACCGTATACAAACATGATGACACCATAATTTCAGTTTTTACTGAAAATTTTTTTTTCTTCAAATTAACGTTCTCATACAAGCTACTCTTATCGGCCTACCGTATACAAACATGATGACACCATAATTTCAGTTTTGACTGAAAATTTTTTTTTTTTTTAAAGTAACGTTCTCATACAACCTACTCTTATCGGCCTACCGTATACAAACATGATGACACCATAATTTCAGTTTTTACTGAAAATTTATTTTTTCTCAAATTAACGTTCTCATACAGGCTACTCTTATCGGCCTACCGTATACAAACATTATGACACCATAATTTCAGTTTTTACTGGAAATTTTTTTTTTCCTCAAATTAACGTTCTCATACAACAAACTCTTTTCGGCCTACCGTATACAAACATGATGACACCATAATTTCAGTTTTTACTGAAAATTTTTTTTTCTTCAAATTAACGTTCTCATACAAGCTACTCTTATCGGCCTACCGTATACAAACATGATGACACCATAATTTCAGTTTTGACTGAAATTTTTTTTTTTTTTAAAAGTAACGTTCCCATACAACCTACTGTTATCGGCCTACCGTATACAAACATGATGACACCATAATTTCAGTTTTTACTGAAAACTTTTTTTTTTGTCAAATTAACGTTCTCATACAGGCTACTCTTATCGGCCTACCGTATACAAACATGATGAAACTATAATTTCAGTTTTCACTGAAAATTTTTATTTTCTCAAATTAACGTTCTCATACAGGCTACTCTTATCGGCCTACCGTATACAAACATGATGACACCATAATTTCAGTTTTTACTGAAAATTTTTTTTTTCTGAAATTAACGTTCTAATACAACCTACTCTTATCGGCCTACCGTATACAAACATGATGACACCATAATTTCAGTTTTTACTGAAAATTTTTTTTTCTCAAATTAACGTTCTCATACAGGCCACTTTTATCGGCCTACCGTATACAAACATGATGGTACAATAATTTCAGTTTTTACTGAAAATTTTTTTTTTCTCAAATTAACGTTATCATACAGGCTACTCTTATCGGCCTACCGTATACAAACATGATGACACCATAATTTCAGTTTTTACTAAAAATTTCTTTTTTTCTCAAATTAACGTTCTCATACAGGCTACTCTTATCGGCCTACCGTATACAAACATGATGACACCATAATTTCTGTTTTTACTGAAATTTTTTTTTTAAAAAGTTACGTTCTCTTACAAGCTACACTTATCGGCATACCGTATACAAACATGATGACACCATAATTTCAGTTTTTACTGAAAATTTATTTTTTCTCAAATTAACGTTATCATACAGGCTACTCTTATCGGCCTACCGTATACAAACATGATGACACCATAATTTCAGTTTTTACTGAAAATTTTTTTTTTTTAAAAGTAACGTTCTCATACAAGCTACACTTATCGGCCTAGCGTATCCAAACATGATGAAACCATAATTTCAGTTTTTACTGAAAATTTATTTTTTCTCAAATTAACGTTCTCATACAGGCTACTCTTATCGGCCTACCGTATACAAACATGATGAAACTATAATTTCAGTTTTCACTGAAAATTTTTATTTTCTCAAATTAACGTTCTCATACAGGCTACTCTTATCGGCCTACCGTATACAAACATGATGACACCATAATTTCAGTTTTTACTGCAAATTTTTTTTTCCTGAAATTAACGTTCTAATACAACCTACTCTTATCGGCCTACCGTATACAAACATGATGACACCATAATTTCAGTTTTTACTGAAAATTTTTTTTTCTCAAATTAACGTTCTATAAAACCTACTCTTATCGGCCTACCGTATACAAACATGATGGCACCATAATTTCAGTTTTTACTGAAAATTTTTTTTTCTCAAATTAACGTTCTCATACAGGCCACTCTTATCGGCCTACCGTATACAAACATGATGGCACAATAATTTCAGTTTTTACTGAAAATTTATTTTTTCTCAAATTAACGTTATCATACAGGCTACTCTTATCGGCCTACCGTATACAAACATGATGACACCATAATTTCAGTTTTTACTAAAAATTTTTTTTTTCTCAAATTAACGTTCTCATACAGGCTACTCTTATCGGCCTACCGTATACAAACATGATGACACCATAATTTCTGGTTTTACTGAAATTTTTTTTTAAAAAGTTACGTTCTCTTACAAGCTACACTTATCGGCATACCGTATACAAACATGATGACACCATAATTTCAGTTTTTACTGAAATTTTTTTTCTTTTTTAAAAGTAACGTTCTCATACAAGTTACACTTATCAGCCTACCGTATACAAACATGATGACACCATAATTTCAGTTTTTACTGAAAATTTTTTTTTTCTCAAATTAACTTTCTCATACAAGCTACTCTTATCGGCCTACCGTATACAAACATGATGACACCATAATTTCAGTTTTCACTGAAAATTTTTTTTTTTTTTTAAAACTAACGTTCTCATACAGGCTACTCTTATCGGCCTACCGTATACAAACATGATGACACCATAATTTCAGTTTTTACTGAAAATTTTTTTTTTTTTAAAAGTAACGTTCTCATACAAGCTACTCTTATCGGCCTACCGTATACAAACATGATGACACCATAATTTCAGTTTTTACTGAAAATTTATTTTTTCTCAAATTAACGTTCTCATACAGGCTACTCTTATCGGCCTACCGTATACAAACATGATGAAACTATAATTTCAGTTTTCACTGAAAATTTTTATTTTCTCAAATTAACGTTCTCATACAGGCTACTCTTATCGGCCTACCGTATACAAACATGATGACACCATAATTTCAGTTTTTACTGAAAATTTTTTTTTTCTGAAATTAACGTTCTAATACAACCTACTCTTATCGGCCTACCGTATACAAACATGATGACACCATAATTTCAGTTTTTACTGAAAATTTTTTTTTCTCAAATTAACGTTCTCATACAGGTCACTTTTATCGGCCTACCGTATACAAACATGATGGTACAATAATTTCAGTTTTTACTGAAAATTTTTTTTTTCTCAAATTAACGTTATCATACAGGCTACTCTTATCGGCCTACCGTATACAAACATGATGACACCATAATTTCAGTTTTTACTAAAAATTTTTTTTTTTTTCAAATTAACGTTCTCATACAGGCTACTCTTATCGGCCTACCGTATACAAACATGATGACACCATAATTTCTGTTTTTACTGAAATTTTTTTTTTAAAAAGTTACGTTCTCTTACAAGCTACACTTATCGGCATACCGTATACAAACATGATGACACCATAATTTCAGTTTTTACTGAAAATTTATTTTTTCTCAAATTAACGTTCTCATACAGGCTACTCTTATCGGCCTACCGTATACAAACATGATGAAACTATAATTTCAGTTTTCACTGAAAATTTTTATTTTGTCAAATTAACGTTCTCATACAGGCTACTCTTATCGGCCTACCGTATACAAACATGATGACACCATAATTTCAGTTTTTACTGCAAATTTTTTTTTCCTGAAATTAACGTTCTAATACAACCTACTCTTATCGGCCTACCGTATACAAACATGATGACACCATAATTTCAGTTTTTACTGAAAATTTTTTTTTCTCAAATTAACGTTCTATAAAACCTACTCTTATCGGCCTACCGTATACAAACATGATGGCACCATAATTTCAGTTTTTACTGAAAATTTTTTTTTCTCAATTTAACGTTCTCATACAGGCCACTCTTATCGGCCTACCGTATACAAACATGATGGCACAATAATTTCAGTTTTTACTGAAAATTTATTTTTTCTCAAATTAACGTTATCATACAGGCTACTCTTATCGGCCTACCGTATACAAACATGATGACACCATAATTTCAGTTTTTACTAAAAATTTTTTTTTTCTCAAATTAACGTTCTCATACAGGCTACTCTTATCGGCCTACCGTATACAAACATGATGACACCATAATTTCTGTTTTTACTGAAATTTTTTTTTTAAAACGTTACGTTCTCTTACAAGCTACACTTATCGGCATACCGTATACAAACATGATGACACCATAATTTCAGTTTTTACTGAAAATTTTTTTTTCCTCAAATTAACGTTTTCATACAGGCTACTCTTATCGGCCTACCGTATACAAACATGATGACACCATAATTTCAGTTTTTACTGAAAATTTTTTTTTTTTAAAAGTAACGTTCTCATACAAGCTACACTTATCGGCCTACCGTATCCAAACATGATGAAACCATAATTTCAGTTTTTACTGAAAATTTATTTTTTCTCAAATTAACGTTCTCATACAGGCTACTCTTATCGGCCTACCGTATACAAACATGATGACACCATAATTTCAGTTTTTACTGAAAATTTTCTTTTTCCCAAATTAACGTTCTTATACAAGCTACTCTTATCGGCCTACCGTATACAAACATGATGACACCATAATTTCAGTTTTTACTGAAATTTTTTTTCTTTTTTAAAAGTAACGTTCTCATACAAGTTACACTTATCGGCCTACCGTATACAAACATGATGACACCATAATTTCAGTTTTTACTGAAAATTTTTTTTTTCTCAAATTAACTTTCTCATACAAGCTACTCTTATCGGCCTACCGTATACAAACATGATGACACCATAATTTCAGTTTTCACTGAAAATTTTTTTTTTTTTTTTAAAACTAACGTTCTCATACAAGCTACTCTTATCGGCCTACCGTATACAAACATGATGACACCATAATTTCAGTTTTTACTGAATATTTTTTTTTCTCAAATTAACGTTCTTATACAAGCTACTCTTATCGGCCTACCGTATACAAACACAAAGACACTATAATTTCAGTTTTCACTGAAAATTTATTTTTTCTCAAATTAACGTTATCATACAGGCTACTCTTATCGGCCTACCGTATACAAACATGATGACACCATAATTTCAGTTTTTACTGAATATTTTTTTTTTCTCAAATTAACGTTCTCATACAGGCTACTCTTATCGGCCTACCGTATACAAACATGATGACACCATAATTTCAGTTTTTACTGAAAATTTTTTTTTTTTAAAAGTAACGTTCTCATACAAGCTACACTTATCGGCCTACCGTATCCAAACATGATGACACCATAATTTCTGTTTTTACTGAAAATTTATTTTTTCTCAAATTAACGTTATCATACAGGCTACTCTTATTGGCCTACCGTATACAAACATGATGACACCGTAATTTCAGTTTTTACTGAATATTTTTTTTTTCTTAAATTAACGTTCTCATACAGGCTACTCTTATCGGCCTACCGTATACAAACATGATGACACCATAATTTCTGTTTTTACTGAAATTTTTTTTTTAAAAAGTTACGTTCTCTTACAAGCTACACTTATCGGCATACCGTATACAAACATGATGAAACCATAATTTTAGTTTTAACTGAAAATTTATTTTTTCTCAAATTAACGTTCTCATACAGGCTACTCTTATCGGCCTACCGTATACAAACATGATGACACCATAATTTCAGTTTTTACTTAAATTTTATTTTTTTTTAAAAGTAACGTTCTTATACAAGCTACACTTATCGGCCTACCGTATACAAACATGATGACACCATAATTTCAGTTTTTATTGAATATTTTTTTTTCTCAAATTAACGTTCTCATACAGGCTACTCTTATCGGCCTACCGAATACAAACATGATGACACCATAATTTCAGTTTTTACTGAAAATTTATTTTTTCTCAAATTAACGTTCTTATACAAGCTACTCTTATCGACCTACCGTATACAAACATGGTGACACCATAATTTCAGTTTTTACTTAAATTTTTTGTTTTTTAAAAGTAACGTTCTTATACAAGCTACACTTATCGGCCTACCGTATACAAACATGATGACACCATAATTTCAGTTTTTACTGAAAATTTTTTTTTTCTCAAATTAACTTTCTCATACAAGCTACTCTTATCGGCCTACCGTATACAAACATGATGACACCATAATTTTAGTTTTCACTGAAAATTTTTTTTTTTTTTTAAAAAGTAACGTTCTCGTACAAGCTACACTTATCGGCCTACCGTATACAAACATGATGACACCATAATTTCAGTTTTTACTGAAAACTTTTTTTTTTGTCAAATTAACGTTCTCATACAACCTACTCTTATCGGCCTACCGTATACAAACATGATGAAACCATAATTTCAGTTTTCACTGAAAATTTTTATTTTCTCAAATTAACGTTCTCATACAGGCTACTCTTATCGGCCTACCGTATAAAAACATGATGACACCATAATTTCTGTTTTTACTGAAAATTTTGTTTTTTCTCAAATTAACGTTCTCATACAGGCTACTCTTATCGGCCTACCGTATACAAACATGCTGACACCATAATTTCAGTTTTTACTGAAAATTTTCTTTTTCTCAAATTAACGTTCTTATACAAGCTACTCTTATCGGCCTACCGTATACAAACATGATGACACCATAATTTCAGTTTTTACTGAAATTTTTTTTTTTTTTAAAAGTAACGGTCTCATACACGTTACACTTATCGGCCTACCGTATACAAACATGATGACACCATAATTACAATTTTTACTGAAAATTTTTTTTTTCTCAAATTAACTTTCTCATACAAGCTACTCTTATCGGCCTACCGTATACAAACATGATGACACCATAATTTCAGTTTTCACTGACAATTTTTTTTTTTTTTTAAAACTAACGTTCTCGTACAAGCTACACTTATCGGCCTACCGTATACAAACATGATTACACCATAATTTCAGTTTTAATGAATATTTTTTTTTCTCAAATTAACGTTCTCATACAGGCTACTCTTATCGGCCTACCGTATACACACATGATGACACCATAATTTCAGTTTTTACTGAAAATTTTCTTTTTCTCAAATTAACGTTCTTATACAAGCTACTCTTATCGGCCTACCGTATACAAACATGATGACACCATAATTTCAGTTTTTACTGAAATTTTTTTTTTTTTTAAAAGTAACGTTCTCATACAACCTACTCTTATCGGCCTACCGTATACAAACATGATGACACCATAATTTCAGTTTTTACTGAAAATTTTTTTTTCTCAAATTAACTTTCTCATACAAGCTACTCTTATCGGCCTGCCGTATACAAACATGATGACACCATAATTTCAGTTTTCACTGAAAATTTTTTTTTTTTTTAAAACTAACGTTCTCGTACAACCTACACTTATCGGCCTACCGTATACAAACATGATGAAACCATAATTTCAGTTTTCACTGAAAATTTTTATTTTCTCAAATTAACGTTCTCATACAGGCTACTCTTATCGGCCTACCGTATAAAAACATGATGACACCATAATTTCTGTTTTTACTGAAAATTTTGTTTTTTCTCAAATTAACGTTCTCATACAGGCTACTCTTATCGGCCTACCGTATACAAACATGATGACACCATAATTTCAGTTTTTACTGAAAATTTTCTTTTTCTCAAATTAACGTTCTTATACAAGCTACTCTTATCGGCCTACCGTATACAAACATGATGACACCATAATTTCAGTTTTTACTGAATTTTTTTTTTTCAAATTAACGTTCTCATACAGGATAGTCTTATCGGCCTACCTTATAAAAACATGATGAAACCATAATTTCTGTTTTTACTGAAAATTTTTTTTTTCACAAATTAACGTTCTTATACAAGCTACTCTTATCGGCTAACCGTATACAAACATGGTGACACCATAATTTCAGTTTTTACTTAAATTTTTTGTTTTTTTAAAAGTAACGTTCTCATACAAGCTACACTTATCGGCCTACCGTATACAAACATGATGACACCATAATTTCAGTTTTTACTGAATATTTTTTTTTCTCAAATTAACGTTCTCATACAGGCTACTCTTATCGGCCTACCGAATACAAACATGATGACACCATAATTTCAGTTTTTACTGAAAATTTTTTTTTTCACAAATTAACGTTCTTATACAAGCTACTCTTATCGGCCTACCGTATACAAACATGGTGACACCATAATTTCAGTTTTTACTTAAATTTTTTGTTTTTTTAAAAGTAACGTTCTCATACAAGCTACACTTATCGGCCTACCGTATACAAACATGATGACACCATAATTTCAGTTTTTACTGAATATTTTTTTTTCTCAAATTAACGTTCTCATACAGGCTACTCTTATCGGCCTACCGAATACAAACATGATGACACCATAATTTCAGTTTTTACTGAAAATTTATTTTTTCTCAAATTAACGTTCTCATACAGGCTACTCGTTTCGGCCTACCGTATACAAACATGATGACACCATAATTTCAGTTTTTACTGAAAATTTTCTTTTTCTCAAATTAACGTTCTTATACAAGCTACTCTTATCGGCCTACCGTATACAAACATGATGACACCATAATTTCAGTTTTTACTGAAATTTTTTTTTTTTTTTTAAAGTAACGTATTCATACAAGTTACACTTATCGGCCTACCGTATACAAACATGATGACACCATAATTTCAGTTGTTACTGAAAATTTTTTTTTTCTCAAATTAACTTTCTCATACAAGCTACTCTTATCGGCCTACCGTATACAAACATGATGACACCATAATTTCAGTTTTAACTGAAAATTTTGTTTTTGTCAAATTAACGTTCTCATACAACCTACTCATATCGGCCTACCGTATACAAACATGATGACACCATAATTTCAGTTTTAACTGAAAATTTTGTTTTTGTCAAATTAACGTTCTCATACAACCTTCTCTTATCAGCCTACCGTATACAAACATGATGACACCATAATTTCTGTTTTACTGAAATTTTTATTTAAAAAGTTACGTTCTCTTACAAGCTAAACTTATCGGCATACCGTATACAAACATGATGACACCATAATTTCAGTTTTAACTGAAAATTTTGTTTTTGTCAAATTAACGTTCTCATACAACCTACTCATATCGGCCTACCGTATACAAACATGATGACACCATAATTTCAGTTTTAACTGAAAATTTTGTTTTTGTCAAATTAACGTTCTCATACAACCTACTCTTATCGGCCTACCGTATACAAACATGATGACAACATAATTTCAGTTTTTACTGACAATTTTTTTTTCCTTTAAATTAACGTTCTCATAAAACGTACTCTTATCGGCCTACCGTATACAAACATGATGACTCCATAATTTCAGTTTTTACTGAATATTTTTTTTTCTCAAATTAACGTTCTCATACAGGCTACTCTTATCGGCCTACCGTATACAAACATGATGACACCATAATTTCAGTTTTCACTGAAAATTTTTTTTTTTTTTTAAAAGTAACGTTCTCTTACAAGCTACACTTATCGGCCTACCGTATACAAACATGATGACACCATAATTTCAGTTTTAACTGAAAATTTTGTTTTTGTCAAATTAACGTTCTCATACAACCTACTCATATCGGCCTACCGTATACAAACATGATGAAACCATAATTTCTGTTTTTACTGAAATTTTTTTTTTTCTCAAATTAACGTTCTCATACAAGCTACTCTTATCGGCCTACCGTATACAAACATGATGACATCATAATTTGAGTTTCCACTGGAAATTTTTTTTTTTTAAAGTAACGTTCTCATACAAGCTACACTTATCGGCCTACCGTATACTAACATGATGACACCATAATTTCTGTTTTTACTGAATTTTTTTTTTTTTTTTTTAAAGTAACGTCCTCATACAAGCTACTCTTATCGGCCTACCGCATGCAAACATGATGACATCATAATTTCTGTTTTTACTGAAACTTTTTTTTCTCAAATTAACGTTCTTATACAACTTACTCTTATCGGCCTACCGTATACAAACATGATGACACCATAATTTCTGTTTTTACTGAATTTTTTTTTTTTTTTTTAAAGTAACGTTCTCATACAAGCTACTCTTATCGGCCTACCGCATGCAAACATGATGACATCATAATTTCTGTTTTTACTGAAAATTTTTTTTTTTAAAAGTAACGTTCTCATACAAGCTACACTTATCGGCCTACCGTATACGAACATGATGAAACCATAATTTCTGTTTTTACTGAAAACTTTTTTTTTGTTAAATTAACGTTCTCATACAGGCTACTCTTATCGGCCTACCGTATACAAACATGATGACACCATAATTTCTGTTTTTACTGAATTTTTTTTTTTTTTTTAAAGTAACGTTCTCATACAAGCTACACTTATCGGCCTACCGCATGCAAACATGATGACATCATAATTTCTGTTTTTACTGAAAATTTTTTTTTCTCAAATTAACGTTCTTATACAAGCTACTCTTATCGGCCTACCGTATACAAACATGATGACATCATAATTTGAGTTTCCACTGGAAATTTTTTTTTTTTAAAGTAACGTTCTCATACAAGCTACACTTATCGGCCTACCGTATACTAACATGATGACACCATAATTTCTGTTTTTACTGAATTTTTTTTTTTTTTTTTTAAAGTAACGTTCTCATACAAGCTACTCTTATCGGCCTACCGCATGCAAACATGATGACATCATAATTTCTGTTTTTACTGAAACTTTTTTTTCTCAAATTAACATTCTCATACAAGCTACTCTTAAAGGCCTACCGTATACAAACATGATGACACCATAATTTCAGTTTTTACTGAAAATTTTTATTTTCTCAAAATAACGTTCTAATACAACCTACTCTTATCGGCCTACCGTATACAAACATGATGACACCATAATTTCAGTTTTTACTAAAAATTTTTTTTTCTCAAATTAACGTTCTATAAAACCTACTCTTATCGGCCTACCGTATACAAACATGATGGCACCATAATTTCAGTTTTTACTGAAAATTTTTTTTTCTCAAATTAACGTTCTATAACACCTACTCTTATCGGCCTACCGTATACAAACATGATGGCACCATAATTTCAGTTTTTACTGAATTTTTTTTTTTTTTTTTTAAAGTAACGTTCTCATACAAGCTACTCTTATCGGCCTACCGCATGCAAACATGATGACATCATAATTTCTGTTTTTACTGAAACTTTTTTTTCTCAAACTAACGTTCTTATACAAGCTACTCTTATCGGCCTACCGTATACAAACATGATGACACCATAATTTCTGTTTTTACTGAATTTTTTTTTTTTTTTTTAAAGTAACGTTCTCATACAAGCTACTCTTATCGGCCTACCGCATGCAAACATGATGACATCATAATTTCTGTTTTTACTGAAAATTTTTTTTTTTTAAAGTAACGTTCTCATACAAGCTACACTTATCGGCCTACCGTATACGAACATGATGAAACCATAATTTCTGTTTTTACTGAAAACTTTTTTTTTGTTAAATTAACGTTCTCATACAGGCTACTCTTATCGGCCTACCGTATACAAACATGATGACACCATAATTTCTGTTTTTACTGAATTTTTTTTTTTTTTTTAAAGTAACGTTCTCATACAAGCTACTCTTATCGGCCTACCGCATGCAAACATGATGACATCATAATTTCTGTTTTTACTGAAAATTTTTTTTTCTCAAATTAACGTTCTTATACAAGCTACTCTTATCGGCCTACCGTATACAAACATGATGACACCATAATTTCAGTTTTTACTGAATTTTTTTTTTTTTTTCTTAAAGTAACGTTCTCATACTAGCTACACTTATCGGCCTACCGTAGACAAACATGATGACACCATAATTTCTGTTTTTACTGAAAATTTTTGTTTCTCAAATTAACATTCTCATACAAGCTACTCTTAAAGGCCTACCGTATACAAACATGATGACACCATAATTTCAGTTTTCACTGAAAATTTTTTTTTTTTAAAAGTAACGTTCTCATACAAGCTACACTTATCGGCCTACCGTATACAAACATGATGACACCATAATTACAGTTTTTACTGAAAACTTTTTTTTTTTGTCAAATTCACGTTCTCATACAGGCTACTCTTATCGGCCTACCGTATACAAACATGATGAAACCATAATTTCAGTTTTTACTGAAAATTTTTATTTTCTCAAAATAACGTTCTAATACAACCTACTCTTATCGGCCTACCGTATACAAACATGATGACACCATAATTTCAGTTTTTACAAAAAATTTTTTTTTCTCAAATTAACGTTCCAGAAAACCTACTCTTATCGGCCTACCGTATACAAACATGATGGCACCATAATTTCAGTTTTTACTGAAAATTTTTTTTTCTCAAATTAACGTTCTATAACACCTACTCTTATCGGCCTACCGTATACAAACATGATGGCACCATAATTTCAGTTTTTACTGAATATGTTTTTTTCTCAAATTAACGTTCTCATACAGGCTACTCTTATCGGCCTACCGTATACAAACATGATGACACCATAATTTCTGTTTTTACTGAATTTTTTTTTTTTTTTTTTTTAAGTAACGTTCTCATACAAGCTACACTTATCGGCCTACCGTATACAAACATGATGACACCATAATTTCTGTTTTTACTGAAAATTTTTTTTTTCTCGAATTAACGTTCTCATACAAGCTACTCTTATCGGCCTACCGTATACAAACATGATGACACCATAATTTCAGTTTTCACTGGAAATTTTTTTTTTTAAAGTAACGTTCTCATACAAGCTACACTTATCGGCCTACCGTATACAAACATGATGACTCCATAATTTCAGTTTTTACTGAAAATTTATTTTTTCTCAAATTAACGTTCTTATACAGGCTACTCTTATCGGCCTACCGTATGCAAACATGATGACATCATAATTTCTGTTTTTACTGAAAATTTTTTTTTCTCAAATTAACGTTCTTATACAACCTATTCTTATCGGCCTACCGTATACAAACATGATGACACCATAATTTCTGTTTTTACTGAAATTTTTTTTCTTTTAAAAGTAACGTTCTCATACAAGCTACTCTTATCGGCCTACCGTAAACAAACATGATGAGACCATAATTTCAGTTTTTACTGAAAACTTTTTGTTTTTGTCAAATTAACGTTCTCATACAGGCTACTCTTATCGGCCTACCGTATACAAACATGATGAAACCATAATTTCAGTTTTCACTGAAAATTTTTATTTTCTCAAAATAACGTTTTCATACAGGCTACTCTTATCGGCCTACCGTATACAAACATGATGACACCATAATTTCTGTTTTAACTGAAAATTTTGTTTTTTCTCAAATTAATGTTCTCATACAGGCTACTCATATCGGCCTACCGTATACAAACATGATGACACCATAATTTCAGTTTTTACTGAAAATTTTTTTTTCCTCAAATTAACGTTCTAATACAACCTACTCTTATCGGCCTACCGTATACAAACATGATGACACCATAATTTCAGTTTTTACTAAAAATTTTTTTTTCTCAAATTAACGTTCTATAAAACCTACTCTTATCGGCCTACCGTATACAAACATGATGGCACCATAATTTCAGTTTTTACTGAAAATTTTTTTTTCTCAAATTAACGTTCTCATACAGGCCACTCTTATCGGCCTACCGTATATAAACATGATGGCACAATAATTTCAGTTTTTACTGACAATTTTTTTTTCCTTTAAATTAACGTTCTCATAAAACGTACTCTTATCGGCCTACCGTATACAAACATGATGACTCCATAATTTCAGTTTTTACTGAATATTTTTTTTTCTCAAATTAACGTTCTCATACAGGCTACTCTTATCGGCCTACCGTATACAAACATGATGACACCATAATTTCTGTTTTTACTGAATTTTTTTTTTTTTTTTTAAAAGTAACGTTCTCATACAAGCTACACTTATCGGCCTACCGTATACAAACATGATGACACCATAATTTCTGTTTTAACTGAAAATTTTTTTTTTCTCAAATTAACGTTCTCATACAAGCTACTCTTATCGGCCTACCGTATACAAACATGATGACACCATAATTTCAGTTTTCACTGGAAATTTTTTTTTTTTCAAAGTAACGCTCTCATACAAGCTACACTTATCGGCCTACCGTATACAAACATGATGACACCATAATTTCAGTTTTTACTGAAAATTTATTTTTTCTCAAATTAACGTTCTCATACAGGCTACTCTTATCGGCCTACCGTATGCAAACATGATGACATCATAAATTCAGTTTTTACTGAAAATTTTTTTTTCTCAAATTAACGTTCTTATACAAGCTACTCTTATCGGCCTACCGTATACAAACATGATGACACCATAATTTCAGTTTTCACTGAAAATTTTTTTTTTTTAAAAGTAACGTTCTCATACAAGCTACACTTATCGGCCTACCGTATACAAACATGATGACACCATAATTACAGTTTTTACTGAAAATTTTTTTTCTCAAATTAACGTTCTCTTACAAGCTACTCTTATCGGCCTACCGTATACAAACATGATGACACCATAATTTCAGTTTTTACTGAAAACTTTTATTTTTGTCAAATTAACGTTCTCATACAACCTACTCTTATCGGCCTACCGTATACAAACATGATGACACCATAATTTCAGTTTTTACTGAAAACTTTTTTTTTTTCAAATTAACGTTCTCATACAGGCTACTCTTATCGGCCTACCGTATACAAACATGATGACACCATAATTTCAGTTTTTACTGAAAATTTTTTTTTTTTTAAAAGTAACGTTCTCATACAAGCTACTCTTATCGGCCTACCGTATACAAACATGATGACACCATAATTTCAGTTTTTACTGAAAATTTATTTTTTCTCAAATTAACGTTCTCATACAGGCTACTCTTATCGGCCTACCGTATACAAACATGATGACACCATAATTTCAGTTTTTACTGAATTTTTTTTTTTCAAATTAACGTTCTCATACAGGCTAGTCTTATCGGCCTACCTTATAAAAACATGATGAAACCATAATTTCTGTTTTTACTGAATATTTTTTTTTCTCAGATTAACGTTCTCATACAGGCTACTCTTATCGGCCTACCGAAAACAAACATGATGACACCATAATTTCAGTTTTTACTGAAAATTTATTTTTTCTCAAATTAACGTTCTTATACAAGCTACTCTTATCGGCCTACCGTATACAAACATGATGACACCATAATTTCTGTTTTAACTGAAAATTTTTTTTCCTCAAATTAACGTTCTCATACAAGCTACTCTAATCGGCCTACCGTATACAAACATGATGACACCATAATTTCAGTTTTCACTGGAAATTTTTTTTTTTTCAAAGTAACGTTCTCATACAAGCTACACTTATCGGCCTACCGTATACAAACATGATGACACCATAATTTCAGTTTTTACTGAAAATTTATTTTTTCTCAAATTAACGTTCTCATACAGGCTACTCTTATCGGCCTACCGTATACAAACATGATGACACCATAATTTCAGTTTTTACTGAAAATTTTCTTCTTCTCAAATTAACGTTCTCATACAGGCTACTCTTATCGGCCTACCGTATACAAACATGATGACACCATAATTTCAGTTTTTACTGAAAATTTTCTTTTTCTCAAATTAACGTTCTTATACAAGCTACTCTTATCGGCCTACCGTATACAAACATGATGACACCATAATTTCAGTTTTTACTGAAAATTTTCTTTTTCTCAAATTAACGTTCTTATAAAAGCTACTCTTATCGGCCTACCGTATACAAACATGATGACACCATAATTTCTGTTTTAACTGAAAATTTTTTTTCCTCAAATTAACGTTCTCATACAAGCTACTCTTATCGGCCTACCGTATACAAACATGATGACACCATAATTTCAGTTGTCACTGGAAATTTTTTTTTTTTCAAAGTAACGTTCTCATACAAGCTACACTTATCGGCCTACCGTATACAAACATGATGACACCATAATTTCAGTTTTTACTGAAAATTTATTTTTTCTCAAATTAACGTTCTCATACAGGCTACTCTTATCGGCCTACCGTATGCAAACATGATGACATCATAAATTCTGTTTTTACTGAAAATTTTTTTTTCTCAAATTAACGTTCTTATACAAGCTACTCTTATCGGACTACCGTATACAAACATGATGACACCATAATTTCAGTTTTCACTGAAAATTTTTTTTTTTTTAAAAGTAACGTTCTCATACAAGCTACACTTATCGGCCTACCGTATACAAACATGATGACACCATAATTACAGTTTTTACTGAAAATTTTTTTTCTCAAATTAACGTTCTCTTACAAGCTACTCTTATCGGCCTACCGTATACAAACATGATGACACCATAATTTCAGTTTTTACTGAAATTTTTTTTTTTTTTAAAGTAACGTTCTCATACAACCTACTCTTATCGGCCTACCGTATACAAACATGATGACACCATAATTTCAGTTTTACTGAAAACTTTTTTTTTTTCAAATTAACGTTCTCATACAGGCTACTCTTATCGGCCTACCGTATACAAACATGATGACACCATAATTTCAGTTTTTACTGAAAACTTTTTTTTTTTTCAAATTAACGTTCTCATACAGGCTACTCTTATCGGCCTACCGTATACAAACATGATGACACCATAATTTCAGTTTTTACTGAAAATTTATTTTTTCTCAAATTAACGTTCTCATACAGGCTAGTCTTATCGGCCTACCTTATAAAAACATGATGAAACCATAATTTCTGTTTTTACTGAAAATTTTTTTTTTCACAAATTAACGTTCTTATACAAGCTACTCTTATCGGCCTACCGTATACATACATGGTGACACCATAATTTCAGTTTTTACTGAAATTTTTTTTTTTTTTAAAAGTAACGTTCTCATACAAGCTACACTTATCGACCTACCGTATACAAACATGATGACACCATAATTTCAGTTTTTACTGAATATTTTTTTTTCTCAGATTAACGTTCTCATACAGGCTACTCTTATCGGCCTACCGAATACAAACATGATGACACCATAATTTCAGTTTTTACTGAAAATTTATTTTTTCTCAAATTAACGTTCTCATACAGGCTACTCTTATCGGCCTACCGTATACAAACATGATGACACCATAATTTCAGTTTTTACTGAAAATTTTCTTTTTCTCAAATTAACGTTCTTATACAAGCTACTCTTATCGGCCTACCGTATACAAACATGATGACACCATAATTTCAGTTTTTACTGAAAGTTTTTTTTTTTTTAAAAGTAACGTTCTCATACAAGTTACACTTATCGGCCTACCGTATACAAACATGATGACACCATAATTTCAGTTTTTACTGAAAATTTTTTTTTGTCTCAAATTAACTTTCTCATACAAGCTACTCTTATCGGCCTACCGTATACAAACATGATGACGCCATAATTTCAGTTTTTACTGAAATCTTTTTTTTTTGTCAAATTAACGTTCTCATACAGGCTACTCTTATCGGCCTACCGTATACAAACATGATGAAACCATAATTTCAGTTTTCACTGAAAATTTTTATTTTCTCAAAATAACGTTTTCATACAGGCTACTCTTATCGGCCTACCGTATACAAACATGATGACACCATAATTTCTGTTTTAACTGAAAATTTTGTTTTTTTTAAAAGTAACGTTCTCATACAAGCTACTCTTATCGGCCTACCGTATACAAACATGATGACACCATAATTTCAGTTTTTACTAAAAATTTTTTTTTCTCAAATTAACGTTCTATAAAACCTACTCTTATCGGCCTACCGTATACAAACATGATGACACCATAATTTCAGTTTTTACTAAAATTTTTTTTTTCTCAAATTAACGTTCTATAAAACCTACTCTTATTGGCCTACCGTATACAAACATGATGGCACCATAATTGCAGTTTTTACTGAATATTTTTTTTTCTCAAATTAACGTTCTCATACAGGCTACTCTTATCGGCCTACCGTATACAAACATGATGACACCATAATTTCTGTTTTTACTGAATTTTTTTTTTTTTTTTTTTAAAGTAACGTTCTCATACAAGCTACACTTATCGGCCTACCGTATACAAACATGATGACACCATAATTACAGTTTTCACTGGAAATTTTTTTTTTTCAAAGTAACGTTCTCATACAATCTACACTTATCGGCCTACCGTATACAAACATGATGACTCCATAATTTCAGTTTTTACTGAAAATTTATTTTTTCTCAAATTAACGTTCTTATACAGGCTACTCTTATCGGCCTACCGCATGCAAACATGATGACATCATAATTTCTGTTTTTACTGAAAATTTTTTTTTCTCAAATTAACGTTCTTATACAAGCTACTCTTATCGGCCTACCGTATACAAACATGATGACACCATAATTCCAGTTTTTACTGAATTTTTTTTTTTTTTTTTAAAGTAACGTTCTCATACAAGCTACACTTATCGGCCTACCGTAGACAAACATGATGACCCCATAATTTCTGTTTTTACTGAAAATTTTTGTTTCTCAAATTAACATTCTCATACAAGCTACTCTTATCGGCCTACCGTATACAAACATGATGACACCATAATTTCAGTTTTCACTGAAAATTTTTTTTTTTTTAAAAGTAACGTTCTCATACAAGCTACACTTATCGGCCTACCGTATACAAACATGATGACACCATAATTACAGTTTTTACTGAAAATTTTTTTTCTCAAATTAACGTTCTCATACAAGCTACTCTTATCGGCCTACCGTATACAAACATGATGACACCATAATTTCAGTTTTCACTGAAAATTTTTTTTTTTTAAAAGTAACGTTCTCATACAAGCTACTCTTATCGGCCTACCGTATACAAACATGAAGACGCCATAATTTCAGTTTTTACTGAAAACTTTTTTTTTTGTCAAATTAACGTTCTCATACAGGCTACTCTTATCGGCCTACCGTATACAAACATGATGAAACCATAATTTCAGTTTTCACTGAAAATTTTTATTTTCTCAAAATAACGTTTTCATACAGGCTACTCTTATCGGCCTACCGTATACAAACATGATGACACCATAATTTCAGTTTTTACTAAAAATTTTTTTTTCTCAAATTAACGTTCTATAAAACCTACTCTTATCGGCCTACCGTATACAAACATGATGGCACCATAATTGCAGTTTTTACTGAATATTTTTTTTTCTCAAATTAACGTTCTCATACAGGCTACTCTTATCGGCCTACCGTATACAAACATGATGACACCATAATTTCTGTTTTTACTGAATTTTTTTTTTTTTTTTTTTAAAGTAACGTTCTCATACAAGCTACACTTATCGGCCTACCGTATACAAACATGATGACACCATAATTTCAGTTTTTACTGAAAATTTTTTTTTTCTCAAATTAACGTTCTCATACAAGCTACTCTTATCGGCCTACCGTATACAAACATGATGACACCTTAATTTCAGTTTTCACTGGAAATTTTTTTTTTTCAAAGTAACGTTCTTATACAATCTACACTTATCGGCCTACCGTATACAAACATGATGACTCCATAATTACAGTTTTTACTGAAAATTTATTTTTTCTCAAATTAACGTTCTTATACAGGCTACTCTTATCGGCCTACCGCATGCAAACATGATGATATCATAATTTCAGTTTTCACTAAAATTTTTTTTTTCTCAAATTAACGTTCTATAAAACCTACTCTTATCGGCCTACCGTATACAAACATGATTGCACAATAATTTCAGTTTTTACTGAATATTTTTTTTTCTCAAATTAACGTTCTCATACAGGCTACTCTTATCGGCCTACCGTATACAAACATGATTGCACAATAATTTCAGTTTTTACTGAATATTTTTTTTTCTCAAATTAACGTTCTATAAAACCTACTCTTATCGGCCTACCGTATACAAACATGATTGCACAATAATTTCAGTTTTTACTGAATATTTTTTTTTCTCAAATTAACGTTCTCATACAGGCTACTCTTATCGGCCTACCGTATACAAACATGATGGCACAATAATTTCAGTTTTTACTGAAAAATTTTTTTGCCCTCAAATTAACGTTCTCATAATACCTACTCTTATCGGCCTACTGTATACAAACATGATGACACCATTATTTCAGTTTTTACTGAAAATTTTTTTTCTTCTGAAATTAACGTTCTCATACAGGCTACTCTTATCGGCCTACCGTATACAAACATGATGACACCATTATTTCACTTTTTACTGAAAATTTTTTTTTCTCAAATTAACATTCTATAAAACCTACTCTTATCGGCCTACCGTATACAAACATGATGGCACCATAATTTCAGTTTTTACTGAAATTTTTTTTTCTCAAATTAACGTTCTCATACAGGCCACACTTATCGGCCTACCGTATACAAACATGATGACACCATAATTTCTGTTTTTACTGAAAATTTTTTTTTCTCAAATTAACATTCTCATACAAGCTACTTTTATCGGCCTACCGTATACAAACATGATGACACCATTATTTCAGTTTTTACTGGAAAATTTTTTTTCCCTCAAATTAACGTTCTCATACAAGCTACATTTATCGGCCTACCGTATACAAACATGATGACACCATAATTACAGTTTTTACTGAAAATTTTTTTTCTCAAATTAACGTTCTCATACAAGCTACTCTTATCAGCCTAGCGTATACAAACATGATGACACCATAATTTCAGTTTTTACTGAAATTTTTTTTTTTTTAAAAGTAACGTTCTCATACAACCTACTCTTATCGGCCTACCGTATACAAACATGATGACACCATAATTTCAGTTTTTACTGAAAACTTTTTTTTTTTTTCAAATTAACGTTCTCATACAGGCTACTCTTATCGGCCTACCGTATACAAACATGATGACACCATAATTTCAGTTTTTACTAAAAATTTTTTTTTCTCAAATTAACGTTCTATAAAACCTACTCTTATCGGCCTACCGTATACAAACATGATGACACCATAATTTCAGTTTTTACTGAAAACTTTTTTTTTTGTCAAATTAACGTTCTCATACAGGCTACTCTTATCGGCCTACCGTATACAAACATGATGAAACCATAATTTCAGTTTTCACTGAAAATTTTTATTTTCTCAAAATAACGTTTTCATACAGGCTACTCTTATCGGCCTACCGTATACAAACATGATGACACCATAATTTCAGTTTTTACTAAAAATTTTTTTTTCTCAAATTAACGTTCTATAAAACCTACTCTTATCGGCCTACCGTATACAAACATGATGGCACCATAATTGCAGTTTTTACTGAATATTTTTTTTTCTCAAATTAACGTTCTCATACAGGCTACTCTTATCGGCCTACCGTATACAAACATGATGACACCATAATTTCTGTTTTTACTGAATTTTTTTTTTTTTTTTTTTAAAGTAACGTTCTCATACAAGCTACACTTATCGGCCTACCGTATACAAACATGATGACACCATAATTTCAGTTTTTACTGAAAATTTTTTTTTTTCTCAAATTAACGTTCTCATACAAGCTACTCTTATCGGCCTACCGTATACAAACATGATGACACCTTAATTTCAGTTTTCACTGGAAATTTTTTTTTTTCAAAGTAACGTTCTTATACAATCTACACTTATCGGCCTACCGTATACAAACATGATGACTCCATAATTTCAGTTTTTACTGAAAATTTATTTTTTCTCAAATTAACGTTCTTATACAGGCTACTCTTATCGGCCTACCGCATGCAAACATGATGATATCATAATTTCAGTTTTCACTAAAATTTTTTTTTTCTCAAATTAACGTTCTATAAAACCTACTCTTATCGGCCTACCGTATACAAACATGATTGCACAATAATTTCAGTTTTTACTGAATATTTTTTTTTCTCAAATTAACGTTCTCATACAGGCTACTCTTATCGGCCTACCGTATACAAACATGATGACACCATAATTTCTGTTTTTACTGAAAATTTTTGTTTCTCAAATTAACATTCTCATACAAGCTTCTCTTATCGGCCTACCGTATACAAACATGATGAAACCATAATTTCAGTTTTCACTGAAAATTTTTATTCTCTCAAAATAACGTTCTCATACAGGCCACTCTTATCGGCCTACCGTATACAAACATGATGGCACAATAATTTCAGTTTTTACTGAAAAATTTTTTTTCCCTCAAATTAACGTTCTCATAATACCTACTCTTATCGGCCTACCGTATACAAACATGATGACACCATTATTTCAGTTTTTACTGAAAATTTTTTTTCTTTTGAAATTAACGTTCTCATACAGGCTACTCTTATCGGCCTACCGTATACAAACATGATGACACCATTATTTCACTTTTTACTGAAAATTTTTTTTTCTCAAATTAACATTCTATAAAACCTACTCTTATCGGCCTACCGTATACAAACATGATGGCACCATAATTTCAGTTTTTACTGAAATTTTTTTTTCTCAAATTAACGTTCTCATACAGGCCACACTTATCGGCCTACCGTATACAAACATGATGACACCATAATTTCTGTTTTTACTGAAAATTTTTTTTTCTCAAATTAACATTCTCATACAAGCTACTCTTATCGGCCTACCGTATACAAACATGATGACACCATTATTTCAGTTTTTACTGGAAAATTTTTTTTCCCTCAAATTGACGTTCTCATACAAGCTACATTTATCGGCCTACCGTATACAAACATGATGACACCATAATTACAGTTTTTACTGAAAATTTTTTTTCTCAAATTAACGTTCTCATACAAGCTACTCTTATCAGCCTAGCGTATACAAACATGATGACACCATAATTTCAGTTTTTACTGAAATTTTTTTTTTTTTAAAAGTAACGTTCTCATACAACCTACTCTTATCGGCCTACCGTATACAAACATGATGACACCATAATTTCAGTTTTTACTGAAAACTTTTTTTTTTTTTCAAATTAACGTTCTCATACAGGCTACTCTTATCGGCCTACCGTATACAAACATGATGACACCATAATTTCAGTTTTTACTAAAAATTTTTTTTTCTCAAATTAACGTTCTATAAAACCTACTCTTATCGGCCTACCGTATACAAACATGATGACACCATAATTTCAGTTTTTACTAAAATTTTTTTTTTCTCAAATTAACGTTCTATAAAACCTACTCTTATCGGCCTACCGTATACAAACATGATGGCACCATAATTGCAGTTTTTACTGAATATTTTTTTTTCTCAAATTAACGTTCTCATACAGGCTACTCTTATCGGCCTACCGTATACAAACATGATGACACCATAATTTCTGTTTTTACTGAATTTTTTTTTTTTTTTTTTTAAAGTAACGTTCTCATACAAGCTACACTTATCGGCCTACCGTATACAAACATGATGACACCATAATTACAGTTTTCACTGGAAATTTTTTTTTTTCAAAGTAACGTTCTCATACAATCTACACTTATCGGCCTACCGTATACAAACATGATGACTCCATAATTTCAGTTTTTACTGAAAATTTATTTTTTCTCAAATTAACGTTCTTATACAGGCTACTCTTATCGGCCTACCGCATGCAAACATGATGACATCATAATTTCTGTTTTTACTGAAAATTTTTTTTTCTCAAATTAACGTTCTTATACAAGCTACTCTTATCGGCCTACCGTATACAAACATGATGACACCATAATTCCAGTTTTTACTGAATTTTTTTTTTTTTTTTTAAAGTAACGTTCTCATACAAGCTACACTTATCGGCCTACCGTAGACAAACATGATGACCCCATAATTTCTGTTTTTACTGAAAATTTTTGTTTCTCAAATTAACATTCTCATACAAGCTACTCTTATCGGCCTACCGTATACAAACATGATGACACCATAATTTCAGTTTTCACTGAAAATTTTTTTTTTTTTAAAAGTAACGTTCTCATACAAGCTACACTTATCGGCCTACCGTATACAAACATGATGACACCATAATTACAGTTTTTACTGAAAATTTTTTTTCTCAAATTAACGTTCTCATACAAGCTACTCTTATCGGCCTACCGTATACAAACATGATGACACCATAATTTCAGTTTTCACTGAAAATTTTTTTTTTTTAAAAGTAACGTTCTCATACAAGCTACTCTTATCGGCCTACCGTATACAAACATGAAGACGCCATAATTTCAGTTTTTACTGAAAACTTTTTTTTTTGTCAAATTAACGTTCTCATACAGGCTACTCTTATCGGCCTACCGTATACAAACATGATGAAACCATAATTTCAGTTTTCACTGAAAATTTTTATTTTCTCAAAATAACGTTTTCATACAGGCTACTCTTATCGGCCTACCGTATACAAACATGATGACACCATAATTTCAGTTTTTACTAAAAATTTTTTTTTCTCAAATTAACGTTCTATAAAACCTACTCTTATCGGCCTACCGTATACAAACATGATGGCACCATAATTGCAGTTTTTACTGAATATTTTTTTTTCTCAAATTAACGTTCTCATACAGGCTACTCTTATCGGCCTACCGTATACAAACATGATGACACCATAATTTCTGTTTTTACTGAATTTTTTTTTTTTTTTTTTTAAAGTAACGTTCTCATACAAGCTACACTTATCGGCCTACCGTATACAAACATGATGACACCATAATTTCAGTTTTTACTGAAAATTTTTTTTTTTCTCAAATTAACGTTCTCATACAAGCTACTCTTATCGGCCTACCGTATACAAACATGATGACACCTTAATTTCAGTTTTCACTGGAAATTTTTTTTTTTCAAAGTAACGTTCTTATACAATCTACACTTATCGGCCTACCGTATACAAACATGATGACTCCATAATTTCAGTTTTTACTGAAAATTTATTTTTTCTCAAATTAACGTTCTTATACAGGCTACTCTTATCGGCCTACCGCATGCAAACATGATGATATCATAATTTCAGTTTTCACTAAAATTTTTTTTTTTCTCAAATTAACGTTCTATAAAACCTACTCTTATCGGCCTACCGTATACAAACATGATTGCACAATAATTTCAGTTTTTACTGAATATTTTTTTTTCTCAAATTAACGTTCTCATACAGGCTACTCTTATCGGCCTACCGTATACAAACATGATGACACCATAATTTCTGTTTTTACTGAAAATTTTTGTTTCTCAAATTAACATTCTCATACAAGCTTCTCTTATCGGCCTACCGTATACAAACATGATGAAACCATAATTTCAGTTTTCACTGAAAATTTTTATTCTCTCAAAATAACGTTCTCATACAGGCCACTCTTATCGGCCTACCGTATACAAACATGATGGCACAATAATTTTAGTTTTTACTGAAAAATTTTTTTTCCCTCAAATTAACGTTCTCATAATACCTACTCTTATCGGCCTACCGTATACAAACATGATGACACCATTATTTCAGTTTTTACTGAAAATTTTTTTTCTTCTGAAATTAACGTTCTCATACAGGCTACTCTTATCGGCCTACCGTATACAAACATGATGACACCATTATTTCACTTTTTACTGAAAATTTTTTTTTCTCAAATTAACATTCTATAAAACCTACTCTTATCGGCCTACCGTATACAAACATGATGGCACCATAATTTCAGTTTTTACTGAAATTTTTTTTTCTCAAATTAACGTTCTCATACAGGCCACACTTATCGGCCTACCGTATACAAACATGATGACACCATAATTTCTGTTTTTACTGAAAATTTTTTTTTCTCAAATTAACATTCTCATACAAGCTACTCTTATCGGCCTACCGTATACAAACATGATGACACCATTATTTCAGTTTTTACTGGAAAATTTTTTTTCCCTCAAATTAACGTTCTCATACAAGCTACATTTATCGGCCTACCGTATACAAACATGATGACACCATAATTACAGTTTTTACTGAAAATTTTTTTTCTCAAATTAACGTTCTCATACAAGCTACTCTTATCAGCCTAGCGTATACAAACATGATGACACCATAATTTCAGTTTTTACTGAAATTTTTTTTTTTTTAAAAGTAACGTTCTCATACAACCTACTCTTATCGGCCTACCGTATACAAACATGATGACACCATAATTTCAGTTTTTACTGAAAACTTTTTTTTTTTTTCAAATTAACGTTCTCATACAGGCTACTCTTATCGGCCTACCGTATACAAACATGATGAAACCATAATTTCAGTTTTCACTGAAAATTTTTATTTTCTCAAAATAACGTTTGCATACAGGCTACTCTTATCGGCCTACCGTATACAAACATGATGACACCATAATTTCTGTTTTAACTGGAAATTTTTTTTTCCTCAAATTAACGTTCTAATACAACCTACTCTTATCGGCCTACCGTATACAAACATGATGACACCATAATTTCAGTTTTTACTAAAAATTTTTTTTTCAAATTAACGTTCTATAAAACCTACTCTTATCGGCCTACCGTATACAAACATGATGGCACCATAATTTCAGTTTTTACTGAAAATTTTTTATTCTCAAATTACCGTTCTCATACAGGCCACTCTTATCGGCCTACCGTATACAAACATGATGGCACAATAATTTCAGTTTTTATTGAAAAATTTTTTTTCCCTCAAATTAACGTTCTCATAATACCTACTCTTATCGGCCTACCGTATACAAACATGATGACACCATTATTTCAGTTTTTACTGAAAATTTTTTTTCCCTCAAATTAACGTTCTCATACAACCTACTTTTATCGGCCTACCGTATACAAACATGATGACACCATAATTTCAGTTTTTACTGAAAATTTTCTTTTTCTCAAATTAACGTTCTTATACAAGCTACTCTTATCGGCCTACCGTATACAAACATGATGACACCATAATTTCAGTTTTTACTGAAAATTTTTTTTCCCTCAAATTAACGTTCTCATAATACCTACACTTATCGGCCTACCGTATACAAACATGATGACACCATTATTTCAGTTTTTACTGAAATTTTTTTTTCCCTCAAATTAACGTTCTCATACAACCTACTTTTATCGGCCTACCGTATACAAACATGATGACACCATAATTTCAGTTTTTACTGAAAATTTTCTTTTTCTCAAATTAACGTTCTTATACAAGTTACACTTATCGGCCTACCGTATACAAACATGATGACACCATAATTTCAGTTTTTACTGAATATTTTTTTTTCTCAAATTAACGTTCTCATACAAGCTACGCTTATCGGCCTACCGTATACAAACATGATGACACCATAATTTCAGTTTTTACTGAATATTTTTTTTTCTCAGATTAATGTTCTCATACAGGCTACTCTTATCGGCCTACCGAATACAAACATGATGACACCATAATTTCAGTTTTTACTGAAAATTTATTTTTTCTCAAATTAACGTTCTCATACAGGCTACTCTTATCGGCCTACCTTATACAAACATGGTGACACCATAATTTCAGTTTTCACTGAAAATTTTTATTCTCTCAAAATAACGTTCTCATACAGGCCACTCTTATCGGCCTACCGTATACAAACATGATGGCACAATAATTTCAGTTTTTACTGAAAAATTTTTTTTCCCTCAAATTAACGTTCTCATAATACCTACTCTTATCGGCCTACCGTATACAAACATGATGACACCATTATTTCAGTTTTTACTGAAAATTTTTTTTCTTCTGAAATGAACGTTCTCATACAGGCTACTCTTATCGGCCTACCGTATACAAACATGATGACACCATTATTTCACTTTTTACTGAAAATTTTTTTTTCTCAAATTAACGTTCTATAAAACCTACTCTTATCGGCCTACCGTATACAAACATGATGGCACCATAATTTCAGTTTTTACTGAAATTTTTTTTTCTCAAATTAACGTTCTCATACAGGCCACACTTATCGGCCTACCGTATACAAACATGATGACACCATAATTTCTGTTTTTACTGAAAATTTTTTTTCTCAAATTAACATTCTCATACAAGCTACTCTTATCGGCCTACCGTATACAAACATGATGACACCATTATTTCAGTTTTTACTGAAAATTTTTTTTCCCTCAAATTAACGTTCTCATACAAGCTACATTTATCGGCCTACCGTATACAAACATGATGACACCATAATTTCAGTTTTTACTGAAAATTTTCTTTTTCTCAAATTAACGTTCTTATACAAGCTACTCTTATCGGCCTACCGTATACAAACATGATGACACCATAATTTCAGTTTTTACTGAAAATTTTTTTTCCCTCAAATTAACGTTCTCATAATACCTACACTTATCGGCCTACCGTATACAAACATGATGACACCATTATTTCAGTTTTTACTGAAATTTTTTTTTCCCTCAAATTAACGTTCTCATACAACCTACTTTTATCGGCCTACCGTATACAAACATGATGACACCATAATTTCAGTTTTTACTGAAAATTTTCTTTTTCTCAAATTAACGTTCTTATACAAGTTACACTTATCGGCCTACCGTATACAAACATGATGACACCATAATTTCAGTTTTTACTGAATATTTTTTTTTCTCAAATTAACGTTCTCATACAAGCTACGCTTATCGGCCTACCGTATACAAACATGATGACACCATAATTTCAGTTTTTACTGAATATTTTTTTTTCTCAGATTAACGTTCTCATACAGGCCACTCTTATCGGCCTACCGTATACAAACATGATGGCACAATAATTTCAGTTTTTACTGAAAAATTTTTTTTCCCTCAAATTAACGTTCTCATAATACCTACTCTTATCGGCCTACCGTATACAAACATGATGACACCATTATTTCAGTTTTTACTGAAAATTTTTTTTCTTCTGAAATTAACGTTCTCATACAGGCTACTCTTATCGGCCTACCGTATACAAACATGATGACACCATTATTTCACTTTTTACTGAAAATTTTTTTTTCTCAAATTAACGTTCTATAACACCTACTCTTATCGGCCTACCGTATACAAACATGATGGCACCATAATTTCAGTTTTTACTGAATATGTTTTTTTCTCAAATTAACGTTCTCATACAGGCTACTCTTATCGGCCTACCGTATACAAACATGATGACACCATAATTTCTGTTTTTACTGAATTTTTTTTTTTTTTTTTTTTAAGTAACGTTCTCATACAAGCTACACTTATCGGCCTACCGTATACAAACATGATGACACCATAATTTCTGTTTTTACTGAAAATTTTTTTTTTCTCGAATTAACGTTCTCATACAAGCTACTCTTATCGGCCTACCGTATACAAACATGATGACACCATAATTTCAGTTTTCACTGGAAATTTTTTTTTTAAAGTAACGTTCTCATACAAGCTACACTTATCGGCCTACCGTATACAAACATGATGACTCCATAATTTCAGTTTTTACTGAAAATTTATTTTTTCTCAAATTAACGTTCTTATACAGGCTACTCTTATCGGCCTACCGTATGCAAACATGATGACATCATAATTTCTGTTTTTACTGAAAATTTTTTTTTCTCAAATTAACGTTCTTATACAACCTATTCTTATCGGCCTACCGTATACAAACATGATGACACCATAATTTCTGTTTTTACTGAAATTTTTTTTCTTTTAAAAGTAACGTTCTCATACAAGCTACTCTTATCGGCCTACCGTAAACAAACATGATGAGACCATAATTTCAGTTTTTACTGAAAACTTTTTGTTTTTGTCAAATTAACGTTCTCATACAGGCTACTCTTATCGGCCTACCGTATACAAACATGATGAAACCATAATTTCAGTTTTCACTGAAAATTTTTATTTTCTCAAAATAACGTTTTCATACAGGCTACTCTTATCGGCCTACCGTATACAAACATGATGACACCATAATTTCTGTTTTAACTGAAAATTTTGTTTTTTCTCAAATTAATGTTCTCATACAGGCTACTCATATCGGCCTACCGTATACAAACATGATGACACCATAATTTCAGTTTTTACTGAAAATTTTTTTTTCCTCAAATTAACGTTCTAATACAACCTACTCTTATCGGCCTACCGTATACAAACATGATGACACCATAATTTCAGTTTTTACTAAAAATTTTTTTTTCTCAAATTAACGTTCTATAAAACCTACTCTTATCGGCCTACCGTATACAAACATGATGGCACCATAATTTCAGTTTTTACTGAAAATTTTTTTTTCTCAAATTAACGTTCTCATACAGGCCACTCTTATCGGCCTACCGTATATAAACATGATGGCACAATAATTTCAGTTTTTACTGACAATTTTTTTTTCCTTTAAATTAACGTTCTCATAAAACGTACTCTTATCGGCCTACCGTATACAAACATGATGACTCCATAATTTCAGTTTTTACTGAATATTTTTTTTTCTCAAATTAACGTTCTCATACAGGCTACTCTTATCGGCCTACCGTATACAAACATGATGACACCATAATTTCTGTTTTTACTGAATTTTTTTTTTTTTTTTTAAAAGTAACGTTCTCATACAAGCTACACTTATCGGCCTACCGTATACAAACATGATGACACCATAATTTCAGTTTTCACTGGAAATTTTTTTTTTTTCAAAGTAACGCTCTCATACAAGCTACACTTATCGGCCTACCGTATACAAACATGATGACACCATAATTTCAGTTTTTACTGAAAATTTATTTTTTCTCAAATTAACGTTCTCATACAGGCTACTCTTATCGGCCTACCGTATGCAAACATGATGACATCATAAATTCAGTTTTTACTGAAAATTTTTTTTTTCTCAAATTAACGTTCTCATACAAGCTACTCTTATCGGCCTACCGTATACAAACATGATGACACCATAATTTCAGTTTTCACTGGAAATTTTTTTTTTTTCAAAGTAACGCTCTCATACAAGCTACACTTATCGGCCTACCGTATACAAACATGATGACACCATAATTTCAGTTTTTACTGAAAATTTATTTTTTCTCAAATTAACGTTCTCATACAGGCTACTCTTATCGGCCTACCGTATGCAAACATGATGACATCATAAATTCAGTTTTTACTGAAAATTTTTTTTTCTCAAATTAACGTTCTTATACAAGCTACTCTTATCGGCCTACCGTATACAAACATGATGACACCATAATTTCAGTTTTCACTGAAAATTTTTTTTTTTTAAAAGTAACGTTCTCATACAAGCTACACTTATCGGCCTACCGTATACAAACATGATGACACCATAATTACAGTTTTTACTGAAAATTTTTTTTCTCAAATTAACGTTCTCTTACAAGCTACTCTTATCGGCCTACCGTATACAAACATGATGACACCATAATTTCAGTTTTTACTGAAAACTTTTATTTTTGTCAAATTAACGTTCTCATACAACCTACTCTTATCGGCCTACCGTATACAAACATGATGACACCATAATTTCAGTTTTTACTGAAAACTTTTTTTTTTTCAAATTAACGTTCTCATACAGGCTACTCTTATCGGCCTACCGTATACAAACATGATGACACCATAATTTCAGTTTTTACTGAAAATTTTTTTTTTTTTAAAAGTAACGTTCTCATACAAGCTACTCTTATCGGCCTACCGTATACAAACATGATGACACCATAATTTCAGTTTTTACTGAAAATTTATTTTTTCTCAAATTAACGTTCTCATACAGGCTACTCTTATCGGCCTACCGTATACAAACATGATGACACCATAATTTCAGTTTTTACTGAATTTTTTTTTTTCAAATTAACGTTCTCATACAGGCTAGTCTTATCGGCCTACCTTATAAAAACATGATGAAACCATAATTTCTGTTTTTACTGAATATTTTTTTTTCTCAGATTAACGTTCTCATACAGGCTACTCTTATCGGCCTACCGAAAACAAACATGATGACACCATAATTTCAGTTTTTACTGAAAATTTATTTTTTCTCAAATTAACGTTCTTATACAAGCTACTCTTATCGGCCTACCGTATACAAACATGATGACACCATAATTTCTGTTTTAACTGAAAATTTTTTTTCCTCAAATTAACGTTCTCATACAAGCTACTCTAATCGGCCTACCGTATACAAACATGATGACACCATAATTTCAGTTTTCACTGGAAATTTTTTTTTTTTCAAAGTAACGTTCTCATACAAGCTGCACTTATCGGCCTACCGTATACAAACATGATGACACCATAATTTCAGTTTTTACTGAAAATTTATTTTTTCTCAAATTAACGTTCTCATACAGGCTACTCTTATCGGCCTACCGTATACAAACATGATGACACCATAATTTCAGTTTTTACTGAAAATTTTCTTCTTCTCAAATTAACGTTCTCATACAGGCTACTCTTATCGGCCTACCGTATACAAACATGATGACACCATAATTTCAGTTTTTACTGAAAATTTTCTTTTTCTCAAATTAACGTTCTTATACAAGCTACTCTTATCGGCCTACCGTATACAAACATGATGACACCATAATTTCAGTTTTTACTGAAAATTTTCTTTTTCTCAAATTAACGTTCTTATACAAGCTACTCTTATCGGCCTACCGTATACAAACATGATGACACCATAATTTCTGTTTTAACTGAAAATTTTTTTTCCTCAAATTAACGTTCTCATACAAGCTACTCTTATCGGCCTACCGTATACAAACATGATGACACCATAATTTCAGTTGTCACTGGAAATTTTTTTTTTTTCAAAGTAACGTTCTCATACAAGCTACACTTATCGGCCTACCGTATACAAACATGATGACACCATAATTTCAGTTTTTACTGAAAATTTATTTTTTCTCAAATTAACGTTCTCATACAGGCTACTCTTATCGGCCTACCGTATGCAAACATGATGACATCATAAATTCTGTTTTTACTGAAAATTTTTTTTTCTCAAATTAACGTTCTTATACAAGCTACTCTTATCGGACTACCGTATACAAACATGATGACACCATAATTTCAGTTTTCACTGAAAATTTTTTTTTTTTTAAAAGTAACGTTCTCATACAAGCTACACTTATCGGCCTACCGTATACAAACATGATGACACCATAATTACAGTTTTTACTGAAAATTTTTTTTCTCAAATTAACGTTCTCTTACAAGCTACTCTTATCGGCCTACCGTATACAAACATGATGACACCATAATTTCAGTTTTTACTGAAATTTTTTTTTTTTTTAAAGTAACGTTCTCATACAACCTACTCTTATCGGCCTACCGTATACAAACATGATGACACCATAATTTCAGTTTTACTGAAAACTTTTTTTTTTTCAAATTAACGTTCTCATACAGGCTACTCTTATCGGCCTACCGTATACAAACATGATGACACCATAATTTCAGTTTTTACTGAAAACTTTTTTTTTTTTCAAATTAACGTTCTCATACAGGCTACTCTTATCGGCCTACCGTATACAAACATGATGACACCATAATTTCAGTTTTTACTGAAAATTTATTTTTTCTCAAATTAACGTTCTCATACAGGCTAGTCTTATCGGCCTACCTTATAAAAACATGATGAAACCATAATTTCTGTTTTTACTGAAAATTTTTTTTTTCACAAATTAACGTTCTTATACAAGCTACTCTTATCGGCCTACCGTATACATACATGGTGACACCATAATTTCAGTTTTTACTGAAATTTTTTTTTTTTTTAAAAGTAACGTTCTCATACAAGCTACACTTATCGACCTACCGTATACAAACATGATGACACCATAATTTCAGTTTTTACTGAATATTTTTTTTTCTCAGATTAACGTTCTCATACAGGCTACTCTTATCGGCCTACCGAATACAAACATGATGACACCATAATTTCAGTTTTTACTGAAAATTTATTTTTTCTCAAATTAACGTTCTCATACAGGCTACTCTTATCGGCCTACCGTATACAAACATGATGACACCATAATTTCAGTTTTTACTGAAAATTTTCTTTTTCTCAAATTAACGTTCTTATACAAGCTACTCTTATCGGCCTACCGTATACAAACATGATGACACCATAATTTCAGTTTTTACTGAAAGTTTTTTTTTTTTTAAAAGTAACGTTCTCATACAAGTTACACTTATCGGCCTACCGTATACAAACATGATGACACCATAATTTCAGTTTTTACTGAAAATTTTTTTTTTCTCAAATTAACTTTCTCATACAAGCTACTCTTATCGGCCTACCGTATACAAACATGATGACGCCATAATTTCAGTTTTTACTGAAATCTTTTTTTTTTGTCAAATTAACGTTCTCATACAGGCTACTCTTATCGGCCTACCGTATACAAACATGATGAAACCATAATTTCAGTTTTCACTGAAAATTTTTATTTTCTCAAAATAACGTTTTCATACAGGCTACTCTTATCGGCCTACCGTATACAAACATGATGACACCATAATTTCTGTTTTAACTGAAAATTTTGTTTTTTTTAAAAGTAACGTTCTCATACAAGCTACTCTTATCGGCCTACCGTATACAAACATGATGACACCATAATTTCAGTTTTTACTAAAAATTTTTTTTTCTCAAATTAACGTTCTATAAAACCTACTCTTATCGGCCTACCGTATACAAACATGATGACACCATAATTTCAGTTTTTACTAAAATTTTTTTTTTCTCAAATTAACGTTCTATAAAACCTACTCTTATCGGCCTACCGTATACAAACATGATGGCACCATAATTGCAGTTTTTACTGAATATTTTTTTTTCTCAAATTAACGTTCTCATACAGGCTACTCTTATCGGCCTACCGTATACAAACATGATGACACCATAATTTCTGTTTTTACTGAATTTTTTTTTTTTTTTTTTTAAAGTAACGTTCTCATACAAGCTACACTTATCGGCCTACCGTATACAAACATGATGACACCATAATTACAGTTTTCACTGGAAATTTTTTTTTTTCAAAGTAACGTTCTCATACAATCTACACTTATCGGCCTACCGTATACAAACATGATGACTCCATAATTTCAGTTTTTACTGAAAATTTATTTTTTCTCAAATTAACGTTCTTATACAGGCTACTCTTATCGGCCTACCGCATGCAAACATGATGACATCATAATTTCTGTTTTTACTGAAAATTTTTTTTTCTCAAATTAACGTTCTTATACAAGCTACTCTTATCGGCCTACCGTATACAAACATGATGACACCATAATTCCAGTTTTTACTGAATTTTTTTTTTTTTTTTTAAAGTAACGTTCTCATACAAGCTACACTTATCGGCCTACCGTAGACAAACATGATGACCCCATAATTTCTGTTTTTACTGAAAATTTTTGTTTCTCAAATTAACATTCTCATACAAGCTACTCTTATCGGCCTACCGTATACAAACATGATGACACCATAATTTCAGTTTTCACTGAAAATTTTTTTTTTTTTAAAAGTAACGTTCTCATACAAGCTACACTTATCGGCCTACCGTATACAAACATGATGACACCATAATTACAGTTTTTACTGAAAATTTTTTTTCTCAAATTAACGTTCTCATACAAGCTACTCTTATCGGCCTACCGTATACAAACATGATGACACCATAATTTCAGTTTTCACTGAAAATTTTTTTTTTTTAAAAGTAACGTTCTCATACAAGCTACTCTTATCGGCCTACCGTATACAAACATGAAGACGCCATAATTTCAGTTTTTACTGAAAACTTTTTTTTTTGTCAAATTAACGTTCTTATACAGGCTACTCTTATCGGCCTACCGTATACAAACATGATGAAACCATAATTTCAGTTTTCACTGAAAATTTTTATTTTCTCAAAATAACGTTTTCATACAGGCTACTCTTATCGGCCTACCGTATACAAACATGATGACACCATAATTTCAGTTTTTACTAAAAATTTTTTTTTCTCAAATTAACGTTCTATAAAACCTACTCTTATCGGCCTACCGTATACAAACATGATGGCACCATAATTGCAGTTTTTACTGAATATTTTTTTTTCTCAAATTAACGTTCTCATACAGGCTACTCTTATCGGCCTACCGTATACAAACATGATGACACCATAATTTCTGTTTTTACTGAATTTTTTTTTTTTTTTTTTTAAAGTAACGTTCTCATACAAGCTACACTTATCGGCCTACCGTATACAAACATGATGACACCATAATTTCAGTTTTTACTGAAAATTTTTTTTTTTCTCAAATTAACGTTCTCATACAAGCTACTCTTATCGGCCTACCGTATACAAACATGATGACACCTTAATTTCAGTTTTCACTGGAAATTTTTTTTTTTCAAAGTAACGTTCTTATACAATCTACACTTATCGGCCTACCGTATACAAACATGATGACTCCATAATTTCAGTTTTTACTGAAAATTTATTTTTTCTCAAATTAACGTTCTTATACAGGCTACTCTTATCGGCCTACCGCATGCAAACATGATGATATCATAATTTCAGTTTTCACTAAAATTTTTTTTTTCTCAAATTAACGTTCTATAAAACCTACTCTTATCGGCCTACCGTATACAAACATGATTGCACAATAATTTCAGTTTTTACTGAATATTTTTTTTTCTCAAATTAACGTTCTCATACAGGCTACTCTTATCGGCCTACCGTATACAAACATGATGACACCATAATTTCTGTTTTTACTGAAAATTTTTGTTTCTCAAATTAACATTCTCATACAAGCTTCTCTTATCGGCCTACCGTATACAAACATGATGAAACCATAATTTCAGTTTTCACTGAAAATTTTTATTCTCTCAAAATAACGTTCTCATACAGGCCACTCTTATCGGCCTACCGTATACAAACATGATGGCACAATAATTTCAGTTTTTACTGAAAAATTTTTTTTCCCTCAAATTAACGTTCTCATAATACCTACTCTTATCGGCCTACTGTATACAAACATGATGACACCATTATTTCAGTTTTTACTGAAAATTTTTTTTCTTCTGAAATTAACGTTCTCATACAGGCTACTCTTATCGGCCTACCGTATACAAACATGATGACACCATTATTTCACTTTTTACTGAAAATTTTTTTTTCTCAAATTAACATTCTATAAAACCTACTCTTATCGGCCTACCGTATACAAACATGATGGCACCATAATTTCAGTTTTTACTGAAATTTTTTTTCTCAAATTAACGTTCTCATACAGGCCACACTTATCGGCCTACCGTATACAAACATGATGACACCATAATTTCTGTTTTTACTGAAAATTTTTTTTTCTCAAATTAACATTCTCATACAAGCTACTTTTATCGGCCTACCGTATACAAACATGATGACACCATTATTTCAGTTTTTACTGGAAAATTTTTTTTCCCTCAAATTAACGTTCTCATACAAGCTACATTTATCGGCCTACCGTATACAAACATGATGACACCATAATTACAGTTTTTACTGAAAATTTTTTTTCTCAAATTAACGTTCTCATACAAGCTACTCTTATCAGCCTAGCGTATACAAACATGATGACACCATAATTTCAGTTTTTACTGAAATTTTTTTTTTTTTAAAAGTAACGTTCTCATACAACCTACTCTTATCGGCCTACCGTATACAAACATGATGACACCATAATTTCAGTTTTTACTGAAAACTTTTTTTTTTTTTCAAATTAACGTTCTCATACAGGCTACTCTTATCGGCCTACCGTATACAAACATGATGACACCATAATTTCAGTTTTTACTAAAAATTTTTTTTTCTCAAATTAACGTTCTATAAAACCTACTCTTATCGGCCTACCGTATACAAACATGATGACACCATAATTTCAGTTTTTACTGAAAACTTTTTTTTTTGTCAAATTAACGTTCTCATACAGGCTACTCTTATCGGCCTACCGTATACAAACATGATGAAACCATAATTTCAGTTTTCACTGAAAATTTTTATTTTTTCAAAATAACGTTTTCATACAGGCTACTCTTATCGGCCTACCGTATACAAACATGATGACACCATAATTTCAGTTTTTACTAAAAATTTTTTTTTCTCAAATTAACGTTCTATAAAACCTACTCTTATCGGCCTACCGTATACAAACATGATGGCACCATAATTGCAGTTTTTACTGAATATTTTTTTTTCTCAAATTAACGTTCTCATACAGGCTACTCTTATCGGCCTACCGTATACAAACATGATGACACCATAATTTCTGTTTTTACTGAATTTTTTTTTTTTTTTTTTTAAAGTAACGTTCTCATACAAGCTACACTTATCGGCCTACCGTATACAAACATGATGACACCATAATTTCAGTTTTTACTGAAAATTTTTTTTTTTCTCAAATTAACGTTCTCATACAAGCTACTCTTATCGGCCTACCGTATACAAACATGATGACACCTTAATTTCAGTTTTCACTGGAAATTTTTTTTTTTCAAAGTAACGTTCTTATACAATCTACACTTATCGGCCTACCGTATACAAACATGATGACTCCATAATTTCAGTTTTTACTGAAAATTTATTTTTTCTCAAATTAACGTTCTTATACAGGCTACTCTTATCGGCCTACCGCATGCAAACATGATGATATCATAATTTCAGTTTTCACTAAAATTTTTTTTTTCTCAAATTAACGTTCTATAAAACCTACTCTTATCGGCCTACCGTATACAAACATGATTGCACAATAATTTCAGTTTTTACTGAATATTTTTTTTTCTCAAATTAACGTTCTCATACAGGCTACTCTTATCGGCCTACCGTATACAAACATGATGACACCATAATTTCTGTTTTTACTGAAAATTTTTGTTTCTCAAATTAACATTCTCATACAAGCTTCTCTTATCGGCCTACCGTATACAAACATGATGAAACCATAATTTCAGTTTTCACTGAAAATTTTTATTCTCTCAAAATAACGTTCTCATACAGGCCACTCTTATCGGCCTACCGTATACAAACATGATGGCACAATAATTTCAGTTTTTACTGAAAAATTTTTTTTCCCTCAAATTAACGTTCTCATAATACCTACTCTTATCGGCCTACCGTATACAAACATGATGACACCATTATTTCAGTTTTTACTGAAAATTTTTTTTCTTCTGAAATTAACGTTCTCATACAGGCTACTCTTATCGGCCTACCGTATACAAACATGATGACACCATTATTTCACTTTTTACTGAAAATTTTTTTTTCTCAAATTAACATTCTATAAAACCTACTCTTATCGGCCTACCGTATACAAACATGATGGCACCATAATTTCAGTTTTTACTGAAATTTTTTTTTCTCAAATTAACGTTCTCATACAGGCCACACTTATCGGCCTACCGTATACAAACATGATGACACCATAATTTCTGTTTTTACTGAAAATTTTTTTTTCTCAAATTAACATTCTCATACAAGCTACTCTTATCGGCCTACCGTATACAAACATGATGACACCATTATTTCAGTTTTTACTGGAAAATTTTTTTTCCCTCAAATTAACGTTCTCATACAAGCTACATTTATCGGCCTACCGTATACAAACATGATGACACCATAATTACAGTTTTTACTGAAAATTTTTTTTCTCAAATTAACGTTCTCATACAAGCTACTCTTATCAGCCTAGCGTATACAAACATGATGACACCATAATTTCAGTTTTTACTGAAAACTTTTTTTTTTTTTCAAATTAACGTTCTCATACAGGCTACTCTTATCGGCCTACCGTATACAAACATGATGACACCATAATTTCAGTTTTTACTAAAAATTTTT
Organism: Bombylius discolor; assembly: GCA_939192795.1. Classification (NCBI taxonomy): domain Eukaryota; kingdom Metazoa; phylum Arthropoda; class Insecta; order Diptera; family Bombyliidae; genus Bombylius; species Bombylius discolor. Next base: position 17,743,935 of record OW584242.1, read on the forward strand.
TTTTCTCAAATTAACGTTCTACAAAACTAACTCTTATCGGCCTACCGTATACAAACATGATGACACCATAATTTCAGTTTTTACTAAAATTTTTTTTTTCTCAAATTAACGTTCTATAAAACCTACTCTTATCGGCCTACCGTATACAAACATGATGGCACCATAATTGCAGTTTTTACTGAATATTTTTTTTTCTCAAATTAACGTTCTCATACAGGCTACTCTTATCGGCCTACCGTATACAAACATGATGACACCATAATTTCTGTTTTTACTGAATTTTTTTTTTTTTTTTTTTAAAGTAACGTTCTCATACAAGCTACACTTATCGGCCTACCGTATACAAACATGATGACACCATAATTACAGTTTTCACTGGAAATTTTTTTTTTTCAAAGTAACGTTCTCATACAATCTACACTTATCGGCCTACCGTATACAAACATGATGACTCCATAATTTCAGTTTTTACTGAAAATTTATTTTTTCTCAAATTAACGTTCTTATACAGGCTACTCTTATCGGCCTACCGCATGCAAACATGATGACATCATAATTTCTGTTTTTACTGAAAATTTTTTTTTCTCAAATTAACGTTCTTATACAAGCTACTCTTATCGGCCTACCGTATACAAACATGATGACACCATAATTCCAGTTTTTACTGAATTTTTTTTTTTTTTTTTAAAGTAACGTTCTCATACAAGCTACACTTATCGGCCTACCGTAGACAAACATGATGACCCCATAATTTCTGTTTTTACTGAAAATTTTTGTTTCTCAAATTAACATTCTCATACAAGCTACTCTTATCGGCCTACCGTATACAAACATGATGACACCATAATTTCAGTTTTCACTGAAAATTTTTTTTTTTTTAAAAGTAACGTTCTCATACAAGCTACACTTATCGGCCTACCGTATACAAACATGATGACACCATAATTACAGTTTTTACTGAAAATTTTTTTTCTCAAATTAACGTTCTCATACAAGCTACTCTTATCGGCCTACCGTATACAAACATGATGACACCATAATTTCAGTTTTCACTGAAAATTTTTTTTTTTTAAAAGTAACGTTCTCATACAAGCTACTCTTATCGGCCTACCGTATACAAACTTGAAGACGCCATAATTTCAGTTTTTACTGAAAACTTTTTTTTTTGTCAAATTAACGTTCTCATACAGGCTACTCTTATCGGCCTACCGTATACAAACATGATGAAACCATAATTTCAGTTTTCACTGAAAATTTTTATTTTCTCAAAATAACGTTTTCATACAGGCTACTCTTATCGGCCTACCGTATACAAACATGATGACACCATAATTTCAGTTTTTACTAAAAATTTTTTTTTCTCAAATTAACGTTCTATAAAACCTACTCTTATCGGCCTACCGTATACAAACATGATGGCACCATAATTGCAGTTTTTACTGAATATTTTTTTTTCTCAAATTAACGTTCTCATACAGGCTACTCTTATCGGCCTACCGTATACAAACATGATGACACCATAATTTCTGTTTTTACTGAATTTTTTTTTTTTTTTTTTTAAAGTAACGTTCTCATACAAGCTACACTTATCGGCCTACCGTATACAAACATGATGACACCATAATTTCAGTTTTTACTGAAAATTTTTTTTTTTCTCAAATTAACGTTCTCATACAAGCTACTCTTATCGGCCTACCGTATACAAACATGATGACACCTTAATTTCAGTTTTCACTGGAAATTTTTTTTTTTCAAAGTAACGTTCTTATACAATCTACACTTATCGGCCTACCGTATACAAACATGATGACTCCATAATTTCAGTTTTTACTGAAAATTTATTTTTTCTCAAATTAACGTTCTTATACAGGCTACTCTTATCGGCCTACCGCATGCAAACATGATGATATCATAATTTCAGTTTTCACTAAAATTTTTTTTTTCTCAAATTAACGTTCTATAAAACCTACTCTTATCGGCCTACCGTATACAAACATGATTGCACAATAATTTCAGTTTTTACTGAATATTTTTTTTTCTCAAATTAACGTTCTCATACAGGCTACTCTTATCGGCCTACCGTATACAAACATGATGACACCATAATTTCTGTTTTTACTGAAAATTTTTGTTTCTCAAATTAACATTCTCATACAAGCTTCTCTTATCGGCCTACCGTATACAAACATGATGAAACCATAATTTCAGTTTTCACTGAAAATTTTTATTCTCTCAAAATAACGTTCTCATACAGGCCACTCTTATCGGCCTACCGTATACAAACATGATGGCACAATAATTTCAGTTTTTACTGAAAAATTTTTTTTCCCTCAAATTAACGTTCTCATAATACCTACTCTTATCGGCCTACCGTATACAAACATGATGACACCATTATTTCACTTTTTACTGAAAATTTTTTTTTCTCAAATTAACATTCTATAAAACCTACTCTTATCGGCCTACCGTATACAAACATGATGGCACCATAATTTCAGTTTTTACTGAAATTTTTTTTTCTCAAATTAACGTTCTCATACAGGCCACACTTATCGGCCTACCGTATACAAACATGATGACACCATAATTTCTGTTTTTACTGAAAATTTTTTTTTCTCAAATTAACATTCTCATACAAGCTACTCTTATCGGCCTACCGTATACAAACATGATGACACCATTATTTCAGTTTTTACTGGAAAATTTTTTTTCCCTCAAATTAACGTTCTCATACAAGCTACATTTATCGGCCTACCGTATACAAACATGATGACACCATAATTACAGTTTTTACTGAAAATTTTTTTTCTCAAATTAACGTTCTCATACAAGCTACTCTTATCAGCCTAGCGTATACAAACATGATGACACCATAATTTCAGTTTTTACTGAAATTTTTTTTTTTTTAAAAGTAACGTTCTCATACAACCTACTCTTATCGGCCTACCGTATACAAACATGATGAAACCATAATTTCAGTTTTTACTGAAAACTTTTTTTTTTTTTCAAATTAACGTTCTCATACAGGCTACTCTTATCGGCCTACCGTATACAAACATGATGAAACCATAATTTCAGTTTTCACTGAAAATTTTTATTTTCTCAAAATAACGTTTGCATACAGGCTACTCTTATCGGCCTACCGTATACAAACATGATGACACCATAATTTCTGTTTTAACTGGAAATTTTTTTTTCCTCAAATTAACGTTCTAATACAACCTACTCTTATCGGCCTACCGTATACAAACATGATGACACCATAATTTCAGTTTTTACTAAAAATTTTTTTTTCAAATTAACGTTCTATAAAACCTACTCTTATCGGCCTACCGTATACAAACATGATGGCACCATAATTTCAGTTTTTACTGAAAATTTTTTATTCTCAAATTACCGTTCTCATACAGGCCACTCTTATCGGCCTACCGTATACAAACATGATGGCACAATAATTTCAGTTTTTATTGAAAAATTTTTTTTCCCTCAAATTAACGTTCTCATAATACCTACTCTTATCGGCCTACCGTATACAAACATGATGACACCATTATTTCAGTTTTTACTGAAAATTTTTTTTCCCTCAAATTAACGTTCTCATACAACCTACTTTTATCGGCCTACCGTATACAAACATGATGACACCATAATTTCAGTTTTTACTGAAAATTTTCTTTTTCTCAAATTAACGTTCTTATACAAGCTACTCTTATCGGCCTACCGTATACAAACATGATGACACCATAATTTCAGTTTTTACTGAAAATTTTTTTTCCCTCAAATTAACGTTCTCATAATACCTACACTTATCGGCCTACCGTATACAAACATGATGACACCATTATTTCAGTTTTTACTGAAATTTTTTTTTCCCTCAAATTAACGTTCTCATACAACCTACTTTTATCGGCCTACCGTATACAAACATGATGACACCATAATTTCAGTTTTTACTGAAAATTTTCTTTTTCTCAAATTAACGTTCTTATACAAGTTACACTTATCGGCCTACCGTATACAAACATGATGACACCATAATTTCAGTTTTTACTGAATATTTTTTTTTCTCAAATTAACGTTCTCATACAAGCTACGCTTATCGGCCCACCGTATACAAACATGATGACACCATAATTTCAGTTTTTACTGAATATTTTTTTTTCTCAAATTAACGTTCTCATACAGGCTACTCTTATCGGCCTACCTTATACAAACATGGTGACACCATAATTTCAGTTTTCACTGAAAATTTTTATTCTCTCAAAATAACGTTCTCATACAGGCCACTCTTATCGGCCTACCGTATACAAACATGATGGCACAATAATTTCAGTTTTTACTGAAAAATTTTTTTTCCCTCAAATTAACGTTCTCATAATACCTACTCTTATCGGCCTACCGTATACAAACATGATGACACCATTATTTCAGTTTTTACTGAAAATATTTTTCTTCTGAAATTAACGTTCTCATACAGGCTACTCTTATCGGCCTACCGTATACAAACATGATGACACCATTATTTCACTTTTTACTGAAAATTTTTTTTTCTCAAATTAACGTTCTATAAAACCTACTCTTATCGGCCTACCGTATACAAACATGATGGCACCATAATTTCAGTTTTTACTGAAATTTTTTTTTCTCAAATTAACGTTCTCATACAGGCCACACTTATCGGCCTACCGTATACAAACATGATGACACCATAATTTCTGTTTTTACTGAAAATTTTTTTTCTCAAATTAACATTCTCATACAAGCTACTCTTATCGGCCTACCGTATACAAACATGATGACACCATTATTTCAGTTTTTACTGAAAATTTTTTTTCCCTCAAATTAACGTTCTCATACAAGCTACATTTATCGGCCTACCGTATACAAACATGATGACACCATAATTACAGTTTTTACTGAAAATTTTTTTTCTCAAATTAACGTTCTCATACAAGCTACTCTTATCAGCCTAGCGTATACAAACATGATGACACCATAATTTCAGTTTTTACTGAAATTTTTTTTTTTTTAAAAGTAACGTTCTCATACAACCTACTCTTATCGGCCTACCGTATACAAACATGATGACACCATAATTTCAGTTTTTACTGAAAACTTTTTTTTTTTTTCAAATTAACGTTCTCATACAGGCTACTCTTATCGGCCTACCGTATGCAAACATGATGACATCATAAATTCTGTTTTTACTGAAAATTTTTTTTTCTCAAATTAACGTTCTTATACAAGCTACTCTTATCGGCCTACCGTATACAAACATGATGACACCATAATTTCAGTTTTTACTGAAATTTTTTATTTTTTTTCAAATTAACGTTCTCATGCAGGCTACTCTTATCGGCCTACCGTATACAAACATGATGAAACCATAATTTCAGTTTTCACTGAAAACTTTTATTTTTTTTCAAATTAACGTTCTCATACAGGCTACTCTTATCGGCCTACCGTATACAAACATGATGAAACCATAATTTCAGTTTTCACTGAAAATTTTTATTTTCTCAAAATAACGTTTGCTTACAGGCTACTCTTATCGGCCTACCGTATACAAACATGATGACACCATAATTTCTGTTTTAACTGAAAATTTTCTTTTTTCTCAAATTAACGTTCTAATACAACCTACTCTTATCGGCCTACCGTATACAAACATGATGACACCATAATTTCAGTTTTTACTGGAAATTTTTTTTTCCTCAAATTAACGTTCTAATACAACCTACTCTTATCGGCCTACCGTATACAAACATGATGACACCATAATTTCAGTTTTTACTAAAAATTTTTTTTTCAAATTAACGTTCTACAAAACCTACTCTTATCGGCCTACCGTATACAAACATGATGGCACCATAATTTCAGTTTTTACTGAAAATTTTTTATTCTCAAATTACCGTTCTCATACAGGCCACTCTTATCGGCCTACCGTATACAAACATGATGGCACAATAATTTCAGTTTTTATTGAAAAATTTTTTTTCCCTCAAATTAACGTTCTCATAATACCTACTCTTATCGGCCTACCGTATACAAACATGATGACACCATAATTTCTGTTTTTACTGAAAATTTTTTTTCTCAAATTAACATTCTCATACAAGCTACTCTTATCGGCCTACCGTATACAAACATGATGACACCATTATTTCAGTTTTTACTGAAAATTTTTTTTCCCTCAAATTAACGTTCTCATACAAGCTACATTTATCGGCCTACCGTATACAAACATGATGACACCATAATTACAGTTTTTACTGAAAATTTTTTTTCTCAAATTAACGTTCTCATACAAGCTACTCTTATCAGCCTAGCGTATACAAACATGATGACACCATAATTTCAGTTTTTACTGAAATTTTTTTTTTTTTAAAAGTAACGTTCTCATACAACCTACTCTTATCGGCCTACCGTATACAAACATGATGACACCATAATTTCAGTTTTTACTGAAAACTTTTTTTTTTTTTCAAATTAACGTTCTCATACAGGCTACTCTTATCGGCCTACCGTATACAAACATGATGAAACCATAATTTCAGTTTTCACTGAAAATTTTTATTTTCTCAAAATAACGTTTGCATACAGGCTACTCTTATCGGCCTACCGTATACAAACATGATGACACCATAATTTCTGTTTTAACTGAAAATTTTCTTTTTTCTCAAATTAATGTTCTCATACAGGCTTTTCTTATTGGCCTACCGTATACAAACATGATGACACCATAATTTCAGTTTTTACTGGAAATTTTTTTTTCCTCAAATTAACGTTCTAATACAACCTACTCTTATCGGCCTACCGTATACAAACATGATGACACCATAATTTCAGTTTTTACTAAAAATTTTTTTTTCAAATTAACGTTCTATAAAACCTACTCTTATCGGCCTACCGTATACAAACATGATGGCACCATAATTTCAGTTTTTACTGAAAATTTTTTATTCTCAAATTACCGTTCTCATACAGGCCACTCTTATCGGCCTACCGTATACAAACATGATGGCACAATAATTTCAGTTTTTATTGAAAAATTTTTTTTCCCTCAAATTAACGTTCTCATAATACCTACTCTTATCGGCCTACCGTATACAAACATGATGACACCATTATTTCAGTTTTTACTGAAAATTTTTTTTCCCTCAAATTAACGTTCTCATACAACCTACTTTTATCGGCCTACCGTATACAAACATGATGACACCATAATTTCAGTTTTTACTGAAAATTTTCTTTTTCTCAAATTAACGTTCTTATACAAGCTACTCTTATCGGCCTACCGTATACAAACATGATGACACCATAATTTCAGTTTTTACTGAAAATTTTTTTTCCCTCAAATTAACGTTCTCATAATACCTACTCTTATCGGCCTACCGTATACAAACATGATGACACCATTATTTCAGTTTTTACTGAAATTTTTTTTTCCCTCAAATTAACGTTCTCATACAACCTACTTTTATCGGCCTACCGTATACAAACATGATGACACCATAATTTCAGTTTTTACTGAAAATTTTCTTTTTCTCAAATTAACGTTCTTATACAAGTTACACTTATCGGCCTACCGTATACAAACATGATGACACCATAATTTCAGTTTTTACTGAATATTTTTTTTTCTCAAATTAACGTTCTCATACAAGCTACGCTTATCGGCCTACCGTATACAAACATGATGACACCATAATTTCAGTTTTTACTGAATATTTTTTTTTCTCAGATTAACGTTCTCATACAGGCTACTCTTATCGGCCTACCGAATACAAACATGATGACACCATAATTTCAGTTTTTACTGAAAATTTATTTTTTCTCAAATTAACGTTCTCATACAGGCTACTCTTATCGGCCTACCTTATACAAACTTGGTGACACCATAATTTCAGTTTTTACTGAAATTTTTTTTTTTTTTCAAATTAACGTTCTCATACAGGCTACTCTTATCGGCCTACCGTATGCAAACATGATGACATCATAAATTCTGTTTTTACTGAAAATTTTTTTTTCTCAAATTAACGTTCTTATACAAGCTACTCTTATCGGCCTACCGTATACAAACATGATGACACCATTATTTCAGTTTTTACTGAAATTTTTTTTTTTTTAAAAGTAACGTTCTCATACAACCTACTCTTATCGGCCTACCGTATACAAACATGATGACACCATAATTTCAGTTTTTACTGAAAACTTTTTTTTTTTTTCAAATTAACGTTCTCATACAGGCTACTCTTATCGGCCTACCGTATGCAAACATGATGACATCATAAATTCTGTTTTTACTGAAAATTTTTTTTTCTCAAATTAACGTTCTTATACAAGCTACTCTTATCGGCCTACCGTATACAAACATGATGACACCATTATTTCAGTTTTTACTGAAAATTTTTTTTCTTCTGAAATTAACGTTCTCATACAGGCTACTCTTATCGGCCTACCGTATACAAACATGATGACACCATTATTTCACTTTTTACTGAAAATTTTTTTTTCTCAAATTAACGTTCTATAAAACCTACTCTTATCGGCCTACCGTATACAAACATGATGGCACCATAATTTCAGTTTTTACTGAAATTTTTTTTTCTCAAATTAACGTTCTCATACAGGCCACACTTATCGGCCTACCGTATACAAACATGATGACACCATAATTTCTGTTTTTACTGAAAATTTTTTTTCTCAAATTAACATTCTCATACAAGCTACTCTTATCGGCCTACCGTATACAAACATGATGACACCATTATTTCAGTTTTTACTGAAAATTTTTTTTCCCTCAAATTAACGTTCTCATACAAGCTACATTTATCGGCCTACCGTATACAAACATGATGACACCATAATTACAGTTTTTACTGAAAATTTTTTTTCTCAAATTAACGTTCTCATACAAGCTACTCTTATCAGCCTAGCGTATACAAACATGATGACACCATAATTTCAGTTTTTACTGAAATTTTTTATTTTTTTTCAAATTAACGTTCTCATGCAGGCTACTCTTATCGGCCTACCGTATACAAACATGATGAAACCATAATTTCAGTTTTCACTGAAAACTTTTATTTTTTTTCAAATTAACGTTCTCATACAGGCTACTCTTATCGGCCTACCGTATACAAACATGATGAAACCATAATTTCAGTTTTCACTGAAAATTTTTATTTTCTCAAAATAACGTTTGCATACAGGCTACTCTTATCGGCCTACCGTATACAAACATGATGACACCATAATTTCTGTTTTAACTGAAAATTTTCTTTTTTCTCAAATTAACGTTCTAATACAACCTACTCTTATCGGCCTACCGTATACAAACATGATGACACCATAATTTCAGTTTTTACTGGAAATTTTTTTTTCCTCAAATTAACGTTCTAATACAACCTACTCTTATCGGCCTACCGTATACAAACATGATGACACCATAATTTCAGTTTTTACTAAAAATTTTTTTTTCAAATTAACGTTCTACAAAACCTACTCTTATCGGCCTACCGTATACAAACATGATGGCACCATAATTTCAGTTTTTACTGAAAATTTTTTATTCTCAAATTACCGTTCTCATACAGGCCACTCTTATCGGCCTACCGTATACAAACATGATGGCACAATAATTTCAGTTTTTATTGAAAAATTTTTTTTCCCTCAAATTAACGTTCTCATAATACCTACTCTTATCGGCCTACCGTATACAAACATGATGACACCATTATTTCAGTTTTTACTGAAAATTTTTTTTCCCTCAAATTAACGTTCTCATACAACCTACTTTTATCGGCCTACCGTATACAAACATGATGACACCATAATTTCAGTTTTTACTGAAAATTTTCTTTTTCTCAAATTAACGTTCTTATACAAGCTACTCTTATCGGCCTACCGTATACAAACATGATGACACCATAATTTCAGTTTTTACTGAAAATTTTTTTTCCCTCAAATTAACGTTCTCATAATACCTACTCTTATCGGCCTACCGTATACAAACATGATGACACCATTATTTCAGTTTTTACTGAAATTTTTTTTTCCCTCAAATTAACGTTCTCATACAACCTACTTTTATCGGCCTACCGTATACAAACATGATGACACCATAATTTCAGTTTTTACTGAAAATTTTCTTTTTCTCAAATTAACGTTCTTATACAAGTTACACTTATCGGCCTACCGTATACAAACATGATGACACCATAATTTCAGTTTTTACTGAATATTTTTTTTTCTCAAATTAACGTTCTCATACAAGCTACGCTTATCGGCCTACCGTATACAAACATGATGACACCATAATTTCAGTTTTTACTGAATATTTTTTTTTCTCAGATTAACGTTCTCATACAGGCTACTCTTATCGGCCTACCGAATACAAACATGATGACACCATAATTTCAGTTTTTACTGAAAATTTATTTTTTCTCAAATTAACGTTCTCATACAGGCTACTCTTATCGGCCTACCTTATACAAACATGGTGACACCATAATTTCAGTTTTTACTGAAATTTTTTTTTTTTTTAAAAGTAACGTTCTCATACAAGCTACACTTATCGGCCTACCGTATACAAACATGATGACACCATAATTTCAGTTTTTACTGAATATTTTTTTTTCTCAGATTAACGTTCTCATACAGGCTACTCTTATCGCCCTACCGAATACAAACATGATGACACCATAATTTCAGTTTTTACTGAAAATTTATTTTTTCTCAAATTAACGTTCTCATAATACCTACTCTTATCGGCCTACCGTATACAAACATGATGACACCATTATTTCAGTTTTTACTGAAAATTTTTTTTCTTCTGAAATTAACGTTCTCATACAGGCTACTCTTACCGGCCTACCGTATACAAACATGATGACACCATTATTTCACTTTTTACTGAAATTTTTTTTTCCCTCAAATTAACGTTCTCATACAACCTACTTTTATCGGCCTACCGTATACAAACATGATGACACCATAATTTCAGTTTTTACTGAAAATTTTCTTTTTCTCAAATTAACGTTCTTATACAAGTTACACTTATTGGCCTACCGTATACAAACATGATGACACCATAATTTCAGTTTTTACTGAATATTTTTTTTTCTCAAATTAACGTTCTCATACAAGCTACGCTTATCGGCCTACCGTATACAAACATGATGACACCATAATTTCAGTTTTTACTGAATATTTTTTTTTCTCAGATTAACGTTCTCATACAGGCTACTCTTATCGGCCTACCGAATACAAACATGATGACACCATAATTTCAGTTTTTACTGAAAATTTATTTTTTCTCAAATTAACGTTCTCATACAGGCTACTCTTATCGGCCTACCTTATACAAACATGGTGACACCATAATTTCAGTTTTTACTGAAATTTTTTTTTTTTTTAAAAGTAACGTTCTCATACAAGCTACACTTATCGGCCTACCGTATACAAACATGATGACACCATAATTTCAGTTTTTACTGAATATTTTTTTTTCTCAGATTAACGTTCTCATACAGGCTACTCTTATCGCCCTACCGAATACAAACATGATGACACCATAATTTCAGTTTTTACTGAAAATTTATTTTTTCTCAAATTAACGTTCTCATAATACTTACTCTTATCGGCCTACCGTATACAAACATGATGACACCATTATTTCAGTTTTTACTGAAAATTTTTTTTCTTCTGAAATTAACGTTCTCATACAGGCTACTCTTACCGGCCTACCGTATACAAACATGATGACACCATTATTTCACTTTTTACTGAAAATTTTTTTTTCTCAAATTAACGTTCTATAAAACCTACTCTTATCGGCCTACCGTATACAAACATGATGGCACCATAATTTCAGTTTTTACTGAAATTTTTTTTTCTCAAATTAACGTTCTCATACAGGCCACACTTATCGGCCTACCGTATACAAACATGATGACACCATAATTTCTGTTTTTACTGAAAATTTTTTTTTCTCAAATTAACTTTCTCATACAAGCTACTCTTATCGGCCTACCGTATACAAACATGATGACACCATTATTTCAGTTTTTACTGAAAATTTTTTTTCCCTCAAATTAACGTTCTCATACAAGCTACACTTATCGGCCTACCGTATACAAACATGATGACACCATAATTACAGTTTTTACTGAAAATTTTTTTTCTCAAATTAACGTTCTCATACAAGCTACTCTTATCAGCCTAGCGTATACAAACATGATGACACTATAATTTCAGTTTTTACTGAAATTTTTTTTTTTTTAAAAGTAACGTTCTCATACAACCTACTCTTATCGGCCTACCGTATACAAACATGATGACACCATAATTTCAGTTTTTACTGAAAACTTTTTTTTTTTTTCAAATTAACGTTCTCATACAGGCTACTCTTATCGGCCTACCGTATACAAACATGATGAAACCATAATTTCAGTTTTCACTGAAAATTTTTATTTTCTCAAAATAACGTTTGCATACAGGCTACTCTTATCGGCCTACCGTATACAAACATGATGACACCATAATTTCTGTTTTAACTGAAAATTTTCTTTTTTCTCAAATTAATGTTCTCATACAGGCTTTTCTTATTGGCCTACCGTATACAAACATGATGACACCATAATTTCAGTTTTTACTGGAAATTTTTTTTTCCTCAAATTAACGTTCTAATACAACCTACTCTTATCGGCCTACCGTATACAAACATGATGACACCATAATTTCAGTTTTTACTAAAAATTTTTTTTTCAAATTAACGTTCTATAAAACCTACTCTTATCGGCCTACCGTATACAAACATGATGGCACCATAATTTCAGTTTTTACTGAAAATTTTTTATTCTCAAATTACCGTTCTCATACAGGCCACTCTTATCGGCCTACCGTATACAAACATGATGGCACAATAATTTCAGTTTTTATTGAAAAATTTTTTTTCCCTCAAATTAACGTTCTCATAATACCTACTCTTATCGGCCTACCGTATACAAACATGATGACACCATTATTTCAGTTTTTACTGAAAATTTTTTTTCCCTCAAATTAACGTTCTCATACAACCTACTTTTATCGGCCTACCGTATACAAACATGATGACACCATAATTTCAGTTTTTACTGAAAATTTTCTTTTTCTCAAATTAACGTTCTTATACAAGCTACTCTTATCGGCCTACCGTATACAAACATGATGACCCCATAATTTCAGTTTTTACTGAAAAATTTTTTTTCCCTCAAATTAACGTTCTCATAATACCTACTCTTATCGGCCTACCGTATACAAACATGATGACACCATTATTTCAGTTTTTACTGAAAATTTTTTTTCCCTCAAATTAACGTTCTCATACAACCTACTTTTATCGGCCTACCGTATACAAACATGATGACACCATAATTTCAGTTTTTACTGAAAATTTTCTTTTTCTCAAATTAACGTTCTTATACAAGTTACACTTATCGGCCTACCGTATACAAACATGATGACACCATAATTTCAGTTTTTACTGAAATTTTTTTTTCTCAAATTAACGTTCTCATACAAGCTACGCTTATCGGCCTACCGTATACAAACATGATGACACCATAATTTCAGTTTTTACTGAATATTTTTTTTTCTCAGATTAACGTTCTCATACAGGCTACTCTTATCGGCCTACCGAATACAAACATGATGACACCATAATTTCAGTTTTTACTGAAAATTTATTTTTTCTCAAATTAACGTTCTCATACAGGCTACTCTTATCGGCCTACCTTATACAAACATGGTGACACCATAATTTCAGTTTTTACTGAAATTTTTTTTTTTTTTAAAAGTAACGTTCTCATACAAGCTACACTTATCGGCCTACCGTATACAAACATGATGACACCATAATTTCAGTTTTTACTGAATATTTTTTTTTCTCAGATTACCGTTCTCATACAGGCTACTCTTATCGCCCTACCGAATACAAACATGATGACACCATAATTTCAGTTTTTACTGAAAATTTATTTTTTCTCAAATTAACGTTCTCATACAGGCTACTCTTATCGGCCTACCGTATACAAACATGATGACACCATAATTTCAGTTTTTACTGAAAATTTTCTTTTTCTCAAATTAACGTTCTTATACAAGCTACTCTTATCGGCCTACCGTATACAAACATGATGACACCATAATTTCAGTTTTTACTGAAATTTTTTTTTTTTTTTTAAAGTAACGTTCTCATACAAGTTACACTTATCGGCCTACCGTATACAAACATGATGACACCATAATTTCAGTTTTTACTGAAAATTTTTTTTTTCTCAAATTAACTTTCTCATACAAGCTACTCTTATCGGCCTACCGTATACAAACATGATGACGCCATAATTTCTGTTTTAACTGAAAATTTTGTTTTTTCTCAAATTAATGTTCTAATACAACCTACTCTTATCGGCCTACCGTATACAAACATGATGACACCATAATTTCAGTTTTTACTAAAAATTTTTTTTTCTCAAATTAACGTTCTATAAAACCTACTCTTATCGGCCTACCGTATACAAACATGATGGCACCATAATTGCAGTTTTTACTGAATATTTTTTTTTCTCAAATTAACGTTCTCATACAGGCTACTCTTATCGGCCTACCGTATACAAACATGATGACACCATAATTTCTGTTTTTACTGAATTTTTTTTTTTTTTTTTTAAAGTAACGTTCTCATACAAGCTACACTTATCGGCCTACCGTATACAAACATGATGACGCCATAATTTCAGTTTTTACTGAAAATTTTTTTTTTTCTCAAATTAACGTTCTCATACAAGCTACTCTTATCGGCCTACCGTATACAAACATGATGACACCATAATTTCAGTTTTCACTGGAAATTTTTTTTTTTCAAAGTAACGTTCTCATACAATCTACACTTATCGGCCTACCGTATACAAACATGATGACTCCATAATTTCAGTTTTAACTGAAAATTTATTTTTTCTCAAATTAACGTTCTTATACAGGCTACTCTTATCGGCCTACCGCATGCAAACATGATGACATCATAATTTCTGTTTTTACTGAAAATTTTTTTTCTCAAATTAACGTTCTTATACAAGCTACTCTTATCGGCCTACCGTATACAAACATGATGACACCATAATTCCAGTTTTTACTGAATTTTTTTTTTTTTTTTTAAAGTAACGTTCTCATACAAGCTACACTTATCGGCCTACCGTAGACAAACATGATGACACCATAATTTCAGTTTTAACTGAAAATTTATTTTTTCTCAAATTAACGTTCTTATACAGGCTACTCTTATCGGCCTACCGCATGCAAACATGATGACATCATAATTTCTGTTTTTACTGAAAATTTTTGTTTCTCAAATTAACATTCTCATACAAGCTACTCTTATCGGCCTACCGTATACAAACATGATGACACCATAATTTCAGTTTTCACTGAAAATTTTTTTTTTCAAAAGTAACGTTCTCATACAAGCTACACTTATCGGCCTACCGTATACAAACATGATGACACCATAATTACAGTTTTTACTGAAAATTTTTTTTCTCAAATTAACGTTCTCATACAAGCTACTCTTATCGGCCTACCGTATACAAACATGATGACACCATAATTTCAGTTTTCACTGAAAATTTTTTTTTTTTTTAAAAGTAACGTTTTCATACAAGCTCCTCTTATCGGCCTACCGTATACAAACATGATGACGCCATAATTTCAGTTTTTACTGAAAACTTTTTTTTTTGTCAAATTAACGTTCTCATACAGGCTACTCTTATCGGCCTACCGTATACAAACATGATGAAACCATAATTTCAGTTTTCACTGAAAATTTTTATTTTCTCAAAATAACGTTTTCATACAGGCTACTCTTATCGGCCTACCGTATACAAACATGATGACACCATAATTTCAGTTTTCACTAAAATTTTTTTTTTCAAATTAACGTTCTATAAAACCTACTCTTATCGGCCTACCGTATACAAACATGATGGCACCATAATTTCAGTTTTTACTGAATATTTTTTTTTCTCAAATTAACGTTCTCATACAGGCTACTCTTATCGGCCTACCGTATACAAACATGATGACACCATAATTTCTGTTTTTACTGAATTTTTTTTTTTTTTTTTTTTAAAGTAACGTTCTCATACAGGCTACTCTTATCGGCCTACCGTATGCAAACATGATGACATCATAATTTCTGTTTTTACTGAAAATTTTTTTTTCTCAAATTAACGTTCTCATACAAGCTACTCTTATCGGCCTACCGTATACAAACATGATGACACCATAATTTCAGTTTTTACTGAATTTTTTTTTTTTTTTTAAAGTAACGTTCTCATACAAGCTACACTTATCGGCCTACCGTATACAAACATGATGACACCATAATTTCTGTTTTTACTGAAAATTTTTGTTTCTCAAATTAACATTCTCATACAAGCTTCTCTTATCGGCCTACCGTATACAAACATGATGACACCATAATTTCAGTTTTCACTGAAAATTTTTTTTTTTTTAAAAGTAACGTTCTCATACAAGCTACACTTATCGGCCTACCGTATACAAACATGATGACACCATAATTACAGTTTTTACTGAAAATTTTTTTTCTCAAATTAACGTTCTCATACAAGCTACTCTTATCGGCCTACCGTATACACACATGATGACACCATAATTTCAGTTTTCACTGAAAATTTTTTTTTTTTTAAAAGTAACGTTCTCATACAAGCTACTTTCATCGGCCTACCGTATACAAACATGATGACACCATAATTTCAGTTTTTACTGAAAACTTTTTTTTTTGTCAAATTAACGTTCTCATACAGGCTACTCTTATCGGCCTACCGTATACAAACATGATGAAACCATAATTTCAGTTTTCACTGAAAATTTTTATTCTCTCAAAATAACGTTCTCATACAAGCTACTCTTATCGGCCTACCGTATACAAACATGATGACACCATAATTTCAGTTTTCACTGAAAATTTTTTTTTTTTTAAAAGTAACGTTCTCATACAAGCTACACTTATCGGCCTACCCTATACAAACATGATGACACCATAATTACAGTTTTTACTGAAAATTTTTTTTCTCAAATTAACGTTCTCATACAAGCTACTCTTATCGGCCTACCGTATACACACATGATGACACCATAATTTCAGTTTTCACTGAAAATTTTTTTTTTTTTAAAAGTAACGTTCTCATACAAGCTACTTTCATCGGCCTACCGTATACAAACATGATGACACCATAATTTCAGTTTTTACTGAAAACTTTTTTTTTTGTCAAATTAACGTTCTCATACAGGCTACTCTTATCGGCCTACCGTATACAAACATGATGAAACCATAATTTCAGTTTTCACTGAAAATTTTTATTCTCTCAAAATAACGTTCTCATACAAGCTACTCTTATCGGCCTACCGTATACAAACATGATGACACCATAATTTCTGTTTTTACTGAAAATTTTTTTTTTCTCAAATTAACGTTCTCATACAGGCTACTCTTATCGGCCTACCGTATACAAACATGATGACACCATTATTTCAGTTTTTACTGAAAATTTTTTTTTCTCAAATTACCGTTCTATAAACCCTACTCTTATCGGCCTACCGTATACAAACATGATGGCACCATAATTTCAGTTTTTACTGAAATTTTTTTTTCTCAAATTAACGTTCTCATACAGGCCACACTTATTGGCCTACCGTATACAAACATGATGACACCATAATTTCTGTTTTTACTGAAAATTTTTTTTTCTCAAATTAACATTCTCATACAAGCTACTCTTATCGGCCTACCGTATACAAACATGATGACACCATAATTTCAGTTTTCACTGAAAATTTTTTTTTTTTTAAAAGTAACGTTCTCATACAAGCTACACTTATCGGCCTACCGTATACAAACATGATGACACCATAATTACAGTTTTTACTGAAAATTTTTTTTCTCAAATTAACGTTCTCATACAAGCTACTCTTATCGGCCTACCGTATACACACATGATGACACCATAATTTCAGTTTTCACTGAAAATTTTTTTTTTTTTTAAAAGTAACGTTCTCATACAAGCTACTTTCATTGGCCTACCGTATACAAACATGATGACACCATAATTTCAGTTTTTACTGAAAACTTTTTTTTTTGTCAAATTAACGTTCTCATACAGGCTACTCTTATCGGCCTACCGTATACAAACATGATGAAACCATAATTTCAGTTTTCACTGAAAATTTTTATTCTCTCAAAATAACCTTCTCATACAAGCTACTCTTATCGGCCTACTGTATACAAACATGATGAAACCATAATTTCTGTTTTTACTGAAAATTTTTTTTTTCTCAAATTAACGTTCTCATACAGGCCACTCTTATCGGCCTGCCGTATACAAACATGATGGCACAATAATTTCAGTTTTTACTGAAAAATTTTTTTTCCCTCAAATTAAGGTTCTCATAATACCTACTCTTATCGGCCTACCGTATACAAACATGATGACACCATTATTTCAGTTTTTACTGAAAATTTTTTTTCTTCTGAAATCAACGTTCTCATACAGGCTACTCTTATCGGCCTACCGTATACAAACATGATGACACCATTAATTCAGTTTTTACTGAAAATTTTTTTTTCTCGAATTAACGTTCTATAAAACCTACTCTTATCGGCCTACCGTATACAAACATGATGGCACCATAATTTCAGTTTTTACTGAAATTTTTTTTTCTCAAATTAACGTTCTCATACAGGCCACACTTATCGGCCTACCGTATACAAACATGATGACACCATAATTTCAGTTTTCACTGAAAATTTTTTTTTTTTTTTAAAAGTAACGTTCTCGTACAAGCTACACTTATCGCCCTACCGTATACAAACATGATGACACCATAATTTCAGTTTTCACTGAAAATTTTTTTTTTTTTAAAACTAACGTTCTCATACAACCTACTCTTATCGGCCTACCGTATACAAACATGATGACACCATAATTTCAGTTTTTACTGAAAACTTTTTTTTTTGTCAAATTAACGTTCTCATACAGGCTACTCTTATCGGCCTACCGTATACAAACATGATGAAACCATAATTTCAGTTTTCACTGAAAATTTTTATTTTCTCAAAATAACGTTTGCATACAGGCTACTCTTATCGGCCTACCGTATACAAACATGATGACACCATAATTTCTGTTTTAACTGAAAATTTTGTTTTTTCTCAAATTAATGTTCTCATACAGGCTTTTCTTATTGGCCTACCGTATACAAACATGATGACACCATAATTTCAGTTTTTACTAAAAATTTTTTTTTCAAATTAACGTTCTATAAAACCTACTCTTATCGGCCTACCGTATACAAACATGATGGCACCATAATTACAGTTTTTACTGAAAACTTTTTTTTTGTCAAATTAACGTTCTCATACAGGCTACTCTTATCGGCCTACCGAATACAAACATGATGACACCATAATTTCAGTTTTTACTGAAATTTTTTTTTTTTTTTAAAAGTAACGTTCTCATACAAGTTACACTTATCGGCCTACCGCATACAAACATGATGACACCATAATTTCAGTTTTTATTGAAAATTTTTTTTTTCTCAAATTAACTTTCTCATACAAGCTACTCTTATCGGCCTACCGTATACAAACATGATGACACCATAATTTCAGTTTTCACTGAAAATTTTTTTTTTTTTTTAAAAGTAACGTTCTCATACAACCTACTCTTATCGGCCTACCGTATACAAACATGATGACACCATAATTTCAGTTTTCACTGAAATTTTTTTTTCTCCAATTAACGTTCTCATACAGGCCACACTTATCGGCCTACCGTATACAAACATGATGACACCATAATTTCTGTTTTTACTGAAAATTTTTATTTCTCAAATTAACATTCTCATACAAGCTACTCTTATCGGCCTACCGTATACAAACATGATGACACCATAATTTCAGTTTTCACTGAAAATTTTTTTTTTTTTAAAAGTAACGTTCTCATACAAGCTACACTTATCGGCCTACCGTTAACAAACATGATGACACCATAATTACAGTTTTTACTGAAAATTTTTTTTCTCAAATTAACGTTCTCATACAAGCTACTCTTATCGGCCTACCGTATACAAACATGATGACACCATAATTTCAGTTTTTACTGAAATTTTTTTTTTTTTTAAAAGTAACGTTCTCATACAACCTACTCTTATCGGCCTACCGTATACAAACATGATGACACCATGATTTCAGTTTTTACTGAAAACTTTTTTTTTTTTTCAAATTAACGTTCTCATACAGGCTACTCTTATCGGCCTACCGTATACAAACATGATGAAACCATAATTTCAGTTTTCACTGAAAATTTTTATTTTCTCAAAATAACGTTTGCATACAGGCTACTCTTATCGGCCTACCGTATACAAACATGATGACACCATAATTTCTGTTTTAACTGAAAATTTTCTTTTTTCTCAAATTAATGTTCTCATACAGGCTTTTCTTATTGGCCTACCGTATACAAACATGATGACACCATAATTTCAGTTTTTACTGGAAATTTTTTTTTCCTCAAATTAACGTTCTAATACAACCTACTCTTATCGGCCTACCGTATACAAACATGATGACATGATAATTTCAGTTTTTACTGAAAATTTATTTTTTCTCAAATTAACGTTCTCATACAGGCTACTCTTATCGGCCTACCATATACAAACATGATGACACCATAATTTTAGTTTTTACTGAAAATGTTTTTTTCCTCAAATTAACGTTCTAATACAACCTACTCTTATCGGCCTACCGTATACAAACATGATGACACCATAATTTCTGTTTTTACTGAAATTTTTTTTTTTTTTTTAAAAGTAACGTTCTCATACAAGCTACACTTATCGGCCTACCGTATACAAACATGATGACACCATAATTTCTGTTTTTACTGAAAATTTTTTTTTTCTCAAATTAACGTTCTCATACAGGCCACTCTTATCGGCCTACCGTATACAAACATGATGGCACAATAATTTCAGTTTTTACTGAAAAATATTTTTTCCCTCAAATTAACGTTCTCATAATACCTACTCTTATCGGCCTACCGTATACAAACATGATGACACCATTATTTCAGTTTTTACTGAAAATTTTTTTTCTTCTGAAATTAACGTTCTCATACAGGCTACTCTTATCGGCCTACCGTATACAAACATGATGACACCATTATTTCAGTTTTTACAGAAAATTTTTTTTTCTCAAATTAACGTTCTATAAAACCTACTCTTATCGGCCTACCGTATACAAACATGATGGCACCATAATTTCAGTTTTTACTGAAATTTTTTTTTCTCAAATTAACGTTCTCATACAGGCCACACTTATCGGCCTACCGTATACAAACATGATGACACCATAATTTCTGTTTTTACTGAAAATTTTTTTTTCTCAAATTAACATTCTCATACAAGCTACTCTTATCGGCCTACCGTATACAAACATGATGACACCATAATTTCAGTTTTCACTGAAAATTTTTTTTTTTTAAAAGTAACGTTCTCATACAAGCTACACTTATCGGCCTACCGTATACAAACATGATGACACCATAATTACAGTTTTTACTGAAAATTTTTTTTCTCAAATTAACGTTCTCATACAAGCTACTCTTATCGGCCTAGCGTATACAAACATGATGACACCATAATTTCAGTTTTTACTGAAATTTTTTTTTTTTTAAAAGTAACGTTCTCATACAACCTACTCTTATCGGCCTACCGTATACAAACATGATGACACCATAATTTCAGTTTTTACTGAAAATTTTTTTTTTTTTCAAATTAACGTTCTCATACAGGCTACTCTTATCGGCCTACCGTATACAAACATGATGACACCATAATTTCAGTTTTTACTGAAAATTTTTTTTTTTCTCAAATTAATGTTCTCATACAGGCTTTTCTTATTGGCCTACCGTATACAAACATGATGACACCATAATTTCAGTTTTTACTGGAAATTTTTTTTTCCTCAAATTAACGTTCTAATACAACCTACTCTTATCGGCCTACCGTATACAAACATGATGACACCATAATTTCAGTTTTTACTAAAAATTTTTTTTTCAAATTAACGTTCTATAAAACCTACTCTTATCGGCCTACCGTATACAAACATGATGGCACCATAATTTCAGTTTTTACTGAAAATTTTTTATTCTCAAATTACCGTTCTCATACAGGCCACTCTTATCGGCCTACCGTATACAAACAAGATGGCACAATAATTTCAGTTTTTACTGAAAAATTTTTTTTCCCTCAAATTAACGTTCTCATAATACCTACTCTTATCGGCCTACCGTATACAAACATGATGACACCATTATTTCAGTTTTTACTGAAAATTTTTTTTCCCTCAAATTAACGTTCTCATACATCCTACTTTTATCGGCCTACCGTATACAAGCATGATGGCACCATAATTTCAGTTTTTACTGAAAATTTATTTTTTCTCTAACGTTCTCATACAAGCTACTCTTATCGGCCTACCGTATACAAACATGATGACACCATAATTTCAGTTTTTACAGAAATTTTTTTTTTTTAAAAGTAACGTTCTCATTCAACCTACTCTTATCGGCCTACCGTATACAAACATGATGACACCATAATTTCAGTTTTTACTGAAAACTTTTTTTTTTGTCAAATTAACGTTCTCATACAGGCTACTCTTATCGGCCTACCGTATACAAACATGATGAAACCATAATTTCAGTTTTCACTGAAAATTTTTATTTTCTCAAAATAACGTTTGCATACAGGCTACTCTTATCGGCCTACCGTATACAAACATGATGACACCATAATTTCTGTTTTAACTGAAAATTTTGTTTTTTCTCAAATTAATGTTCTCATACAGGCTTTTCTTATTGGCCTACCGTATACAAACATGATGACACCATAATTTCAGTTTTTACTAAAAATTTTTTTTTCAAATTAACGTTCTATAAAACCTACTCTTATCGGCCTACCGTATACAAACATGATGGCACCATAATTTCAGTTTTCACTGAAAATTTTTTTTTCTCGAATTAACGTTCTCATACAGGCTACTCTTATCGGCCTACCGAATACAAACATGATGACACCATAATTTCAGTTTTTACTGAAATTTTTTTTTTTTTTTAAAAGTAACGTTCTCATACAAGTTACACTTATCGGCCTACCGTATACAAACATGATGACACCATAATTTCAGTTTTTACTGAAAATTTTTTTTTTCTCAAATTAACTTTCTCATACAAGCTACTCTTATCGGCCTACCGTATACAAACATGATGACACCATAATTTCTGTTTTAACTGAAAATTTTGTTTTTTCTCAAATTAATGTTCTCATACAGGCTTTTCTTATTGGCCTACCGTATACAAACATGATGACACCATAATTTCAGTTTTTAGTAAAAATTTTTTTTTCAAATTAACGTTCTATAAAACCTACTCTTATCGGCCTACCGTATACAAACATGATGGCACCATAATTTCAGTTTTTACTGAAAATTTTTTTTTCTCGAATTAACGTTCTCATACAGGCTACTCTTATCGGCCTACCGAATACAAACATGATGACACCATAATTTCAGTTTTTACTGAAATTTTTTTTTTTTTTTAAAAGTAACGTTCTCATACAAGTTACACTTATCGGCCTACCGTATACAAACATGATGACACCATAATTTCAGTTTTTACTGAAAATTTTTTTTTTCTCAAATTAACTTTCTCATACAAGCTACTCTTATCGGCCTACCGTATACAAACATGATGACACCATAATTTCTGTTTTAACTGAAAATTTTGTTTTTTCTCAAATTAATGTTCTCATACAGGCTTTTCTTATTGGCCTACCGTATACAAACATGATGACACCATAATTTCAGTTTTTACTAAAAATTTTTTTTTCAAATTAACGTTCTATAAAACCTACTCTTATCGGCCTACCGTATACAAACATGATGGCACCATAATTTCAGTTTTTACTGAAAATTTTTTTTTCTCGAATTAACGTTCTCATACAAGTTACACTTATCGGCCTACCGTATACAAACATGATGACACCATAATTTCAGTTTTTACTGAAAATTTTTTTTTTCTCAAATTAACTTTCTCATACAAGCTACTCTTATCGGCCTACCGTATACAAACATGATGACACCATAATTTCAGTTTTCACTGAAATATTTTTTTTTTTTTTTTAAAAGTAACGTTCTCGTACAAGCTACACTTATCGGCCTACCGTATACAAACATGATGACACCATAATTTCAGTTTTCACTGAAAATTTTTTTTATTTAAAACTAACGTTCTCATACAACCTACTCTTATCGGCCTACCGTATACAAACATGATGACACCATAATTTCAGTTTTTACTGAAAACTTTTTTTTTTGTCAAATTAACGTTCTATAAAACCTACTCTTATCGGCCTACCGTATACAAACATGATGGCACCATAATTTCAGTTTTTACTGAAATTTTTTTTTCTCAAATTAACGTTCTCATACAGGCCACACTTATCGGCCTACCGTATACAAACATGATGACACCATAATTTCAGTTTTTACTGAAAATTTTTTTTGCTCAAATTAACATTCTCATACAAGCTACTCTTATCGGCCTACCGTATACAAACATGATGACACCATAATTTCAGTTTTCACTGAAAATTTTTTTTTTTTTAAAAGTAACGTTCTCATACAAGCTACACTTATCGGCCTACCGTATACAAACATGATGACACCATAATTACAGTTTTTACTGAAAATTTTTTTTCTCAAATTAACGTTCTCATACAAGCTACTCTTATCGGCCTAGCGTATACAAACATGATGACACCATAATTACAGTTTTTACTGAAAATTTTTTTTCTCAAATTAACGTTCTCATACAAGCTACTCTTATCGGCCTAGCGTATACAAACATGATGACACCATAATTTCAGTTTTTACTGAAAACTTTTTTTTTTTTTCAAATTAACGTTCTCATACAGGCTACTCTTATCGGCCTACCGTATACAAACATGATGAAACCATAATTTCAGTTTTCACTGAAAATTTTTATTTTCTCAAAATAACGTTTGCATACAGGCTACTCTTATCGGCCTACCGTATACAAACATGATGACACCATAATTTCTGTTTTAACTGAAAATTTTCTTTTTTCTCAAATTAATGTTCTCATACAGGCTTTTCTTATTGGCCTACCGTATACAAACATGATGACACCATAATTTCAGTTTTTACTGGAAATTTTTTTTTCCTCAAATTAACGTTCTAATACAACCTACTCTTATCGGCCTACCGTATAGAAACATGATGACACCATAATTTCAGTTTTTACTGAAAATTTTTTATTCTCAAATTACCGTTCTCATACAGGCCACTCTTATCGGCCTACCGTATACAAACATGATAGCACAATAATTTCAGTTTTTACTGAAAATTTTTTTTGCCTCAAATTAACGTTCTCATAATACCTACTCTTATCGGCCTACCGTATACAAACATGATGACACCATTATTTCAGTTTTTACTGAAAACTTTTTTTTTGTCAAATTAACGTTCGCATACAGGCTACTCTTATCGGCCTTTCGTATACAAACATGATGACACCATAATTTCTGTTTTTACTGAAAATTTTTTTTTTTCAAATTAACGTTCTCATACAGGCTACTCTTATCGGCCTACCGTATACAAACATGATGACACCATAATTTCTGTTTTTACTGAAAATTTTTTTTCCCTCAAATTAACGTTCTCATACAACCTACTTTTATCGGCCTACCGTATACAAGCATGATGGCACCATAATTTCAGTTTTTACTGAAAATTTATTTTTTCTCAAATTAACGTTCTCATACAGGCTTTTCTCATTGGCCTACCATATACAAACATGATGACACCATAATTTCAGTTTTTACTAAAAATTTTTTTTTCAAATTAACGTTCTATAAAACCTACTCTTATCGGCCTACCGTATACAAACATGATGGCACCATAATTTCAGTTTTTACTGAAAATTTTTTTTTCTCGAATAACGGTCTCATACAGGCTACTCTTATCGGCCTACCGTATACAAACATGATGACACCATAATTTCTGTTTTTACTGAAAATTTTTTTTCCCTCAAATTAACGTTCTCATACAACCTACTCTTATCGGCCTACCGTATACAAACATGATGACACCATAATTTCTGTTTTTACTGAAAATTTTTTTTCCCTCAAATTAACGTTCTCATACAACCTACTCTTATCGGCCTACCGTATACAAACATGATAACACCATAATTTCAGTTTTTACTGGAAATTTTTTTTTCCTCAAATTAACGTTCTAATAAAACCTACTCTTATCGGCCTACCGTATAGAAACATGATGACACCATAATTTCAGTTTTTACTGAAAATTTTTTATTCTCAAATTACCGTTCTCATACAGGCCACTCTTATCGGCCTACCGTATACAAACATGATGGCACAATAATTTCAGTTTTTACTGAAAATTTTTTTTGCCTCAAATTAACGTTCTCATAATACCTACTCTTATCGGCCTACCGTATACAAACATGATGACACCATTATTTCAGTTTTTACTGAAAACTTTTTTTTTGTCAAATTAACGTTCGCATACAGGCTACTCTTATCGGCCTTTCGTATACAAACATGATGACACCATAATTTCTGTTTTTACTGAAAATTTTTTTTTTTCAAATTAACGTTCTCATACAGGCTACTCTTATCGGCCTACAATATACAAACATGATGACACCATAATTTCTGTTTTTACTGAAAATTTTTTTTCCCTCAAATTAACGTTCTCATACAACCTACTTTTTCGGCCTACCGTATACAAGCATGATGGCACCATAATTTCAGTTTTTACTGAAAATTTATTTTTTCTCAAATTAACGTTCTCATACAGGCTTTTCTTATTGGCCTACCATATACAAACATGATGACACCATAATTTCAGTTTTTACTAAAAATTTTTTTTTCCTCAAATTAACGTTCTAATACAACCTACTCTTATCGGCCTACCGTATAGAAACATGATGACACCATAATTTCAGTTTTTACTGAAAATTTTTTATTCTCAAATTACCGTTCTCATACAGGCCACTCTTATCGGCCTACCGTATACAAACATGATGGCACAATAATTTCAGTTTTTACTGAAAACTTTTTTTTTTGTCAAATTAACGTTCTATAAAACCTACTCTTATCGGCCTACCGTATACAAACATGATGGCACCATAATTTCAGTTTTTACTGAAATTTTTTTTTCTCAAATTAACGTTCTCATACAGGCCACACTTATCGGCCTACCGTATACAAACATGATGACACCATAATTTCAGTTTTTACTGAAAATTTTTTTTGCTCAAATTAACATTCTCATACAAGCTACTCTTATCGGCCTACCGTATACAAACATGATGACACCATAATTTCAGTTTTCACTGAAAATTTTTTTTTTTTTAAAAGTAACGTTCTCATACAAGCTACACTTATCGGCCTACCGTATACAAACATGATGACACCATAATTACAGTTTTTACTGAAAATTTTTTTTCTCAAATTAACGTTCTCATACAAGCTACTCTTATCGGCCTAGCGTATACAAACATGATGACACCATAATTACAGTTTTTACTGAAAATTTTTTTTCTCAAATTAACGTTCTCATACAAGCTACTCTTATCGGCCTAGCGTATACAAACATGATGACACCATAATTTCAGTTTTTACTGAAAACTTTTTTTTTTTTTCAAATTAACGTTCTCATACAGGCTACTCTTATCGGCCTACCGTATACAAACATGATGAAACCATAATTTCAGTTTTCACTGAAAATTTTTATTTTCTCAAAATAACGTTTGCATACAGGCTACTCTTATCGGCCTACCGTATACAAACATGATGACACCATAATTTCTGTTTTAACTGAAAATTTTCTTTTTTCTCAAATTAATGTTCTCATACAGGCTTTTCTTATTGGCCTACCGTATACAAACATGATGACACCATAATTTCAGTTTTTACTGAAAATTTTTTATGCTCAAATTACGGTTCTCATACAGGCCACTCTTATCGGCCTACCGTATACAAACATGATGGCACAATAATTTCAGTTTTTACTGAAAATTTTTTATTCTCAAATTACCGTTCTCATACAGGCCACTCTTATCGGCCTACCGTATACAAACATGATGGCACAATAATTTCAGTTTTTACTGAAAATTTTTTTTGCCTCAAATTAACGTTCTCATAATACCTACTCTTATCGGCCTACCGTATACAAACATGATGACACCATTTTTTCAGTTTTTACTGAAAACTTTTTTTTTGTCAAATTAACGTTCGCATACAGGCTACTCTTATCGGCCTTTCGTATACAAACATGATGACACCATAATTTCTGTTTTTACTGAAAATTTTTTTTTTTCAAATTAACGTTCTCATACAGGCTACTCTTATCGGCCTACCGTATACAAACATGATGACACCATAATTTCTGTTTTTACTGAAAATTTTTTTTCCCTCAAATTAACGTTCTCATACAACCTACTTTTATCGGCCTACCGTATACAAGCATGATGGCACCATAATTTCAGTTTTTACTGAAAATTTATTTTTTCTCAAATTAACGTTCTCATACAGGCTTTTCTCATTGGCCTACCATATACAAACATGATGACACCATAATTTCAGTTTTTACTAAAAATTTTTTTTTCAAATTAACGTTCTATAAAACCTACTCTTATCGGCCTACCGTATACAAACATGATGGCACCATAATTTCAGTTTTTACTGAAAATTTTTTTTTCTCGAATTAACGTTCTCATACAGGCTACTCTTATCTGCCTACCGTATACAAACATGATGACACCATAATTTCTGTTTTTACTGAAAATTTTTTTTCCCTCAAATTAACGTTCTCATACAACCTACTCTTATCGGCCTACCGTATACAAACATGATGACACCATAATTTCTGTTTTTACTGAAAATTTTTTTTCCATCAAATTAACGTTCTCATACAACCTACTCTTATCGGCCTACCGTATACAAACATGATAACACCATAATTTCTGTTTTTACTGAAAATTTTTTTTCCCTCAAATTAACGTTCTCATACAACCTACTTTTATCGGCCTACCGTATACAAGCATGATGAAACCATAATTTCAGTTTTCACTGAAAATTTTTATTTTATCAAAATAACGTTTGCATACAGGCCACACTTATCGGCCTACCGTATACAAACATGATGACACCATAATTTCAGTTTTTACTGAAAATTTTTTTTTCTCAAATTAACATTCTCATACAAGCTACTCTTATCGGCCTACCGTATACAAACATGATGACACCATAATTTCAGTTTTCACTGAAAATTTTTTTTTTTTTAAAAGTAACGTTCTCATACAAGCTACACTTATCGGCCTACCGTATACAAACATGATGACACCATAATTACAGTTTTTACTGAAAATTTTTTTTCTCAAATTAACGTTCTCATACAAGCTACTCTTATCGGCCTAGCGTATACAAACATGATGACACCATAATTACAGTTTTTACTGAAAATTTTATTTCTCAAATTAACGTTCTCATACAAGCTACTCTTATCGGCCTAGCGTATACAAACATGATGACACCATAATTTCAGTTTTTACTGAAAACTTTTTTTTTTTTTCAAATTAACGTTCTCATACAGGCTACTCTTATCGGCCTACCGTATACAAACATGATGAAACCATAATTTCAGTTTTCACTGAAAATTTTTATTTTCTCAAAATAACGTTTGCATACAGGCTACTCTTATCGGCCTACCGTATACAAACATGATGACACCATAATTTCTGTTTTAACTGAAAATTTTCTTTTTTCTCAAATTAATGTTCTCATACAGGCTTTTCTTATTGGCCTACCGTATACAAACATGATGACACCATAATTTCAGTTTTTACTGGAAATTTTTTTTTCCTCAAATTAACGTTCTAATAAAACCTACTCTTATCGGCCTACCGTATAGAAACATGATGACACCATAATTTCAGTTTTTACTGAAAATTTTTTATTCTCAAATTACCGTTCTCATACAGGCCACTCTTATCGGCCTACCGTATACAAACATGATGGCACAATAATTTCAGTTTTTACTGAAAATTTTTTTTGCCTCAAATTAACGTTCTCATAATACCTACTCTTATCGGCCTACCGTATACAAACATGATGACACCATTATTTCAGTTTTTACTGAAAACTTTTTTTTTGTCAAATTAACGTTCGCATACAGGCTACTCTTATCGACCTTTCGTATACAAACATGATGACACCATAATTTCTGTTTTTACTGAAAATTTTTTTTTTTCAAATTAACGTTCTCATACAGGCTACTCTTATCGGCCTACAATATACAAACATGATGACACCATAATTTCTGTTTTTACTGAAAATTTTTTTTCCCTCAAATTAACGTTCTCATACAACCTACTTTTTCGGCCTACCGTATACAAGCATGATGGCACCATAATTTCAGTTTTTACTGAAAATTTATTTTTTCTCAAATTAACGTTCTCATACAGGCTTTTCTTATTGGCCTACCATATACAAACATGATGACACCATAATTTCAGTTTTTACTAAAAATTTTTTTTTCAAATTAACGTTCTATAAAACCTACTCTTATCGGCCTACCGTATACAAACATGATGGCACCATAATTTCAGTTTTTACTGAAATTTTTTTTTTCTCGAATTAACGTTCTCATACAGGCTACTCTTATCGGTCTACCGTATACAAACATGATGACACCATAATTTCTGTTTTTACTGAAAATTTTTTTTCCCTCAAATTAACGTTCTCATACAACCTACTCTTATCGGCCTACCGTATACAAACATGATGACACCATAATTTCTGTTTTTACTGAAAATTTTTTTTCCCTCAAATTAACGTTCTCATACAACCTACTCTTATCGGCCTACCGTATACAAACATGATGACACCATAATTTCTGTTTTTACTGAAAATTTTTTTTCCCTCAAATTAACGTTCTCATACAACCTACTTTTATCGGCCTACCGTATACAAGCATGATGAAACCATAATTTCAGTTTTCACTGAAAATTTTTATTTTCTCAAAATAACGTTTGCATACAGGCTACTCTTATCGGCCTACCGTATACAAACATGATGACACCATAATTTCTGTTTTAACTGAAAATTTTGTTTTTTCTCAAATTAATGTTCTCATACAGGCTTTTCTTATTGGCCTACCATATACAAACATGATGACACCATAATTTCAGTTTTTACTAAAAATTTTTTTTTCAAATTAACGTTCTATAAAACCTACTCTTATCGGCCTACCGTATACAAACATGATGGCACCATAATTTCAGTTTTTTCTGAAAATTTTTTTTTCTCGAATTAACGTTCTCATACAGGCTACTCTTATCGGCCTACCGAATACAAACATGATGACACCATAATTTCAGTTTTTACTGAAATTTTTTTTTTTTTTTAAAAGTAACGTTCTCATACAAGTTACACTTATCGGCCTACCGTATACAAACATGATGACACCATAATTTCAGTTTTTACTGAAAATTTTTTTTTTCTCAAATTAACTTTCTCATACAAGCTACTCTTATCGGCCTACCGTATACAAACATGATGACACCATAATTTCAGTTTTCACTGAAAATTTTTTTTTTTTTTTAAAAGTAACGTTCTCGTACAAGCTACACTTATCGGCCTACCGTATACAAACATGATGACACCATAATTTCAGTTTTCACTGAAAATTTTTTTTTTTTTAAAACTAACGTTCTCATACAACCTACTCTTATCGGCCTACCGTATACAAACATGATGACACCATAATTTCAGTTTTTACTGAAAACTTTTTTTTTTGTCAAATTAACGTTCTATAAAACCTACTCTTATCGGTCTACCGTATACAAACATGATGGCACCATAATTTCAGTTTTTACTGAAATTTTTTTTTCTCGAATTAACGTTCTCATACAGGCCACACTTATCGGCCTACCGTATACAAACATGATGACACCATAATTTCTGTTTTTACTGAAAATTTTTTTTTCTCAAATTAACATTCTCATACAAGCTACTCTTATCGGCCTACCGTATACAAACATGATGACACCATAATTTCAGTTTTCACTGAAAATTTTTTTTTTCTTAAAAGTAACGTTCTCTTACAAGCTACACTTATCGGCCTACCGTATACAAACATGATGACACCATAATTACAGTTTTTACTGAAAATTTTTTTTCTCAAATTAACATTCTCATACAAGCTACTCTTATCGGCCTACCGTATACAAACATGATGACACCATAATTTCAGTTTTTACTGAAAACTTTTTTTTTTTCAAATTAACTTTCTCATACAGGCTACTCTTATCGGCCTACCGTATACAAACATGATGAAACCATAATTTCAGTTTTCACTGAAAATTTTTATTTTCTCAAAATAACGTTTGCATACAGGCTACTCTTATCGGCCTACCGTATACAAAAAAGATGACACCATAATTTCTGTTTTAACTGAAAATTTTCTTTTTTCTCAAATTAATGTTCTCATACAGGCTTTTCTTATTGGCCTACCGTATACAAACATGATGACACCATAATTTCAGTTTTTACTGGAAATTTTTTTTTCCTCAAATTAACGTTCTAATACAACCTACTCTTATCGGCCTACCGTATACAAACATGATGACACCATAATTTCAGTTTCTACTAAAAATTTTTTTTTCAAATTAACGTTCTATAAAACCTACTCTTATCGGCCTACCGTATACAAACATGATGGCACCATAATTTCAGTTTTTACTGAAAATTTTTTATTCTCAAATTACCGTTCTCATACAGGCCACTCTTATCGGCCTACCGTATACAAACATGATGACACCATAATTTCAGTTTTAACTGAAAATTTTTTTTCCCTCAAATTAACGTTCTCATACAACCTACTTTTATCGGCCTACCGTATACAAGCATGATGGCACCATAATTTCAGTTTTTACTGAATATTTTTTTTTTTTAAAAGTAACGTTCTCATACAACCTACTCTTATCGGCCTACCGTATACAAACATGATGACGCCATAATTTCAGTTTTTACTGAAACTTTTTTTTTTGTCAAATTAACGTTCTCATACAGGCTACTCTTATCGGCCTATCGTATACAAACATGATGAAACCATAATTTCAGTTTTCACTGAAAATTTTTATTTTCTCAAAATAACGTTTGCATACAGGCTACTCTTATCGGCCTACCGTATACAAACATGATGACACCATAATTTCTGTTTTAACTGAAAATTTTGTTTTTTTTAAAAGTAACGTTCTCATACAAGCTACACTTATCGGCCTACCGTATACAAACATGATGACACCATAATTTCAGTTTTTACTGAAAACTTTTTTTTTTTAAAAGTAACGTTCTCATACAACCTACTCTTATCGGCCTACCGTATACAAACATGATGACACCATAATTACAGTTTTTACTGAAAATTTTTTGTCTCAAATTAACGTTCTCATACAAGCTACTCTTATCGGCCTACCGTATACAAACATGATGACACCATAATTTCAGTTTTTACTGAAAACTTTTTTTTTTGTCAAATTAACGTTCTCATACAGGCTACTCTTATCGGCCTACCGTATACAAGCATGATGGCACCATAATTTCAGTTTTTACTGAAAATTTATTTTTTCTCAAATTAACGTTCTCATACAAGCTACTCTTATCGGCCTACCGTATACAAACATGATGACACCATAATTTCAGTTTTTACAGAAATTTTTTTTTTTTAAAAGTAACGTTCTCATACAACCTACTCTTATCGGCCTACCGTATACAAACATGATGACGCCATAATTTCAGTTTTTACTGAAATTTTTTTTTTTTAAAAGTAACGTTCTCATACAACCTACTCTTATCGGCCTACCGTATACAAACATGATGACGCCATAATTTCAGTTTTTACTGAAAACTTTTTTTTTTGTCAAATTAACGTTCTCATACAGGCTACTCTTATCGGCCTATCGTATACAAACATGATGAAACCATAATTTAAGTTTTTACTGAAAATTTATTTTTTCTCAAATTAACGTTCTCATACAGGCTACTCTTATCGGCCTACCGTATACAAACTTGATGACACCATAATTTCTGTTTTTACTGAAAATTTTTTTACTCAAATTAACGTTCTCATACAACCTACTCTTATCGGCCTACCGTATACAAGCATGATGGCACCATAATTTCAGTTTTTACTGAAAATTTTTTTTTTCTCAAATTAACGTTCTCATACAGGCTACTCTTATCGGCCTACCGTATACAAACATGATGACACCATAATTTCAGTTTTCACTGGAAATTTTTTTTTTTTTCAAAGTAACGTTCTCATACAACCTACTCTTATCGGCCTACCGTATACAAACATGATGACACCATAATTCCAGTTTTTTCTGGAATTTTTTTTTTTTTAAAGTAACGTTCCCATACAAGCTACTCTTATCGGCCTACCGTATACAAACATGATGACACCATAATTTCAGTTTTTTCTGGAATTTTTTTTTTTTTAAAGTAACGTTCCCATACAAGCTACACTTATCGGCCTACCGAATACAAACATGATGACACCATAATTTCAGTTTTTACTGAATTTTTTTTTTTTTCTCAAATTACGTTCTCATACAGGCTACTCTTATCGGCCTACCGTATACAAACATGATGACACCATAATTTCAGTTTTTTCTGGAATTTTTTTTTTTTTAAAGTAACGTTCCCATACAAGCTACACTTATCGGCCTACCGAATACAAACATGATGACACCATAATTTCAGTTTTTACTGAATTTTTTTTTTTTCTCAAATTAACGTTCTCATACAAGCTACTCTTATCGGCCTACCGTATACAAACATGGTGACACCATAATTTCAGTTTTCACTGAAATTTTTTTTTTTTTTTTAAATTAACGTTCTCATACAAGCTACTCATATCGGCCAACCGCATACAAACATGATGACACCATAATTTCAGTTTTTACTGAAAATTTATTTTTTCTCAAATTAACGTTCTTATACAAGCTACTCTTATCGGCCTACCGTATACAAACATGATGACACCATAATTTCAGTTTTCACTGAAAATTTTTTTTTTCTCAAATTAACGTTCTTATACAAGCTACACTTATCGGCCTACCGTATACAAACATGATGACACCATAATTTCTGTTTTTACTGAATTTTTTTTTTTTTTTTTAAAAGTAACGTTCTCATAAAAGCTACACTTATCGGCCTACCGTATACAAACATGATGACACCATAATTTCAGTTTTCACTGAATTTTTTTTTTTTTCTCAAATTAACGTTCTCATACAGGCTACTCTTATCGGCCTACCGTATACAAACATGATGACACCATAATTTCAGTTTTTTCTGGAATTTTTTTTTTTTTAAAGTAACGTTCCCATACAAGCTACACTTATCGGCCTACCGAATACAAACATGATGACGCCATAATTTCAGTTTTTACTGAAATTTTTTTTTTTTAAAAGTAACGTTCTCATACAACCTACTCTTATCGGCCTACCGTATACAAACATGATGACGCCATAATTTCAGTTTTTACTGAAAACTTTTTTTATTGTCAAATTAACGTTCTCATACAGGCTACTCTTATCGGCCTATCGTATACAAACATGATGAAACCATAATTTAAGTTTTTACTGAAAATTTATTTTTTCTCAAATTAACGTTCTCATACAGGCTACTCTTATCGGCCTACCGTATACAAACTTGATGACACCATAATTTCTGTTTTTACTGAAAATTTTTTTACTCAAATTAACGTTCTCATACAACCTACTCTTATCGGCCTACCGTATACAAGCATGATGGCACCATAATTTCAGTTTTTACTGAAAATTTTTTTTTTCTCAAATTAACGTTCTCATACAGGCTACTCTTATCGGCCTACCGTATACAAACATGATGACACCATAATTTCAGTTTTCACTGGAAATTTTTTTTTTTTTCAAAGTAACGTTCTCATACAACCTACTCTTATCGGCCTACCGTATACAAACATGATGACACCATAATTTCAGTTTTTTCTGGAATTTTTTTTTTTTAAAGTAACGTTCCCATACAAGCTACTCTTATCGGCCTACCGTATACAAACATGATGACACCATAATTTCAGTTTTTTCTGGAATTTTTTTTTTTTAAAGTAACGTTCCCATACAAGCTACACTTATCGGCCTACCGAATACAAACATGATGACACCATAATTTCAGTTTTTACTGAATTTTTTTTTTTTTCTCAAATTAACGTTCTCATACAGGCTACTCTTATCGGCCTACCGTATACAAACATGATGACACCATAATTTCAGTTTTTTCTGGAATTTTTTTTTTTTTAAAGTAACGTTCCCATACAAGCTACTCTTATCGGCCTACCGTATACAAACATGATGACACCATAATTTCAGTTTTTTCTGGAATTTTTTTTTTTTTAAAGTAACGTTCCCATACAAGCTACACTTATCGGCCTACCGAATACAAACATGATGACACCA
Organism: Bombylius discolor; assembly: GCA_939192795.1. Classification (NCBI taxonomy): domain Eukaryota; kingdom Metazoa; phylum Arthropoda; class Insecta; order Diptera; family Bombyliidae; genus Bombylius; species Bombylius discolor. The sequence continues at coordinate 17,780,672 of OW584242.1, forward strand.
TAATTTCAGTTTTTACTGAATATTTTTTTTTTCTCAAATTAACGTTCTCATACAGGCTACTCTTATCGGCCTACCGTATACAAACATGATGACACCATAATTTCAGTTTTTTCTGGAATTTTTTTTTTTTTAAAGTAACGTTCCCATACAAGCTACACTTATCGGCCTACCGAATACAAACATGATGACACCATAATTTCAGTTTTTACTGAATTTTTTTTTTTTTTCTCAAATTAACGTTCTCATACAGGCTACTCTTATCGGCCTACCGTATACAAACATGATGACACCATAATGTTTGTTTTTACTGAAAATTTATTTTTTCTCAAATTAACGTTCTCATACAGGCTACTCTTATCGGCCTACCGTATACAAACTTGATAACACCATAATTTCTGTTTTTACTGAAAATTTTTTTACTCAAATTAACGTTCTCATACAACCTACTCTTATCGGCCTACCGTATACAAGCATGATGGCACCATAATTTCAGTTTTTACTGAAAATTTTTTTTCTCAAATTAACGTTCTCATACAGGCTACTCTTATCGGCCTACCGTATACAAACATGATGACACCATAATTTCAGTTTTCACTGGAAATTTTTTTTTTTTTCAAAGTAACGTTCCCATACAAGCTACTCTTATCGGCCTACCGTATACAAACATGATGACACCATAATTTCAGTTTTTTCTGGAATTTTTTTTTTTTTAAAGTAACGTTCCCATACAAGCTACACTTATCGGCCTACCGAATACAAACATGATGACACCATAATTTCAGTTTTTACTGAATTTTTTTTTTTTTCTCAAATTAACGTTCTCATACAAGCTACTCTTATCGGCCTACCGTATACAAACATGGTGACACCATAATTTCAGTTTTCACTGAAATTTTTTTTTTTTTTTTAAATTAACGTTCTCATACAAGCTACTCATATCGGCCAACCGCATACAAACATGATGACACCATAATTTCAGTTTTTACTGAAAATTTATTTTTTCTCAAATTAAAGTTCTTATACAAGCTACTCTTATCGGCCTACCGTATACAAACATGATGACACCATAATTTCAGTTTTCACTGAAAATTTTTTTTTTCTCAAATTAACGTTCTTATACAAGCTACACTTATCGGCCTACCGTATACAAACATGATGACACCATAATTTCTGTTTTTACTGAATTTTTTTTTTTTTTTTTAAAAGTAACGTTCTCATAAAAGCTACACTTATCGGCCTACCGTATACAAACATGATGACACCATAATTTCAGTTTTCACTGAATTTTTTTTTTTTTCTCAAATTAACGTTCTCATACAGGCTACTCTTATCGGCCTACCGTATACAAGCATGATGGCACCATAATTTCAGTTTTTACTGAAAATTTTTTTTTTCTCAAATTAACGTTCTCATACAGGCTACTCTTATCGGCCTACCGTATACAAACATAATGACACCATAATTTCAGTTTTCACTGGAAATTTTTTTTTTTTTTCAAAGTAACGTTCTCATACAACCTACTCTTATCGGCCTACCGTATACAAACATGATGACACCATAATTTCAGTTTTTTCTGGAATTTTTTTTTTTTAAAGTAACGTTCCCATACAAGCTACTCTTATCGGCCTACCGTATACAAACATGATGACACCATAATTTCAGTTTTTTCTGGAATTTTTTTTTTTTTAAAGTAACGTTCCCATACAAGCTACACTTATCGGCCTACCGAATACAAACATGATGACACCATAATTTCAGTTTTTACTGAATTTTTTTTTTTTTCTCAAATTAACGTTCTCATACAGGCTACTCTTATCGGCCTACCGTATACAAACATGATGACACCATAATTTCAGTTTTTTCTGGAATTTTTTTTTTTTTAAAGTAACGTTCCCATACAAGCTACTCTTATCGGCCTACCGTATACAAACATGATGACACCATAATTTCAGTTTTTTCTGGAATTTTTTTTTTTTTAAAGTAACGTTCCCATACAAGCTACACTTATCGGCCTACCGAATACAAACATGATGACACCATAATTTCAGTTTTTACTGAATATTTTTTTTTTCTCAAATTAACGTTCTCATACAGGCTACTCTTATCGGCCTACCGTATACAAACATGATGACACCATAATTTCAGTTTTTTCTGGAATTTTTTTTTTTTTAAAGTAACGTTCCCATACAAGCTACACTTATCGGCCTACCGAATACAAACATGATGACACCATAATTTCAGTTTTTACTGAATTTTTTTTTTTTTTCTCAAATTAACGTTCTCATACAGGCTACTCTTATCGGCCTACCGTATACAAACATGATGACACCATAATGTTTGTTTTTACTGAAAATTTATTTTTTCTCAAATTAACGTTCTCATACAGGCTACTCTTATCGGCCTACCGTATACAAACTTGATAACACCATAATTTCTGTTTTTACTGAAAATTTTTTTACTCAAATTAACGTTCTCATACAACCTACTCTTATCGGCCTACCGTATACAAGCATGATGGCACCATAATTTCAGTTTTTACTGAAAATTTTTTTTCTCAAATTAACGTTCTCATACAGGCTACTCTTATCGGCCTACCGTATACAAACATGATGACACCATAATTTCAGTTTTTTCTGGAATTTTTTTTTTTTTAAAGTAACGTTCCCATACAAGCTACACTTATCGGCCTACCGAATACAAACATGATGACACCATAATTTCAGTTTTTACTGAATTTTTTTTTTTTTTCTCAAATTAACGTTCTCATACAGGCTACTCTTATCGGCCTACCGTATACAAACATGATGACACCATAATGTTTGTTTTTACTGAAAATTTATTTTTTCTCAAATTAACGTTCTCATACAGGCTACTCTTATCGGCCTACCGTATACAAACTTGATAACACCATAATTTCTGTTTTTACTGAAAATTTTTTTACTCAAATTAACGTTCTCATACAACCTACTCTTATCGGCCTACCGTATACAAGCATGATGGCACCATAATTTCAGTTTTTACTGAAAATTTTTTTTCTCAAATTAACGTTCTCATACAGGCTACTCTTATCGGCCTACCGTATACAAACATGATGACACCATAATTTCAGTTTTCACTGGAAATTTTTTTTTTTTTCAAAGTAACGTTCCCATACAAGCTACTCTTATCGGCCTACCGTATACAAACATGATGACACCATAATTTCAGTTTTTTCTGGAATTTTTTTTTTTTTAAAGTAACGTTCCCATACAAGCTACACTTATCGGCCTACCGAATACAAACATGATGACACCATAATTTCAGTTTTTACTGAATTTTTTTTTTTTTCTCAAATTAACGTTCTCATACAAGCTACTCTTATCGGCCTACCGTATACAAACATGGTGACACCATAATTTCAGTTTTCACTGAAATTTTTTTTTTTTTTTTAAATTAACGTTCTCATACAAGCTACTCATATCGGCCAACCGCATACAAACATGATGACACCATAATTTCAGTTTTTACTGAAAATTTATTTTTTCTCAAATTAAAGTTCTTATACAAGCTACTCTTATCGGCCTACCGTATACAAACATGATGACACCATAATTTCAGTTTTCACTGAAAATTTTTTTTTTCTCAAATTAACGTTCTTATACAAGCTACACTTATCGGCCTACCGTATACAAACATGATGACACCATAATTTCTGTTTTTACTGAATTTTTTTTTTTCTTTTTAAAAGTAACGTTCTCATAAAAGCTACACTTATCGGCCTACCGTATACAAACATGATGACACCATAATTTCAGTTTTCACTGAATTTTTTTTTTTTTCTCAAATTAACGTTCTCATACAGGCTACTCTTATCGGCCTACCGTATACAAACATGATGACACCATAATTTCAGTTTTTACTGAAAATTTTTTTACTCAAATTAACGTTCTCATACAACCTACTCTTATCGGCCTACCGTATACAAGCATGATGGCACCATAATTTCAGTTTTTACTGAAAATTTTTTTTTTCTCAAATTAACGTTCTCATACAGGCTACTCTTATCGGCCTACCGTATACAAACATAATGACACCATAATTTCAGTTTTCACTGGAAATTTTTTTTTTTTTCAAAGTAACGTTCTCATACAACCTACTCTTATCGGCCTACCGTATACAAACATGATGACACCATAATTTCAGTTTTTTCTGGAATTTTTTTTTTTTAAAGTAACGTTCCCATACAAGCTACTCTTATCGGCCTACCGTATACAAACATGATGACACCATAATTTCAGTTTTTTCTGGAATTTTTTTTTTTTTAAAGTAACGTTCCCATACAAGCTACACTTATCGGCCTACCGAATACAAACATGATGACACCATAATTTCAGTTTTTACTGAATTTTTTTTTTTTTCTCAAATTAACGTTCTCATACAGGCTACTCTTATCGGCCTACCGTATACAAACATGATGACACCATAATTTCAGTTTTTTCTGGAATTTTTTTTTTTTTAAAGTAACGTTCCCATACAAGCTACTCTTATCGGCCTACCGTATACAAACATGATGACACCATAATTTCAGTTTTTTCTGGAATTTTTTTTTTTTTAAAGTAACGTTCCCATACAAGCTACACTTATCGGCCTACCGAATACAAACATGATGACACCATAATTTCAGTTTTTACTGAATATTTTTTTTTTCTCAAATTAACGTTCTCATACAGGCTACTCTTATCGGCCTACCGTATACAAACATGATGACACCATAATTTCAGTTTTTTCTGGAATTTTTTTTTTTTTAAAGTAACGTTCCCATACAAGCTACACTTATCGGCCTACCGAATACAAACATGATGACACCATAATTTCAGTTTTTACTGAATTTTTTTTTTTTTAAAGTAACGTTCCCATACAAGCTACACTTATCGGCCTACCGAATACAAACATGATGACACCATAATTTCAGTTTTTACTGAATTTTTTTTTTTTCTCAAATTAACGTTCTCATACAGGCTACTCTTATCGGCCTACCGTATACAAACTTGATAACACCATAATTTCTGTTTTTACTGAAAATTTTTTTACTCAAATTAACGTTCTCATACAACCTACTCTTATCGGCCTACCGTATACAAGCATGATGGCACCATAATTTCAGTTTTTACTGAAAATTTTTTTTCTCAAATTAACGTTCTCATACAGGCTACTCTTATCGGCCTACCGTATACAAACATGATGACACCATAATTTCAGTTTTCACTGGAAATTTTTTTTTTTTTCAAAGTAACGTTCTCATACAACCTACTCTTATCGGCCTACCGTATACAAACATGATGACACCATAATTTCAGTTTTTTCTGGAATTTTTTTTTTTTAAAGTAACGTTCCCATACAAGCTACTCTTATCGGCCTACCGTATACAAACATGATGACACCATAATTTCAGTTTTTTCTGGAATTTTTTTTTTTTTAAAGTAACGTTCCCATACAAGCTACACTTATCGGCCTACCGAATACAAACATGATGACACCATAATTTCAGTTTTTACTGAATTTTTTTTTTTTTCTCAAATTAACGTTCTCATACAGGCTACTCTTATCGGCCTACCGTATACAAACATGATGACACCATAATTTCAGTTTTTTCTGGAATTTTTTTTTTTTTAAAGTAACGTTCCCATACAAGCTACTCTTATCGGCCTACCGTATACAAACATGATGACACCATAATTTCAGTTTTTTCTGGAATTTTTTTTTTTTTAAAGTAACGTTCCCATACAAGCTACACTTATCGGCCTACCGAATACAAACATGATGACACCATAATTTCTGTTTTTACTGAAAATTTTTTTTTTTTTCAAAGTAACGTTCTCATACAACCTACTCTTATCGGCCTACCGTATACAAACATGATGACACCATAATTTCAGTTTTTTCTGGAATTTTTTTTTTTTAAAGTAACGTTCCCATACAAGCTACTCTTATCGGCCTACCGTATACAAACATGATGACACCATAATTTCAGTTTTTTCTGGAATTTTTTTTTTTTTAAAGTAACGTTCCCATACAAGCTACACTTATCGGCCTACCGAATACAAACATGATGACACCATAATTTCAGTTTTTACTGAATTTTTTTTTTTTTCTCAAATTAACGTTCTCATACAGGCTACTCTTATCGGCCTACCGTATACAAACATGATGACACCATAATTTCAGTTTTTTCTGGAATTTTTTTTTTTTTAAAGTAACGTTCCCATACAAGCTACTCTTATCGGCCTACCGTATACAAACATGATGACACCATAATTTCAGTTTTTTCTGGAATTTTTTTTTTTTAAAGTAACGTTCCCATACAAGCTACACTTATCGGCCTACCGAATACAAACATGATGACACCATAATTTCAGTTTTTACTGAATATTTTTTTTTTCTCAAATTAACGTTCTCATACAGGCTACTCTTATCGGCCTACCGTATACAAACATGATGACACCATAATTTCAGTTTTTTCTGGAATTTTTTTTTTTTTAAAGTAACGTTCCCATACAAGCTACACTTATCGGCCTACCGAATACAAACATGATGACACCATAATTTCAGTTTTTACTGAATTTTTTTTTTTTTTCTCAAATTAACGTTCTCATACAGGCTACTCTTATCGGCCTACCGTATACAAACATGATGACACCATAATGTTTGTTTTTACTGAAAATTTATTTTTTCTCAAATTAACGTTCTCATACAGGCTACTCTTATCGGCCTACCGTATACAAACTTGATAACACCATAATTTCTGTTTTTACTGAAAATTTTTTTACTCAAATTAACGTTCTCATACAACCTACTCTTATCGGCCTACCGTATACAAGCATGATGGCACCATAATTTCAGTTTTTACTGAAAATTTTTTTTCTCAAATTAACGTTCTCATACAGGCTACTCTTATCGGCCTACCGTATACAAACATGATGACACCATAATTTCAGTTTTCACTGGAAATTTTTTTTTTTTTCAAAGTAACGTTCTCATACAACCTACTCTTATCGGCCTACCGTATACAAACATGATGACACCATAATTTCAGTTTTTTCTGGAATTTTTTTTTTTTAAAGTAACGTTCCCATACAAGCTACTCTTATCGGCCTACCGTATACAAACATGATGACACCATAATTTCAGTTTTTTCTGGAATTTTTTTTTTTTTAAAGTAACGTTCCCATACAAGCTACACTTATCGGCCTACCGAATACAAACATGATGACACCATAATTTCAGTTTTTACTGAATTTTTTTTTTTTTCTCAAATTAACGTTCTCATACAGGCTACTCTTATCGGCCTACCGTATACAAACATGATGACACCATAATTTCAGTTTTTTCTGGAATTTTTTTTTTTTTAAAGTAACGTTCCCATACAAGCTACTCTTATCGGCCTACCGTATACAAACATGATGACACCATAATTTCAGTTTTTTCTGGAATTTTTTTTTTTTTAAAGTAACGTTCCCATACAAGCTACACTTATCGGCCTACCGAATACAAACATGATGACACCATAATTTCTGTTTTTACTGAAAATTTTTTTACTCAAATTAACGTTCTCATACAACCTACTCTTATCGGCCTACCGTATACAAACATGATGACACCATAATTTTTGTTTTTACTGAAAATTTTTTTTTTCTCAAATTAACGTTCTTATACAAGCTACTCTTATCGGCCTACCGTATACAAACATGGTGACACCATAATTTTTGTTTTTACAGAAAATTTTTTTTTTCTCAAATTAACGTTCTTATACAAGCTACTCTTATCGGCCTACCGTATACAAACATGATGACACCATAATTTCAGTTTTTACTGAAATTTTTTTTTTTTTTAAATTAACGTTCTCATACAGGCTACTCTTATCGGCCTACCGTATACAAACATGATGACACCATAATTTTTGTTTTTACTGAAAATTTTTTTTTCTCAAATTAACGTTCTTATACAAGCTACTCTTATCGGCCTACCGTATACAAACATGGTGACACCATAATTTCAGTTTTTACTGAAATTTTTTTTTTTTTTTAAATTAACGTTCTCATACAAGCTACTCATATCGGCCAACCGCATACAAACATGATGACACCATAATTTCAGTTTTTACTGAAAATTTATTTTTTCTCAAATTAACGTTCTTATACAAGCTACTCTTATCGGCCTACCGTATACAAACATGATGACACCATAATTTCAGTTTTCACTGAAAATTTTTTTTTTCTCAAATTAACGTTCTTATACAAGCTACACTTATCGGCCTACCGTATACAAACATGATGACACCATAATTTCTGTTTTTACTGAATTTTTTTTTTTTTTTTTAAAAGTAACGTTCTCATAAAAGCTACACTTATCGGCCTACCGTATACAAACATGATGACACCACAATTTCAGTTTTCACTGAAAATTTTTTTTTTTAAAAGTAACGCTCTCATACAAGCTACTCTTATCGGCCTACCGTATACAAACATGATGAAACCATAATTTCAGTTTTTACTGAAAATTTATTTTTTCTCAAATTAACGTTCTCATACAGGCTACTCTTATCGGCCTACCGTATACAAACTTGATGACACCATAATTTCTGTTTTTACTGAAAATTTTTTTACTCAAATTAACGTTCTCATACAACCTACTCTTATCGGCCTACCGCATACAAACATGATGACACCATAATTTCAGTTTTTACTGAAAATTTATTTTTTCTCAAATTAACGTTCTCATACAGGCTACTCTTATCGGCCTACCGTATACAAACATGATGACACCATAATTTTTGTTTTTACTGAAAATTTTTTTTTTCTCAAATTAACGTTCTTATACAAGCTACTCTTATCGGCCTACCGTATACAAACATGGTGACACCATAATTTCAGTTTTTACTGAAATTTTTTTTTTTTTTTAAATTAACGTTCTCATACAAGCTACTCATATCGGCCAACCGCATACAAACATGATGACACCATAATTTCAGTTTTTACTGAAAATTTATTTTTTCTCAAATTAACGTTCTTATACAAGCTACTCTTATCGGCCTACCGTATACAAACATGATGACACCATAATTTCAGTTTTCACTGAAAATTTTTTTTTTCTCAAATTAACGTTCTTATACAAGCTACACTTATCGGCCTACCGTATACAAACATGATGACACCATAATTTCTGTTTTTACTGAATTTTTTTTTTTTTTTTTAAAAGTAACGTTCTAATAAAAGCTACACTTATTGGCCTACCGTATACAAACATGATGACACCATAATTTCAGTTTTCACTGAAAATTTTTTTTTTTTAAAAGTAACGCTCTCATACAAGCTACTCTTATCGGCCTACCGTATACAAACATGATGAAACCATAATTTCAGTTTTTACTGAAAATTTATTTTTTCTCAAATTAACGTTCTCATACAGGCTACTCTTATCGGCCTACCGTATACAAACATGATGACACCATAATTTCAGTTTTCACTGGAAATTTTTTTTTTTTTCAAAGTAACGTTCTCATACAACCTACTCTTATCGGCCTACCGTATACAAACATGATGACACCATAATTTCAGTTTTTTCTGGAATTTTTTTTTTTTTAAAGTAACGTTCCCATACAAGCTACTCTTATCGGCCTACCGTATACAAACATAATGACATCATAATTTCAGTTTTTTCTGGAATTTTTTTTTTTTAAAGTAACGTTCCCATACAAGCTACACTTATCGGCCTACCGAATACAAACATGATGACACCATAATTTCAGTTTTTACTGAATTTTTTTTTTTTTCTCAAATTAACGTTCTCATACAGGCTACTCTTATCGGCCTACCGTATACAAACACGATGACACCATAATTTCAGTTTTTTCTGGAATTTTTTTTTTTTTAAAGTAACGTTCCCATACAAGCTACACTTATCGGCCTACCGAATACAAACATGATGACACCATAATTTCAGTTTTTACTGAATTTTTTTTTTTTCTCAAATTAACGTTCTCATACAAGCTACTCTTATCGGCCTACCGTATACAAACATGGTGACACCATAATTTCAGTTTTCACTGAAATTTTTTTTTTTTTTTAAATTAACGTTCTCATACAAGCTACACTTATCGGCCTACCGTATACAAACATGATGACACCATAATTTCAGTTTTTACTGAATATTTTTTTTTTCTCAAATTAACGTTCTCATACAGGCTACTCTTATCGGCCTACCGTCTACAAACATGATGACACCATAATTTCAGTTTTTTCTGGAATTTTTTTTTTTTTAAAGTAACGTTCCCGTACAAGCTACACTTATCGGCCTACCGAATACAAACATGATGACACCATAATTTCAGTTTTTACTGAATTTTTTTTTTTTTCTCAAATTAACGTTCTCATAAAGGCTACTCTTATCGGCCTACCGTATACAAACATGATGACACCATAATGTTTGTTTTCACTGAAAATTTATTTTTTCTCAAATTAAAGTTCTCATACAGGCTACTCTTATCGGCCTACCGTATACAAACTTGATGACACCATAATTTCTGTTTTTACTGAAAATTTTTTTACTCAAATTAACGTTCTCATACAACCTACTCTTATCGGCCTACCGTATACAAACATGAAGACACCATAATTTTTGTTTTTACTGAAAATTTTTTTTTCTCAAATTAACGATCTCATAAAGGCTACTCTTATCGGCCTACCGTATACAAACATGATGACACCATAATTTCAGTTTTTACTGAAATTTTTTTTTTTTTTTAAATTAACGTTCTCATACAAGCTACTCATATCGGCCAACCGCATACAAACATGATGACACCATAATTTCAGTTTTTACTGAAAATTTATTTTTTCTCAAATTAACGTTCTTATACAAGCTACTCTTATCGGCCTACCGTATACAAACATGATGACACCATAATTTCAGTTTTCACTGAAAATTTTTTTTTTCTCAAATTAACGTTCTTATACAAGCTACACTTATCGGCCTACCGTATACAAACATGATGACACCATAATTTCTGTTTTTACTGAATTTTTTTTTTTTTTTTTAAAAGTAACGTTCTCATACAAGCTACACTTATCGGCCTACCGTATACAAACATGATGACACCATAATTTCAGTTTTCACTGAAAATTTTTTTTTTTTAAAAGTAACGCTCTCATACAAGCTACTCTTATCGGCCTACCGTATACAAACATGATGACACCATAATTTCAGTTTTCACTGAAAATTTTTTTTTTTAAAAGTAACGTTCTCATACAACCTACTCTTATCGGCCTACCGTATACAAACATGATGACACCATAATTTCAGTTTTTTCTGGAATTTTTTTTTTTTTAAAGCAACGTTCCCATACAAGCTACTCTTATCGGCCTATCGTATACAAACATGATGAAACCATAATTTCAGTTTTCACTGAAAATTTTTATTTTCTCAAAATAACGTTTGCATACAGGCTACTCTTATCGGCCTACCGTATACAAACATGATGACACCATAATTTCTGTTTTTACTGAAAATTTATTTTTTCTCAAATTAACGTTCTCATACAAGCTACTCTTATCGGCCTACCGTATACAAACATGATGACACCATAATTTCAGTTTTTACAGAAATTTTTTTTTTTTAAAAGTAACGTTCTCATACAACCTACTCTTATCGGCCTACCGTATAAAAACATGATGACGCCATAATTTCAGTTTTTACTGAAATTTTTTTTTTTTAAAAGCAACGTTCTCATACAACCTACTCTTATCGGCCTACCGTATACAAACATGATGACGCCATAATTTCAGTTTTTACTGAAAACTTTTTTTTTTGTCAAATTAACGTTCTCATACAGGCTACTCTTATCGGCCTATCGTATACAAACATGATGAAACCATATTTTCAGTTTTTACTGAAAATTTATTTTTTCTCAAATTAACGTTCCCATACAGGCTACTCTTATCGGCCTACCGTATACAAACTTGATGACACCATAATTTCTGTTTTTACTGAAAATTTTTTTACTCAAATTAACGTTCTCATACAACCTACTCTTATCGGCCTACCGTATACAAGCATGATGGCACCATAATTTCAGTTTTTACTGAAAATTTTTTTTTTCTCAAATTAACGTTCTCATACAGGCTACTCTTATCGGCCTACCGTATACAAACATGATGACACCATAATTTCAGTTTTCACTGGAAATTTTTTTTTTTTTCAAAGTAACGTTCTCATACAAGCTACACTTATCGGCCTACCGAATACAAACATGATGAAACCATAATTTCAGTTTTTACTGAATTTTTTTTTTTTTCTCAAATTAACGTTCTCATACAAGCTACTCTTATCGGCCTACCGTATACAAACATGGTGACACCATAATTTCAGTTTTCACTGAAATTTTTTTTTTTTAAAGTAACGTTCCCATACAAGCTACACTTATCGGCCTACCGTATACAAACATGATGACACCATAATTTCAGTTTTTTCTGGAATTTTTTTTTTTTTAAAGTAACGTTCCCATACAAGCTACTCTTATCGGCCTACCGTATTCAAACATGATGACACCATAATTTCAGTTTTTTCTGGAATTTTTTTTTTTTTAAAGTAACGTTCCCATACAAGCTACACTTATCGGCCTACCGAATACAAACATGATGACACCATAATTTCAGTTTTTACTGAATTTTTTTTTTTTTCTCAAATTAACGTTCTCATACAAGCTACTCTTATCGGCCTACCGTATACAAACATGGTGACACCATAATTTCAGTTTTCACTGAAATTTTTTTTTTTTTTTAAATTAACGTTCTCATACAGGCTACTCTTATCGGCCTACCGTATACAAACATGATGACACCATAATGTTTGTTTTTACTGAAAATTTATTTTTTCTCAAATTAACGTTCTCATACAGGCTACTCTTATCGGCCTACCGTATACAAACTTGATGACACCATAATTTCTGTTTTTACTGAAAATTTTTTTACTCAAATTAACGTTCTCATACAAGCTACTCTTATCGGCCTACCGTATACAAACATGATGACACCATAATTTCAGTTTTCACTGAAAATTTTTTTTTTTTTAAAAGTAACGTTCTCATACAAGCTACACTTATCGGCCTACCGTATACAAACATGATGACACCATAATTACAGTTTTTACTGAAAATTTTTTTTCTCAAATTAACGTTCTCATACAAGCTACTCTTATCGGCCTAGCGTATACAAACATGATGACACCATAATTACAGTTTTTACTGAAAATTTTTTTTCTCAAATTAACGTTCTCATACAAGCTACTCTTATCGGCCTACCGTATACAAACATGGTGACACCATAATTTCAGTTTTCACTGAAATTTTTTTTTTTTTAAAGTAACGTTCCCATACAAGCTACACTTATCGGCCTACCGTATACAAACATGATGACACCATAATTTCAGTTTTTTCTGGAATTTTTTTTTTTTTAAAGTAACGTTCCCATACAAGCTACTCTTATCGGCCTACCGTATACAAACATGATGACACCATAATTTCAGTTTTTTCTGAAATTTTTTTTTTTTTTAAAGTAACGTTCCCATACAAGCTACACTTATCGGCCTACCGAATACAAACATGATGACACCATAATTTCAGTTTTTACTGAATTTTTTTTTTTTTCTCAAATTAACGTTCTCATACAAGCTACTCTTATCGGCCTACCGTATACAAACATGGTGACACCATAATTTCAGTTTTCACTGAAATTTTTTTTTTTTTTTAAATTAACGTTCTCATACAAGCTACACTTATCGGCCTACCGTATACAAACATGATGACACCATAATTTCAGTTTTTACTGAATATTTTTTTTTTCTCAAATTAACGTTCTCATACAGGCTACTCTTATCGGCCTACCGTATACAAACATGATGACACCATAATTTCAGTTTTCACTGGAAATTTTTTTTTTTTTCAAAGTAACGTTCTCATACAACCTACTCTTATCGGCCTACCGTATACAAACATGATGACACCATAATTTCAGTTTTTTCTGGAATTTTTTTTTTTTTAAAGTAACGTTCCCATACAAGCTACACTTATCGGCCTACCGAATACAAACATGATGACACCATAATTTCAGTTTTTACTGAATTTTTTTTTTTTTCTCAAATTAACGTTCTCATACAGGCTACTCTTATCGGCCTACCGTATACAAACATGATGACACCATAATGTTTGTTTTTACTGAAAATTTATTTTTTCTCAAATTAACGTTCTCATACAGGCTACTCTTATCGGCCTACCGTATACAAACTTGATGACACCATAATTTCTGTTTTTACTGAAAATTTTTTTACTCAAATTAACGTTCTCATACAACCTACTCTTATCGGCCTACCGTATACAAGCATGATGGCACCATAATTTCAGTTTTTACTGAATTTTTTTTTTTTTCTCAAATTAACGTTCTCATACAGGCTACTCTTATCGGCCTACCGTATACAAACATGATGACACCATAATGTTTGTTTTTACTGAAAATTTATTTTTTCTCAAATTAACGTTCTCATACAGGCTACTCTTATCGGCCTACCGTATACAAACATGATGACACCATAATTTTTGTTTTTACTGAAAATTTTTTTTTTCTCAAATTAACGTTCTTATACAAGCTACTCTTATCGGCCTACCGTATACAAACATGGTGACACCATAATTTCAGTTTTCACTGAAATTTTTTTTTTTTAAAGTAACGTTCCCATACAAGCTACACTTATCGGCCTACCGTATACAAACATGATGACACCATAATTTCAGTTTTTTCTGGAATTTTTTTTTTTTTAGAGTAACGTTCCCATACAAGCTACTCTTATCGGCCTACCGTATACAAACATGATGACACCATAATTTCAGTTTTTTCTGGAATTTTTTTTTTTTTTAAAGTAACGTTCCCATACAAGCTACACTTATCGGCCTACCGAATACAAACATGATGACACCATAATTTCAGTTTTTACTGAATTTTTTTTTTTTCTCAAATTAACGTTCTCATACAAGCTACTCTTATCGGCCTACCGTATACAAACATGGTGACACCATAATTTCAGTTTTCACTGAAATTTTTTTTTTTTTTAAATTAACGTTCTCATACAAGCTACACTTATCGGCCTACCGTATACAAACATGATGACACCATAATTTCAGTTTTTACTGAATATTTTTTTTTTCTCAAATTAACGTTCTCATACAGGCTACTCTTATCGGCCTACCGTATACAAACATGATGACACCATAATTTCAGTTTTTACTGAAAATTTATTTTTTCTCAAATTAACGTTCTTATACAAGCTACTCTTATCGGCCTACCGTATACAAACATGATGACACCATAATTTCAGTTTTCACTGAATTTTTTTTTTTCTCAAATTAACGTTCTCATACAAGCTACTCTTATCGGCCTACCGTATACAAACATGGTGACACCATAATTTCAGTTTTCACTGAAATTTTTTTTTTTTTTAAATTAACGTTCTCATACAAGCTACACTTATCGGCCTACCGTATACAAACATGATGACACCATAATTTCAGTTTTTACTGAATATTTTTTTTTTCTCAAATTAACGTTCTCATACAGGCTACTCTTATCGGCCTACCGTATACAAACATGATGACACCATAATTTCAGTTTTCACTGGAAATTTTTTTTTTTTTCAAAGTAACGTTCTCATACAACCTACTCTTATCGGCCTACCGTATACAAACATGATGACACCATAATTTCAGTTTTTTCTGGAATTTTTTTTTTTTTAAAGTAACGTTCCCATACAAGCTACACTTATCGGCCTAACGAATACAAACATGATGACACCATAATTTCAGTTTTTACTGAATTTTTTTTTTTTCTCAAATTAACGTTCTCATACAGGCTACTCTTATCGGCCTACCGTATACAAACATGATGACACCATAATGTTTGTTTTTACTGAAAATTTATTTTTTCTCAAATTAACGTTCTCATAAAGGCTACTCTTATCGGCCTACCGTATACAAACTTGATGACACCATAATTTCTGTTTTTACTGAAAATTTTTTTACTCAAATTAACGTTCTCATACAACCTACTCTTATCGGCCTACCGTATACAAGCATGATGGCACCATAATTTCAGTTTTTACTGAAAATTTTTTTTCTCAAATTAACGTTCTCATACAGGCTACTCTTATCGGCCTACCGTATACAAACATGATGACACCATAATTTTTGTTTTTACTGAAAATTTTTTTTTTCTCAAATTAACGTTCTTATACAAGCTACTCTTATCGGCCTACCGTATACAAACATGGTGACACCATAATTTCAGTTTTCACTGAAATTTTTTTTTTTTTTTAAATTAACGTTCTCATACAAGCTACACTTATCGGCCTACCGTATACAAACATGATGACACCATAATTTCAGTTTTTACTGAATATTTTTTTTTTTCTCAAATTAACGTTCTCATACAGGCTACTCTTATCGGCCTACCGTATACAAACATGAAGACACCATAATTTTTGTTTTTACTGAAAACTTTTTTTTTCTCAAATTAACGTTCTTATACAAGCTACTCTTATCGGCCTACCGTATACAAACATGGTGACACCATAATTTCTGTTTTTACTGAATTTTTTTTTTTTTTTTTAAAAGTAACGTTCTCATACAAGCTACACTTATCGGCCTACCGTATACAAACATGATGACACCATAATTTCAGTTTTCACTGAAAATTTTTTTTTTTTAAATAAACGCTCTCATACAAGCTACTCTTATCGGCCTACCGTATACAAACATGATGACACCATAATTTCTGTTTCTACTGAAAATTTTTTTTTTCTCAAATTAACGTTCTTATACAAGCTACTCTTATCGGCCTACCGTATACAAACATGATGACACCATAATTTCTGTTTTTACTGAATTTTTTTTTTTTTTTAAAAGTAACGTTCTCATACAAGCTACACTTATCGGCCTACCGTATACAAACATGATGACACCATAATTTCAGTTTTCACTGAAAAATTTTTTTTTGTCAAATTAACGTTCTCATACAGGCTACTCTTATCGGCCTACCGTATACAAACATGATGAAACCATAATTTCAGTTTTCACTGAAAATTTTTATTTTCTCAAATTAACGTTCTAATACAGGCTACTCTTGTCGGCCTATCGTATACAAACATGATGACATCATAATTTCTGTTTCTACTGAAAATTTTTTTTTTCTCAAATTAACGTTCTTATACAAGCTACTCTTATCGGCCTACCGTATACAAACATGATGACACCATAATTTCTGTTTTTACTGAATTTTTTTTTTTTTTTAAAAGTAACGTTCTCATACAAGCTACACTTATCGGCCTACCGTATACAAACATGATGACACCATAATTTCAGTTTTCACTGAAAAATTTTTTTTTGTCAAATTAACGTTCTCATACAGGCTACTCTTATCGGCCTTTCGTATACAAACATGATGACACCATAATTTCAGTTTTTACTGAATATTTTTTTTTTCTCAAATTAACGTTCTCATACAGGCTACTCTTATCGGCCTACCGTATACAAACATGATGACACCATAATTTTTGTTTTTACTGAAAATTTTTTTTTTCTCAAATTAACGTTCTTATACAAGCTACTCTTATCGGCCTACCGTATACAGACATGGTGACACCATAATTTCAGTTTTTACTGAAATTTTTTTTTTCTCAAATTAACGTTCTTATACAAGCTACTCTTATCGGCCTACCGTATACAAACATGATGACACCATAATTTCTGTTTTTACTGAATTGTTTTTTTTTTTTAAAAGTAACGTTCTCATAGAAGCTACACTTATCGGCCTACCGTATACAAACATGATGACACCATAATTTTAGTTTTCACTGAAAATTTTTCTTTTTTAAAAGTAACGTTCTCATACAAGCTACTCTTATCGGCCTACCGTATACAAACATGATGACACCATAATTTCAGTTTTCACTGAAATTTTTTTTTTTTTAAAAGTAACGTTCTCATACAACCAACTCTTTTCGGCCTACCGTATACAAACATGATGACACCATAATTTCAGTTTTTACTGAAACCTTTTTTTTTTTCAAATTAACGTTCTCATACAGGCTACTCTTATCGGCCTACCGTATACAAACATGATGGAACCATAATTTCAGTTTTCACTGAAAATTTTTATTTTCTCAAATTAACGTTCTAATACAGGCTACACTTATCGGCCTACCGTATACAAACATGATGACATCATAATTTCTGTTTCTACTGAAAATTTTTTTTTTCTCATATTAACGTTCTTATACAAGCTACTCTTATCGGCCTACTGTATACAAACATGATGACACCATAATTTCTGTTTTTACTGAATTTTTTTTTTTTTTTTTTAAAAGTAACGTTCTCATACAAGCTACTCTTATCGGCCTACCGTATACAAACATGATGACACCGTAATTTCAGTTTTCACTGAAAAATTTTTTTTTTTAAAAGTAACGTTCTCACACAACCTACTCTTATCGGCCTACCGTATACAAACATGATGACACCATAATTTCAGTTTTTACTGAAAACTTTTTTTTTGTCAAATTAACGTTCTCATACAGGCTACTCTTATCGGCCTTTCGTATACAAACATGATGACACCATAATTTATGTTTTTACTGAAAATTTTTTTTCTCAAATTAATGTTCTCATACAAGCTACTCTAATCGGCCTACCGTATACAAACATGATGACACCATAATTTCAGTTTTCACTGAAAATTTTTTTTTTTTTAAAGTAACGTTCTCATACAAGCCACACTTATCGGCCTACCGTATACAAACATGATGACACCATAATTACAGTTTTTACTGAAAATTATTTTTCTCAAATTAACGTTCTCATACAAGCTACTCTTATCGGCCTACCGTATACAAACATGATGGCACAATAATTTCAGTTTTTACTGAAAAATTTTTTTTCCCTCAAATTAACGTTCTCATAAAACCTACTCTTATCGGCCTTTCCTATTCAAACATGATGACACCATAATTTCTGTTTTTACTGAAAATTTTTTTTCTCAAATTAACGTTCTCATACAGGCCACTCTTATCGGCCTACCGTATACAAACATGATGGCACAATAATTTCAGTTTTTACTGAAAAATTTTTTTTCCCTCAAATTAACGTTCTCATAAAACCTACTCTTATCGGCCTACCGTATACAAACATGATGACACCATAATTTCAGTTTTTACTGAAATTTTTTTTTTTTTTAAAGTAACGTTCTCATACAAGCTACACTTATCGGCCTACCGTATGCAAACATGATGACACCATAATTTCAGTTTTTATTGAAAACTTTTTTTTTGTCAAATTAACGTTCTCATACAGGCTACTCTTATCGGCCTTTCGTATACAAACATGATGACACCATAATTTCTGTTTTTACTGAAAATTTTTTTTCTCAAATTAACGTTCTCATACGGGCTACTCTTATCGGCCTTTCGTATACAAACATGATGACACCATAATTTCAGTTATTGCTGAAAATAATTTTTCCTCAAATTAACGTTATCATACAGGCTACTCTTATCGGCCTACCGTATACAAACATGATGACACCATAATTTCAGTTTTTACTGAAATTTTTTTTTTTTTTAAATTAACGTTCTCATACAAGCTACACTTATCGGCCTACCGTATACAAACATGATGACACCATAATTTCAGTTTTTACTGAATATTTTTTTTTCTGAAATTAACGTTCTCATACAGGCTACTCTTATCGGCCTACCGTATACAAACATGATGGAACCATAATTTCAGTTTTCACTGAAAATTTTTATTTTCTCAAATTAACTTTGTAATACAGGCTACACTTATCGGCCTACCGTATACAAACATGATGACATCATAATTTCTGTTTCTACTGAAAATTTTTTTTTTCTCAACTTAACGTTCTTATACAAGCTACACTTATCGGCCTACCGAATACAAACATGATAACACCATAATTTCTGTTTTTACTGAAAATTTATTTTTTCTCAAATTAACGTTCTCATACAAGCTACACTTATCGGCCTACCGTATACAAACATGATGACACCATAATTTCAGTTTTTACTGAATATTTTTTTTTCTGAAATTAACGTTCTCATACAGGCTACTCTTATCGGCCTACCGTATACAAACATGATGGAACCATAATTTCAGTTTTCACTGAAAATTTTTATTTTCTCAAATTAACTTTGTAATACAGGCTACACTTATCGGCCTACCGTATACAAACATGATGACATCATAATTTCTGTTTCTACTGAAAATTTTTTTTTTCTCAACTTAACGTTCTTATACAAGCTACACTTATCGGCCTACCGAATACAAACATGATAACACCATAATTTCTGTTTTTACTGAAAATTTATTTTTTCTCAAATTAACGTTCTCATACAAGCTACACTTATCGGCCTACCGTATACAAACATGATGACACCATAATTTCAGTTTTTACTGAATATTTTTTTTTCTGAAATTAACGTTCTCATACAGGCTACTCTTATCGGCCTACCGCATACAAACATGATGACACCATAATTTCAGTTTTTACTGAAAATTTATTTTTTCTCAAATTAACGTTCTTATACAAGCTACTCTTATCGGCCTACCGTATACAAACATGATGACACCATAATTTCGGTTTTTACTGAAAATTTTTTTTTTCTCAAATTAACGTTCTTGTACAAGCTACTCTTATCGACTTACCGTATACAAACATGATGACACCATAATTTCTGTTTTTACTGAATTTTTTTTTTTTTTTTAAAAGTAACGTTCTCATACAAGCTACACTTATCGGCCTACCGTATACAAACATGATGTCACCATAATTTCAGTTTTCACTGAAAATTTTTTTTTTTTAAACGTAACGTTCTCATACAAGCTACTCTTATCGGCCTACCGTATACAAACATGATGACACCATAATTTCAGTTTTCACTGAAAATTTTTTTTTTTTAAAAGTAACGTTCTCATACAACCTACTCTTATCGGCCTACCGTATACAAACATGATGACACCATAATTACAGTTTTTACTGAAAATTTTTTTTTCCTCAAATTAACGTTCTCATACAAGCTACTCTAATCGGCCTACCGTATACAAACATGATGACACCATAATTTCAGTTATCACTGAAAATTTTTTTTTTTTAAAAGTAACGTTCTCATACAAGCTACACTTATCGGCCTACCGTATACAAACATGATGACACCATAATTACAGTTTTTACTGAAAATTTTTTGTCTCAAATTAACGTTGTCATACAAGCTACTCTTATCGGCCTACCGTATACAAACATGATGACACCATAATTTCAGTTTTTACTGAAAACTTTTTTTTTTGTCAAATTAACGTTCTCATACAGGCTACTCTTATCGGCCTACCGTATACAAGCATGATGGCACCATAATTTCAGTTTTTACTGAAAATTTTTTTTTCTCAAATTAACGTTCTCATACAGGCTACTCTTATCGGCCTACCGTATACAAACATGATGGAACCATAATTTCAGTTTTCACTGACAGTTTTTATTTTCTCAAATTAACGTTCTAATACAACCTACTCTTATCGGCCTACCGTATACAAACATGATGACACCATAATTTCAGTTTCTACTGAAACCTTTTTTTTTTTCAAATTAATGTTCTCATACAGGCTACTCTTATCGGCCTACCGTATACAAACATGATGACATCATAATTTCTGTTTCTACTGAAAATTTTTTTTTTCTCAAATTAACGTTCTTATACAAGCTACTCTTATCGGCCTACCGTATACAAACATGATGACACCATAATTTCTGTTTTTACTGAATTTTTTTTTTTTTTTTTAAAAGTAACGTTCTCATACAAGCTACACTTATCGGCCTACCGTATACAAACATGATGACACCATAATTTCAGTTTTCACTAAAAAATTTTTTTTTTTTAAAAGTAACGTTCTCATACAACCTACTCTTATCGGCCTTTCGTATGCAAACATGATGACACCATAATTACAGTTTTTATTGAAAATTTTTTTTTCCTTAAATTAACGTTCTCATACAAGCTACTCTAATCGGCCTACCGTATACAAACATGATGACACCATAATTTCAGTTATCACTGAAAATTTTTTTTTTTTAAAGTAACGTTCTCATACAAGCTACACTTATCGGCCTACCGTATACAAACATGATGACACCATAATTTCTGTTTTAACTGAAAATTTTGTTTTTTCTCAAATTAACGTTCTCATACAGGCTTTTCTTATTGGCCTACCGTATACAAACATGATGACACCATAATTTCAGTTTTTACTGCAAATTTTTTTTTCCTCAAATTAACGTTCTAATACAACCTACTCTTATCGGCCTACCGTATACAAACATGATGACACCATAATTTAAGTTTTTACTGAATATTTTTTTTCTCAAATTAACGTTCTCATACAGGCTACTATTATCGGCCTACCGTATACAAACATGATGACACCATAATTTCTGTTTTTACTGAAAATTTTTTTTTTCTCAAATTAACGATCTCATACAACCTACTCTTATCGGCCTACCGTATACAAACATGATGACACCATAATTTCAGTTTTTACTGAAAATTTTTTTTCTCAAATTAACGTTCTCATACAGACTACTCTTATCGGCCTACCGTATACAAACATGATGACACCATCATTTCAGTTTTTACTGAAAATTTTTTTTTTCTCAAATTACCGTTCTCGTACAGGCTAGTCTTATCGGCCTACAGTATACAAGCATGATGGCACCATAATTTCAGTTTTCACTGAAAAATTTTTTTTTTTTAAAAGTAACGTTCTCATACAACCTACTCTTATCGGCCTACCGTATACAAACATGATGACACCATAATTTCAGTTTTTACTGAAAACTTTTTTTTTGTCAAATTAACGTTCTCATACAGGCTACTCTTATCGGCCTTTCGTATACAAACATGATGACACCATAATTTCTGTTTTTACTGAAAATTTATTTTTTCTCAAATTAACGTTCTCATACAAGCTACTCTAATCGGCCTACCGTATACAAACATGATGACACCATAATTTCAGTTTTCACTGAAAATTTTTTTTTTTTAAAAGTAACGTTCTCATACAAGCTACACTTATCGGCCTACCGTATACAAACATGATGACACCATAATTTCAGTTTTTACTGAAAATTTTTTTTTTCTCAAATTAACGTTCTCATACAGGCTTTTCTTATTGGCCTACCGTATACAAACATGATGACACCATAATTTCAGTTTTTACTGCAAATTTTTTTTCCCTCAAATTAACGTTCTAATACAACCTACTCTTATCGGCCTACCGTATACAAACATGATGACACCATAATTTAAGTTTTTACTGAATATTTTTTTTTCTCAAATTGACGTTCTCATACAGGCTACTGTTATCGGCCTACCGTATACAAACATGATGACACCATAATTTCTGTTTTTACTGAAAACTTTTTTTTTGTCAAATTAACGTTCTCATACAGACTACTCTTATCGGCCTACCGTATACAAACATGATGACACCATAATTTCAGTTTTTACTGAAAATTTTTTTTCTCAAATTAACGTTCTCATACAAGCTACTCTTATCGGCCTACCGTATACAAGTATGATGGCATAATTTCAGTTTTTACTGAAAATTTTTTTTTTTTAAAAGTAACGTTCTCATACAAGCTACACTTATCGGCCTACCGTATACAAACATGATGACACCATAATTTCAGTTTTTACTGAAAATTTTTTTTTTCTCAAATTAACGTTCTCATACAGGCTTTTCTTATTGGCCTACCGTATACAAACATGATGACACCATAATTTCAGTTTTTACTGCAAATTTTTTTTCCCTCAAATTAACGTTCTAATACAACCTACTCTTATCGGCCTACCGTATACAAACATGATGACACCATAATTTCAGTTTTTACTGAAAATTTTTTTTTTCTCAAATTACCGTTCTCATACAGGCTACTCTTATCGGCCTACCGTATACAAGCATGATGGCATAATTTCAGTTTTTACTGAAAATTTTTTTTTTTTAAAAGTAACGTTCTCATACAAGCTACACTTATCGGCCTACCGTATACAAACATGATGACACCATAATTTCAGTTTTTACTGAAAATTTTTTTTTTCTCAAATTAACGTTCTCATACAGGCTTTTCTTATTGGCCTACCGTATACAAACATGATGACACCATAATTTCAGTTTTTACTGCAAATTTTTTTTCCCTCAAATTAACGTTCTAATACAACCTACTCTTATCGGCCTACCGTATACAAACATGATGACACCATAATTTCAGTTTTCACTGAAAATTTTTTTTTTGTCAAATTAACGTTCTCATACAGGCTACTCTTATCGGCCTACCGTATACAAGCATGATGGCATAATTTCAGTTTTTACTGAAAATTTTTTTTTTTTAAAAGTAACGTTCTCATACAAGCTACACTTATCGGCCTACCGTATACAAACATGATGACACCATAATTTCAGTTTTTACTGAAAATTTTTTTTTTCTCAAATTAACGTTCTCATACAGGCTTTTCTTATTGGCCTACCGTATACAAACATGATGACACCATAATTTCAGTTTTTACTGCAAATTTTTTTTTTTAAAAGTAACGTTCTCATACAACCTACTCTTATCGGCCTACCGTATACAAACATGATGACACCATAATTTCAGTTTTTACTGAAAATTTTTTTTTTCTCAAATTACCGTTCTCATACAGGCTACTCTTATCGGCCTACCGTATACAAGCATGATGGCATAATTTCAGTTTTTACTGAAAATTTTTTTTTTTAAAAGTAACGTTCTCATACAAGCTACACTTATCGGCCTACCGTATACAAACATGATGACACCATAATTTCAGTTTTTACTGAAAATTTTTTTTTTCTCAAATTAACGTTCTCATACAGGCTTTTCTTATTGGCCTACCGTATACAAACATGATGACACCATAATTTCAGTTTTTACTGCAAATTTTTTTCCCCTCAAATTAACGTTCTAATACAACCTACTCTTATCGGCCTACCGTATACAAACATGATGACACCATAATTTCAGTTTTCACTGAAAATTTTTTTTTCTCAAATTAACGTTTCCATACAACCTACTCTTATCGGCCTACCGTATACAAACATGATGACACAATAATTACAGTTTTTACTGAAAACTTTTTTTTTGTCAAATTAACGTTCTCATACAGACTACTCTTATCGGCCTACCGTATACAAACATGATGACACCATAATTTCAGTTTTTACTGAAAATTTTTTTTCTCAAATTAACGTTCTCATACAGACTACTCTTATCGGCCTACCGTATACAAACATGATGACACCATAATTTCTGTTTTTACTGAAAACTTTTTTTTTTCTCAAATTACCGTTCTCATACAGGCTACTCTTATCGGCCTACCGTATACAAACATGATGACACCATAATTTAAGTTTTTACTGAATATTTTTTTCCCTCAAATTAACGTTCTAATACAACCTACTCTTATCGGCCTACCGTATACAAACATGATGACACCATAATATCAGTTTTCACTGAAAATTTTTTTTTTCTCAAATTACCGTTCTCATACAGGCTACTCTTATCGGCCTACCGTATACAAGCATGATGGCATAATTTCAGTTTTTACTGAAAATTTTTTTTTTTTAAAAGTAACGTTCTCATACAAGCTACACTTATCGGCCTACCGTATACAAACATGATGACACCATAATTTCAGTTTTTACTGAAAATTTTTTTTTTCTCAAATTAACGTTCTCATACAGGCTTTTCTTATTGGCCTACCGTATACAAACATGATGACACCATAATTTCAGTTTTTACTGAAAATTTTTTTTTTGTCAAATTAACGTTCTCATACAGGCTACTCTTATCGGCCTACCGTATACAAGCATGATGGCATAATTTCAGTTTTTACTGAAAATTTTTTTTTTTTAAAAGTAACGTTCTCATACAAGCTACACTTATCGGCCTACCGTATACAAACATGATGACACCATAATTTCAGTTTTTACTGAAAATTTTTTTTTTCTCAAATTAACGTTCTCATACAGGCTTTTCTTATTGGCCTACCGTATACAAACATGATGACACCATAATTTCAGTTTTTACTGCAAATTTTTTTTTTTTAAAAGTAACGTTCTCATACAACCTACTCTTATCGGCCTACCGTATACAAACATGATGACACCATAATTTCAGTTTTTACTGAAAATTTTTTTTTTCTCAAATTACCGTTCTCATACAGGCTACTCTTATCGGCCTACCGTATACAAGCATGATGGCATAATTTCAGTTTTTACTGAAATTTTTTTTTTTTAAAAGTAACGTTCTCATACAAGCTACACTTATCGGCCTACCGTATACAAACATGATGACACCATAATTTCAGTTTTTACTGAAAATTTTTTTTTTCTCAAATTAACGTTCTCATACAGGCTTTTCTTATTGGCCTACCGTATACAAACATAATGACACCATAATTTCAGTTTTTACTGCAAATTTTTTTTCCCTCAAATTAACGTTCTAATACAACCTACTCTTATCGGCATACCATATACAAACATGATGACACCATAATTTCAGTTTTCACTGAAAATTTTTTTTTCTCAAATTAACGTTTCCATACAACCTACTCTTATCGGCCTACCGTATACAAACATGATGACACCATAATTACAGTTTTTACTGAAAACTTTTTTTTTGTCAAATTAACGTTCTCATACAGACTACTCTTATCGGCCTACCGTATACAAACATGATGACACCAAAATTTCAGTTTTTACTGAAATTTTTTGTTTTTTTTAAAAGTAACGTTCTCATACAAGCTACACTTATCGGCCTACCGTATACAAACATGATGACACCATAATTTCAGTTTTTACTGAAAATTTATTTTTTCTCAAATTAACGTTCTCATACAGGCTACTCTTATCGCCCTACCGTATACAAACATTATGACACCATAATTTATGTTTTTACTGAAAAATTTTTTTTCTCAAATTTACGTTCTTATACAAGCTACTCTTATCGGCCTACCGTATACAAACATGATGACACCATAATTTCAGTTTTTACTGAATTTTGGTTTTTTTCTTAAAAGTAACGTTCTCATACAAGCTACACTTATCGGCCTACCGTATACAAACATGATGACACCATAATTTCAGTTTTTACTGGAATTTTTTTTTTATTAAAAGTAACGTTCTCATACAGGCTACTCTTATCGGCCTACCGTATACAAACATGATGGCACCATAATTTCTGTTTTTACTGAAAAATGTTTTTTCTCAAATTTACGTTCTTATACAAGCTACTCTTATCGGCCTACCGTATACAAACATGATGACACCATAATTTCAGTTTTTACTGAATTTTTGTTTTTTTCTTAAAAGTAACGTTCTCATACAAGCTACACTTATCGGCCTACCGTATACAAACATGATGACACCATAATTTCAGTTTTTATTGAAAATTTTATTTTTTTAAAAGTAACGTTCTCATACAAGCTACACTTATCGGCTTACCGTATACAAACATGATAACACCATAATTTCAGTTTTTACTGGAATTTTTTTTCTTTAAAAGTAGCGTTCTCATACAAGCTACACTTATCGGCCTACCGTATACAAACATGATAACACCATAAGTTCTGTTTTTACTGAAAATTTATTTTTTCTCAAATTAACGTTCTAATACAGGCTACTCTTATCGGCTCACCGTATACAAACATGATGACATCATAATTTCAGTTTTTACTGAAAATTTATTTTTTTTCAAATAAACGTTCTTATACAAGCTACTCTTATCGGCCTACCGTATACAAACATGATGACACCATAATTTCTGTTTTTACTGAATTTTTTTTTTTTTTAAAAGTAACGTTCTCATACAAGCTACACTTATCGGCCTACCGTATACAAACATGATGACACCATAATTTCAGTTTTTAATGCAAATTTTTTTTCCCTCAAATTAACGTTCTAATACAACGTACTCTTATCGGCCTACCGTATACAAACATGATGACACCATAATTTAAGTTTTTACTGAATATTTTTTTTTCTCAAATTGACGTTCTCATACAGGCTACTGTTATCGGCCTACCGTATACAAACATGATGACACCATAATTTCTGTTTTTACTGAAAACTTTTTTTTTGTCAAATTAACGTTCTCATACAGACTACTCTTATCGGCCTACCGTATACAAACATGATGACACCATAATTTCAGTTTTTACTGAAAATTTTTTTTCTCAAATTAACGTTCTCATACAAGCTACTCTTATCGGCCTACCGTATACAAGCATGATGGCATAATTTCAGTTTTTACTGAAAATTTTTTTTTTTTAAAAGTAACGTTCTCATACAAGCTACACTTATCGGCCTACCGTATACAAACATGATGACACCATAATTTCAGTTTTTACTGAAAATTTTTTTTTTCTCAAATTAACGTTCTCATACAGGCTTTTCTTATTGGCCTACCGTATACAAACATGATGACACCATAATTTCAGTTTTTACTGAAAATTTTTTTTTTGTCAAATTAACGTTCTCATACAGGCTACTCTTATCGGCCTACCGTATACAAGCATGATGGCATAATTTCAGTTTTTACTGAAAATTTTTTTTTTTTAAAAGTAACGTTCTCATACAAGCTACACTTATCGGCCTACCGTATACAAACATGATGACACCATAATTTCAGTTTTTACTGAAAATTTTTTTTTTCTCAAATTAACGTTCTCATACAGGCTTTTCTTATTGGCCTACCGTATACAAACATGATGACACCATAATTTCAGTTTTTACTGCAAATTTTTTTTTTTTAAAAGTAACGTTCTCATACAACCTACTCTTATCGGCCTACCGTATACAAACATGATGACACCATAATTTCAGTTTTTACTGAAAATTTTTTTTTTCTCAAATTACCGTTCTCATACAGGCTACTCTTATCGGCCTACCGTATACAAGCATGATGGCATAATTTCAGTTTTTACTGAAAATTTTTTTTTTTTTAAAGTAACGTTCTCATACAAGCTACACTTATCGGCCTACCGTATACAAACATGATGACACCATAATTTCAGTTTTTACTGAAAATTTTTTTTTTCTCAAATTAACGTTCTCATACAGGCTTTTCTTATTGGCCTACCGTATACAAACATGATGACACCATAATTTCAGTTTTTACTGCAAATTTTTTTTCTCTCAAATTAACGTTCTAATACAACCTACTCTTATCGGCCTACCGTATACAAACATGATGACACCATAATTTCAGTTTTCACTGAAAATTTTTTTTTCTCAAATTAACGTTTCCATACAACCTACTCTTATCGGCCTACCGTATACAAACATGATGACACCATAATTACAGTTTTTACTGAAAACTTTTTTTTTGTCAAATTAACGTTTTCATACAGACTACTCTTATCGGCCTACCGTATACAAACATGATGACACCAAAATTTCAGTTTTTACTGAAATTTTTTGTTTTTTTTAAAAGTAACGTTCTCATACAAGCTACACTTATCGGCCTACCGTATACAAACATGATGACACCATAATTTCAGTTTTTACTGAAAATTTATTTTTTCTCAAATTAACGTTCTCATACAGGCTACTCTTATCGGCCTACCGTATACAAACATTATGACACCATAATTTATGTTTTTACTGAAAAATTTTTTTTCTCAAATTTACGTTCTTATACAAGCTACTCTTATCGGCCTACCGTATACAAACATGATGACACCATAATTTCAGTTTTTACTGAATTTTGGTTTTTTTCTTAAAAGTAACGTTCTCATACAAGCTACACTTATCGGCCTACCGTATACAAACATGATGACACCATAATTTCAGTTTTTACTGAATTTTTGTTTTTTTCTTAAAAGTAACGTTCTCATACAAGCTACACTTATCGGCCTACCGTATACAAACATGATGACACCATAATTTCAGTTTTTACTGAAAATTTTTTTTTTCAAATTAACGTTTCCATACAACCTACTCTTATCGGCCTACCGTATACAAACATGATGACACCAAAATTTCAGTTTTTACTGAAATTTTTTTTTTTTATTAAAAGTAACGTTCTCATACAGGCTACTCTTATCGGCCTACCGTATACAAACATGATGGCACCATAATTTCTGTTTTTACTGAAAAACGTTTTTTCTCAAATTTACGTTCTTATACAAGCTACTCTTATCGGCCTACCGTATACAAACATGATGACACCATAATTTCAGTTTTTACTGCAAATTGTTTTTCCCTCAAATTAACGTTCTAATACAACCTACTCTTATCGGCCTACCGTATACAAACATGATGACACCATAATTTCAGTTTTCACTGAAAATTTTTTTTTCTCAAATTAACGTTTCCATACAACCTACTCTTATCGGCCTACCGTATACAAACATGATGACACCATAATTACAGTTTTTACTGAAAACTTTTTTTTTGTCAAATTAACGTTTTCATACAGACTACTCTTATCGGCCTACCGTATACAAACATGATGACACCAAAATTTCAGTTTTTACTGAAATTTTTTTTTTTAATTAAAAGTAACGTTCTCATACAGGCTACTCTTATCGGCCTACCGTATACAAACATGATGGCACCATAATTTCTGTTTTTACTGAAAAATGTTTTTTCTCAAATTTACGTTCTTATACAAGCTACTCTTATCGGCCTACCGTATACAAACATGATGACACCATAATTTCAGTTTTTACTGAATTTTTGTTTTTTTCTTAAAAGTAACGTTCTCATACAAGCTACACTTATCGGCCTACCGTATACAAACATGATGACACCATAATTTCAGTTTTTATTGAAAATTTTATTTTTTTAAAAGTAGCGTTCTCATACAAGCTACACTTATCGGCCTACCGTATACAAACATGATAACACCATAAGTTCTGTTTTTACTGAAAATTTATTTTTTCTCAAATAAACGTTCTTATACAAGCTACTCTTATCGGCCTGCCGTATACAAACATGATGACACCATAATTTCTGTTTTTACTGAATTTTTTTTTTTTTTTTAAAAGTAACGTTCTCATACAAGCTACACTTATCGGCCTACCGTATACAAACATGATGACACCATAATTTCTGTTTTTACTGAAAATTTTTTTTTCTCAAATTAACGTTCTTATACAAGCTACTCTTATCGGCCTACCGTATACAAACATGATGACACCATAATTTCAGTTTTTACTGAAATCTTTTTTTTTGTCAAATTAACGTTCTCATACAGACTACTCTTATCGGCCTACCGTATACAAACATGATGACACCATAATTTCAGTTTTTACTGAATATTTTTTTTTTTAAAAGTAACGTTCTCATACAAGCTACACTTATCGGCCTACCGTATACAAACATGATGACACCATAATTTCAGTTTTTAATGAATATTTTTTTTTCTCAAATTAACGTTCTTATACAGGCTACTCTTATCGGCCTACCGTATACAAATCTGATGACACCATAATTTCAGTTTTTACTGAAATTTTCTTTTTCTCAAATTAACGTTCTAATACAGGCTACTCTTATCGGCCTACCGTATACAAACATGATGACACCATAATTTCTGTTTTAACTGAAAATTTTGTTTTTTCTAAAATTAACGTTCTCATACAGGCTACACTTATCGGCCTACCGTATACAAACATGATGACACCATAATTTCAGTTTTTACTGAATATTTTTTTTTTC
Organism: Bombylius discolor; assembly: GCA_939192795.1. Classification (NCBI taxonomy): domain Eukaryota; kingdom Metazoa; phylum Arthropoda; class Insecta; order Diptera; family Bombyliidae; genus Bombylius; species Bombylius discolor. The sequence goes on from OW584242.1 coordinate 17,812,545, forward strand.
TCAAATTAACGTTCTAATACAACCTACTCTTATCGGCCTACCGTATACAAACATGATGACACCATAATTCCAGTTTTTAATGAATATTTTTTTTTTCTCAAATTAACGTTCTCATAAAGGCTACTCTTATCGGCCTACCGTATACAAACATGATGACACCATAATTTCTGTTTTAACTGAAAATTTTGTTTTTTCTAAAATGAACGTTCTCATACAGGCTTTTCTTATTGGCCTACCGTATACAAACATGATGACACCATAATTTCAGTTTTTACTGAAAAATTTTTATTTTCTCAAATTAACGTTCTAATACAGGCTACTCTTATCGGCCTACCGTATACAAACATGATGACACCATAATTTCTGTTTTAACTGAAAATTTTGTTTTTTCTAAAATTAACGTTCTCATACAGGCTACACTTATCGGCCTACCGTATACAAACATGATGACACCATAATTCCAGTTTTTACTGAATATTTTTTTTTTTTTTTTAAAAGTAACGTTCTCATACAAGCTACACTTATCGGCCTACCGTATACAAACATGATGACACCATAATTTCTGTTTTTACTGAAAATTTTTTTTTCTCAAATAACGTTCTTATACAAGCTACTCTTATCGGCCTACCGTATACAAACATGATGACACCATAATTTCAGTTTTTACTGAAAACTTTTTTTTCCTCAAATTAACGTTCTAATACAACCTACTCTTATCGGCCTACCGTATACAAACATGATGACACCATAATTCCAGTTTTTACTGAATATTTTTTTTTTCTCAAATTAACGTTCTCATAAAGGCTACTCTTATCGGCCTACCGTATACAAACATGATGACACCATAATTTCAGTTTTTACTGAAATTTTTTTTTTTTTTTAAATTAACGTTCTCATACAAGCTACACTTACCGGCCTACCGTATACAAACATGATGACACCATAATTTCAGCTTTTACTGAATATTTTTTTTTTTGTCAAATTAACGTTCTCATACAGGCTACTCTTTTCGGCCTACCGTATACAAACATGATGAAACCATAATTTCAGTTTTCACTGAAAATTTTTATTTTCTCAAATTAACGTTCTAATACAGGCTACTCTTATCGGCCTACCGTATACAAACATGATGACACCATAATTTCTGTTTTAACTGAAAATTTTGTTTTTTCTAAAATTAACGTTATCATACAGGCTACTCTTATCGGCCTACCGTATACAAACATGATGACACCATAATTTCAGTTTTTACTGAAATTTTTTTTTTTTTTTTAAATTAACGTTCTCATACAAGCTACACTTATCGGCCTACCGTATACAAACATGATGACACCATAATTTCAGTTTTTACTGAATATTTTTTTTTCTCAAATTAACGTTCTCATACAGGCTACTCTTATCGGCCTACCGCATACAAACATGATGACACCATAATTTCAGTTTTTACTGAAAATTTATTTTTTCTCAAATTAACGTTCTTATACAAGCTACTCTTATCGGCCTACCGTATACAAACATGATGACACCATAATTTCGGTTTTTACTGAAAATTTTTTTTTTCTCAAATTCACGTTCTTGTACAAGCTACTCTTATCGACTTACCGTATACAAACATGATGACACCATAATTTCAGTTTTTACTGAATTTTGGTTTTTTTCTTAAAAGTAACGTTCTCATACAAGCTACACTTATCGGCCTACCGTATACAAACATGATGACACCATAATTTCAGTTTTTACTGAATTTTTGTTTTTTTCTTAAAAGTAACGTTCTCATACAAGCTACACTTATCGGCCTACCGTATACAAACATGATGACACCATAATTTCAGTTTTTACTGAAAATTTTTTTTTTCAAATTAACGTTTCCATACAACCTACTCTTATCGGCCTACCGTATACAAACATGATGACACCAAAATTTCAGTTTTTACTGAAATTTTTTTTTTTTATTAAAAGTAACGTTCTCATACAGGCTACTCTTATCGGCCTACCGTATACAAACATGATGACACCATAATTTCAGTTTTTACTGAAACCTTTTTTTTTTTTCAAATTAACGTTCTCATACAGGCTACTCTTATCGGCCTACCGTATACAAACATGATGACACCATAATTTCTGTTTTTACTGAAAATTTTTTTTCTCAAATTAACGTTCTCATACAGGCTACTCTTATCGGCCTACCGTATACAAACATGATGACATCATAATTTCTGTTTCTACTGAAAATTTTTTTTTTCTCAAATTAACGTTCTTATACAAGCTACACTTATCGGCCTACCGTATACAAACATGATGACACCATAATTTCAGTTTTTACTGAATATTTTTTTTTCTCAAATTAACGTTCTCATACAGGCTACTCTTATCGGCCTACCGCATACAAACATGATGACACCATAATTTCAGTTTTTACTGAAAATTTATTTTTTCTCAAATTAACGTTCTTATACAAGCTACTCTTATCGGCCTACCGTATACAAACATGATGACACCATAATTTCGGTTTTTACTGAAAATTTTTTTTTTCTCAAATTAACGTTCTTGTACAAGCTACTCTTATCGACTTACCGTATACAAACATGATGACACCATAATTTCTGTTTTTACTGAATTTTTTTTTTTTTTTAAAAGTAACGTTCTCATACAAGCTACTTTTATCGGCCTACCGTATACAAACATGATGTCACCATCATTTCAGTTTTCACTGAAAATTTTTTTTTTTTAAACGTAACGTTCTCATACAAGCTACTCTTATCGGCCTACCGTATACAAACATGATGACACCATAATTTCAGTTTTCACTGAAAATTTTTTTTTTTTAAAAGTAACGTTCTCATACAACCTACTCTTATCGGCCTACCGTATACAAACATGATGACACCATAATTTCAGTTTTTACTGAAACCTTTTTTTTTTTCAAATTAACGTTCTCATACAGGCTACTCTTATCGGCCTACCGTATACAAACATGATGACACCATAATTTCTGTTTTTACTGAAAATTTTTTTTCTCAAATTAACGTTCTCATACAGGCTACTCTTATCGGCCTACCGTATACAAACATGATGACATCATAATTTCTGTTTCTACTGAAAATTTTTTTTTTCTCAAATTAACGTTCTTATACAAGCTACTCTTATCGGCCTACCGTATACAAACATAATGACACCATAATTTCTGTTTTTACTGAATTTTTTTTTTGTTTTTTAAAAGTAACGTTCTCATACAAGCTACACTTATCGGCCTACCGTATACAAACATGATGACACCATAATTTCAGTTTTCACTGAAAAATTTTTTTTTTTTTAAAAGTAACGTTCTCATACAAGCTACTCTAATTGGCCTACCGTATACAAACATGATGACACCATAATTTCAGTTTTCACTGAAAATTTTTTTTTTTAAAAGTAACGTTCTTATACAAGCTACTCTTATCGGCCTTTCGTATGCAAACATGATGACACCATAATTACAGTTTTTACTGAAAATTTTTTTTTCCTCAAATTAACGTTCTCATACAAGCTACTCTATTCGGCCTACCGTATACAAACATGATGACACCATAATTTCAGTTATCACTGAAAATTTTTTTTTTTAAAAGTAACGTTCTCATACAAGCTACACTTATCGGCCTACCGTATACAAACATGATGACACCATAATTACAGTTTTAACTGAAAATTTTTTGTCTCAAATTAACGTTCTCATACAAGCTACTCTTATCGGCCTACCGTATACAAACATGATGACACCATAATTTCAGTTTTTACTGAAAACTTTTTTTTTTGTCAAATTAACGTTCTCATACAGGCTACTCTTATCGGCCTACCGTATACAAGCATGATGGCACCATAATTTCAGTTTTTACTGAAAATTTTTTTTTCTCAAATTAACGTTCTCATACAGGCTACTCTTATCGGCCTACCGTATACAAACATGATGACACCATAATTTCAGTTTTTACTGAAACCTTTTTTTTTTTCAAATTAACGTTCTCATACAGGCTACTCTTATCGGCCTACCGTATACAAACATGATGACACCATAATTTCTGTTTTTACTGAATTTTTTTTTTTTTTTTTAAAAGTAACGTTCTCATACAAGCTACACTTATCGGCCTACCGTATACAAACATGATGACACCATAATTTCAGTTTTCACTGAAAAATTTTTTTTTTTTAAAAGTAACGTTCTCATACAACCTACTCTTATCGGCCTACCGTATACAAACATGATGACACCATAATTTCAGTGAAAATTTTTTTTTGTCAAATTAACGTTCTCATACAGGCTACTCTTATCGGCCTTTCGTATACAAACATGATGACACCATAATTTCTGTTTTTACTGAAAACTTTTTTTTTTTGTCAAATTAACGTTCTCATACTGGCTACTCTTATCGGCCTACCGTATACAAACATGATGACACCATAATTTCAGTTTTTACTGAAAATTTTTTTTTTCTCAAATTAACGTTCTAATACAACCTACTCTTATCTGCCTACCGTATACAAACATGATGACACCATAATTTCTGTTTTAACTGAAAATTTTGTTTTTTCTCAAATTAACGTTCTCATACAGGCTTTTCTTATTGGCCTACCGTATACAAACATGATGACACCATAATTTCAGTTTTTACTGCAAATTTTTTTTTCCTCAAATTAACGTTCTAATACAACCTACTCTTATCGGCCTATTGTATACAAACATGATGACACCATAATTTAAGTTTTCACTGAATATTTTTTTTCTCAAATTAACGTTCTCATACAGGCTACTATTATCGGCCTACCGTATACAAACATGATGACACCATAATTTCTGTTTTTACTGAAAATTTTTTTTTTCTCAAATTAACGATCTCATACAACCTACTCTTATCGGCCTACCGTATACAAACATGATGACACCATAATTTCAGTTTTTACTGAAAACTTTTTTTTTGTCAAATTAACGTTCTCATACAGACTACTCTTATCGGCCTACCGTATACAAACATGATGACACCATAATTTCAGTTTTTACTGAAAATTTTTTTTTTCTCAAATTACCGTTCTCATACAGGCTACTCTTATCGGCCTACCGTATACAAGCATGATGGCACCATAATTTCAGTTTTCACTGAAAAATTTTTTTTTTTTAAAAGTAACGTTCTCATACAACCTACTCTTATCGGCCTACCGTATACAAACATGATGACACCATAATTTCTGTTTTTACTGAAAACTTTTTTTTTGTCAAATTAACGTTCTCATACAGGCTACTCTTATCGGCCTTTCGTATACAAACATGATGACACCATAATTTCTGTTTTTACTGAAAATTTATTTTTTCTCAAATTAACGTTCTCATACAAGCTACTCTAATCGGCCTACCGTATACAAACATGATGACACCATAATTTCAGTTTTCACTGAAAATTTTTTTTTTTCAAAAGTAACGTTCTCATACAAGCTACACTTATCGGCCTACCGTATACAAACATGATGACACCATAATTTCAGTTTTTACTGAAAATTTTTTTTTTCTCAAATTAACGTTCTCATACAGGCTTTTCTTATTGGCCTACCGTATACAAACATGATGACACCATAATTTCAGTTTTTACTGCAAATTTTTTTTCCCTCAAATTAACGTTCTAATACAACCTACTCTTATCGGCCTACCGTATACAAACATGATGACACCATAATTTAAGTTTTTACTGAATATTTTTTTCTCTCAAATTAACGTTCTCATACAGGCTACTATTATCGGCCTACCGTATACAAACATGATGACACCATAATTTCTGTTTTTACTGAAAACTTTTTTTTTGTCAAATTAACGTTCTCATACAGACTACTCTTATCGGCCTACCGTATACAAACATGATGACACCATAATTTCAGTTTTTACTGAAAATTTTTTTTCTCAAATTAACGTTCTCATACAAGCTACTCTAATCGGCCTACCGTATACAAACATGATGACACCATAATTTCAGTTTTCACTGAAAAATTTTTTTTCTCAAATTTACGTTCTTATACAAGCTAGTCTTATCGGCCTACCGTATACAAACATGATGACACCATAATTTCAGTTTTTACTGAATTTTTGTTTTTTTCTTAAAAGTAACGTTCTCATACAAGCTACACTTATCGGCCTACCGTATACAAACATGATGACACCATAATTTCAGTTTTTACTGAAAATTTTTTTTCTCAAATTAACGTTCTCATACAAGCTACACTTATCGGCCTACCGTATACAAACATGATGACACCATAATTTCAGTTTTTACTGAAAACTTTTTTTTTGTCAAATTAACGTTCTCATACAGGCTACTCTTATCGGCCTTTCGTATACAAACATGATGACACCATAATTTCTGTTTTTACTGAAAATTTTTTTTCTCAAATTAACGTTCTCATACAAGCAACTCTAATCGGCCTACCGTATACAAACATGATGACACCATAATTTTAGTTTTCACTGAAAATTTTTTTTTTTTAAAAGTAACGTTCTCATACAAGCTACACTTATCGGCCTACCGTATACAAACATGATGACACCATAATTACAGTTTTTACTGAAAATTTTTTTTCTCAAATTAACGTTCTCATACAAGCTACTCTTATCGGCCTACCGTATACAAACATGATGACACCATAATTTCAGTTTTTACTGAAAACTTTTTTTTTTGTCAAATTAACGTTCTCATACAGGCTACTCTTATCGGCCTACCGTATACAAACATGATGACACCATAATTTCAGTTTTTACTGAAAAATTTTTATTTTGTCAAATTAACGTTCTAATACAACCTACTCTTATCAGCCTACCGTATACAAACATGATGACACCATAATTTCTGTTTTAACTGAAAATTTTGTTTTTTCTCAAATTAACGTTCTCATACAGGCTACTCTTCTCGGCCTACCGTATACAAACATGATGACACCATAATTTCTGTTTTTACTGCAAATTTTTTTTTCCTCAAATTAACGTTCTAATACAACCTACTCTTATCGGCCTACCGTATACAAACATGATGACACCATAATTTCAGTTTTTACTGAATATTTGTTTTTCTCAAATTAACGTTCTCATACAGGCTACTATTATCGGCCTACCGTATACAAACATGATGACACCATAATTTCTGTTTTTACTGAAAATTTTTTTTTTCTCAAATTAACGATCTCATACAACCTACTCTTATCGGCCTACCGTATACAAACATGATGACACCATAATTTCAGTTTTTACTGAAAACTTTTTTTTTGTCAAATTAACGTTCTCATACAGACTACTCTTATCGGCCTACCGTATACAAACATGATGACACCATAATTTCAGTTTTTACTGAAAATTTTTTTTTTTGTCAAATTAACGTTCTCATACAGACTACTCTTATCGGCCTACCGTATACAAACATGATGACACCAAAATTTCAGTTTTTACTGAAATTTTTTGTTTTTTTTTAAAAGTAACGTTCTCATACAAGCTACACTTATCGGCCTACCGTATACAAACATGATGACACCATAATTTCAGTTTTTACTGAAAATTTTATTTTTCTCAAATTAACGTTCTCATACAACCTACTCTTATCGGCCTACCGTATACAAACATGATGACACCATAATTTCAGTTTTTACCGAATATTTTTTTTTCTCAAATTAACGTTCTCATACAGGCTACTCTTATCGGCCTACCGTATACAAACATTATGACACCATAATTTATGTTTTTACTGAATTTTGGTTTTTTTCTTAAAAGTAACGTTCTCATACAAGCTACACTTATCGGCCTACCGTATACAAACATGATGACACCATAATTTCAGTTTTTACTGAAAACTTTTTTTTTAAAAGTAACGTTTTCATACAAGCTACACTTATCGGCCTACCGTATACAAACATGATGACACCATAATTTCAGTTTTTACTGGAATTTTTTTTTTTTATTAAAATTAACGTTCTCATACAGGCTACTCTTATCGGCCTACCGTATACAAACATGATGACACCATAATTTCTGTTTTTACTGAAAAATGTTTTTTCTCAAATTTACGTTCTTATACAAGCTACTCTTATCGGCCTACCGTATACAAACATGATGACACCATAATTTCAGTTTTTACTGAATTTTTGTTTTTTTCTTAAAAGTAACGTTCTCATACAAGCTACACTTATCGGCCTACCGTATACAAACATGATGACACCATAATTTCAGTTTTTATTGAAATTTTTTTTTTTTTAAAAGTAACGTTCTCATACAAGCTACACTTATCGGCCTACCGTATACAAACATGATAACACCATAATTTCAGTTTTTACTGGAATTTTTTTTCTTTAAAAGTAGCGTTCTCATACAAGCTACACTTATCGGCCTACCGTATACAAACATGATAACACCATAAGTTCTGTTTTTACTGAAAATTTATTTTTTCTCAAATTAACGTTCTAATACAGGCTACTCTTATCGGCGCACCGTATACAAACATGATGACATCATAATTTCTGTTTTTACTGAAAATTTTTTTTTTCTCAAATAAACGTTCTTATACAAGCTACTCTTATCGGCCTACCGTATACAAACATGATGACACCATAATTTCTGTTTTTACTGAATTTTTTTTTTTTTAAAAGTAACGTTCTCTTACAAGCTACACTTATCGGCCTACCGTATACAAACATGATGACACCATAATTTCTGTTTTTACTGAAAATTTTTTTTTCTCAAATTAACGTTCTTATACAAGCTACTCTCATCGGCCTACCGTATACAAACATGATGACACCATAATTTCAGTTTTTACTGAAAGTTTTTTTTTTTTAAAAGTAACGTTCTCATACAAGTTACACTTATCGGCCTACCGTATACAAACATGATGACACCATAATTTCAGTTTTTACTGAAAATTTTTTTTTTCTCAAATTACCGTTCTCATACAGGCTACTCTTATCGGCCTACCGTATACAAACATGATGGCACCATAATTTCAGTTTTTACTGAAATTTTTTTTTTTTAAATTAACGTTCTCATACAGGCTACTCTTATCGGCCTACCGTATACAAACATGATAACACAATAAGTTCTGTTTTTACTGAAAATTTATTTTTTCTCAAATTAACGTTCTAATACAGGCTACTCTTATCGGCCTACCGTATACAAACATGATGGCACCATAATTTCTGTTTTTACTGAAAATTTTTTTTTCTCAAATTAACGTTCTTATACAAGCTACTCTTATCGGCCTACCGTATACAAACATGATGACACCATAATTTCAGTTTTTACTGAAAACTTTTTTTTTAAAAGTAACGTTCTCATACAAGCTACACTTATCGGCCTACCGTATACAAACATGATGACACCATAATTTCTGTTTTTACTGAAAATTTTTTTTTCTCAAATTAACGTTCTTATACAAGCTACTCTTATCGGCCTACCGTATACAAACATGATGACACCATAATTTCAGTTTTTACTGAAAACTTTTTTTTTAAAAGTAACGTTTTCATACAAACTACACTTATCGGCCTACCGTATACAAACATGATGACACCATAATTTCAGTTTTTACTGAATTTTTGTTTTTTTCTTAAAAGTAACGTTCTCATACAAGCTACACTTATCGGCCTACCGTATACAAACATGATGACACCATAATTTCAGTTTTTATTGAAAATTTTTTTTTTTTAAAAGTAACGTTCTCATACAAGCTACACTTATCGGCCTACCGTATACAAACATGATAACACCATAATTTCAGTTTTTACTGGAATTTTTTTTCTTTAAAAGTAGCGTTCTCATACAAGCTACACTTATCGGCCTACCGTATACAAACATGATAACACCATAAGTTCTGTTTTTACTGAAAATTTATTTTTTCTCAAATTAACGTTCTAATACAGGCTACTCTTATCGGCTCACCGTATACAAACATGATGACATCATAATTTCTGTTTTTACTGAAAATTTTTTTTTTCTCAAATAAACGTTCTTATACAAGCTACTCTTATCGGCCTACCGTATACAAACATGATGACACCATAATTTCTGTTTTTACTGAATTTTTTTTTTTTTTAAAAGTAACGTTCTCATACAAGCTACACTTATCGGCCTACCGTATACAAACATGATGACACCATAATTTCTGTTTTTACTGAAAATTTTTTTTTCTCAAATTAACGTTCTTATACAAGCTACTCTTATCGGCCTACCGTATACAAACATGATGACACCATAATTTCAGTTTTTACTGAAAATTTTTTTTTTCTCAAATTACCGTTCTCATACAGGCTACTCTTATCGGCCTACCGTATACAAACATGATGGCACCATAATTTCAGTTTTTACTGAAATTTTTTTTTTTTAAATTAACGTTCTCATACAGGCTACTCTTATCGGCCTACCGTATACAAACATGATGACACCATAATTTCTGTTTTTACTGAATTTTTTTTTTTTTTTTTAAAGTAACGTTCTCATACAAGCTACACTTATCGGCCTACCGTATACAAACATGATAACACCATAATTTCAGTTTTTACTGGAATTTTTTTTCTTTAAAAGTAGCGTTCTCATACAAGCTACACTTATCGGCCTACCGTATACAAACATGATAACACCATAAGTTCTGTTTTTACTGAAAATTTATTTTTTCTCAAATTAACGTTCTAATACAGGCTACTCTTATCGGCTCACCGTATACAAACATGATGACATCATAATTTCTGTTTTTACTGAAAATTTTTTTTTTCTCAAATAAACGTTCTTATACAAGCTACTCTTATCGGCCTACCGTATACAAACATGATGACACCATAATTTCTGTTTTTACTGAATTTTTTTTTTTTTTAAAAGTAACGTTCTCATACAAGCTACACTTATCGGCCTACCGTATACAAACATGATGACACCATAATTTCTGTTTTTACTGAAAATTTTTTTTTCTCAAATTAACGTTCTTATACAAGCTACACTTATCGGCCTACCGTATACAAACATGATAACACCATAAGTTCTGTTTTTACTGAAAATTTATTTTTTCTCAAATAAACGTTCTTATACAAGCTACTCTTATCGGCCTACCGTATACAAACATGATGACACCATAATTTCTGTTTTTACTGAATTTTTTTTTTTTTTTTAAAAGTAACGTTCTCATACAAGCTACACTTATCGGCCTACCGTATACAAACATGATGACACCATAATTTCTGTTTTTACTGAAAATTTTTTTTTCTCAAATTAACGTTCTCATACAACCTACTCTTATCGGCCTACCGTATACGAACATGATGACACCATAATTTCAGTTTTTACTGAAAACTTTTTTTTTGTCAAATTAACGTTCTCATACAGACTACTCTTATCGGCCTACCGTATACAAACATGATGACACCATAATTTCAGTTTTTACTGAATATTTTTTTTTTCTCAAATTAACGTTCTCATACAGGCTAGTCTTATCGGCCTACCGTATACAAACATGATAACACCATAATTTCAGTTTTTACTGAAAACTTATTTTTTCTCAAATTAACGTTCTCATACAGGCTACTCTTATCGGCCTCCCGTATACAAACATGATGAAACCATATTTTCTGTTTTTACTGAAAAATTTTTTTTCTCAAATTTACGTTCTTATACAAGCTACTCTTATCGGCCTACCGTATACAAACATGATGACACAATAATTTCAGTTTTTACTAGAATTTTTTTTTTTTTTAAAAGTAACGTTCTCATACAAGCTACACTTATCGGCCTACCGTATACAAACATGATGACACCATAATTTCAGTTTTTACTGAATATTTTGTTTTTTCTCAAATTAACGTTCTTATACAGGCTACTCTTATCAGCCTACCGTATACAAATCTGATGACACCATAATTTCAGTTTTTACTGAAATTTTCTTTTTCTCAAATTAACGTTCTAATACAGGCTACTCTTATCGGCCTACCGTATACAAACATGATGACACCATAATTTCTGTTTTAACTTAAAATTTTGTTTTTTCTAAAATTAACGTTCTCATACAGGCTACACTTATCGGCCTACCGTATACAAACATGATGACACCATAATTTCAGTTTTTACTGAATATTTTTTTTTTCTCAAATTAACGTTCTAATACAACCTACTCTTATCGGCCTACCGTATACAAACATGATGACACCATAATTCCAGTTTTTACTGAATATTTTTTTTTTCTCAAATTAACGTTCTCATAAAGGCTACTCTTATCGGCCTACCGTATACAAACATGATGACACCATAATTTCTGTTTTAACTGAAAATTTTGTTTTTTCTAAAATGAACGTTCTCATACAGGCTTTTCTTATTGGCCTACCGTATACAAACATGATGACACCATAATTTCAGTTTTTACTGAAAAATTTTTATTTTCTCAAATTAACGTTCTAATACAGGCTACTCTTACCGGCCTACCGTATACAAACATGATGACACCATAATTTCTGTTTTAACTGAAAATTTTGTTTTTTCTAAAATTAACGTTCTCATACAGGCTACACTTATCGGCCTACCGTATACAAACATGATGACACCATAATTCCAGTTTTTACTGAATATTTTTTTTTTTTTTTAAAAGTAACGTTCTCATACAAGCTACACTTATCGGCCTACCGTATACAAACATGATGACACCATAATTTCTGTTTTTACTGAAAATTTTTTTTTCTCAAATTAACGTTCTTATACAAGCTACTCTTATCGGCCTACCGTATACAAACATGATGACACCATAATTTCTGTTTTTACTGAAAACTTTTTTTTTGTCAAATTAACGTTCTCATACAGACTACTCTTATCGGCCTACCGTATACAAACATGATGACACCATAATTTCAGTTTTTACTGAATATTTTTTTTTCTCAAATTACCGTTCTCATACAGGCTACTCTTATCGGCCTACCGTATACAAACATGATAACACCATAATTTTCAGTTTTTACTGAAAACTTATTTATTCTCAAATTAACGTTCTCATACAGGCTACTCTTATCGGCCTCCCGTATACAAACATGATGACACCATAAGTTCTGTTTTTACTGAAAAATTTTTTTTCTCAAATTTACGTTCTTATACAAGCTACTCTTATCGGCCTAACGTATACAAACATGATGACACCATAATTTCAGTTTTTACTGGAATTTTTTTTTTTTTAAAAGTAACGTTCTCATACAGGCTACTCTTATCGGCCTACCGTATACAAACATGATGAAACCATAATTTTAGTTTTCACTGAAAATTTTTTTTTCCTCAAATTAACGTTCTAATACAACCTACTCTTATCGGCCTACCGTATACAAACATGATGACACCATAATTCCAGTTTTTACTGAATATTTTTTTTTTCTCAAATTAACGTTCTCATAAAGGCTACTCTTATCGGCCTACCGTATACAAACATGATGACACCATAATTTCTGTTTTAACTGAAAATTTTGTTTTTTCTAAAATGAACGTTCTCATACAGGCTTTTCTTATTGGCCTACCGTATACAAACATGATGACACCATCATTTCAGTTTTTACTGAAAATTTTTTTTTCTCAAATTACCGTTCTCATACAGGCTACTCTTATCGGCCTACCGTATACAAGCATGATGGTACCATAACTTCAGTTTTTACTGAAAAATTTTTTTTTTTCTCAAATTAACGTTCTCATACAGGCTACTCTTATCGGCCTACCGTATACAAACATGATGACACCATAATTTCAGTTTTTACTGAAAACTTTTTTTTTTGTCAAATTAACGTTCTCATACAGGCTACTCTTATCGGCCTACCGTATACAAACATGATGAAACCATAATTTCAGTTTTCACTGAAAATTTTTATTTTCTCAAATTAACGTTCTAATACAGGCTACTCTTATCGGCCTACCGTATACAAACATGATGACACCATAATTTCTGTTTTAACTGAAAATTTTGTTTTTTCTAAAATTAACGCTCTCATACAGGCTTTTCTTATTGGCCTACCGTATACAAACATGATGACACCATAATTTCAGTTTTTACTGAAAACTTTTTTTTTGTCAAATTAACGTTCTCATACAGGCTACTCTTATCGGCCTACCGTATACAAACATGATGACACCATAATTTCAGTTTTTACTGAAAATTTTTTTTTCTCAAATTACCGTTCTCATACAGGCTACTCTTATCGGCCTACCGTATACAAGCAGGATGTACCATAATTTCAGTTTTTACTGAAAATTTTTTTGTTTCTCAAATTAACGTTCTCATACAGGCTACTCTTATCGGCCTACCGTATACAAACATGATGACACCATAATTTCAGTTTTTACTGAAAACTTTTTTTTTTGTCAAATTAACGTTCTCATATAGGCTACTCTTATCGGCCTACCGTATACAAACATGATGAAACCATAATTTCAGTTTTCACTGAAAATTTTTATTTTCTCAAATTAACGTTCTAATACAGGCTACTCTTATCGGCCTACCGTATACAAACATGATGACACCATAATTTCTGTTTTAACTGAAAATTTTGTTTTTTCTAAAATTAACGCTCTCATACAGGCTTTTCTTATTGGCCTACCGTATACAAACATGATGACACCATAATTTCAGTTTTTACTGAAAACTTTTTTTTTGTCAAATTAACGTTCTCATACAGGCTACTCTTATCGGCCTACCGTATACAAACATGATGACACCATAATTTCAGTTTTTACTGAAAATTTTTTTTTCTCAAATTACCGTTCTCATACAGGCTACTCTTATCGGCCTACCGTATACAAGCAGGATGTACCATAATTTCAGTTTTTACTGAAAATTTTTTTGTTTCTCAAATTAACGTTCTCATACAGGCTACTCTTATCAGCCTACCGTATACAAACATGATGACACCATAATTTCAGTTTTTACTGAAAACTTTTTTTTTTGTCAAATTAACGTTCTCATATAGGCTACTCTTATCGGCCTACCGTATACAAACATGATGAAACCATAATTTCAGTTTTCACTGAAAATTTTTATTTTCTCAAATTAACGTTCTAATACAGGCTACTCTTATCGGCCTACCGTATACAAACATGATGACACCATAATTTCTGTTTTAACTGAAAATTTTGTTTTTTCTAAAATTAACGTTCTCATACAGGCTTTTCTTATTGGCCTACCGTATACAAACATGATGACACCATAATTTCAGTTTTGAATGAAAATTTTTTTTTTCTAAAATAAACGTTCTTATACAAGCTACTCTTATCGGCCTACCGTATACAAACATGATGACACCATAATTCCAGTTTTTACTGAATATTTTTTTTTTCTCAAATTAACGTTCTCATAAAGGCTACTCTTATCGGCCTACCGTATACAAACATGATGACACCATAATTTCTGTTTTAACTGAAAATTTTGTTTTTTCTAAAATGAACGTTCTCATACAGGCTTTTCTTATTGGCCTACCGTATACAAACATGATGACACCATAATTTCAGTTTTTACTGAAAAATTTTTATTTTCTCAAATTAACGTTCTAATACAGGCTACTCTTACCGGCCTACCGTATACAAACATGATGACACCATAATTTCTGTTTTAACTGAAAATTTTGTTTTTTCTAAAATTAACGTTCTCATACAGGCTACACTTATCGGCCTACCGTATACAAACATGATGACACCATAATTCCAGTTTTTACTGAATATTTTTTTTTTTTTTTTAAAAGTAACGTTCTCATACAAGCTACACTTATCGGCCTACCGTATACAAACATGATGACACCATAATTTCTGTTTTTACTGAAAATTTTTTTTTCTCAAATTAACGTTCTTATACAAGCTACTCTTATCGGCCTACCGTATACAAACATGATGACACCATAATTTCTGTTTTTACTGAAAACTTTTTTTTTGTCAAATTAACGTTCTCATACAGACTACTCTTATCGGCCTACCGTATACAAACATGATGACACCATAATTTCAGTTTTTACTGAATATTTTTTTTTCTCAAATTACCGTTCTCATACAGGCTACTCTTATCGGCCTACCGTATACAAACATGATAACACCATAATTTTCAGTTTTTACTGAAAACTTATTTATTCTCAAATTAACGTTCTCATACAGGCTACTCTTATCGGCCTCCCGTATACAAACATGATGACACCATAAGTTCTGTTTTTACTGAAAAATTTTTTTTCTCAAATTTACGTTCTTATACAAGCTACTCTTATCGGCCTAACGTATACAAACATGATGACACCATAATTTCAGTTTTTACTGGAATTTTTTTTTTTTTAAAAGTAACGTTCTCATACAGGCTACTCTTATCGGCCTACCGTATACAAACATGATGAAACCATAATTTTAGTTTTCACTGAAAATTTTTTTTTCCTCAAATTAACGTTCTAATACAACCTACTCTTATCGGCCTACCGTATACAAACATGATGACACCATAATTCCAGTTTTTACTGAATATTTTTTTTTTCTCAAATTAACGTTCTCATAAAGGCTACTCTTATCGGCCTACCGTATACAAACATGATGACACCATAATTTCTGTTTTAACTGAAAATTTTGTTTTTTCTAAAATGAACGTTCTCATACAGGCTTTTCTTATTGGCCTACCGTATACAAACATGATGACACCATCATTTCAGTTTTTACTGAAAATTTTTTTTTCTCAAATTACCGTTCTCATACAGGCTACTCTTATCGGCCTACCGTATACAAGCATGATGGTACCATAACTTCAGTTTTTACTGAAAAATTTTTTTTTTTCTCAAATTAACGTTCTCATACAGGCTACTCTTATCGGCCTACCGTATACAAACATGATGACACCATAATTTCAGTTTTTACTGAAAACTTTTTTTTTTGTCAAATTAACGTTCTCATACAGGCTACTCTTATCGGCCTACCGTATACAAACATGATGAAACCATAATTTCAGTTTTCACTGAAAATTTTTATTTTCTCAAATTAACGTTCTAATACAGGCTACTCTTATCGGCCTACCGTATACAAACATGATGACACCATAATTTCTGTTTTAACTGAAAATTTTGTTTTTTCTAAAATTAACGCTCTCATACAGGCTTTTCTTATTGGCCTACCGTATACAAACATGATGACACCATAATTTCAGTTTTTACTGAAAACTTTTTTTTTGTCAAATTAACGTTCTCATACAGGCTACTCTTATCGGCCTACCGTATACAAACATGATGACACCATAATTTCAGTTTTTACTGAAAATTTTTTTTTCTCAAATTACCGTTCTCATACAGGCTACTCTTATCGGCCTACCGTATACAAGCAGGATGTACCATAATTTCAGTTTTTACTGAAAATTTTTTTGTTTCTCAAATTAACGTTCTCATACAGGCTACTCTTATCGGCCTACCGTATACAAACATGATGACACCATAATTTCAGTTTTTACTGAAAACTTTTTTTTTTGTCAAATTAACGTTCTCATATAGGCTACTCTTATCGGCCTACCGTATACAAACATGATGAAACCATAATTTCAGTTTTCACTGAAAATTTTTATTTTCTCAAATTAACGTTCTAATACAGGCTACTCTTATCGGCCTACCGTATACAAACATGATGACACCATAATTTCTGTTTTAACTGAAAATTTTGTTTTTTCTAAAATTAACGCTCTCATACAGGCTTTTCTTATTGGCCTACCGTATACAAACATGATGACACCATAATTTCAGTTTTTACTGAAAACTTTTTTTTTGTCAAATTAACGTTCTCATACAGGCTACTCTTATCGGCCTACCGTATACAAACATGATGACACCATAATTTCAGTTTTTACTGAAAATTTTTTTTTCTCAAATTACCGTTCTCATACAGGCTACTCTTATCGGCCTACCGTATACAAACATGATGACACCATAATTTCAGTTTTTACTGAAAACTTTTTTTTTTGTCAAATTAACGTTCTCATCTAGGCTACTCTTATCGGCCTACCGTATACAAACATGATGAAACCATAATTTCAGTTTTCACTGAAAATTTTTATTTTCTCAAATTAACGTTCTAATACAGGCTACTCTTATCGGCCTACCGTATACAAACATGATGACACCATAATTTCTGTTTTAACTGAAAATTTTGTTTTTTCTAAAATTAACGTTCTCATACAAGCTTTTCTTATTGGCCTACCGTATACAAACATGATGACACCATAATTTCAGTTTTGAATGAAAATTTTTTTTTTCTAAAATAAACGTTCTTATACAAGCTACTCTTATCGGCCTACCGTATACAAAGATGATGACACCATAATTCCAGTTTTTACTGAATTTTTTTTTTTTCTCAAATTAACGTTCTCATAAAGGCTACTCTTATCGGCCTACAATATACAAACATGATGACAACATAATTTCAGTTTTTACTGAAAATTTATTTTTTCTTATATTAACGTTCTCATACAGGCTACTCTTATCGGCATACCGTATACAAACATGATGACACCAAAATTTCAGTTTTTACTGAAAACTTTTTTTTTTGTCAAATTAACGTTCTCATACAGGCTACTCTTATCGGCCTACCGTATACAAACATGATGACACCATTATTTCAGTTTTTACTGAAAATTTATTTTTTCTCAAATTAACGTTCTCATACAGGCTACTCTTATCGGCCTACCGTATACAAACATGATGACACCATAAATTCTGTTTTTACTAAAATTTTTTTTTTTTAAAGTAATGTTCTCATACAAGCTACACTTATCGGCCTACCGTATACAAACATGATGATACCATAATTTCAGTTTTTACTGAAAATTTATTTTTTCTCAAATTAACGTTCTCATACAGGCTACTCTTCTCGGCCTACCGTATCCAAACATGATGACACCATAATTTCTGTTTTTACTGAAAATTTTTTTTTCTCAAATTAACGTTCTTATACAAGCTACTCTTATCGGCCTACCGTATACAAACATGATGACACCATAATTTCTGTTTTTACTGAAAACTTTTTTTTTGTCAAATTAACGTTCTCATACAGACTACTCTTATCGGCCTACCGTATACAAACATGATGACACCATAATTTCAGTTTTTACTGAATATTTTTTTTTCTCAAATTACCGTTCTCATACAGGCTACTCTTATCGGCCTACCGTATACAAACATGATAACACCATAATTTTCAGTTTTTACTGAAAACTTATTTATTCTCAAATTAACGTTCTCATACAGGCTACTCTTATCGGCCTCCCGTATACAAACATGATGACACCATAAGTTCTGTTTTTACTGAAAAATTTTTTTTCTCAAATTTACGTTCTTATACAAGCTACTCTTATCGGCCTAACGTATACAAACATGATGGTACCATAACTTCAGTTTTTACTGAAAAATTTTTTTTTTTCTCAAATTAACGTTCTCATACAACCTACTCTTATCGGCCTACCGTATACAAACATGATGACACCATAATTTCTGTTTTTACTGAAAATTTATTTTTTTCAAATTAACGTTCTCATACAGGCTACTCTTATCGGCCTACAGTATACAAACATGATGACACCATAAATTCTGTTTTTACTGAAATTTTTTTTTTTTAAAGTAATGTTCTCATACAAGCTACACTTATCGGCCTACCGTATACAAACATGATGACACCATAATTTCTGTTTTTACTGAAATTTTTTTTTTAAAAAGTTACGTTCTCTTACAAGCTACACTTATCGGCATACCGTATACAAACATGATGACACCATAATTTCAGTTTTTACTGAAAATTTTTTTTTTCTCAAATTAACGTTCTCATACAAGCTACACTTATCGGCCTACCGTATACAAACATGATGACACCATAATTTCAGTTTTTACTGAAAATTTATTTTTTCTCAAATTAACGTTCTCATACAGGCTACTCTTATCGGCCTACCGTATACAAACATGATGACACCATAATTTCTGTTTTTACTGAAAATTTATTTTTTCTCAAATTAACGTTCTCATACAGGCTACTCTTATCGGCCTACCGTATACAAACATGATGACACCATAAATTCTGTTTTTACTGAAATTTTTTTTTTTTAAAGTAATGTTCTCATACAAGCTACACTTATCGGCCTACCGTATACAAACATGATGACACCATAATTTCTGTTTTTACTGAAATTTTTTTTTTAAAAAGTTACGTTCTCTTACAAGCTACACTTATCGGCATACCGTATACAAACATGATGACACCATAATTTCAGTTTTTACTGCAAATTTTTTTTTCCTCAAATTAACGTTCTCATACAAGCTACACTTATCGGCCTACCGTATACAAACATGATGAGACCATAATTTCTGTTTTTACTTAATATTTATTTTTTCTCAAATAAACGTTCTTATACAAGCTACTCTTATCGGCTCACCGTATACAAACATGATGACACCATAATTCCAGTTTTTACTGAATTTTTTTTTTTCTCAAATTAACGTTCTCATAAAGGCTACTCTTATCGGCTTACAATATACAAACATGATGACAACATAATTTCAGTTTTTACTGAAAATTTATTTTTTCTCAAATTAACGTTCTCATACAGGCTACTCTTATCGGCCTACCGTATACAAACATGATGACACCATAAATTCTGTTTTTACTGAAATTTTTTTTTTTTAAAGTAATGTTCTCATACAAGCTACACTTATCGGCCTACCGTATACAAACATGATGACACCATAATTTCTGTTTTTACTGAAATTTTTTTTAAAAAGTTACGTTCTCTTACAAGCTACACTTATCGGCATACCGTATACAAACATGATGACACCATAATTTCAGTTTTTACTGAAAATTTTTTTTTCCTCAAATTAACGTTCTCATACAAGCTACACTTATCGGCCTACCGTATACAAACATGATGACACCATAATTTCTGTTTTTACTGAAAATTTATTTTTTCTCAAATTAACGTTCTCATACAGGCTACTCTTATCGGCCTACCGTATACAAACATGATGACACCATAAATTCTGTTTTTACTGAAATTTTTTTTTTTTTAAAGTAACGTTCTCATACAAGCTACACTTATCGGCCTACCGTATACAAACATGATGACACCATAATTTCAGTTTTTACTGAAAATTTATTTTTTCTCAAATTAACGTTCTCATACAGGCTACTCTTATCGGCCTACCGTATACAAACATGATGACACCATAATTTCTGTTTTTACTGAAAATTTTTTTTTCTCAAATTAACGTTCTTATACAAGCTACACTTATCGGCCTACCGTATACAAACATGATGACACCATAATTTCTGTTTTTACTGAAAATTTATTTTTTCTCAAATTAACGTTCTCATACAGGCTACTCTTATCGGCCTACAGTATACAAACATGATGACACCATAAATTCTGTTTTTACTGAAATTTTTTTTTTTTAAAGTAATGTTCTCATACAAGCTACACTTATCGGCCTACCGTATACAAACATGATGACACCGTAAAATCTGTTTTTACTGAAATTTTTTTTTCCTCAAATTAACGTTCTCATACAAGCTACACTTATCGGCCTACCGTATACAAACATGATGAGACCATAATTTCTGTTTATACTTAAAATTTATTTTTTCTCAAATTAACGTTCTCATACAGGCTACCCTTATCGGCCTACCGTATACTAACATGATGACACCATAATTTCTGTTTTTACTAAAATTTTTTTTTCTCAAATTAACGTTCTTATACAAGCTACTCTTGTCGGCCTACCGTATACAAACATGATGACACCATAATTTCAGTTTTTACTGAAAATTTATTTTTTCTCAAATTAACGTTCTCATACAGGCTACTCTTATCGGCCTACCGTATACAAACATGATGACACCATAATTTCTGTTTTTACTGAAAATTTTTTTTTCTCAAATTAACGTTCTTATACAAGCTACTTTTATCGGCCTACCGTATACAAACATGATGACACCATAATTTCAAATTTTACTGAAATTTTTTTTTTTTTTACAAGTAACGTTCTCATACAAGCTACATTTATCGGCCTACCGTATACAAACATGATGACACCATAATTTCAGTTTTTACTGAAAATTTTTTTTTTCTCAAATTACCGTTCTCATACAGGCTACTCTTATCGGCCGAACGTATACAAGCATGATGGCACCATAATTTCAGTTTTTACTGAAAATTTTTTTTTTTTAAATTAACGTTCTTATACAGGCTACTCTTATCGGCCTACCGTATACAAACATGATGACACCATAATTTCAATTTTTACTGAAAATTTTTTTTTTCTCAAATTAACGTTCTCATACAACCTACTCTTATCGGCCTACCGTATACAAACATGATGACACCATAATTTCAGTTTTTACTGAAAACTTTTTTTTTGTCAAATTAACGTTCTCATACAGACTACTCTTATCGGCCTACTGTATACAAACATGATGACACCATAATTTCAGTTTTTATTGAAAATTTTATTTTTCTCAAATTAACGTTCTCATACAATCTACTCTTATCGGCCTACCGTATACAAACATGATGAGACAATAATTTTCAGTTTTTACTGAAAACTTATTTATTCTCAAATTAACGTTCTCATACAGGCTACTCTTATCGGCCTCCCGTATACAAACATGATGACACCATAAGTTCTGTTTTTACTGAAAAATTTTTTTTCTCAAATTTACGTTCTTATACAAGCTACTCTTATCGGCCTAACGTATACAAACATGATGACACCATAATTTCAGTTTTTACTGGAATTTTTTTTTTTTTAAAAGTAACGTTCTCATACAGGCTACTCTTATCGGCCTACCGCATACAAACATGATGACACCATAATTTCAGTTTTTACTGAAAATTTATTTTTTCTCAAATTAACGTTTTTATACAAGCTACTCTTATCGGCCTACCGTATACAAACATGATGACACCATAATTTCAGTTTTTACTGAAATTTTTTTTTTTTTTTTAAAGTAACGTTCTCAAACAAGCAACACTTATCGGCCTACCGTATACAAACATGATGACACCATAATTCCAGTTTTTACTGAATATTTTTTTTTTTTTTTTAAAAGTAACGTTCTCATACAAGCTACACTTATCGGCCTACCGTATACAAACATGATGACACCATAATTTCTGTTTTTACTGAAAATTTTTTTTTCTCAAATTAACGTTCTTATACAAGCTACTCTTATCGGCCTACCGTATACAAACATGATGACACCATAATTTCTGTTTTTACTGAAAACTTTTTTTTTGTCAAATTAACGTTCTCATACAGACTACTCTTATCGGCCTACCGTATACAAACATGATGACACCATAATTTCAGTTTTTACTGAATATTTTTTTTTCTCAAATTACTGTTCTCATACAGGCTACTCTTATCGGCCTACCGTATACAAACATGATAACACCATAATTTTCAGTTTTTACTGGAAACTTATTTATTCTCAAATTAACGTTCTCATACAGGCTACTCTTATCGGCCTCCCGTATACAAACATGATGACACCATAAGTTCTGTTTTTACTGAAAAATTTTTTTTCTCAAATTTACGTTCTTATACAAGCTACTCTTATCGGCCTAACGTATACAAACATGATGACACCATAATTTCAGTTTTTACTGGAATTTTTTTTTTTTTAAAAGTAACGTTCTCATACAGGCTACTCTTATCGGCCTACCGTATACAAACATGATGAAACCATAATTTTAGTTTTCACTGAAAATTTTTTTTTCCTCAAATTAACGTTCTAATACAACCTACTCTTATCGGCCTACCGTATACAAACATGATGACACCATCATTTCAGTTTTTACTGAAAATTTTTTTTTCTCAAATTACCGTTCTCATACAGGCTACTCTTATCTGCCTACCGTATACAAGCATGATGGTACCATAACTTCAGTTTTTACTGAAAAATTTTTTTTTTTCTCAAATTAACGTTCTCATACAGGCTACTCTTATCGGCCTACCGTATACAAACATGATGACACCATAATTTCAGTTTTTACTGAAAACTTTTTTTTTTGTCAAATTAACGTTCTCATACAGGCTACTCTTATCGGCCTACCGTATACAAACATGATGAAACCATAATTTCAGTTTTCACTGAAAATTTTTATTTTCTCAAATTAACGTTCTAATACAGGCTACTCTTATCGGCCTACCGTATACAAACATGATGACACCATAATTTCTGTTTTAACTGAAAATTTTGTTTTTTCTAAAATTAACGCTCTCATACAGGCTTTTCTTATTGGCCTACCGTATACAAACATGATGACACCATAATTTCAGTTTTTACTGAAAACTTTTTTTTTGTCAAATTAACGTTCTCATACAGGCTACTCTTATCGGCCTACCGTATACAAACATGATGACACCATAATTTCAGTTTTTACTGAAAATTTTTTTTTCTCAAATTACCGTTCTCATACAGGCTACTCTTATCGGCCTACCGTATACAAGCAGGATGTACCATAATTTCAGTTTTTACTGAAAATTTTTTTGTTTCTCAAATTAACGTTCTCATACAGGCTACTCTTATCGGCCTACCGTATACAAACATGATGACACCATAATTTCAGTTTTTACTGAAAACTTTTTTTTTTGTCAAATTAACGTTCTCATATAGGCTACTCTTATCGGCCTACCGTATACAAACATGATGAAACCATAATTTCAGTTTTCACTGAAAATTTTTATTTTCTCAAATTAACGTTCTAATACAGGCTACTCTTATCGGCCTACCGTATACAAACATGATGAAACCATAATTTCAGTTTTCACTGAAAATTTTTATTTTCTCAAATTAACGTTCTAATACAGGCTACTCTTATCGGCCTACCGTATACAAACATGATGACACCATAATTTCTGTTTTAACTGAAAATTTTGTTTTTTCTAAAATTAACGCTCTCATACAGGCTTTTCTTATTGGCCTACCGTATACAAACATGATGACACCATAATTTCAGTTTTTACTGAAAACTTTTTTTTTGTCAAATTAACGTTCTCATACAGGCTACTCTTATCGGCCTACCGTATACAAACATGATGACACCATAATTTCAGTTTTTACTGAAAATTTTTTTTTCTCAAATTACCGTTCTCATACAGGCTACTCTTATCGGCCTACCGTATACAAGCAGGATGTACCATAATTTCAGTTTTTACTGAAAATTTTTTTGTTTCTCAAATTAACGTTCTCATACAGGCTACTCTTATCGGCCTACCGTATACAAACATGATGACACCATAATTTCAGTTTTTACTGAAAACTTTTTTTTTTGTCAAATTAACGTTCTCATATAGGCTACTCTTATCGGCCTACCGTATACAAACATGATGAAACCATAATTTCAGTTTTCACTGAAAATTTTTATTTTCTCAAATTAACGTTCTAATACAGGCTACTCTTATCGGCCTACCGTATACAAACATGATGACACCATAATTTCTGTTTTAACTGAAAATTTTGTTTTTTCTAAAATTAACGTTCTCATACAGGCTTTTCTTATTGGCCTACCGTATACAAACATGATGACACCATAATTTCAGTTTTGAATGAAAATTTTTTTTTTCTAAAATAAACGTTCTTATACAAGCTACTCTTATCGGCCTACCGTATACAAACATGATGACACCATAATTCCAGTTTTTACTGAATTTTTTTTTTTTCTCAAATTAACGTTCTCATAAAGGCTACTCTTATCGGCCTACAATATACAAACATGATGACAACATAATTTCAGTTTTTACTGAAAATTTATTTTTTCTTAAATTAACGTTCTCATACAGGCTACTCTTATCGGCATACCGTATACAAACATGATGACACCAAAATTTCAGTTTTTACTGAAATTTTTTTTTTTTTTAAAAAGTAACCTTCTCATACAAGCTACACTTATCGGCCTACCGTATACAAACATGATGACACCATAATTTCAGTTTTTACTGAAAACTTTTTTTTTTGTCAAATTAACGTTCTCATACAGGCTTTTCTTATTGGCCTACCGTATACAAACATGATGACACCATTATTTCAGTTTTTACTGAAAATTTATTTTTTCTCAAATTAACGTTCTCATACAGGCTACTCTTATCGGCCTACCGTATACAAACATGATGACACCATAAATTCTGTTTTTACTAAAATTTTTTTTTTTTAAAGTAATGTTCTCATACAAGCTACACTTATCGGCCTACCGTATACAAACATGATGATACCATAATTTCAGTTTTTACTGAAAATTTATTTTTTCTCAAATTAACGTTCTCATACAGGCTACTCTTCTCGGCCTACCGTATACAAACATGATGACACCATAATTTCTGTTTTTACTGAAAATTTTTTTTTCTCAAATTAACGTTCTTATACAACTACACTTATCGGCCTACCGTATACAAACATGATGACACCATAATTTCTGTTTTTACTGAAAATTTATTTTTTCTCAAATTAACGTTCTAATACAGGCTTCTCTTATCGGCCTACCGTATACAAACATGATGACACCATAATTTCTGTTTTAACTGAAAATTTTGTTTTTTCTAAAATTAACGTTCTCATACAGGCTTTTCTTATTGGCCTACCGTATACAAACATGATGACACCATAATTTCTGTTTTTACTGAAATTTTTTTTTTAAAAAGTTACGTTCTCTTACAAGCTACACTTATCGGCATACCGTATACAAACATGATGACACCATAATTTCAGTTTTTACTGAAAATTTTTTTTTCCTCAAATTAACGTTCTCATACAAGCTACACTTATCGGCCTACCGTATACAAACATGATGACACCATAATTTCTGTTTTTACTGAAATTTTTTTTTTTTAAAGTAACGTTCTCATACAAGCTACACTTTTCGGCCTACCGTATACAAAC
The DNA here is from genome assembly GCA_939192795.1 of Bombylius discolor. Taxonomy (NCBI): domain Eukaryota; kingdom Metazoa; phylum Arthropoda; class Insecta; order Diptera; family Bombyliidae; genus Bombylius; species Bombylius discolor. The sequence goes on from OW584242.1 coordinate 17,839,465, forward strand.
ATGATGACACCATAATTTCAGTTTTTACTGAAAATTTATTTTTTCTCAAATTAACGTTCTCATACAGGCTACTCTTATCGGCCTACCGTATACAAACATGATGACACCATAATTTCTGTTTTTACTGAAAATTTTTTTTTCTCAAATTAACGTTCTTATACAAGCTACACTTATCGGCCTACCGTATACAAACATGATGACACCATAATTTCTGTTTTTACTGAAAATTTATTTTTTCTCAAATTAACGTTCTCATACAGGCTACTCTTATCGGCCTACAGTATACAAACATGATGACACCATAAATTCTGTTTTTACTGAAATTTTTTTTTTTTAAAGTAATGTTCTCATACAAGCTACACTTATCGGCCTACCGTATACAAACATGATGACACCATAATTTCTGTTTTTACTGAAATTTTTTTTTTAAAAAGTTACGTTCTCTTACAAGCTACACTTATCGGCATACCGTATACAAACATGATGACACCATAATTTCAGTTTTTACTGAAAATTTTTTTTTCCTCAAATTAACGTTCTCATACAAGCTACACTTATCGGCCTACCGTATACAAACATGATGACACCATAATTTCAGTTTTTACTGAAAATTTATTTTTTCTCAAATTAACGTTCTCATACAGGCTACTCTTATCGGCCTACCGTATACAAACATGATGACACCATAATTTCTGTTTTTACTGAAAATTTATTTTTTCTCAAATTAACGTTCTCATACAGGCTACTCTTATCGGCCTACCGTATACAAACATGATGACACCATAAATTCTGTTTTTACTGAAATTTTTTTTTTTTAAAGTAATGTTCTCATACAAGCTACACTTATCGGCCTACCGTATACAAACATGATGACACCATAATTTCTGTTTTTACTGAAATTTTTTTTTTAAAAAGTTACGTTCTCTTACAAGCTACACTTATCGGCCTACCGTATACAAACATGATGACACCATAATTTCAGTTTTTACTGCAAATTTTTTTTTCCTCGAATTAACGTTCTCATACAAGCTACACTTATCGGCCTACCGTATACAAACATGATGAGACCATAATTTCTGTTTTTACTTAATATTTATTTTTTCTCAAATAAACGTTCTTATACAAGCTACTCTTATCGGCTCACCGTATACAAACATGATGACACCATAATTCCAGTTTTTACTGAATTTTTTTTTTTCTCAAATTAACGTTCTCATAAAGGCTACTCTTATCGGCTTACAATATACAAACATGATGACAACATAATTTCAGTTTTTACTGAAAATTTATTTTTTCTCAAATTAACGTTCTCATACAGGCTACTCTTATCGGCCTACCGTATACAAACATGATGACACCATAAATTCTGTTTTTACTGAAATTTTTTTTTTTTAAAGTAATGTTCTCATACAAGCTACACTTATCGGCCTACCGTATACAAACATGATGACACCATAATTTCTGTTTTTACTGAAATTTTTTTTTTAAAAAGTTACGTTCTCTTACAAGCTACACTTATCGGCATACCGTATACAAACATGATGACACCATAATTTCAGTTTTTACTGAAAATTTTTTTTTCCTCAAATTAACGTTCTCATACAAGCTACACTTATCGGCCTACCGTATACAAACATGATGACACCATAATTTCTGTTTTTACTGAAAATTTATTTTTTCTCAAATTAACGTTCTCATACAGGCTACTCTTATCGGCCTACCGTATACAAACATGATGACACCATAAATTCTGTTTTTACTGAAAATTTTTTTTTTTAAAGTAACGTTCTCATACAAGCTACACTTATCGGCCTACCGTATACAAACATGATGACACCATAATTTCAGTTTTTACTGAAAATTTATTTTTTCTCAAATTAACGTTCTCATACAGGCTACTCTTATCGGCCTACCGTATACAAACATGATGACACCATAATTTCTGTTTTTACTGAAAATTTTTTTTTCTCAAATTAACGTTCTTATACAAGCTACACTTATCGGCCTACCGTATACAAACATGATGACACCATAATTTCTGTTTTTACTGAAAATTTATTTTTTCTCAAATTAACGTTCTCATACAGGCTACTCTTATCGGCCTACAGTATACAAACATGATGACACCATAAATTCTGTTTTTACTGAAATTTTTTTTTTTTAAAGTAATGTTCTCATACAAGCTACACTTATCGGCCTACCGTATACAAACATGATGACACCGTAAAATCTGTTTTTACTGAAAATTTTTTTTCCTCAAATTAACGTTCTCATACAAGCTACACTTATCGGCCTACCGTATACAAACATGATGAGACCATAATTTCTGTTTTTACTTAAAATTTATTTTTTCTCAAATTAACGTTCTCATACAGGCTACCCTTATCGGCCTACCGTATACTAACATGATGACACCATAATTTCTGTTTTTACTAAAATTTTTTTTTCTCAAATTAACGTTCTTATACAAGCTACTCTTGTCGGCCTACCGTATACAAACATGATGACACCATAATTTCCGTTTTTACTGAAAATTTATTTTTTCTCAAATTAACGTTCTCATACAGGCTACTCTTATCGGCCTACCGTATACAAACAGGATGACACCATAATTTCTGTTTTTACTGAAAATTTTTTTTTCTCAAATTAACGTTCTTATACAAGCTACTTTTATCGGCCTACCGTATACAAACATGATGACACCATAATTTCAGTTTTTACTGAAATTTTTTTATTTTTTACAAGTAACGTTCTCATACAAGCTACATTTATCGGCCTACCGTATACAAACATGATGACACCATAATTTCAGTTTTTACTGAAAATTTTTTTTTTCTCAAATTACCGTTCTCATACAGGCTACTCTTATCGGCCGAACGTATACAAGCATGATGGCACCATAATTTCAGTTTTTACTGAAAATTTTTTTTTTTTAAATTAACGTTCTTATACAGGCTACTCTTATCGGCCTACCGTATACAAACATGATGACACCATAATTTCAATTTTTACTGAAAATTTTTTTTTTCTCAAATTAACGTTCTCATACAACCTACTCTTATCGGCCTACCGTATACAAACATGATGACACCATAATTTCAGTTTTTACTGAAAACTTTTTTTTTGTCAAATTAACGTTCTCATACAGACTACTCTTATCGGCCTACTGTATACAAACATGATGACACCATAATTTCAGTTTTTATTGAAAATTTTATTTTTCTCAAATTAACGTTCTCATACAATCTACTCTTATCGGCCTACCGTATACAAACATGATGACACCATAATTTCAGTTTTTACTGGAATTTTTTTTTTTTTAAAAGTAACGTTCCCATATAAGCTACACTTATCGGCCTACCGTATACAAACATGATGACACCATAATTTCAGTTTTTACTTTTTTTTTTTTTTTTCTCAAATTAACGTTCTCATACAAGCTACTCTTATCGGATTACCGTATACAAACATGATGACACCAAAATTTCTGTTTTTACTAAAATTTTTTTTTCTCAAATTAACGTTCTTATACAAGCTACTCTTGTCGGCCTACCGTATACAAACATGATGACACCATAATTTCCGTTTTTACTGAAAATTTATTTTTTCTCAAATTAACGTTCTCATACAGGCTACTCTTATCGGCCTACCGTATACAAACATGATGACACCATAATTTCTGTTTTTACTGAAAATTTTTTTTTCTCAAATTAACGTTCTCATACAAGCTACACTTATCGGCCTACCGTATACAAACATGATGACACCAAAATTTCTGTTTTTACTAAAATTTTTTTTTTTTTAAAAGTAACGTTCCCATATAAGCTACACTTATCGGCCTAGCGTATACAAACATGATGACACCATAATTTCAGTTTTTACTGAATATTTTTTTTTTCTCAAATTAACGTTCTCATACAAGCTACTCTTATCGGATTACCGTATACAAACATGATGACACCATTATTTCAGTTTTTACTGAAAATTTATTTTTTAAAAAGTTACGTTCTCTTACAAGCTACAGTTATCGGCATACCGTATACAAACATGATGACACCATAATTTCAGTTTTTACTGAAAATTTTTTTTTCCTCAAATTAACGTTCTCATACAAGCTACACTTATCGGCCTACCGTATACAAACATGATGAGACCATAATTTCTGTTTTTACTTAAAATTTATTTTTTCTCAAATTAACGTTCTCATACAGCCTACCCTTATCGGCCTACCGTATAGAAACATGATGACACCATAATTTCTGTTTTTACTAAAATTTTTTTTTCTCAAATTAACGTTCTTATACAAGCTACTCTTGTCGGCCTACCGTATACAAACATGATGACACCATAATTTCCGTTTTTACTGAAAATTTATTTTTTCTCAAATTAACGTTCTCATACAGGCTACTCTTATCGGCCTACCGTATACAAACATGATGACACCAAAATTTCTGTTTTTACTAAAATTTTTTTTTTTTTAAAAGTAACGTTCCCATATAAGCTACACTTATCGGCCTAGCGTATACAAACATGATGACACCATAATTTCAGTTTTTACTGAATATTTTTTTTTTCTCAAATTAACGTTCTCATACAAGCTACTCTTATCGAATTACCGTATACAAACATGATGACACCAAAATTTCTGTTTTTACTAAAATTTTTTTTTCTCAAATTAACGTTCTTATACAAGCTACACTTATCGGCCTACCGTATACAAACATGATGACACCATAATTTCTGTTTTTACTGAAATTTTTTTTTTAAAAAGTTACGTTCTCTTACAAGCTACACTTATCGGCATACCGTATACAAACATGATGACACCATAATTTCAGTTTTTACTGAAAATTTTTTTTTCCTCAAATTAACGTTCTCATACAAGCTACACTTATCGGCCTACCGTATACAAACATGATGAGACCATAATTTCTGTTTTTACTTAAAATTTATTTTTTCTCAAATTAACGTTCTAATACAGGCTACCCTTGTCGGCCTACCGTATACAAACATGATGACACCATAATTTCCGTTTTTACTGAAATTTTTTTTTTTTTTTACAAGTAACGTTCTCATACAAGCTACATTTATCGGCCTACCGTATACAAACATGATGACACCATAATTTCAGTTTTTACTGAAAATTTTTTTTTTCTCAAATTACCGTTCTCATACATGCTACTCTTATCGGCCGAACGTATACAAGCATGATGGCACCATAATTTCAGTTTTTACTGGAAATTTTTTTTTTTTAAATTAACGTTCTTATACAGGCTACTCTTATCGGCCTACCGTATACAAACATGATGACACCATAATTTCAGTTTTTACTGAAAATTTTTTTTTTCTCAAATTAACGTTCTCATACAACCTACTCTTATCGGCCTACCGTATACAAACATGATGACACCATAATTTCAGTTTTTACTGAAAATTTTTTTTTTCTCAAATTAACGTTCTCATACAACCTACTCTTATCGGCCTACCGTATACAAACATGATGACACCAAAATTTCAGTTTTTACTGAAATTTTTTTTTTTTTATAAGTAACGTTCTCATACAAGCTACACTTATCGGCCTACTGTATACAAACATGATGACACCATAATTTCAGTTTTTATTGAAAATTTTATTTTTCTCAAATTAACGTTCTCATACAATCTACTCTTATCGGCCTACCGTATACAAACATGATGACACCATAATTTCAGTTTTTACTGGAATTTTTTTTTTTTAAAAGTAACGTTCCCATATAAGCTACACTTATCGGCCTACCGTATACAAACATGATGACACCATAATTTCAGTTTTTACTGAATATTTTTTTTTTTCTCAAATTAACGTTCTCATACAAGCTACTCTTATCGGATTACCGTATACAAACATGATGACACCAAAATCTCAGTTTTTACTGAAATTTTTTTTTTTTTTTTTAAAGTAACGTTCTCATACAAGCTACACTTATCGGCCTACCGTATACAAACATGATGACACCATAATTTCAGTTTTTACTGAAAATTTATTTTTTCTCAATTTAACGTTCTTATACACGCTACTCTTATCGGCCGACCGTATACAAACATGATGACACCATAATTTCAGTTTTTACTGAAATTTTTTTTTTTTTTTAAAGTAACGTTCTCATACAAGCTACACTTATCTGCCTACCGTATACAAACATGATGACACCATAATTTCAGTTTTTACTGAATATTTTTTTTTCTCAAATTAACGTTCTCATACAGACTACTCTTATCGGCCTACCGCATACAAACATGATGACACCATAATTTCAGTTTTTACTGAATATTTTTTTTTCTCAAATTAACGTTCTCATACAGACTACTCTTATCGGCCTACCGCATACAAACATGATGACACCATAATTTCAGTTTTTACTGAATATTTTTTTTTCTCAAATTAACGTTCTCATACAGGCTACTCTTATCGGCCTACCGTATACAAACATGATAACACCATAATTTCTGTTTTTACTGAAAATTTATTTTTTCTCAAATTAACGTTCTCATACAGGCTACTCTTATCGGCGTACCGTATACAAACATGATGACACCATAATTTCAGTTTTTACTGAAAAATTTTTTTTCTCAAATTTACGTTCTTATACAAGCAACTCTTATCGGCCTACCGTATACAAACATGATAACACCATAATTTCTGTTTTTACTGAAAATTTATTTTTTCTCAAATTAACGTTGCCAAACAAGCTACACTTATTAGCCTACCGTATACAAACATGATGACACCATAATTTCAGTTTTTACTAAAAATTTTTTTTTTCTCAAATTAACGTTCTCATACAAGCTACTCTTATCGACCTACCGTATACAAACATTATGACACCATAATTTCAGTTTTCACTGGAAATTTTTTTTTTAAAGTAACGTTCTCATACAACCTACTCTTATCGGCCTACCGTATACAAACATGATGACACCATAATTTCAGTTTTTAATGGAATTTTTTTTTTTTTAAAGTAACGTTCCCATACAAGCTACACTTATCGGCCTACCGTATACAAACATGATGACACCATAATTTCAGTTTTTACTGCATTTTTTTTTTTTCTCAAATTAACGTTCTCATACAGGCTACTCTTATCGGCCTACCGTATACAAACATGATGACACCATAATTTTTGTTTTTACTGAAAATTTATTTTTTCTCAAATTAACGTTCTCATACAGGCTACTCTTATCGGCCTACAGTATACAAACATGATGACACCATAATTTCTGTTTTTACTGAAATTTTTTTTTTTTTCTCAAATTAACGTTCTCATACAACCTACTCTTATCGGCCTACCGTATACAAACATGATGACACCATAATTTCAGTTTTTACTGGAATTTTTTTTTTTTTAACGTAACGTTCTCATACAAGCTACACTTATCGGCCTACCGTATACAAACATGATGACACCATAATTTCAGTTTTTACTGAATTTTTTTTTTTCTCAAATTAACGTTCTCATACAGGCTACTCTTATCGGCCTACCGCATACAAACATGATGACACCATAATTTCAGTTTTTACTGAAAATTTATTTTTTCTCAAATTAACGTTTTTATACAAGCTACTCTTATCGGCCTACCGTATACAAACATGATGACACCATAATTTCAGTTTTTACTGAATTTTTTTTTTTTTTTTTTAAAGTAACGTTCTCAAACAAGCAACACTTATCGGCCTACCGTATACAAACATGATGACACCATAATTTCAGTTTTTACTGAAAATTTTTTTTTTCTCAAATTAACGTTCTCATACAGGCTACTCTTATCGGCCTACCGTATACAAACATGATGACACTATAATTTCAGTTTTCACTGGAAATTCTTTTTTTTCAAAGTAACGTTCTCATACAACCTACACTTATCGGTCTACCGTATACAAACATGATGACACCATAATTTCAGTTTTTACTGAAAATTTTTTTTCTCAAATTAACGTTCTCATACAAGCTACTCTTATCGGCCTACCGTATACAAACATGATGACACCATAATTTCATTTTTCACTGAAAATTTTTTTTTTTTTCTGAAAGTAACGTTCTCATACAACCTACTCTTATCGGCCTACCGTATACAAACATGATGACACCATAATTTCAGTTTTTACTGAAAACTTTTTTTTTTGTCAAATTAACGTTCTCATGCAGACTACTCGTATCGGCCTACCGTATACAAACATGATGAAATCGTAATTTCAGTTTTCACTGAAAATTTTTATTTTTGTCAAATTAACGTTCTCATACAGGCTACTCTTATCGGCCTACGGTATACAAACATAATGACACCATAATTTCTGTTTTTACTGAAAATTTTGTTTTTTCTCAAATTATCGTTCTCATACAGGCTACTCTTATCGGCCTACTGTATACAAACATGATGACACCATAATTTCAGTTTTTACTGAAAATTTTTTTTTTCTCAAATTACCGTTCTCATACAGGCTACTCTTATCGGCCGAACGTTTACAAGCATGATGGCACCATAATTTCAGTTTTTACTGAAAATTTTTTTTTTTTAAATTAACGTTCTTATACAGGCTACTCTTATCGGCCTACCGTATACAAACATGATGACACCATAATTTCAGTTTTTACTGAAAATTTTTTTTTTCTCAAATTAACGTTCTCATACAACCTACTCTTACCGGCCTACCGTATACAAACATGATGACACCATAATTTCAGTTTTTACTGAAAACTTTTTTTTTGTCAAATTAACGTTCTCATACGGACTACTCTTATCGGCATACCGTATACAAACATGATGACACCAAAATTTCAGTTTTTATTGAAAATTTTATTTTTCTCAAATTAACGTTCTCATACAATCTACTCTTATCGGCCTACCGTATACAAACATGATGACACCATAATTTCAGTTTTTACTGGAATTTTTTTTTTTTCTCAAATTATCGTTCTCATACAGGCTACTCTTATCGGCCTACCGTATACAAACATGATGACACCATAATTTCAGTTTTTACTGAATATTTTTTTTTTCAAAAAGTAACGTTCTCATACAAGCTACACTTATCGGCCTACCGTATACAAACATGATGACACCATAATTTCAGTTTTTACTGAAAATTTATTTTTTCTCAATTTAACGTTCTTATACAAGCTACTCTTATCGGCCGACCGTATACAAACATGATGACACCATAATTTCAGTTTTTACTGAAATTTTTTTTTTTTTAAATTAACGTTCTCATACAAGCTACACTTATCGGCCTACCGTATACAAACATGATGACACCATAATTTCAGTTTTTACTGAATATTTTTTTTTCTCAAATTAACGTTCTCATACAGACTACTCTTATCGGCCTACCGCATACAAACATGATGACACCATAATTTCAGTTTTTACTGAATATTTTTTTTTCTCAAATTAACGTTCTCATACAGACTACTCTTATCGGCCTACCGTATACAAACATGATGACACCATAATTTCAGTTTTTACTGAATATTTTTTTTTCTCAAATTAACGTTCTCATACAGGCTACTCTTATCGGCCTACCGTATACAAACATGATAACACCATAATTTCTGTTTTTACTGAAAATTTATTTTTTCTCAAATTAACGTTCTCATACAGGCTACTCTTATCGGCCTACCGTATACAAACATGATGACACCATAATTTCAGTTTTTACTGAAAAATTTTTTTTCTCAAATTTACGTTCTTATACAAGCAACTCTTATCGGCCTACCGTATACAAACATGATAACACCATAATTTCTGTTTTTACTGAAAATTTATTTTTTCTCAAATTAACGTGTTCAAACAAGCTACACTTATCGGCCTACCGTATACAAACATGATGACACCATAATTTCAGTTTTTACTAAAAATTTTTTTTTTCTCAAATTAACGTTCTCATACAAGCTACTCTTATCGACCTACCGTATACAAACATTATGACACCATAATTTCAGTTTTCACTGGAAATTTTTTTTTTAAAGTAACGTTCTCATACAACCTACTCTTATCGGCCTACCGTATACAAACATGATGACACCATAATTTCAGTTTTTACTGGAATTTTTTTTTTTTTAAAGTAACGTTCCCATACAAGCTACACTTATCGGCCTACCGTATACAAACATGATGACACCATAATTTCAGTTTTTACTGCATATTTTTTTTTTCTCAAATTAGCGTTCTCATACAGGCTACTCTTATCGGCCTACCGTATACAAACATGATGACACCATAATTTTTGTTTTGACTGAAAATTTATTTTTTCTCAAATTAACGTTCTCATACAGGCTACTCTTATCGGCCTACCGTATACAAACATGATGACACCATAATTTCTGTTTTTACTGAAATTTTTTTTTTTCTCAAATTAACGTTCTCATACAACCTAATCTTATCAGCCTACCGTATACAAACATGGTGACACCATAATTTCAGTTTTTACTGAAATTTTTTTTTTTTTTAACGTAACGTTCTCATACAAGCTACACTTATCGGCCTACCGTATACAAACATGATGACACCATAATTTCAGTTTTTACTGAATATTTTTTTTTCTCAAATTAACGTTCTCATACAGGCTACTCTTATCGGCCTACCGCATACAAACATGATGACACCATAATTTCAGTTTTTACTGAAAATTTATTTTTTCTCAAATTAACGTTTTTATACAAGCTACTCTTATCGGCCTACCGTATACACACATGATGACACCATAATTTCAGTTTTTACTGAAATTTTTTTTTTTTTTTTAAAGTAACGTTCTCAAACAAGCAACACTTATCGGCCTACCGTATACAAACATGATGACACCATAATTTCAGTTTTTACTGAAAATTTTTTTTTTCTCAAATTAACGTCCTCATACAGGCTACTCTTATCGGCCTACCGTATACAAACATGATGACACCATAATTTCAGTTTTCACTGGAAATTCTTTTTTTTTCAAAGTAACGTTCTCATACAACCTACACTTATCGGTCTACCGTATACAAACATGATGACACCATAATTTCAGTTTTTACTGAAAATTTTTTTTCTCAAATTAACGTTCTCATACAAGCTACTCTAATCGGCCTACCGTATACAAACATGATGACACCATAATTTCATTTTTCACTGGAAATTTTTTTTTTTTTCTGAAAGTAACGTTCTCATACAACCTACTCTTATCGGCCTACCGTATACAAACATGATGACACCATAATTTCAGTTTTTACTGAAAACTTTTTTTTTTGTCAAATTAACGTTCTCATGCAGACTACTCGTATCGGCCTACCGTATACAAACATGATGAAATCATAATTTCAGTTTTCACTGAAAATTTTTATTTTCTCAAAATAACGTTCTCATACAGGCTACTCTTATCGGCCTACCGTATACAAACATGATGACACCATAATTTCTGTTTTTACTGAAAATTTTGTTTTTTCTCAAATTATCGTTCTCATACAGGCTACTCTTATCGGCCTACCGTATACAAACATGATGACACCATAATTTCAGTTTTTACTGAATATTTTTTTTTCTCAAATTAACGTTCTCATACAAGCTACTCTTATCGGCCTACCGTATACAAACATGATGACACCATAATTTCATTTTTCACTGAAAATTTTTTTTTTTTTTTAAAAGTAACGTTCTCATACAACCTAGTCTTATCGGCCTACCGTATACAAACATGATGACACCATAATTTCAGTTTTTACTGAAAATTTTTTTTTTGTCAAATTAAAGTTCTTATGCAGACTACTCGTATCGGCCTACCGTATACAAACATGATGAAACCATAATTTCAGTTTTCACTGAAAATTTTTATTTTCTCAAATTAACGTTCTCATACAGGCTACTCTTATCGGCCTACCGTATACAAACATGATGACACTATAATTTCTGTTTTTACTGGAAATTTTGTTTTTTCTCAAATTAACGTTCTCATACAGGCTACTCTTATCGGCCTACCGTATACAAACATGATGACACCATAATTTCAGTTTTTACTGATTATTTTTTTTTCTCAAATTAACGTTCTCATACAGGCTACTCTTATCGGCCTACCGTATACAAACATGATAACACCATAATTTCTGTTTTTACTGAAAATTTATTTTTTTTTCAAATTAACGTTCTCATACAGGCTACTCTTATCGGCCTACCGTATACAAACATGATGACACCATAATTTCTGTTTTTACTGAAAAATTTTTTTTCTCAAATTTACGTTCTTATATAAGCAACTCTTATCGGCCTACCGTATACAAACATGATAACACCATAATTTCAGTTTTCACTGAAAATTTTTATTTTCTCAAATTAACGTTCTCATACAGGCTACTCTTATCGGCCTACCGTATACAAACATGATGACACTATAATTTCTGTTTTTACTGGAAATTTTGTTTTTTCTCAAATTAACGTTCTCATACAGGCTACTCTTATCGGCCTACTGTATACAAACATGATAACACCATAATTTCAGTTTTCACTGAAAATTTTTATTTTCTCAAATTAACGTTCTCATACAGGCTACTCTTATCGGCCTACCGTATACAAACATGATGACACTATAATTTCTGTTTTTACTGGAAATTTTGTTTTTTCTCAAATTAACGTTCTCATACAGGCTACTCTTATCGGCCTACCGTATACAAACATGATACCACCATAATTTCTGTTTTTACTGAAAATTTATTTTTTCTCAAATTAACGTTCTCATACAGGCTACTCTTATCGGCCTAGCGTATACAAAATGATGACACCATAATTTCAGTTTTTACTGAAACCTTATTTTTTTGTCAAATTAACGTTCTCATACAGGCTACTCTTATCGGCCTACCGTATACAAACATGATGACACCATAATTTCAGTTTTTACTGAAAACTTTTTTTTTTGTCAAATTAACGTTCTCATACAGGCTACTCTTATCGGCCTACCGTATACAAACATGATGAAACCATAATTTCAGTTTGCACTGAAAATTTTTATTTTCTGAAATTAACGTTCTAATACAACCTACTCTTATCGGCCTACCGTATACAAACATGATGACACCATAATTCCAGTTTTTACTGAATATTTTTTTTTTTCTCAAATTAGCGTTCTCATACAGGCTACTCTTATCGGCCTACCGTATACAAACATGATGACAACAGAAATTCAGTTTTTACTGAAAATTTATATTTTCTCAAATTACCGTTCTCATACAGGCTACTCTTTCGGCCTATCGTATACAAGCATGATGGTACCATAATTTCAGTTATTACTGAAAAATTTTTTTTTCTCAAATTAACGTTCTCATACAGGCTACTCTTATCGGCCTACCGTATACAAACATGATGACACCATAATTTCAGTTTTTACTGAAAACTTTTTTTTTTTGTCAAATTAACGTTCTCATACAAGCTACACTTATCGGATTACCGTATACAAACATGATGACACCAAAATTTCAGTTTTTACTGGAATTTTTTTTTTTTTTAAAAAGTAACGTTCTCATACAACCTACTCTTATCGGCCTACCGTATACAAACATGATGACACCATAATTTCAGTTTTTACTGAAAACTTTTTTTTTTGTCAAATTAACGTTCTCATACAAGCTACTCTTATCGGATTACCGTATACAAACATGATGACACCATAATTTCAATTTTTACTGAAAACTTTTTTTTTTGTCAAATTAACTTTCTCATTCAGGCTACTCTTATCGGCCTACCGTATACAAACATGATGACACCATAATTTCAGTTTTTACTGAAAATTTTATTTTTCTCAAATTAACGTTCTCATACAAGCTACTCTTATCGGCCTACCGTATACAAACATGATGACACCATAATTTCAGTTTTTACTGGAATTTTTTTTTTTTAAAAGTAACGTTCTCATACAAGCTACACTTATCGGTCTACCGTATACAAACATGATGACACCATAATTTCAGTTTTTACTGGAATTTTTGTTTTTTAAAAGTAACGTTCTCATACAAGCTACTCTTATCGGATTACCGTATACAAACATGATGACACCAAAATTTCAGTTTTTACTGAAAACTTTTTTTTTTGTCAAATTAACGTTCTCATACAAGCTACTCTTATCGGATTACCGTATACAAACATGATGACACCAAAATTTCAGTTTTTACTGAAAACTTTTTTTTTTGTCAAATTAACGTTCTCATACAGGCTACTTTTATCGGATTACCGTATACAAACATGATGACACCATAATTTCAGTTTTTACTGAAAATTTTTTTTTTTCAAATTACCGTTCTCATACAGGCTAGTCTTATCGGCCTACCGTATACAAACATGATGACACCATAATTTCAGTTTTTAATGAATATTTTTTTTTTCTCAAATTAACGTTCTCATACAACCTACTCTTATCGGCCTACCGTATACAAACATGATGACACCATAATTTCAGTTTTTACTGAAAACTTTTTTTTTTGTCAAATTAACGTTCTCATACAGGCTACTCTTATCGGATTACCGTATACAAACATGATGACACCAAAATTTCAGTTTTTACTGAAAACTTTTTTTTTTTGTCAAATTACCGTTCTCATACAGGCTAGTCTTATCGGCCTACCGTATACAAACATGATGACACCATAATTTCAGTTTTTACTGAATATTTTTTTTTTCTCAAATTAACGTTCTCATACAGGCTACTCTTATCGGCCTACCGTATACAAACATGATGACACCATAATTTCAGTTTTTACTGAAAACTTTTTTTTTTTGTCAAATTAACGTTCTCATACAAGCTACTCTTATCGGATTACCGTATACAAACATGATGACACCAAAATTTCAGTTTTTACTGGAATTTTTTTTTTTTTAAAAAAGTAACGTTCTCATACAACCTACTCTTATCGGCCTACCGTATACAAACATGATGACACCATAATTTCAGTTTTTACTGAAAACTTTTTTTTTTGTCAAATTAACGTTCTCATACAAGCTACTCTTATCGGATTACCGTATACAAACATGATGACACCATAATTTCAGTTTTTACTGAAAATTTTATTTTTCTCAAATTAACGTTCTCATACAAGCTACCCTTATCGGATTACCGTATACAAACATGATGACACCATAATTTCAGTTTTTACTGGAATTTTTTTTTTTTTAAAGTAACGTTCTCATACAAGCTACACTTATCGGTCTACCGTATACAAACATGATGACACCATAACTTCAGTTTTTACTGGAATTTTTGTTTTTTAAAAGTAACGTTCTCATACAAGCTAGTCTTATCGGATTACCGTATACAAACATGATGACACCAAAATTTCAGTTTTTACTGAAATTTTTTTTTTTTTTAAAAAGTAACGTTCTCATACAAGCTACTCTTATCGGCCTACCGTATACAAACATGATGACACCATAATTTCAGTTTTTACTGAAAATTTTTTTTTTTTCAAATTACCGTTCTCATACAGGCTAGTCTTATCGGCCTACCGTATACAAACATGATGACACCATAATTTCAGTTTTTACTGAATATTTTTTTTTTCTCAAATTAACGTTCTCATACAGGCTAGTCTTATCGGCCTACCGTATACAAACATGATGAAACCATAATTTCAGTTTTTACTGAAAACTTTTTTTTTTGTCAAATTAACGGTTTCATACAGGCTACTCTTATCGGCCTACCGTACACAAACATGATGACACCATAATTTCACTTTTCACTGAAAATTTTTTTTTTTCAAATTACCGTTCTCATACAACCTACTCTTATCGGCCTACCGTATACAAACATGATGACACCATAATTTCAGTTTTTACTGGAATTTTTTTTTTTTAAAAGTAACGTTCTCATACAAGCTACACTTATCGGCCTACCGTATACAAAAATGATGACACCATAATTTCAGTTTTTACTGAAAACTTTTTTTTTTGTCAAATTAACGTTCTCATACAGGCTACTCTTATCGGATTACCGTATACAAACATGATGACACCATAATTTCAGTTTTTACTGAAAATTTTTTTTTTTCAAATTACCGTTCTCATACAGGCTACTCTTTTGGCCTATCGTATACAAGCATGATGGTACCATAATTCAGTTTTTACTGAAAATTTTTTTTTCTCAAATTAACGTTCTCATACAGGCTAGTCTTATCGGCCTACCGTATACAAACATGATGACACCATAATTCCAGTTTTTACTGAATATTTTTTTTTCTCAAATTAACGTTCTCATACAGGCTACTCTTATCGGCCTACCGTATACAAACATGATAACACAATAATTTCTGTTTTTACGGAAAATTTATTTTTTCTCAAATTAACGTTCTCATACAGGCTACTCTTATCGGCCTACCGTATACAAACATGATGACACCATAATTTCAGTTTTTACTGAAAAATTTTTTTTCTCAAATTTACGTTCTTATACAAGCAACTCTTATCGGCCTACCGTATACAAACATGATAACACCATAATTTCTGTTTTTACTGAAAATTTATTTTTTCTCAAATTAACGTTCTCATACAGGCTACTCTTATCGGCCTACCGTATACAAACATGATGACACCATAATTTCAGTTTTTACTGAAAACTTTTTTTTTTGTCAAATTAACTTTCTCATTCAGGCTACTCTTATCGGCCTACCGTGTACAAACAAACATGATGACACCATAATTTCAGTTTTTACTGAAAATTTTATTTTTCTCAAATTAACGTTCTCATACAAGCTACTCTTATCGGCCTACCGTATTCAAACATGATGACACCATAATTTCAGTTTTTACTGGAATTTTTTTTTTTTAAAAGTAACGTTCTCATACAAGCTACACTTATCGGCCTACCGTATACAAACATGATGACACCATAATTTCAATTTTTACTGAAAACTTTTTTTTTTGTCAAATTAACTTTCTCATTCAGGCTACTCTTATCGGCCTACCGTATACAAACATGATGACACCATAATTTCAGTTTTTACTGAAAATTTTATTTTTCTCAAATTAACGTTCTCATACAAGCTACTCTTATCGGCCTACCGTATACAAACATGATGACACCATAATTTCAGTTTTTACTGGAATTTTTTTTTTTTAAAAGTAACGTTCTCATACAAGCTACACTTATCGGCCTACCGTATACAAACATGATGACACCATAATTTCAATTTTTACTGAAAACTTTTTTTTTTGTCAAATTAACGTTCTCATACAGGCTACTCTTATCGGATTACCGTATACAAACATGATAACACCATAATTTTTGTTTTTACTGAAAATTTATTTTTTCTCAAATTAACGTTCTCATACAGGCTACTCTTATCGGCCTACCGTATACAAACATGATGACACCATAATTTCTGTTTTTACTGAAAAATTTTTTTTCTCAAATTTACGTTCTTATACAAGCAACTCTTATCGGCCCACCGTATACAAACATGATAACACCATAATTTCTGTTTTTACTGAAAATTTATTTTTTCTCAAATTAACGTTCTCATACAGGCTACTCTTATCGGCCTACCGTATACAAACATGATGACACCATAATTTCAGTTTTTACTGAAAACTTTTTTTTTTGTCAAATTAACGTTCTCATACAGGCTACTCTTATCGGCCTACCGTATACAAACACGATGACACCATAATTTCTGTTTTTACTGAAAAATTTTTTTTCTCAAATTTACGTTCTTATACAAGCAACTCTTATCGGCCTACCGTATACAAACATGATAACACCATAATTTCTGTTTTTACTGAAAATTTATTTTTTCTCAAATTAACGTTCTCATACAGGCTACTCTTATCGGCCTACCGTATACAAACATGATGACACCATAATTTCAGTTTTTACTGAAAACTTTTTTTTTTGTCAAATTAACTTTCTCATTCAGGCTACTCTTATCGGCCTACCGTGTACAAACAAACATGATGACACCATAATTTCAGTTTTTACTGAAAATTTTATTTTTCTCAAATTAACGTTCTCATACAAGCTACTCTTATCGGCCTACCGTATTCAAACATGATGACACCATAATTTCAGTTTTTACTGGAATTTTTTTTTTTTAAAAGTAACGTTCTCATACAAGCTACACTTATCGGCCTACCGTATACAAACATGATGACACCATAATTTCAATTTTTACTGAAAACTTTTTTTTTTGTCAAATTAACTTTCTCATTCAGGCTACTCTTATCGGCCTACCGTATACAAACATGATGACACCATAATTTCAGTTTTTACTGAAAATTTTATTTTTCTCAAATTAACGTTCTCATACAAGCTACTCTTATCGGCCTACCGTATACAAACATGATGACACCATAATTTCAGTTTTTACTGGAATTTTTTTTTTTTAAAAGTAACGTTCTCATACAAGCTACACTTATCGGCCTACCGTATACAAACATGATGACACCATAATTTCAATTTTTACTGAAAACTTTTTTTTTTGTCAAATTAACGTTCTCATACAGGCTACTCTTATCGGATTACCGTATACAAACATGATAACACCATAATTTTTGTTTTTACTGAAAATTTATTTTTTCTCAAATTAACGTTCTCATACAGGCTACTCTTATCGGCCTACCGTATACAAACATGATGACACCATAATTTCTGTTTTTACTGAAAAATTTTTTTTCTCAAATTTACGTTCTTATACAAGCAACTCTTATCGGCCCACCGTATACAAACATGATAACACCATAATTTCTGTTTTTACTGAAAATTTATTTTTTCTCAAATTAACGTTCTCATACAGGCTACTCTTATCGGCCTACCGTATACAAACATGATGACACCATAATTTCAGTTTTTACTGAAAACTTTTTTTTTTGTCAAATTAACGTTCTCATACAGGCTACTCTTATCGGCCTACCGTATACAAACACGATGACACCATAATTTCTGTTTTTACTGAAAATTTATTTTTTCTCAAATTAACGTTCTCATACAGGCTACTCTTTCGGCCTATCGTATACAAGCATGATGGTACTATAATTTCAATTTTTACTGAAAACTTTTTTTTTTGTCAAATTAACGTTCTCATACAGGCTACTCTTATCGGCCTACCGTATACAAACATGATGAGACCATAATTTCTGTTTTTACTGAAAATTTATTTTTTCTCAAATTAACGTTCTCATACAGACTACTCTTATCGGCCTACCGTATAGAAACATGATGACACCATAATTTCTGTTTTTACTAAAATTTTTTTTTCTCAAATTAACGTTCTTATACAAGCTACTCTTGTCGGCCTACCGTATACAAACATGACACCATAATTTCAGTTTTTACTGAAAATTTATTTTTTCTCAAATTAACGTTCTCATACAACCTACTCTTATCGGCCTACCGTATACAAACATGATGACATCATAAATTCTGTTTTTACTGAAAATTTTTTTTTTTAAAGTAACGTTCTCATACAAGCTACACTTATCGGCCTACCGTATACAAACATGATGACACCATAATTTCAGTTTTTACTGAAATTTTTTTTTTTTTTAAAGTAACGTTCTCATACAAGCTACACTTATCGGCCTACCGTATACAAACATGATGACACCATGATTTCAGTTTTTACTGAAAACTTTTTTTTTTCTCAAATTAACGTTCTCATACAACCTACTCTTATCGGCCTACCGTATACAAACATGATGACACCAGAAATTCTGTTTTTACTGAAAATTTATTTTTTCTCAAATTAACGTTCTCATACAACCTACTCTTATCGGCCTACCGTATACAAACATGATGACACCAGAAATTCTGTTTTTACTGAAAATTTTTTTTTTTAAAGTAACGTTCTCATACAAGCTACACTTATCGGCCTACCGTATACAAACATGATGACACCATAATTTCAGTTTTTACTGAAATTTTTTTTTTTTTAAAGTAACGTTCTCATACAAGCTACACTTATCGGCCTGCCGTATACAAACATGATGAGACCATAATTTCTGTTTTTACTGAAAATTTATTTTTTCTCAAATTAACGTTCTCATACAGACTACTCTTATCGGCCTACTGTATACAAACATGATGACACCATAATTCCAGTTTTTACTAAATATTTTTTTTTCTCAAATTAGCGTTTTCATACAGGCTACTCTTATCGGCCTACCGTATACAAACATGATGACAACATACATTCAGTTTTTACTGAAAATTTATATTTTCTTAAATTAACGTTCTCATACAGGCTACTCTTATCGGCCTACCGTATACAAACATGATGACACCATAATTTCAGTTTTTACTGAATATTTTTTTTTTCTCAAATTAACGTTCTCATACAGGCTACTCTTATGGGCCTACCGCATACAAACATGAAGACAACATAATTTCAGTTTTTACTGAAAATTTATTTTTACTTAAATTAACGTTCTCATACAGGCTACTCTTATCGGCCTACCGTATACAAACATGATGACACCATAACCTCAGTTTTTACTGAATTTTTTTTTTTTTTTTTAAAGTAACGTTCTCATACAAGCTACACTTATCGGCCTACCGTATACAAACATGATGACACCATAATTTCAGTTTTTACTGAATATTTTTTTTTTCTCAAAATAACGTTCTCATACAGGCTACTCTTATCGGCCTACCGTATACAAACATGATGACACCATAATTTCTGTTTTTACTGAAAATTAATTTTTTCTCAAATTAACGTTCTCATACAACCTACTCTTATCGGCCTACCGTATACAAACATGATGACACCATAAATTCTGTTTTTACTGTAAATTTTTTTTTTTTTAAAGTAACGTTCTCGTACAAGCTACACTTATCGGCCTACCGTATACAAACATGATGACACCATAAATTCTGTTTTTACTGAAAACTTTTTTTTTTGTCAAATTAACTTTCTCATTCAAGCTACTCTTATCGGCCTACCGTATACAAACATGATGACAACATAATTTCAGTTTTTACTGAAAATTTATTTTTTCTCAAATTAACGTTCTCATACAGGCTACTCTTATCGCCCTACCGTATACAAACATGATGACACCATAACTTCAGTTTTTACTGTAAATTTTTTTTTTTTTAAAGTAACGTTCTCATACAGGCTACTCTTATCGGCCTACCGTATACAAACATGATGACACCATAATTTCTGTTTTTACTCAAAATTTATTTTTTCTCAAATTAACGTTCTCATACAGGCTACTCATATCGGCCTACCGTATACAAACATGATGACACCATAATTTCAGTTTTTACTGAAAATTTTTTTTTTCTCAAATTACCGTTCTCATTCAGGCTACTCTTATCGGCCTACCGTATACAAGCATGATGACACCATAATTTATGTTTTTACTGAAAATTTTTTTTTCTCAAATTAACGTTCTTATACAAGCTACTTTTATCGGCCTTCCGTATACAAACATGATGACACCATAATTTCAGTTTTTACTGAAATTTTTTTTTTTTTTTCAAAGTAACGTTCTCATACAAGCTACACTTATCGGCCTACCGTATACAAACATGATGACACCATAATTTCAGTTTTTACTGAAAATTTTTTTTTTCTCAAATTACCGTTCTCATTCAGGCTACTCTTATCGGCCTACCGTATACAAGCATGATGGCACCATAATTTCAGTTTTTACTGAAAATTTTTTTTTTTTAAATTAACGTTCTCATACAGGCTACTCTTATCGGCCTACCGTATACAAACATGATAACACCATAATTTCTGTTTTTACTGAAAATTTATTTTTTCTCAAATTAACGTTCTCATACAGGCCACTCTTATCGGCCTACCGTATACAAACATGATGACACCATAATTTCTGTTTTTACTGAAAAATTTTTTTTCTCAAATTTACGTTCTTATACAAGCAACTCTTATCGGCCTACCGTATACAAACATGATAACACCATAATTTCTGTTTTTACTGAAAATTTATTTTTTCTCAAATTAACGTTCTCATACAGGCTACTCTTATCGGATTACCGTATACAAACATGATGACACCATAATTTCAGTTTTTACTGAAAATTTTTTTTTTTCAAATTACCGTTCTCATACAGGCTAGCCTTATCGGCCTACCGTATACAAAAATGATGACACCATAATTTCAGTTTTTACTGGAATTTTTTTTTTTTAAAAGTAACGTTCTCATACAAGCTACACTTATCGGCCTACCGTATACAAACATGATGACACCATAATTTCAGTTTTTACTGAAAACTTTTTTTTTTGTCAAATTAACGTTCTCATACAGGCTACTTTTATCGGATTACCGTATACAAACATGATGACACCATAATTTCAGTTTTTACTGAAAATTTTTTTTTTCAAATTACCGTTCTCATACAGGCTACTCTTTCGGCCTATCGTATACAAGCATGATGGCACTATAATTTCTGTTTTTACTGGAAATTTTGTTTTTTCTCAAATTAACGTTCTCATACAGGCTACTCTTATCGGCCTACCGTATACAAACATGATGAAACCATAATTTCAGTTTGCACTGAAAATTTTTATTTTCTGAAATTAACGTTCTAATACAAACTACTCTTATCGGCCTACCGTATACAAACATGATGACACCATAATTCCAGTTTTTACTGAATATTTTTTTTTTCTCAAATTAGCGTTCTCATACAGGCTACTCTTATCGGCCTACCGTATACAAACATGATGACAACAGAAATTCAGTTTTTACTGAAAATTTATATTTTCTCAAATTACCGTTCTCATACAGGCTACTCTTTCGGCCTATCGTATACAAGCATGATGGTACCATAATTTCAGTTATTACTGAAAAATTTTTTTTTCTCAAATTAACGTTCTCATACAGGCTACTCTTATCGGCCTACCGTATACAAACATGATGACACCATAATTTCAGTTTTTACTGAAAACTTTTTTTTTTTGTCAAATTAACGTTCTCATACAAGCTACTCTTATCGGATTACGGTATACAAACATGATGACACCAAAATTTCAGTTTTTACTGGAATTTTTTTTTTTTTTAAAAAGTAACGTTCTCATACAACCTACTCTTATCGGCCTACCGTATACAAACATGATGACACCATAATTTCAGTTTTTACTGAAAACTTTTTTTTTTGTCAAATTAACGTTCTCATACAAGCTACTCTTATCGGATTACCGTATACAAACATGATGACACCAAAATTTCAGTTTTTACTGAAATTTTTTTTTTTTTTTAAAAAGTAACGTTCTCATACAAGCTACACTTATCGGCCTACCGTATACAAACATGATGACACCATAATTTCAGTTTTTACTGAAAATTTTATTTTTCTCAAATTAACGTTCTCATACAAGCTACCCTTATCGGATTACCGTATACAAACATGATGACACCATAATTTCAGTTTTTACTGGAATTTTTTTTTTTTTAAAGTAACGTTCTCATACAAGCTACACTTATCGGTCTACCGTATACAAACATGATGACACCATAATTTCAGTTTTTACTGGAATTTTTGTTTTTTAAAAGTAACGTTCTCATACAAGCTACTCTTATCGGATTACCGTATACAAACATGATGACACCAAAATTTCAGTTTTTACTGAAATTTTTTTTTTTTTTAAAAAGTAACGTTCTCATACAAGCTACTCTTATCGGCCTACCGTATACAAACATGATGACACCATAATTTCAGTTTTTACTGAAAACTTTTTTTTTTGTCAAATTAACGTTCTCATACAAGCTACTCTTATCGGATTACCGTATACAAACATGATGACACCAAAATTTCAGTTTTTACTGAAAACTTTTTTTTTGTCAAATTAACGTTCTCATACAGGCTACTTTTATCGGATTACCGTATACAAACATGATGACTCCATAATTTCAGTTTTTACTGAAAATTTTTTTTTTTCAAATTACCGTTCTCATACAGGATAGTCTTATCGGCCTACCGTATACAAACATGATGACACCATAATTTCAGTTTTTACTGAATATTTTTTTTTTCTCAAATTAACGTTCTCATACAACCTACTCTTATCGGCCTACCGTATACAAACATGATGACACCATAATTTCAGTTTTTACTGAAAACTTTTTTTTTTGTCAAATTAACGTTCTCATACAGGCTACTCTTATCGGATTACCGTATACAAACATGATGACACCAAAATTTCAGTTTTTACTGAAAACTTTTTTTTTTGTCAAATTAACGTTCTCATACAGGCTACTTTTATCGAATTACCGTATACAAACATGATGACACCATAATTTCAGTTTTTACTGAAAATTTTTTTTTTTCAAATTACCGTTCTCATACAGGCTAGTCTTATCGGCCTACCGTATACAAACATGATGACACCATAATTTCAGTTTTTACTGAATATTTTTTTTTCCTCAAATTAACGTTCTCATACAGGCTACTCTTATCGGCCTACCGTATACAAACATGATGACACCATAATTTCAGTTTTTACTGAAAACTTTTTTTTTTTGTCAAATTAACGTTCTCATACAAGCTACTCTTATCGGATTACCGTATACAAACATGATGACACCAAAATTTCAGTTTTTACTGGAATTTTTTTTTTTTTTAAAAAGTAACGTTCTCATACAACCTACTCTTATCGGCCTACCGTATACAAACATGATGACACCATAATTTCAGTTTTTACTGAAAACTTTTTTTTTTGTCAAATTAACGTTCTCATACAAGCTACTCTTATCGGATTACCGTATACAAACATGATGACACCAAAATTTCAGTTTTTACTGAAATTTTTTTTTTTTTTAAAAAGTAACGTTCTCATACAAGCTACACTTATCGGCCTACCGTATACAAACATGATGACACCATAATTTCAGTTTTTACTGAAAAATTTATTTTTCTCAAATTAACGTTCTCATACAAGCTACCCTTATCGGATTACCGTATACAAACATGATGACACCATAATTTCAGTTTTTACTGGAATTTTTTTTTTTTTAAAGTAACGTTCTCATACAAGCTACACTTATCGGTCTACCGTATACAAACATGATGACACCATAATTTCAGTTTTTACTGGAATTTTTGTTTTTTAAAAGTAACGTTCTCATACAAGCTATTCTTATCGGATTACCGTATACAAACATGATGACACCAAAATTTCAGTTTTTACTGAAATTTTTTTTTTTTTTAAAAAGTAACGTTCTCATACAAGCTACTCTTATCGGCCTACCGTATACAAACATGATGACACCATAATTTCAGTTTTTACTGAAAATTTTTTTTTTTTCAAATTACCGTTCTCATACAGGCTAGTCTTATCGGCCTACCGTATACAAACATGATGACACCATAATTTCAGTTTTTACTGAATATTTTTTTTTTCTCAAATTAACGTTCTCATACAGGCTAGTCTTATCGGCCTACCGTATACAAACATGATGAAACCATAATTTCAGTTTTTACTGAAAACTTTTTTTTTTGTCAAATTAACGTTCTCATACAGGCTACTCTTATCGGATTACCGTATACAAACATGATGACACCATAATTTCAGTTTTTACTGAAATTTTTTTTTTTTCAAATTACCGTTCTCATACAGGCTACTCTTTCGGCCTATCGTATACAAGCATGATGGTACCATAATTCAGTTTTTACTGAAAATTTTTTTTTCTCAAATTAACGTTCTCATACAGGCTAGTCTTATCGGCCTACCGTATACAAACATGATGACACCATAATTTCAGTTTTTACTGAAAACTTTTTTTTTTTGTCAAATTAACGTTCTCATACAAGCTACTCTTATCGGATTACCGTATACAAACATGATGACACCAAAATTTCAGTTTTTACTGGAATTTTTTTTTTTTTTAAAAAGTAACGTTCTCATACAACCTACTCTTATCGGCCTACCGTATACAAACATGATGACACCATAATTTCAGTTTTTACTGAAAACTTTTTTTTTTGTCAAATTAACGTTCTCATACAAGCTACACTTATCGGCCTACCGTATACAAACATGATGACACCATAATTTCAGTTTTTACTGAAAATTTTATTTTTCTCAAATTAACGTTCTCATACAAGCTACCCTTATCGGATTACCGTATACAAACATGATGACACCATAATTTCAGTTTTTACTGGAATTTTTTTTTTTTTAAAGTAACGTTCTCATACAAGCTACACTTATCGGTCTACCGTATACAAACATGATGACACCAAAATTTCAGTTTTTACTGAAATTTTTTTTTTTTTTTAAAAAGTAACGTTCTCATACAAGCTACTCTTATCGGCCTACCGTATACAAACATGATGACACCATAATTTCAGTTTTTACTGAAAATTTTTTTTTTTTCAAATTACCGTTCTCATACAGGCTAGTCTTATCGGCCTACCGTATACAAACATGATGACACCATAATTTCAGTTTTTACTGAATATTTTTTTTTTCTCAAATTAACGTTCTCATACAGGCTAGTCTTATCGGCCTACCGTATACAAACATGATGAAACCATAATTTCAGTTTTTACTGAAAACTTTTTTTTTTCTCAAATTAACGTTCTCATACAGGCTAGTCTTATCGGCCTACCGTATACAAACATGATGACACCATAATTCCAGTTTTTACTGAATATTTTTTTTTCTCAAATTAACGTTCTCATACAGGCTACTCTTATCGGCCTACCGTATACAAACATGATAACACAATAATTTCTGTTTTTACTGAAAATTTATTTTTTCTCAAATTAACGTTCTCATACAGGCTACTCTTATCGGCCTACCGTATACAAACATGATGACACCATAATTTCAGTTTTTACTGAAAAATTTTTTTTCTCAAATTTACGTTCTTATACAAGCAACTCTTATCGGCCTACCGTATACAAACATGATAACACCATAATTTCTGTTTTTACTGAAAATTTATTTTTTCTCAAATTAACGTTCTCATACAGGCTAGTCTTATCGGCCTACCGTATACAAACATGATGACACCATAATTTCAGTTTTTACTGAAAACTTTTTTTTTTGTCAAATTAACTTTCTCATTCAGGCTACTCTTATCGGCCTACCGTATACAAACATGATGACACCATAATTTAAGTTTTTACTGAAAATTTTATTTTTCTCAAATTAACGTTCTCATACAAGCTACTCTTATCGGCCTACCGTATACAAACATGATGACACCATAATTTCAGTTTTTACTGGAATTTTTTTTTTTTAAAAGTAACGTTCTCATACAAGCTACACTAATCGGCCTACCGTATACAAACATGATGACACCATAATTTCAATTTTTACTGAAAACTTTTTTTTTTGTCAAATTAACTTTCTCATTCAGGCTACTCTTATCGGCCTACCGTATACAAACATGATGACACCATAATTTCAGTTTTTACTGAAAATTTTATTTTTCTCAAATTAACGTTCTCATACAAGCTACTCTTATCGGCCTACCGTATACAAACATGATGACACCATAATTTCAGTTTTTACTGGAATTTTTTTTTTTTAAAAGTAACGTTCTCATACAAGCTACACTTATCGGCCTACCGTATACAAACATGATGACACTATAATTTCAATTTTTACTGAAAACTTTTTTTTTTGTCAAATTAACGTTCTCATACAGGCTACTCTTATCGGATTACCGTATACAAACATGATAACACCATAATTTCTGTTTTTACTGAAAATTTATTTTTTCTCAAATTAACGTTCTCATACAGGCTACTCTTATCGGCCTACCGTATACAAACATGATGACACCATAATTTCTGTTTTTACTGAAAAATTTTTTTTCTCAAATTTACGTTCTTATACAAGCAACTCTTATCGGCCTACCGTATACAAACATGATAACACCATAATTTCTGTTTTTACTGAAAATTTATTTTTTCTCAAATTAACGTTCTCATACAGGCTACTCTTATCGGCCTACCGTATACAAACATGATGACACCATAATTTCAGTTTTTACTGAAAACTTTTTTTTTTGTCAAATTAACGTTCTCATACAGGCTACTCTTATCGGCCTACCGTATACAAACATGATGACACCATAATTTCAGTTTTACTGAAAATTTTTTTTTTTTCAAATTACCGTTCTCATACAACCTACTCTTATCGGCCTACCGTATACAAACATGAGGACACCATAATTCCAGTTCTTACTGGATATTTTTTTTTTTCTCAAATTCGCGTTCTCATACAGGCTACTCTTATCGGCCTACCGTTTACAAACATGATGACAACATAAATTCAGTTTTTACTGAAAATTTATATTTTCTTAAATTAACGTTCTCATACAGGCTACTCTTATCGGCCTACCGTATACAAACATGATGACACCATAATTTCAGTTTTTACTGAAAACTTTTTTTTTGTCAAATTAACGTTCTCATACAGACTACTCTTATCGGCCTACCGTATACAAACATGATGACACCATAATTTCAGTTTTTACTGAAAATTTTTTTTTTCTCGAATGACCGTTCTCATACAGGCTACTCTTTCGGCCTATCGTATACAAGCATGATGGTACTATAATTTCAGTTTTTACTGAAAATTTTTTTTTCCTAAAATAACGTTCTCATACAGGCTAGTCTTATCGGCCTACCGTATACAAACATGAGGACACCATTATTCCAGTTCTTACTGGATATTTTTTTTTTCTCAAATTCGCGTTCTCATACAGGCTACTCTTATCGGCCTACCGTATACAAACATGATGACAACATAAATTCAGTTTTTACTGAAAATTTATATTTTCTTAAATTAACGTTCTCATACAGGCTACTCTTATCGGCCTACCGTATACAAACATGATGACACCATAATTTCAGTTTTTACTGAAAACTTTTTTTTTGTCAAATTAACGTTCTCATACAGACTACTCTTATCGGCCTACCGTATACAAACATGATGACACCATAATTTCAGTTTTTACTGAAAATTTTTTTTTTCTCGAATGACCGTTCTCATACAGGCTACTCTTTCGGCCTATCGTATACAAGCATGATGGTACCATAATTTCAGTTTTTACTGAAAATTTTTTTTTTCTCAAATTAACGTTCTCATACAGGCTACTCTTATCGGCCTACCGTATACAAACATGATGACACCATAATTTCAGTTTTTACTGAAAACTTTTTTTTTGTCAAATTAACGTTCTCATACAAGCTACACTTATCGGCCTACCGTATACAAACATGATGATACCATAATTTCAGTTTTCACTGAAAATTTTTTTTTTTTTAAAGTAACGTTCTCATACAACCTACCCTTATCGGCCTACCGTATACAAACATGATGACACCATAATTTCAGTTTTTACTGAAAACTTTTTTTTTTGTCAAATTAACGTTCTCATACAAGCTACTCTTATCGGATTACCGTATACAAACATGATCAAACCAAAATTTCAGTTTTTACTGAAATTTTGTTTTTTTTAAAAAAGTAACGTTCTCATACAAGCTACACTTATCGGCCTACCGTATACAAACATGATGACACCATAATTTCAGTTTTTACTGAATATTTTTTTTTTCTCAAATTAACGTTCTCATACAGGCTACTCTTATCGGCCTACCGTATACAAACATGATGACACCATAATTTCTGTTTTTACTGAAAATTTATTTTTTCTCAAATTAACGTTCTCATACAACCTACTCTTATCGGCCTACCGTATACAAACATGATGACACCATAAATTCTGTTTTTACTGAAAATTTTTTTTTTTAAAGTAACGTTCTCATACAAGCTACACTTATCGGCCTACCGTATACAAACATGATGACACCATAATTTCAGTTTTTACTGAAATTTTTTTTTTTTTTAAAGTAACGTTCTCATACAAGCTACACTTATCGGCCTACCGTATACAAACATGATGAGACCATAATTTCTGTTTTTACTGAAAATTTATTTTTTCTCAAATTAACGTTCTCATACAGACTACTCTTATCGGCCTACCGTATAGAAACATGATGAAACCATAATTTCAGTTTTTACTGAAAACTTTTTTTTTTGTCAAATTAACGGTTTCATACAGGCTACTCTTATCGGCCTACCGTACACAAACATGATGACACCATAATTTCAGTTTTTACTGAAAATTTTTTTTTTCTCAAATTAACGTTCTCATACAACCTACTCTTATCGGCCTACCGTATACAAACATGATGACACCATAATTTCAGTTTTTACTGGAATTTTTTTTTTTTAAAAGTAACGTTCTCATACAAGCTACACTTATCGGCCCACCGTATACAAACATGATGACACCATAATTTCAGTTTTTACTGAAAACTTTTTTTTTCTCAAATTAACGTTCTCATACAGGCTACTCTTATCGGATTACCGTATACAAACATGATGACACCATAATTTCAGTTTTTACTGAAAATTTTTTTTTTAAATTACCGTTCTCATACAGGCTACTCTTTCGGCCTATCGTATACAAGCATGATGGTACCATAATTTCAGTTTTTACTGAAAATTTTTTTTTCTCAAATTAACGTTCTCATACAGGCTAGTCTTATCGGCCTACCGTATACAAACATGATGACACCATAATTTCAGTTTTTACTGAATATTTTTTTTTCTCAAATTAACGTTCTCATACAGGCTACTCTTATCGGCCTACCGTATACAAACATGATAACACAATAATTTCTGTTTTTACTGAAAATTTATTTTTTCTCAAATTAACGTTCTCATACAG
This sequence comes from Bombylius discolor, assembly GCA_939192795.1. Classification (NCBI taxonomy): domain Eukaryota; kingdom Metazoa; phylum Arthropoda; class Insecta; order Diptera; family Bombyliidae; genus Bombylius; species Bombylius discolor. The sequence goes on from OW584242.1 coordinate 17,870,170, forward strand.
GCTACTCTTATCGGCCTACCGTATACAAACATGATGACACCATAATTTCAGTTTTTACTGAAAAATTTTTTTTCTCAAATTTACGTTCTTATACAAGCAACTCTTATCGGCCTACCGTATACAAACATGATAACACCATAATTTCTGTTTTTACTGAAAATTTATTTTTTCTCAAATTAACGTTCTCATACAGGCTAGTCTTATCGGCCTACCGTATACAAACATGATGACACCATAATTTCAGTTTTTACTGAAAACTTTTTTTTTTGTCAAATTAACTTTCTCATTCAGGCTACTCTTATCGGCCTACCGTATACAAACATGATGACACCATAATTTCTGTTTTTACTGAAAATTTTATTTTTCTCAAATTAACGTTCTCATACAACCTACTCTTAGCGGCCTACCGTATACAAACATGATGACACCATAAATTCTGTTTTTACTGAAAATTTTTTTTTTTAAAGTAACGTTCTCATACAAGCTACACTTATCGGCCTACCTTATACAAACATGATGACACCATAATTTCAGTTTTTACTGGAATTTTTTTTTTTTAAAAGTAACGTTCTCATACAAGCTACACTTATCGGCCTACCGTATACAAACATGATGACACCATAATTTCAATTTTTACTGAAAACTTTTTTTTTTGTCAAATTAACGTTCTCATACAGGCTACTCTTATCGGATTACCGTATACAAACATGATGACACCATAATTTCAGTTTTTACTGAAAATTTTTTTTTTTCAAATTACCGTTCTCATACAGGCTACTCTTTCGGCCTATCGTATACAAGCATGATGGTACCATAATTTCAGTTTTTACTGAAAATTTTTTTTTTCTCAAATTAACGTTCTCATACAGGCTAGTCTTATCGGCCTACCGTATACAAAAATGATGACACCATAATTTCAGTTTTTACTGAATATTTTTTTTTCTCAAATTAACGTTCTCATACAGGCTACTCTTATCGGCCTACCGTATACAAACATGATAACACCATAATTTCTGTTTTTACTGAAAATTTATTTTTTCTCAAATTAACGTTCTCATACAGGCTACTCTTATCGGCCTACCGTATACAAACATGATGACACCATAATTTCTGTTTTTACTGAAAAATTTTTTTTCTCAAATTTACGTTCTTATACAAGCAACTCTTATCGGCCTACCGTATACAAACATGATAACACCATAATTTTTGTTTTTACTGAAAATTTATTTTTTCTCAAATTAACGTTCTTATACAGGCTAGTCTTATCGGCCTACCGTATACAAAAATGATGACACCATAATTTCAGTTTTTACTGAAAACTTTTTTTTTGTCAAATTAACGTTCTCATACAGACTACTCTTATCGGCCTACCGTATACAAACATGATGACACCATAATTTCAGTTTTTACTGAAAATTTTTTTTTTCTCAAATGACCGTTCTCATACAGGCTACTCTTTCGGCCTATCGTATACAAGCATGATGGTACCATAATTTCAGTTTTTACTGAAAATTTTTTTTTTCTCAAATTAACGTTCTCATACAGGCTACTCTTATCGGCCTACCGTATACAAACATGATGACACCATAATTTCAGTTTTCACTGAAAATTTTTTTTTTTAAAAGTAACGTTCTCATACAAGCTACACTTATCGGCCTACCGTATACAAACATGATGACACCATAATTTCAGTTTTTACTGAATATTTTTTTTTTCTCAAATTAACGTTCTCATACAGGCTACTCTTATCGGCCTACCGTATACAAACATGATGACACCATAATTTCTGTTTTTACTGAAAATTTATTTTTTCTCAAATTAACGTTCTCATACAACCTACTCTTATCGGCCTACCGTATACAAACATGATGACACCATAAATTCTGTTTTTACTGAAAATTTTTTTTTTTAAAGTAACGTTCTCATACAAGCTACACTTATCGGCCTACCGTATACAAACATGATGACACCATAATTTCAGTTTTTACTGAAATTTTTTTTTTTTTAAAGTAACGTTCTCATACAAGCTACACTTATCGGCCTACCGTATACAAACATGATGAGACCATAATTTCTGTTTTTACTGAAAATTTATTTTTTCTCAAATTAACGTTCTCATACAGACTACTCTTATCGGCCTACCGTATAGAAACATGATGACACCATAATTTCTGTTTTTACTAAAATTTTTTTTTCTCAAATTATTGTTCTTAAACAAGCTACTCTTGTCGGCCTACCGTATACAAACATGACACCATAATTTCAGTTTTTACTGAAAATTTATTTTTTCTCAAATTAACGTTCTCATACAACCTACTCTTATCGGCCTACCGTATACAAACATGATGACACCATAAATTCTGTTTTTACTGAAAATTTTTTTTTTCTCAAATTACCGTTCTCATTCAGGCTACACTTATCGGCCTACCATATACAAACATGATGACACCATAATTTCAGTTTTTACTGAAATTTTTTTTTTTTTTAAAGTAACGTTCTCATACAAGCTACACTTATCGGCCTACCGTATACAAACATGATGAGACCATAATTTCTGTTTTTACTGAAAATTTATTTTTTCTCAAATTAACGTTCTCATACAGACTACTCTTATCGGCCTACCGTATAGAAACATGATGACACCATAATTTCTGTTTTTACTAAAATTTTTTTTTCTCAAATTAACGTTCTTATACAAGCTACTCTTGTCGGCCTACCGTATACAAACATGATAACACCATAATTTTTGTTTTTACTGAAAATTTATTTTTTCTCAAATTAACGTTCTCATACAGGCTTCTCTTATCGGCCTACCGTATACAAACATGATGACACCATAATTTCAGTTTTTACTGAATATTTTTTTTTCTCAAATTAACGTTCTCATACAGGCTACTCTTATCGGCCTACCGTATACAAACATGATAACACAATAATTTCTGTTTTTACTGAAAATTTATTTTTTCTCAAATTAACGTTCTCATACAGGCTTTTCTTATCGGCCTACCGTATACAAACATGATGACACCATAATTTCAGTTTTTACTGAAAAATTTTTTTTCTCAAATTTACGTTCTTATACAAGCAACTCTTATCGGCCTACCGTATACAAACATGATAACACCATAATTTCTGTTTTTACTGAAAATTTATTTTTTCTCAAATTAACGTTCTCATACAGGCTAGTCTTATCGGCCTACCGTATACAAACATGATGACACCATAATTTCAGTTTTTACTGAAAACTTTTTTTTTTGTCAAATTAACTTTCTCATTCAGGCTACTCTTATCGGCCTACCGTATACAAACATGATGACACCATAATTTCAGTTTTTACTGAAAATTTTATTTTTCTCAAATTAACGTTCTCATACAAGCTACTCTTATCGGCCTACCGTATACAAACATGATGACACCATAATTTCAGTTTTTACTGGAATTTTTTTTTTTTAAAAGTAACGTTCTCATACAAGCTACACTTATCGACCTTCCGTATACAAACATGATGACACCATAATTTCAGTTTTTACTGAAAATTTTTTTTTTTCAAATTACCGTTCTCATACAGGCTACTCTTTCGGCCTATCGTATACAAGCATGATGGTACATTAATTTCAGTTTTTACTGAAAATTTTTTTTTTCTCAAATTAACGTTCTCATACAGGCTAGTCTTATCGGCCTACCGTATACAAAAATGATGACACCATAATTTCAGTTTTTACTGAAAACTTTTTTTTTGTCAAATTAACGTTCTCATACAGACTACTCTTATCGGCCTACCGTATACAAACATGATGACACCATAATATCAGTTTTTACTGAAAATTTTTTTTTTTTCAAATGACCGTTCTCATACAGGCTACTCTTTCGGCCTATCGTATACAAGCATGATGGTACCATAATTTCAGTTTTTACTGAAAATTTTTTTTTTCTCAAATTAACGTTCTCATACAGGCTACTCTTATCGGCCTACCGTATACAAACATGATGACACCATAATTTCAGTTTTTACTGAAAACTTTTTTTTTTGTCAAATTAACGTTCTCATACAAGCTACACTTATCGGCCTACCGTATACAAACATGATGACACCATAATTTCAGTTTTCACTGAAAATTTTTTTTTTTTAAAAGTAACGTTCTCATACAACCTACCCTTATCGGCCTACCGTATACAAACATGATGACACCATAATTTCAGTTTTTACTGAAAACTTTTTTTTTTGTCAAATTAACGTTCTCATACAAGCTACTCTTATCGGATTACCGTATACAAACATGATCACACCAAAATTACAGTTTTTACTGAAATTTTGTTTTTTTTAAAAAAGTAACGTTCTCATACAAGCTACACTTATCGGCCTACCGTATATAAACATGATGACACCATAATTTCAGTTTTTACTGAAAACTTTTTTTTTTGTCAAATTAACGTTCTCATACAGGCTACTCTTATCGGATTACCGTATACAAACATGATGAAACCATATTTTCAGTTTTCACTGAAAATTTTTTTTTTTAAAAGTAACGTTCTCATACAAGCTACACTTATCGGCTTACCGTATACAAACATGATGACACCATAATTTCAGTTTTTACTGAAAACTTTTTTTTTTGTCAAATTAACGTTCTCATACAGGCTACTCTTATCGGATTACCGTATACAAACATGATGGCACCATAATTTCAGTTTTTACTGAAAATTTTTTTTTCCTCAAATTAACGTTCTAATACAACCTACTCTTATCGGCCTACCGTATACAAACATGATGACACCATAATTTCAGTTTTTACTGAATATTTTTTTTTTCTCAAATTAACGTTCTCATACAGGCTACTCTTATCGGCCTACCGTATACAAACATGATGACAACATAATTTCAGTTTTTACTGAAAATTTATTTTTTCTTAAATTAACGTTCTCATACAGGCTACTCTTATCGGCCTACCGTATACAAACATGATGACACCATAACTTCAGTTTTTACTGAATTTTTTTTTTTTTTTTTAAAGTAACGTTCTCATACAAGCTACACTTATCGGCCTACCGTATACAAACATGATGACACCATAATTTCAGTTTTTACTGAATATTTTTTTTTTCTCAAATTAACGTTCTCATACAGGCTACTTTTATCGGCCTACCGTATACAAACATGATGACACCATAATTTCTGTTTTTACTGAAAATTTATTTTTTCTCAAATTAACGTTCTCATACAACCTACTCTTATCGGCCTACCGTATACAAACATGATGACACCATAAATTCTGTTTTTACTGAAAATTTTTTTTTTTAAAGTAACGTTCTCATACAAGCTACACTTATCGGCCTACCGTATACAAACATGATTAAACCATAACTTCAGTTTTTACTGAAATTTTTTTTTTTTTTAAAGTAACGTTCTCATACAAGCTACACTTATCGGCCTACCGTATACAAACATGATGAGACCATAATTTCTGTTTTTACTGAAAATTTATTTTTTCTCAAATTAACGTTCTCATACAGACTACTCTTATCGGCCTACCGTATAGAAACATGATGACACCATAATTTCTGTTTTTACTAAAATTTTTTTTTCTCAAATTAACGTTCTTAAACAAGCTACTCTTGTCGGCCTACCGTATACAAACATGACACCATAATTTCAGTTTTTACTGAAAATTTATTTTTTCTCAAATTAACGTTCTCATACAACCTACTCTTATCGGCCTACCGTATACAAACATGATGACACCATAAATTCTGTTTTTACTGAAAATTTTTTTTTTTAAAGTAACGTTCTCATACAAGCTACACTTATCGGCCTACCGTATACAAACATGATGAGACCATAATTTCTGTTTTTACTGAAAATTTATTTTTTCTCAAATTAACGTTCTCATACAGACTACTCTTATCGGCCTACCGTATAGAAACATGATGACACCATAATTTCTGTTTTTACTAAAATTTTTTTTTCTCAAATTAACGTTCTTATACAAGCTACTCTTGTCGGCCTACCGTATACAAACATGACACCATAATTTCAGTTTTTACTGAAAATTTATTTTTTCTCAAATTAACGTTCTCATACAACCTACTCTTATCGGCCTACCGTATACAAACATGATGACATCATAAATTCTGTTTTTACTGAAAATTTTTTTTTTTAAAGTAACGTTCTCATACAAGCTACACTTATCGGCCTACCGTATACAAACATGATGACACCATAATTTCAGTTTTTACTGAAATTTTTTTTTTTTAAAGTAACGTTCTCATACAAGCTACACTTATCGGCCTACCGTATACAAACATGATGACACCATAATTTCAGTTTTTACTGAAAACTTTTTTTTTTCTCAAATTAACGTTCTCATACAGGCTACTCTTATCGGCCTACCGTATACAAACATGATGACACCATAATTTCTGTTTTTACTGAAAATTTATTTTTTCTCAAATTAACGTACTCATACAACCTACTCTTATCGGCCTACCGTATACAAACATGATGACACCATAAATTCTGTTTTTACTGAAAATTTTTTTTTTTAAAGTAACGTTCTCATACAAGCTACACTTATCGGCCTACCGTATACAAACATGATGACACCATAATTTCAGTTTTTACTGAAATTTTTTTTTTTTTAAAGTAACGTTCTCATACAAGCTACACTTATCGGCCTGCCGTATACAAACATGATGAGACCATAATTTCTGTTTTTACTGAAAATTTATTTTTTCTCAAATTAACGTTCTCATACAGACTACTCTTATCGGCCTACTGTATACAAACATGATGACACCATAATTCCAGTTTTTACTAAATATTTTTTTTTCTCAAATTAGCGTTTTCATACAGGCTACTCTTATCGGCCTACCGTATACAAACATGATGACAACATACATTCAGTTTTTACTGAAAATTTATATTTTCTTAAATTAACGTTCTCATACAGGCTACTCTTATCGGCCTACCGTATACAAACATGATGACACCATAATTTCAGTTTTTACAGAATATTTTTTTTTTCTCAAATTAACGTTCTCATACAGGCTACTCTTATCGGCCTACCGTATACAAACATGAAGACAACATAATTTCAGTTTTTACTGAAAATTTATTTTTTCTTAAATTAACGTTCTCATACAGGCTACTCTTATCGGCCTACCGTATACAAACATGATGACACCATAATTTCAGTTTTCACTGAAAATTTTTTTTTTTTAAAAGTAACGTTCTCATACAACCTACCCTTATCGGCCTACCGTATACAAACATGATGACACCATAATTTCAGTTTTTACTGAAAACTTTTTTTTTTGTCAAATTAACGTTCTCATACAAGCTACTCTTATCGGATTACCGTATACAAACATGATCACACCAAAATTACAGTTTTTACTGAAATTTTGTTTTTTTTAAAAAAGTAACGTTCTCATACAAGCTACACTTATCGGCCTACCGTATATAAACATGATGACACCATAATTTCAGTTTTTACTGAAAACTTTTTTTTTTGTCAAATTAACGTTCTCATACAGGCTACTCTTATCGGATTACCGTATACAAACATGATGACACCATAAATTCTGTTTTTACTGAAAATTTTTTTTTTTAAAGTAACGTTCTCATACAAGCTACACTTATCGGCCTACCGTATACAAACATGATGACACCATAATTTCAGTTTTTACTGAAATTTTTTTTTTTTTAAAGTAACGTTCTCATACAAGCTACACTTATCGGCCTGCCGTATACAAACATGATGACACCATAACCTCAGTTTTTACTGAATTTTTTTTTTTTTTTTAAAAGTAACGTTCTCATACAAGCTACACTTATCGGCCTACCGTATACAAACATGATGACACCATAATTTCAGTTTTTACTGAATATTTTTTTTTTTTTAAAGTAACATTCTTATACAGACTACTCTTATCGGCCTACCGTATACAAACATGATGACACCATAATATCAGTTTTTACTGAAAATTTTTTTTTTCTCAAATGACCGTTCTCATACAGGCTACTCTTTCGGCCTATCGTATACAAGCATGATGGTACCATAATGTCAGTTTTTACTGAAAATTTTTTTTTTCTCAAATTAACGTTCTCATACAGGCTACTCTTATCGGCCTACCGTATACAAACATGATGACACCATAATTTCAATTTTTACTGAAAATTTTTTTTTTTTAAAAGTAACGTTCTCATACAACCTACCCTTATCGGCCTACCGTATACAAACATGATGACACCATAATTTCAGTTTTTACTGAAAACTTTTTTTTTTGTCAAATTAACGTTCTCATACAAGCTACTCTTATCGGATTACCGTATACAAACATGATCACACCAAAATTACAGTTTTTACTGAAATTTTGTTTTTTTTAAAAAAGTAACGTTCTCATACAAGCTACACTTATCGGCCTACCGTATATAAACATGATGACACCATAATTTCAGTTTTTACTGAAAACTTTTTTTTTTGTCAAATTAACGTTCTCATACAGGCTACTCTTATCGGATTACCGTATACAAACATGATGAAACCATATTTTCAGTTTTCACTGAAAATTTTTTTTTTTAAAAGTAACGTTCTCATACAAGCTACACTTATCGGCTTACCGTATACAAACATGATGACACCATAATTTCAGTTTTTACTGAAAACTTTTTTTTTTGTCAAATTAACGTTCTCATACAGGCTACTCTTATCGGATTACCGTATACAAACATGATGGCACCATAATTTCAGTTTTTACTGAAAATTTTTTTTTCCTCAAATTAACGTTCTAATACAACCTACTCTTATCGGCCTACCGTATACAAACATGATGACACCATAATTTCAGTTTTTACTGAATATTTTTTTTTTCTCAAATTAACGTTCTCATACAGGCTACTCTTATCGGCCTACCGTATACAAACATGATCACAACATAATTTCAGTTTTTACTGAAAATTTATTTTTTCTTAAATTAACGTTCTCATACAGGCTACTTTTATCGGCCTACCGTATACAAACATGATGACACCATAATTTCTGTTTTTACTGAAAATTTTTTTTTCCTCAAATTAACGTTCTAATACAACCTACTCTTATCGGCCTACCGTATACAAACATGATGACACCATAATTTCAGTTTTTACTGAATTTTTTTTTTTTTTTTTAAAGTAACGTTCTCATACAAGCTACACTTATCGGCCTACCGTATACAAACATGATGACACCATAATTTCAGTTTTTACTGAATATTTTTTTTTTCTCAAATTAACGTTCTCATACAGGCTACTTTTATCGGCCTACCGTATACAAACATGATGACACCATAATTTCTGTTTTTACTGAAAATTTATTTTTTCTCAAATTAACGTTCTCATACAACCTACTCTTATCGGCCTACCGTATACAAACATGATGACACCATAAATTCTGTTTTTACTGAAAATTTTTTTTTTTAAAGTAACGTTCTCATACAAGCTACACTTATCGGCCTACCGTATACAAACATGATGACACCATAATTTCAGTTTTTACTGAAATTTTTTTTTTTTTTAAAGTAACGTTCTCATACAAGCTACACTTATCGGCCTACCGTATACAAACATGATGAGACCATAATTTCTGTTTTTACTGAAAATTTATTTTTTCTCAAATTAACGTTCTCATACAGACTACTCTTATCGGCCTACCGTATAGAAACATGATGACACCATAATTTCTGTTTTTACTAAAATTTTTTTTTCTCAAATTAACGTTCTTAAACAAGCTACTCTTGTCGGCCTACCGTATACAAACATGACACCATAATTTCAGTTTTTACTGAAAATTTATTTTTTCTCAAATTAACGTTCTCATACAACCTACTCTTATCGGCCTACCGTATACAAACATGATGACACCATAAATTCTGTTTTTACTGAAAATTTTTTTTTTTAAAGTAACGTTCTCATACAAGCTACACTTATCGGCCTACCGTATACAAACATGATGAGACCATAATTTCTGTTTTTACTGAAAATTTATTTTTTCTCAAATTAACGTTCTCATACAGACTACTCTTATCGGCCTACCGTATAGAAACATGATGACACCATAATTTCTGTTTTTACTAAAATTTTTTTTTCTCAAATTAACGTTCTTATACAAGCTACTCTTGTCGGCCTACCGTATACAAACATGACACCATAATTTCAGTTTTTACTGAAAATTTATTTTTTCTCAAATTAACGTTCTCATACAACCTACTCTTATCGGCCTACCGTATACAAACATGATGACATCATAAATTCTGTTTTTACTGAAAATTTTTTTTTTTAAAGTAACGTTCTCATACAAGCTACACTTATCGGCCTACCGTATACAAACATGATGACACCATAATTTCAGTTTTTACTGAAATTTTTTTTTTTTAAAGTAACGTTCTCATACAAGCTACACTTATCGGCCTACCGTATACAAACATGATGACACCATAATTTCAGTTTTTACTGAAAACTTTTTTTTTTCTCAAATTAACGTTCTCATACAGGCTACTCTTATCGGCCTACCGTATACAAACATGATGACACCATAATTTCTGTTTTTACTGAAAATTTATTTTTTCTCAAATTAACGTACTCATACAACCTACTCTTATCGGCCTACCGTATACAAACATGATGAGACCATAATTTCTGTTTTTACTGAAAATTTATTTTTTCTCAAATTAACGTTCTCATACAGACTACTCTTATCGGCCTACCGTATAGAAACATGATGACACCATAATTTCTGTTTTTACTAAAATTTTTTTTTCTCAAATTAACGTTCTTAAACAAGCTACTCTTGTCGGCCTACCGTATACAAACATGACACCATAATTTCAGTTTTTACTGAAAATTTATTTTTTCTCAAATTAACGTTCTCATACAACCTACTCTTATCGGCCTACCGTATACAAACATGATGACACCATAAATTCTGTTTTTACTGAAAATTTTTTTTTTTAAAGTAACGTTCTCATACAAGCTACACTTATCGGCCTACCGTATACAAACATGATGAGACCATAATTTCTGTTTTTACTGAAAATTTATTTTTTCTCAAATTAACGTTCTCATACAGACTACTCTTATCGGCCTACCGTATAGAAACATGATGACACCATAATTTCTGTTTTTACTAAAATTTTTTTTTCTCAAATTAACGTTCTTATACAAGCTACTCTTGTCGGCCTACCGTATACAAACATGACACCATAATTTCAGTTTTTACTGAAAATTTATTTTTTCTCAAATTAACGTTCTCATACAACCTACTCTTATCGGCCTACCGTATACAAACATGATGACATCATAAATTCTGTTTTTACTGAAAATTTTTTTTTTTAAAGTAACGTTCTCATACAAGCTACACTTATCGGCCTACCGTATACAAACATGATGACACCATAATTTCAGTTTTTACTGAAATTTTTTTTTTTTAAAGTAACGTTCTCATACAAGCTACACTTATCGGCCTACCGTATACAAACATGATGACACCATAATTTCAGTTTTTACTGAAAACTTTTTTTTTTCTCAAATTAACGTTCTCATACAGGCTACTCTTATCGGCCTACCGTATACAAACATGATGACACCATAATTTCTGTTTTTACTGAAAATTTATTTTTTCTCAAATTAACGTACTCATACAACCTACTCTTATCGGCCTACCGTATACAAACATGATGACACCATAAATTCTGTTTTTACTGAAAATTTTTTTTTTTAAAGTAACGTTCTCATACAAGCTACACTTATCGGCCTACCGTATACAAACATGATGACACCATAATTTCAGTTTTTACTGAAATTTTTTTTTTTTTAAAGTAACGTTCTCATACAAGCTACACTTATCGGCCTGCCGTATACAAACATGATGAGACCATAATTTCTGTTTTTACTGAAAATTTATTTTTTCTCAAATTAACGTTCTCATACAGACTACTCTTATCGGCCTACTGTATACAAACATGATGACACCATAATTCCAGTTTTTACTAAATATTTTTTTTTCTCAAATTAGCGTTTTCATACAGGCTACTCTTATCGGCCTACCGTATACAAACATGATGACAACATACATTCAGTTTTTACTGAAAATTTATATTTTCTTAAATTAACGTTCTCATACAGGCTACTCTTATCGGCCTACCGTATACAAACATGATGACACCATAATTTCAGTTTTTACTGAATATTTTTTTTTTCTCAAATTAACGTTCTCATACAGGCTACTCTTATCGGCCTACCGTATACAAACATGAAGACAACATAATTTCAGTTTTTACTGAAAATTTATTTTTTCTTAAATTAACGTTCTCATACAGGCTACTCTTATCGGCCTACCGTATACAAACATGATGACACCATAACCTCAGTTTTTACTGAATTTTTTTTTTTTTTTTAAAAGTAACGTTCTCATACAAGCTACACTTATCGGCCTACCGTATACAAACATGATGACACCATAATTTCAGTTTTTACTGAATATTTTTTTTTTCTCAAAATAACGTTCTCATACAGGCTACTTTTATCGGCCTACCGTATACAAACATGATGACACCATAATTTCTGTTTTTACTGAAAATTTATTTTTTCTCAAATTAACGTTCTCATACAACCTACTCTTATCGGCCTACCGTATACAAACATGATGACACCATAAATTCTGTTTTTACTGAAAATTTTTTTTTTTAAAGTAACGTTCTCGTACAAGCTACACTTATCGGCCTACCGTATACAAACATGATGACACCATAAATTCTGTTTTTACTGAAAATTTTTTTTTTTTTAAAGTAACGTTCTCGTACAAGCTACACTTATCGGCCTACAGTATACAAACATGATGACACCATAATTTCAGTTTTTACTGAAATTTTTTTTTTTTTTAAAAAGTAACGTTCTCATTCATGCTACTCTTATCGGCCTACCGTATACAAACATGATGACAACATAATTTCAGTTTTTACTGAAAATTTATTTTTTCTTAAATTAACGTTCTCATACAGGCTACTCTTATCGGCCTACCGTATACAAACATGATGACACCATAACTTCAGTTTTTACTGAATATTTTTTTTTTCTCAAATAAACGTTCTCATACAGGCTACTCTTATCGGCCTACCGTATACAAACATGATGACACCATAATTTCTGTTTTTACTCAAAATTTATTTTTTCTCAAATTAACGTTCTCATACAGGCTACTCTTATCGGCCTACCGTATACAAACATGATGACACCATAATTTCAGTTTTTACTGAAAATTTTTTTTTTCTCAAATTACCGTTCTCATTCAGGCTACTCTTATCGGCCTACCGTATACAAGCATGATGGCACCATAATTTCAGTTTTTACTGAAATTTTTTTTTTTTTTTTAAAAGTAACGTTCTCATACAAGCTACACTTATCGGCCTACCGTATACAAACATGATGACACCATAATTTCAGTTTTTACTGAAAATTTTTTTTTTCTCAAATTACCGTTCTCATTCAGGCTACTCTTATCGGCCTACCGTATACAAGCATGATGGCACCATAATTTCAGTTTTTACTGAAATTTTTTTTTTTTAAATTAACGCTACTCTTATCGGCCTACCGTATACAAACATGATGACACCATAATTTCTGTTTTTACTGAAAATTTTTTTTTCTCAAATTAACGTTCTTATACAAGCTACTTTTATCGGCCTTCCGTATACAAACATGATGACACCATAATTTCAGTTTTTACTGAAATTTTTTTTTTTTTTTTAAAAGTAACGTTCTCATACAAGCTACACTTATCGGCCTACCGTATACAAACATGATGACACCATAATTTCAGTTTTTACTGAAATTTTTTTTTTTTTAACGTAACGTTCTCATACAAGCTACACTTATCGGCCTACCGTATACAAACATGATGAGACCATAATTTCTGTTTTTACTGAAAATTTATTTTTTCTCAAATTAACGTTCTCATACAGACTACTCTTATCGGCCTACCGTATACAAACATGATGACACCATAATTTCTGTTTTTACTAAAATTTTTTTTTCTCAAATTAACGTTCTTATACAAGCTACTCTTGCCGGCCTACCGTATACAAACATGATGACACCATAATTTCTGTTTTTACTGAAAATTTATTTTTTCTCAAATTAACGTTCTCATACAGGCTACTCTTATCGGCCTACCGTATACAAACATGATGACACCATAATTTCAGTTTTTACTGAAAATTTTTTTTTCTCAAATTAACGTTCTTATACAAGCTACTTTTATCGGCCTACCGTATACAAACATGATGACACCATAATTTCAGTTTTTACTGAAATTTTTTTTTTTTTTTTTAAAAGTAACGTTCTCATACAAGCTACACTTATCGGCCTACCGTATACAAACATGATGACACCATATTTTCAGTTTTCACTGAAAATTTTTTTTTTCTCAAATTAACGTTCTCATACAGGCTACTCTTATCAGCCTACCGTATACAAGCATGATGGCACCATAATTTCAGTTTTTATTGAAAATTTTATTTTTCTGAAATTAACGTTCTCATACAGGCTACTCTTATCGGCCTACCGTATACAAACATGATGGCACCATAATTTCAGTTTTTACTGAAAATTTTTTTTTCTCAAATTATCGTTCTCATTCAGGCTACTCTTATCGGCCTACCGTATACAAGCATGATGGCACCTTAATTTCAGTTTTTACAAAAAAATTTTTTTTTTAAAATTAACGTTCTCATACAGGCTACTCTTATCGGCCTACCGTATACAAACATGATGACACCATAATTTCAGTTTTTACTGAAAACTTTTTTTTTGTCAAATTAACGTTCTCATACAGACTACTCTTATCGGCCTACCGTATACAAACATGATGACACCATAATTTCAGTTTTTCCTGAAATTTTTTTTTTTTTTTTTTTAAAGTAACGTTCTCATACAACCTACACTTATCGGCCTACCGTATACAAACATGATGATACATAATTTCAGTTTTTACTGAAAATTTTTTTTTTCTCAAATTACCGTTCTCATTCAGGCTACTCTTATCGGCCTACCGTATACAATCATGATGGCACCATATTTTCAGTTTTTACTGAAAATTTTTTTTTTAAAAATAACGTTCTCATACAACCTACTCTTATCGGCCTACCGTATACAAACATGATGACACCATAATTTCAGTTTTTACTTAAAAACTTTTTTTTTGTCAAATTAACGTTCTAATACAGACTACTCTTATCGGCCTACCGTATACAAACATGATGACACCATAATTTCAGTTTTTACTGGAATTTTTTTTTTTTTAAAGTAACGTTCCCATACAAGCTACACTTATCGGCCTACCGTATACAAACATGATGACACCATAATTTCAGTTTTTACTGAATATTTTTTTTTTCTCAAAATAACGTTCTCATACAGGCTACTCTTATCGGCCTACCGTATACAAACATGATGACACCATAATTTTTGTTTTTACTGAAAATTTATTTTTTCTCAAATTAACGTTCTCATACAGGCTACTCTCTTCGGCCTACCGTATACAAACATGATGACACCATAATTTCTGTTTTTACTGAAAATTTTTTTTTCTCAAATTAACGTTCTCATACAACCTACTCTTATCGGCCTACCGTATACAAGCATGATGGCACCATAATTTCAGTTTTTACTGAAAATTTTTTTTCTCAAATTAACGTTCTCATACAACCTACTCTTATCGGCCTACCGTATACAAACATGATGACACCATAATTTCAGTTTTTACTGAATATTTTTTTTTTCTCAAATTAACGTTCTCATACAGGCTACTCTTATCGGCCTACCGTATACAAACATGATGACACCATAATTTTTGTTTTTACTGAAAATTTTTTTTTTTCAAATTAACGTTCTTATACAAGCTACTCTTATCGGCCTACCGTTTACAAACATGGTGACACCATAATTTCAGTTTTTACTGAAATTTTTTTTTTTTTAAAGTAACGTTCTTATACAAGCTACACTTATCGGCCTACCGTATACAAACATGATGACACCATAATTTCAGTTTTTAGTGAATATTTTTTTTTCTCAAATTAACGTTCTCATACAGGCTACTCTTATCGGCCTACCGCATACAAATATGATGACACCATAATTTCAGTTTTTACTGAAAATTTTTTTTTCTCAAATTAACGTTTTCATACAACCTACTCTTATCGGCCTACCGTATACAAGCATGATGGCACCATAATTTCAGTTTTTACTGAATATTTTTTTTTTCTCAAATTAACGTTCTTATACAAGCTACTCTTATCGGCCTACCGTTTACAAACATGGTGACACCATAATTTCAGTTTTTACTGAAATTTTTTTTTTTTTAAAGTAACGTTCTTATACAAGCTACACTTATCGGCCTACCGTATACAAACATGATGACACCATAATTTCAGTTTTTACTGAATATTTTTTTTTCTCAAATTAACGTTCTCATACAGGCTACTCTTATCGGCCTACCGCATACAAACATGATGACACCATAATTTCAGTTTTCACTGAAAATTTTTTTTTTCTCAAATTAACGTTCTTATACAAGTTACTCTTATCGGCCTACCGTTTACAAACATGGTGACACTATAATTTCAGTTTTTACTGAAATTTTTTTTTTTTTAAAGTAACGTTCTTATACAAGCTACACTTATCGGCCTACCGTATACAAACATGATGACACCATAATTTCAGTTTTTACTGAATATTTTTTTTTCTCAAATTAACGTTCTTATACAAGCTACTTTTATCGGCCTACCGTATACAAACATGATGACACCATAATTTCAGTTTTTACTGAAATTTTTTTTTTTTTAAAATAACGTTCTCATACAAGCTACACTTATCGGCCTAACGTATACAAACATGATGACACCATAATTTCAGTTTTTACTGAAAATTTTTTTTTTTCAAATTACCGTTCTCATACAGGCTACTCTTTCGGCCTATCGTATACAAGCATGATGGTACCATAATTTCAGTTTTTACTGAAAATTTTTTTTTTCTCAAATTAACGTTCTCATACAGGCTAGTCTTATCGGCCTACCGTATACACACATGATGACACCATAATTCCAGTTTTTACTGAAAATTTATTTTTTCTTAAATTAACGTTCTCATACAGGCTACTCTTATCGGCCTACCGTATACAAACATGATGACACCATAACTTCAGTTTTTACTGAATATTTTTTTTTTTTCAAATTAACGTTCTCATACAGGCTACTCTTATCGGCCTACCGTATACAAACATGATGACACCATAATTTCAGTTTATACTGAAATTTTTTTTTTTTTAAAGTAACGTTCTTATACAAGCTACACTTATCGGCCTACCGTATACAAACATGATGACACCATAATTTCAGTTTTTACTGAAATTTTTTTTTTTTTTTTAAAGTAACGTTCTCATACAAGCTACACTTATCGGCCTACCGTATACAAACATGATGACACCATAATTTCAGTTTTTACTGAAAATTTTTTTTTTTCAAATTACCTTTCTCATACAGGCTACTCTTTCGGCCTATCGTATACAAGCATGATGGTACCATAATTTCAGTTTTTACTAAAAATTTTTTTTTTCTCAAATTAACGTTCTCAGACAGGCTAGTCTTATCGGCCTACCGTATACAAACATGATGACACCATAATTTCAGTTTTTACTGAAAATTTATTTTTTCTTAAATTAACGTTCTCATACAGGCTACTCTCATCGGCCTACCGTATACAAACATGATGACACCATAATTTCAGTTTTTACTGAATATTTTTTTTTTCTCAAATTAACGTTCTCATACAGGCTACTCTTATCGGCCTACCGTATACAAACATGATGACACCATAACTTCAGTTTTTACTGAATATTTTTTTTTTCTCAAATTAACGTTCTCATACAGGCTACTCTTATCGGCCTACCGTATACAAACATGATGACACCATAATTTCTGTTTTTACTCAAAATTTATTTTTTCTCAAATTAACGTTCTCATACAGGCTACTCTTATCGGCCTACCGTATACAAACATGATGACACAATAAATTCTGTTTTTACTGAAAATTTTTTTTTCTCAAATTAACGTTCTTATACAAGCTACACTTATCGGCCTACCGTATACAAAAATGATGACACCATAATTTCAGTTTTTACTGAAATATTTTTTTTTTTTAAAGTAACGTTCTCATACAAGCTACACTTATCGGCCTACCGTATACAAACATGATGACACCATAATTTAAGTTTTTACTGAAATTTTTTTTTTTTAAAGTAACGTTCTCATACAAGCTACACTTATCGGCCTACCGTATACAAACATGATGACACCATAATTTCAGTATTTACTGAAAATTTTTTTTTTTTAAAGTAACGTTCTCATACAAGCTACACTTATCGGCTTACCATATAAAAACATGATGAGACCATAATTTCTGTTTTTACTGAAAATTTATTTTTTCTCAAATAAACGTTCTCATACAGACTACTCTTATCGGCCTGCCGTATAGAAACATGATGACACCATAATTTCTGTTTTTACTTAAATTTTTTTTTTCTCAAATTAACGTTCTTATACAAGCTACTCTTGTCGGCCTACCGTATACAAACATGATGACACTATAATTTCAGTTTTTACTGAAAATTTATTTTTTCTCAAATTAACGTTCTAATACAGGCTACTCTTATCGGCCTACCGTATACAAACATGATGACACCATAATTTCTGTTTTTACTGAAAATTTTTTTTTCTCAAATTAACGTTCTCATACAGGCTACTCTTATCGGCCTACCGTATACAAACATGATGACACCAGAAATTCTGTTTTTACTGAAAATTTTTTTTTTTAAAGTAACGTTCTCATACAAGCTACTCTTATCGGCCTACGGTATACAAACATGATGACATCATAATTTCAGTTTTTATTGAAAATTTTATTTTTCTCAAATTAACGTTCTCATACAGGCTACTCTTATCGGCCTACGGTATACAAACATGATGACATCATAATTTCAGTTTTTATTGAAAATTTTATTTTTCTCAAATTAACGTTCTCATACAACCTACTCTTATCGGCCTACCGTATACAAACATGATGACACCATAATTTCAGTTTTTACTGAATATTTTTTTTTTCTCAAATTAACGTTCTCATACAGGCTACTCTTATCGGCCTACCGTATACAAACATGATGACACCATAATTTCTGTTTTTTACTAAAATTTTTTTTTCTCAAATTAACGTTCTTATACAAGCTACTCTTATCGGCCTACCGTATACAAAAATGATGACACCATAATTTCAGTTTTTACTGAAATTTTTTTTTTTTTTAAAGTAACGTTCTCATACAAGCTACACTTATCGGCCTACCGTATACAAACATGATGACACCATAATTTCAGTTTTTATTGAAAATTTTATTTTTCTCAAATTAACGTTCTCATACTGGCTACTCTTATCGGCCTACGGTATACAAACATGATGACACCATAATTTCTGTTTTTACTGAATTTTTTTTTTTTTTAAAAGTAACGTTCTCATACAAGCTACACTTATCGGCCTACCGTATACAAACATGATGACGCCATAATTTCAGTTTTTACTGAAAATTTATTTTTTCTTAAATTAACGTTCTCATACAGGCTACTCTCATCGGCCTACCGTATACAAACATGATGACACCATAATTTCAGTTTTTACTGAATATTTTTTTTTTTCTCAAATTAACGTTCTCATACAGGCTACTCTTATCGGCCTACCGTATACAAACATGATGACACCATAACTTCAGTTTTTACTGAATATTTTTTTTTTCTCAAATTAACGTTCTCATACAGGCTACTCTTATCGGCCTACCGTATACAAACATGATGACACCATAATTTCTGTTTTTACTCAAAATTTATTTTTTCTCAAATTAACGTTCTCATACAGGCTACTCTTATCGGCCTACCGTATACAAACATGATGACACAATAAATTCTGTTTTTACTGAAAATTTTTTTTTCTCAAATTAACGTTCTTATACAAGCTACACTTATCGGCCTACCGTATACAAAAATGATGACACCATAATTTCAGTTTTTACTGAAATATTTTTTTTTTTTAAAGTAACGTTCTCATACAAGCTACACTTATCGGCCTACCGTATACAAACATGATGACACCATAATTTAAGTTTTTACTGAAATTTTTTTTTTTTAAAGTAACGTTCTCATACAAGCTACACTTATCGGCCTACCGTATACAAACATGATGACACCATAATTTCAGTATTTACTGAAAATTTTTTTTTTTTAAAGTAACGTTCTCATACAAGCTACACTTATCGGCTTACCATATAAAAACATGATGAGACCATAATTTCTGTTTTTACTGAAAATTTATTTTTTCTCAAATTAACGTTCTCATACAGACTACTCTTATCGGCCTGGCGTATAGAAACATGATGACACCATAATTTCTGTTTTTACTTAAATTTTTTTTTTCTCAAATTAACGTTCTTATACAAGCTACTCTTGTCGGCCTACCGTATACAAACATGATGACACTATAATTTCAGTTTTTACTGAAAATTTATTTTTTCTCAAATTAACGTTCTAATACAGGCTACTCTTATCGGCCTACCGTATACAAACATGATGACACCATAATTTCTGTTTTTACTGAAAATTTTTTTTTCTCAAATTAACGTTCTCATACAGGCTACTCTTATCGGCCTACCGTATACAAACATGATGACACCAGAAATTCTGTTTTTACTGAAAATTTTTTTTTTTAAAGTAACGTTCTCATACAAGCTACTCTTATCGGCCTACGGTATACAAACATGATGACATCATAATTTCAGTTTTTATTGAAAATTTTATTTTTCTCAAATTAACGTTCTCATACAGGCTACTCTTATCGGCCTACGGTATACAAACATGATGACATCATAATTTCAGTTTTTATTGAAAATTTTATTTTTCTCAAATTAACGTTCTCATACAACCTACTCTTATCGGCCTACCGTATACAAACATGATGACACCATAATTTCAGTTTTTACTGAATATTTTTTTTTTCTCAAATTAACGTTCTCATACAGGCTACTCTTATCGGCCTACCGTATACAAACATGATGACACCATAATTTCTGTTTTTTACTAAAATTTTTTTTTCTCAAATTAACGTTCTTATACAAGCTACTCTTATCGGCCTACCGTATACAAACATGATGACACCATAATTTCAGTTTTTACTGAAATTTTTTTTTTTTTTAAAGTAACGTTCTCATACAAGCTACACTTATCGGCCTACCGTATACAAACATGATAACACCATAATTTCAGTTTTTATTGAAAATTTTATTTTTCTCAAATTAACGTTCTCATACAGGCTACTCTTATCGGCCTACGGTATACAAACATGACGACACCATAATTTCTGTTTTTACTGAATTTTTTTTTTTTTTAAAAGTAACGTTCTCATACAAGCTACACTTATCGGCCTACCGTATACAAACATGATGACACCATAATTTTTGTTTTTACTGAAAATTTTTTTTTCTCAAATTAACGTTCTTATACAAGCTACTCTTATCGGCCTACCGTATACAAACATGATGACACCATAATTTCAGTTTTCACTGAAAATTTTTTTTTTTTAAAAGTAACGTTCTCATACAAGCTACTCTTATCGGCCTACCGTATACAAACATGATGACACCATAATTTCAGTTTTTACTGGAATTTTTTTTTTTTTTAAAAGTAACGTTCTTATACAAGCTACACTTATCGGCCTACCGTATACAAACATGATGACACCATAATTTCTGTTTTTACTGAAATTTTTTTTTTTTCAAATTAACGTTCTTATACAACCTACTCTTATCGGCCTACCGTATACAAACATGATGACACCATAATTTCTGTTTTTACTGAAAATTTTTTTTTCTCAAATTAACGTTCTCATACAGGCTACTCTTATCGGCCTACCGTATACAAACATGATGACACCATAATTTCAGTTTTTACTGGAAATGTTTTTTTTATCAAATTAACGTTCTCATACAGAGTACTCTTATCGGCCTACCGTATACAAACATGATGACACCAAAATTTCAGTTTTTACTGAAATTTTTTTTTTTTTTAAAAGTAACGTTCTCATACAAGCTACACTTATCGGCCTACCGTATACAAACATGATGACACCATAATTTCAGTTTTTATTGAAAATTTTATTTTTCTCAAGTTAACGTTCTCATACAGGCTACTCTTATCGGCCTACCGTATACAAACATGATGACACCATAATTTTTGTTTTTACTGAAAATTTTTTTTTTTCAAATTAACGTTCTTATACAAGCTACTCTTATCGGCCTACCGTTTACAAACATGGTGACACCATAATTTCAGTTTTTACTGAAATTTTTTTTTTTTTAAAGTAACGTTCTTATACAACCTACACTTATCGGCCTACCGTATACAAACATGATGACACCATAATTTCAGTTTTTAGTGAATATTTTTTTTTCTCAAATTAACGTTCTCATACAGGCTACTCTTATCGGCCTACCGCATACAAACATGATGACACCATAATTTCAGTTTTTACTGAAAATTTTTTTTTCTCAAATTAACGTTCTCATACAACCTACTCTTATCGGCCTACCGTATACAAGCATGATGGCACCATAATTTCAGTTTTTACTGAATATTTTTTTTTTCTCAAATTAACGTTCTTATACAAGCTACTCTTATCGGCCTGCCGTTTACAAACATGGTGACACCATAATTTCAGTTTTTACTGAAATTTTTTTTTTTTTAAAGTAACGTTCTTATACAAGCTACACTTATCGGCCTACCGTATACAAACATGATGACACCATAATTTCAGTTTTTACTGAATATTTTTTTTTCTCAAATTAACGTTCTCATACAGGCTACTCTTATCGGCCTACCGCATACAAACATGATGACACCATAATTTCAGTTTTTACTGAAAATTTTTTTTTTCTCAAATTAACGTTCTTATACAAGCTACTCTTATCGGCCTACCGTTTACAAACATGGTGACACCATAATTTCAGTTTTTACTGAAATTTTTTTTTTTTTTAAAGTAACGTTCTTATACAAGCTACACTTATCGGCCTACCGTATACAAACATGATGACACCATAATTTCAGTTTTTACTGAATATTTTTTTTTCTCAAATTAACGTTCTTATACAAGCTACTTTTATCGGCCTACCGTATACAAACATGATGACACCATAATTTCAGTTTTTACTGAAATTTTTTTTTTTTTTTTAAAATAACGTTCTCATACAAGCTACACTTATCGGCCTAACGTATACAAACATGATGACACCATAATTTCAGTTTTTGCTGAAAATTTTTTTTTTTCAAATTACCGTTCTCATACAGGCTACTCTTTCGGCCTATCGTATACAAGCATGATGGTACCATAATTTCAGTTTTTACTGAAAATTTTTTTTTTTTAAAAGTAACGTTCTCATACAAGCTACTCTTATCGGCCTAC